>CM051458.1:12615596-12930126 GCA_028274465.1 Plantago ovata
GAAGATGTAATTTTGTTTATTATAAACAAAATTTGAAGCCAAATAAGAAACGCGGTCAGAATCTTGAAGACTTTGAAGATCTGAAGACTTGAGACTTGAAGATTGCTGAAGACTGGTAAGGCACGTGTTGCTCAGAAAGTGAAATTTTCAGCAACAGCATTGCATAAGTGAAAATCTGAAAGACAGAGTAGGTTGTGCTTGCTGAAACTGAGAATGAACACTTGCTGATGAACATATGTGACCTCTTGCTGAATGTACGTGATTTTGCGCTCCATGTTACTGTTTGAATTCTATTCAAGGTGCATTAATGCAAAGCTTACACACGAAGGACATGAAGACTAGAAGACAAACAAAGGTTGCTGCTGAAAGTACAAAAGCAAGATAGTGACATGTTAAGGAACAAAAGCCTTAGGATTTGAAATTCAAACGGCTCCTTACTTGCCACTATAAATAGAGGTCATCCGGCAAAGAGTTGAAGTGTGTCAACAACGTGATCAAACTCTCACTTGTGCTTAAAATTCACAAACCTTCAAACACTCTTACTGCCATTGATCCGTTCCAAGACTTAAAGCTTGAAAAAGCTACTTGTGAAGAAGTAGAACAAACTCGGCTAAGAAATTAGTTAAGTGTTCTTTCTTTTCGAACAAGAACAAGTCTTGACACCAGAAACAATCAAACTTGTTTACTGCAAAGTATTCCAAGTTGTGTTTCTTAGATTACTTGTTGTAACTGAATAAGTTATAATTAAGTTATCTCACCCCAAAACTCTCTAACTGAAAATACACCCTTTCAGGCGTGATATTCAGGGGAACTTAATCGAGCATAGTTTGCTGATTAAAAGTACCAAGTTTGGTGGAGAACAAGGTTGAGTTCTCTAGTTTAGGTTGGAGACAAAGCAAGTGTGCTTTGGTTTCTGTTGAATCGCTTTAGATAGGAGATTGTAAGGAACCTCAATCATATCTTAGTGGATTCAGTCCTAGAAAGGACAAAGTGGATTAGTTGGGAGATTACGCCACTCTCAGATACCACTATAAAAGCGTTTGTGTGATTTACTTACTGCATTTAGCTTTCAGCAAATTATATCTGTTTGTACACAGTCACTCACATCACTTGCTGAAACACTTTACTTGCTGAAAAAGCACTTATTGTTTCAAAGACTTCCGCTCTCTGATTTTAAGTATCAGCAAACCAAGCTACTGTAAAGTAACTTACGCTTGCTGAGAAAGTTAAGTATCAGCAACCTCATTACTGAAAAGTAATAAGTACTTGCTGAGAAAGTTTTAAACGACAAAAGTTTGAAAAGACTATTCACCCCCCCCCCCTCTAGTCTTTTCTTGTTGTTTAAAGGGACCAACAAGTGGTATCAGAGCAGGAGGTTCTTTAGCCTTCTGCACTGAACCTAGATCCCCTTAAGTGCTTTCCGTAAATCACTTTCACTTGATCAGTTTGGTAGTGCTTTGCTGACAGGATGTCTTTAGGAGATGCTCCCTTGCTGAAGCTGGAAAATTACGAGAAATGGCGAAACAACATGATGTTACATCTTGAGGCCATTAGTGATGAGATGGTCACCGTCATTAATGATGGACCTATCAAGATCACCAAGGTTGAAAGGAGTTTCCCTCACAAACCACTGAAGCTGGAAAGGAAACCATCCAAGGCGAACCATCAGATACGGTTGTGCCAAAACCAAGAGAGGAATGGACTTCTGACGAAGCTAAGAGATTCCGTCTTGATGGCCAAGCAAGAAATATCATCATCAGATCAACTCCGGATACCATACAGTGCAACTGTGGGGTGCTAAGACTGCTAAGGAGGCTTGGAAAATGGTTCAAGATCTTTGTGCTGGATCTGACAAGACCAAGGAAAACAAACTTGAAGTACTTAAGCTGAAGTTTCAAAACTTTAAGCAAGGTGCTAACGAGTCACTGGAAGACTTGGACTTCAGATTCACAACTCTTGTTAGTGAAATGGCAGCGCTGGGTGTTGGAAATTTTATTCAGATTCTGAGAAAGTGAAAACTATCATCAGGAGTTTGAATCAAGAATGGATCCATACTCAGAATTTCTATTATAATCAAGGAATGCCTGACATTACACCAACTGAGTTGTTCTCTCATCTTGCTACTGTCAATTATGAGACAAAGCAAAGAGAAAATGTGTTTGCTGAAAAATCGCAAAACATTGCTCTTGCTGCAAAGCCGTCATCTTCTGAAAAGAAGAATGATAAAGAGCCTGCTGATGAAAATGCTTTAGTTGTTAAAAACATGAAGAAATTCATCAGTAAGGAACTTGAAAGGCGAAAAGCAAAAGAGAAGCTGAAAAAGCATCTTGGTAACAACTACCATAAGTACAAGAATGATACTAGCTCGCTGAACAAGCAAGCTCAGCAAGCTACATCATCAGAAGAGCCAGCAGTTGGAAATGATCTATGTTTTTACTGCAAAAAGCCTGGACACTTCAAAGCTAATTGCCCCTTGCTGAAAGGCAAATCTGCTGAAAAGAAGAAGAAGTTCAAAAGAGCTTTCATTGCTGAAGAAAAGAAGAAGCTTCAAGCAAAAATCGATGCATTGTGCATTGAGACAAGCTCCGAAGACAGTGAGGATGAAAGTTCAGACACCGACGATGAGGAAGCCACTCTAGACGTGGAGATTGGCAAAGAAGTGTGTGGAATAGCTATGGAAGCTTATCCAGATGTGTCGAACTACGAATTCTGCCTCATGGCCGGTCAGGTAAATAATTCTACCTCTGACTCAGATTCAGAAAGTGAAGACGAGATTGACCTTGACAAGATTCAAGGAGAAATCGAAAGATTTGAGAAAACTCTCAGCAAACAGCAAGAAAAACTTCAACTTGCTGAAACTCTGACCAAGCAAACTACTGAAAAGTACGTTTTGCTGAAGGAAGAGACAGAAGAAAAGGATGCTGAAATAAGGCGTCTTAAGAAGTTGATTGCTGAGGCTGCAGAGAAAAATTCTCAAATGGCATTAGAATTAGAAGAGTATCAGTCCTCAATTCTAAAGTTACTTGCTGAAATCAAGAAATGAAAAGATGAAAATCAATTTCAAATCTTATGTGGAAGCAAGTAATACGCTGACTGAACTAAACTCTTATTTGAGAGATCCATCTCAGAAAGAAGGTTTAGGAGCAACGTGTGAAGGTGATAACGTAGAAATCTTGAGAAAAGATAAATCACCTATCTCCTTTGTACGTGCTACTGATAGTAGTCCACCAGTGATCTATCAGTTTGGTCAAACTAAGGTTGCTGAAACATGCAATCAAGTACCTATGACCATAAAGCCCGCTGTTGCTACTCAAAGTAACAAGACTTTAAAAGGAAAACAGGTTGCTGTGAAGCAAACTGGAAAGAAAAAGAATGCCGTGAAGCATTCCGCCAAACAAGTTGCTGAAAAGCAAGTTGTTAAGTCTAAAGGCAAGATTACCAAAAGTAATCAGAAGTCCTTTGCTGACAAACCTGAATCAAGTAAGGTTGCTGATGCTAAAGCTCAGCATTCTCCAAAGAGTGGACTCGGTTTCAAAACCAAGCAAAGTCAACTCTTTCATGAGTATAAGCAAAGTCAGCAAAGATACTTCAAAGAGATGAAGAAAACCAAGCCTAAGAGTTCTGAAAAGACTCCCAATGCTAGGACTAGAAGGAACCTTGCTAGAAAAGAACTTACTGAAAAGTATGTTCAGCAAAAAGGTCAACAGAGCAAGACACCACATCAGAAAGTGGATTTGACCAGCACGAGTCAAAAGTCTTTCAGCTCAAAACCTCCTAGTTCCTCAGCAAGTAGAAAACAAGTCAAAGTTGAAAAACTTCAGACTTGGGTTTCCACTGGACGCATTCTTGAACATGTTAATGGACATCCATCATGGATAATTAACTTGTTTGCTCTTGATTGTGCAGACTGCAGCCACGGAGACAAACGATGCAATCTGGCACTTTGATAGTGGTTGTGGAAAGCACATGACGGGCAACAAGAATAACCTTATAAACTATAGACGGTGGTCTAAAGGTCCAACAATAAGGTTTGCTGGTGGAGGCTCCGGATCTACAAAAGGCTATGGTGATGTGAAGTTGGGATGCATAACCATTTCTGGAGTTCTTTATGTCAAAAATCTTAAGTTTAACCTTTTCAGCATGAGTCAATTTGCTGACAAAGGATACTTCATCGAAATTAAAAGTGATGAATGTAAACTTGTAGATTTTGAGACTAAAAAGGTTATAATGATTGCAAGAAGATCAGGAGGCTTGTACACCGTTGATTGGTCTTCAGCAAACGTTGAAAAATGCCTTGTCTCAGATCATGATTGCCTTGCTGAAAAAGCATGGTTATGGCATAAACGAACAAGTCATCTAAACTTCAAGACGCTGAATAAGCTGTCTAAAAAGGCACTTGTAGTTGGATTACCTAGGGTTACTTTTAAGAAGGATGGTGTTTGCAATGCATGTCAGCAAGGAAAGCAAACCAAATCTTCTTTCAAGAACAAGGCAGTACCGTCAACTACAAAACCTTTACAACTCTTACACATGGACTTGTTTGAATCTTCTTCAACAAGCTATGCTGGTAAGAAGTATGGTCTAGTCGTGGTAGATGACTATTCAAGATTCACTTGGGTAGTATTCATCAAGCACAAATCTGAAACCAAGACTGAAATACCTAACTTGCTGAATAAGCTTGAAGTCATGAAAAATGACAAGGTAAGAGTCATAAGGACAGACCATGGTACTGAGTTTGTAAACCAGTACATAACTGAATATTGTACCTCCAAAGGTATTCAACATCAGTTATCCTCAGTAAGGACACCACAGCAAAATGGTGTTGCTGAACGGAAGAATCGTACCCTGAAAGAAGCCGCAAGAACAATGCTTGCTGACACTGAGATAAGTGAGGCTTACTGGGTTGAAGCGATTAATACCGCCTGCTATACTCAGAATAGATGTTTGATTACTAAGGAATACAACAAAACTCCTTATGAATTGTTTGTTGGAAGACCTCCTAACATCACTCATCTAAGAGTATTTGGTTGCAAGTGTTTCGTTCTTAACAATGGTAGAGAATACCTAAGAACATTTCAACCAAAGGCAGACGAAGCGATATTTCTTGGCTACTCCTTGCATAGTAAAGCTTACAGAGTTTACAACAAAAAGGCACAAAAGATTGAAGAATCTGTGCATGTTGTATTCTACGAAAAGACACAAGGTGTGCCTGCTGAAGAAGAAATATCAGAATGTATGAAAAAGCTAATCATACATGAGCAAAGAACTGAATCTGATGCTAGGCAAATCAAGTCAATTGAACTAAATGATGATTCTGACAATGATTCTCCTCCCCCGAGTCATGACAAGATAAATATAGTTCACGACAAAGAATTTCCAGCAAAAGATGCGGTTGCTCCGGAAGTTGCTGAAATTACGCAATCTCCAGTGCCTGCTGATGAAATATCTCAACCCAGCAATGCTGAACAAGCAGTTGCTGACGATCAAATCTCAGCAGAGACACAAATTCCCAGTAGTACTGAACAAGTACATACTGAAGAGTCACATGCTGATGAGCAAACATATCCTGATCCAACAAACAGGAAACCTGTTAATAAATGGATTAGAGATCATCCCTCTACGGATATGATTGGCGATATTAATAAACGCCAAGTGACTAGATCCAAAGCTACTCAAGGACTTGCTGAAGAAGCAACTGTCGTAGAAGTAGAATCTTTATTCTCTTGCTTTGTTTCAGAAATTGAACCTAAAACCATAGAAGAAGCTTTGAAGCATTCTGAATGGATAAAGGCAATGCAAGAAGAATTGGATCAATTTGAAAGAAACAAAGTCTGGAAACTTGTGCCACTTGCTGAAAATAAGAAAGCTATTGGTACAAAGTGGGTGTTCAGAAACAAGCTGAGCGAGTCTGGTGAAGTAACAAGAAACAAAGCACGCTTAGTTGCTCAAGGTTACTGTCAGACTGAAGGATTGGACTATGATGAGTCTTACGCTCCAGTTGCAAGATTGGATGCAATTAGGCTTTTCTTGGCCTTTGCTGCTCACAATGACTTCATTGTTTACCAAATGGATGTTAAGAGTGCATTCTTAAATGGTGAACTTGCTGAAGAAGTCTACCTAGAACAACCCCCGGCTTTGAACTTCCCTCAGAAACCAAGATGGTATATAAGCTTCAGAAAGCTGTATATGGTCTAAAGCAAGCACCAAGAGCATGGTATGATACCTTAGCTAAGTTCTTGCTGGAAAATGGTTTCAAGAAAGGTGAAGTTGACAAAACTCTTTTTACCATGAACCATGATGGTAAATTAATCTTAGTTCAAATTTATGTGGATGACATAATTTTTGGATCTAAGGACAAGCAACTTTGTGATGATTTTGCCAAACTCATGACAAATAAGTTTGAAATGAGTATGATGGGAAAATTGAATTATTTCCTAGGGTTGCAAGTCAAGCAACTCAAAGATGGAATATTCATAAATCAAGCAAAGTATGCGAAAGAAATGCTCATAAAGTTTAGGATCAAAGAGGATGAAAAACCTGAAAAGATCCCTATGAGTGTTGGTACCAAATTGGGCTATACTAAAGAGGACAAAAGTGTTGAAGAACACAAGTATAGGAAGCTCATTGGTTCCTTGTTGTATTTAACAGCAAGTAGACCTGACATTCAGTATGCTGTTTGTGTGTGTGCAAGATTCCAATCGGATCCAAAAGAATCACACTACAAAAAGGCAATTAAAATACTGAAATATGTTAAAGGTACAGTCAATGTTGGATTATGGTATCCAAAAGATTCTGGACTTGAATTGGTTGGCTATTCTGATGCTGATCATGGTGGATCAACTCTTGATAGAAAAAGTACCTCTGGAACTTGTCAGTTTTTGGGTACTAGATTAATATCATGGTTCAGCAAGAAGCAAACGTGTGTCGCCAATTCATCTACAGAATCTGAATACATTGCAGCTGGTTGTTGCACAGCTCAAATCCTATGGATTCAGCAACAATTAAGAGATTATGGTATTTCTGCAAAGAAAACACCAATCTTTTGTGATAATACAAGTGCTATTGCAATTACGCAAAATCCTAAGTTTCACTCTAGGACCAAGCACATTGATATTAGACATCATTTCATTAGAGATCATGTGGAAAAAGGTGATATTGAGGTTGTGAAAGTAGGTACTGAAGATCAGCTTGCTGACATCTTTACCAAGCCCCTACCGGATAATAGGTTCGCAATGCTAAGGTATAACCTTGGATTGATTGAACTACCTCAATAAAGGATACACTTGGCAGAATGCTGAAACAGGTATTCAGCAAGCCAAAGTATTCCTGTCCAAAAGACCAAGTCACTGATTTCTTCTAAGAAATGATAAGTCACAACATGATTGCTGAAACAGGCATTCAACAAGTAATTCCTTCAAAACAGGTATTTGTTAGGAAACTTGATCACTTGCTGAGACAGGAACTCAGTAAGTGAAAGAACTTAAGGATTGCTGAGACGGGTACTTAGACAATCAAAAGATACTGAAACAGGTATTCAAGTATCAAAGGAATTTTCTGAAACGGGAATTCAGAAAAAGAGCAAAATCTCATCTCTCAGATTTTACCAAAGGATGTCTCAAATTGCAAAAAGAATTTACTGATACGGGAAATCAGAAATATCTTTTAAACTTAGAAAATATGAGATATCTAAGTAAGGGGGAACTTTCAGCAAGTAGCTAGATTGTTAATTCAAACTCGCTGAAAAGATTCTTGTCTATTTCAGCAAGCAATCTATCCCTTATTACTCGGTAAAATCAATTTGTGACGTTAAGCTGGCACAGATAAACTCGCAATAAATCATGACATGAAATTCAATCGTGGCCATTGATTAAAAGGAGTTATTAATCTAACGGCTAACAAAACAAAGAGAGAGAGTGCTCTGACGGTTTTAGTTAGTGGGCCACTACGCATTCAATGCAAAGGCTCCACTATCTCCAGTGTTTCTCTGTTTTACCCTTGCTGAGAACTCAAATCGATTGAGTTTCTCACACACCAGAGACACTATATAAAGAAGGAGTTAGAGAAATGACAAAATTCTTTAACTCACATTTCCTTTCTCTGCAATTTCTAGCCTGAAACTACTGTACCTCCGATCAAAAAGCAAACTATCTTTTTCGTACAATTTCTTGCTCTATATAAAGAAATGGCTCCCAAGAGACAGTCATCTAAGTCCTCAAAATCGTCAAAGGTTGACAGTGCTGAAACACGCATTGCTCCGGTGACTGCTCCGGTGACTTCTCTGACCCAAAACACAGCGAAAGTTGTGTTGAAAAACGACCGAATCACTGAAAAACCTATGCCTCCGTCATATCTTGACACTGCAAAGTGTGAGATGTTGATGCAATGGGGAGGATTTGCAAAAGAAAAGTACATTAGGTACTTTTATGAACAAGAACTTGATGACCAAAATGAAGAGGCGCTTGAGTTCATCAAGCAGCAAGGCCTCATGAACTTTATCTCTGCTCGCACTAAGCAAGTGAGCATGATTGATACTATGGAGTTCTACAACAATGCAGAAATCCAGTCCCTTACAGACAGTAATGGAGTCACTGAAAAAGTGATCCTTACTTATGTTCAGAACACGCAAATCGTCCTGAAATGGACTGATTTAGCGGAGATTTTTCAGATTCCAACCACTGGAACTGAAGATGACGTCACTGCCACTGACGAAGAAATTGAAGCTTTCTACAGTGACGTCAGAAATGCAAAAATGAAGAAAGGCGAGATAGCTCCCGTGACTTGGACAAAGCACGTTAAGAGAAAGCATCTCTGTCCTTCACTTGGTCTAGTAGCTCTGCTACTGATTAAAGTTCTTGACTCCCAAGTCGGAGGAATTGACCAAGTAGGCCTGAGAAGATGGCCATTGCTGATGCATATCCATGAGAATAAATCGGAACTTAACTGGGCTAAGTACATTTTCAACAGGCTTGTTGATTGTGTTACTAAGTTTAAGGTAAAGGTAGAAGACAACAAGGTCTCACCTTCCTTTCCAGTTATGTATGGAATCAAGATATGCTATATCCTTGAACATTTCAGGATTCAGCTAAGAAACCCATTGCCAATCAAGAATTCTGTGTGCAATGTGGGAAGATCTTTCTACAAGCAGAATGTACCTAAGATTGCTGGTAAGAAACCAAGAAGACAACAACTGCAAATGTTGTCAGCACAAGCCAGCAAGAAAGGTATACAACAGCTGCAGATGTTACCACTCAGCAACTTAGAGATGAAACTGCTGTTGGTGGTGGTAACACAAATGAAACTGTTGTAGAAATCAACAAGGTACGTGTACAAGAGCCGTTGCTGAAAATGCAACAATAGATGACTCTGGGAAACTGGAGAAATCTAAAAGAAGGAAGAGGAAGCTGATGATGACACTCAGACTGCAGCGTCATCAGCAAATCCCGTACCTAAGAGGAAACGGACAAGTAACAAAAGAAAGAAGACACTGGCTTCTCAGTCAGTCCCCAATGTCCAAGACTCCTCAGTCAATTCCCAGACAAATGCTGAACGCATTTGCCAGTAGATGTTGCTGAATTAATTACTGAAACATACATCAGCAATGTTGAAGTGTTTGCGGAAGCCTTCAACAATCAACTTAACGTTGATAACTCTACTGAGAATAGACCACAAGGCAGTGGAAATGAAATTCCTGCCCAAGTCCCAGATATCTACATTGTAGAGAATCTAGATGATCCAAACATGGAACCAGTAAGCGACATTGCTGCTGATCTGCAAAGAGCGGCACTTGCTGATGCTGCTGAACAGATGGTTGCTGAACAAGCAACTCATCAAGTTGCTGAAACCCAGCTTGCTGATGGACCAGTTGCTGAGATAGCAATGGTACCAGTTCCTGAAGTTGCTGAAACTCAAGAAGCATCCCTCAAAGATGCATCTCTTGATGCTGAGAATGCTGGCCCAAGTTCACCCAAGACTTCAATTGACAAAGTCCAGCTTGTACTGGAAGATTTAAGCAAACAAATGGAGTTGGAGATTGAAGAATCATCCAACAAGTCAATCGAACTCTTCGTGACAAGCAGTGAGCTTAAAGGTCAAGATGCTTCTGCTCAACTTGTCAATTCAGAGACAAGGGAGATTGCTGAAACCGCACAGCTTTCTCAGTTAGAGCAAACTCAGAAGTCTGCTGAAGAAACGGTCCAAGAAGCTGGAGAAACTGTTAATGCTGAAAGGACTGAGCCACAACCTGTCCTTCCTCAGCAGGTAGTTAATTCAACCATCAGTAAAACTTCAAATTCTGAAACTTATTCTTTTGCTAATATTATACTATCTCTACAGACTTCTCAAGATGCAAGTCAGATGGTTGCTGAAGCCTCTGCACCAGAACCAACACTCCCTGCTCAGCAGGTAGTTAATAGTTTTGGTATAAAAACTAAGTTTGACAGCTTAGTACTTGTGTCTAATTTTAATTTATTTCAGGATGAACAAATGGAGGATGCTACCCCAGCTCCTCATGGAATGGAAATTGTACTACATGAGCTTGCTGACTCTCAGCAGGTAAATCATGCTTCAGATTTAAACTCTAAAACAATTCTCCAAACCAATCCTGATCTAAATAAAATTCTTTTTCAGGCTCAAAAGGAGACCACTGAAATGGTACTCATCACTGAAGATCAGCAAGTAAGTTCTGAAGAACTTTACTTGAGCTTCAAGAGGACAACTTTGTCTAGAGTTGCTAAGTCCGTCAGCAACTGGCAAAGATATAGGAGAATGGACTTCTCAGATCTTCACCTTCATCTCTCAAATGAGAAAAAGAGATCTTCACTGCTGAAGCTCGAAACATTTGTCCACTCCATACTTCCTGAGGAAATGACATATTCTCAGCAAATGAGTTCAAATCTGATTGCTCAAATCAGAGAGAATATGAAGGCCAAATTTAAGAGTGCCTCTCCAGCTGAACAAGCTGTGATGCTCAAAGGCTCCTTTGTTCCTGTGGTGGCTGATCCCCACAAACTAACTGAGGAAGAGGAAGTGACAAGTGTTGCTTTGTATAAGCACGTTGAGCTAGTCATCTTGACTGATGATGAAGAAGAAGAAGAAGATGAAAACATTCCCACTGATCCCAGTGATGATGAAGGAAAAGATTCTAAGGACAAAAAGGATGAAGATGATGACAATCAAGGTCCAAGTCCTGGTGCTGATGGATTAAAGTTGACAGCTGCTGAAACTAATTCCTCTGACAATCAGCAAGCTGATCAACAACAATCTCAGCAAGAATCTCAACCTCCTCCTGCTGCTGCTGAAAATCAAGCACCTGTACAAGGTGCTGATACTGAAGAAGAATACGCCAGAAAAAGGGCTGCCTTGAAAAATGGCAAAAGTCCAGTTTCTGATGCCAAGGTTACTGAAGAAAACCTAGAAGATGAGGATGAAGAATATGAAGATTACCAACGAGCTTTACAAAATAGTCTCGTGATCCATGCAAGGCATACGCAGGATCTGGAAATTGGTGAATCTTCAAAACCAAAATCGAAGGAAGTTCCATCCCTTCCACCTACTACTGGCGCAACTCCAGTTATTGAGTCTCAAACGTTGCCTTCAGCAACTACTCAATTAAAACTAACTACTGGCGAAACTCCAGTAATTGAGCCCCAAACTCAATTGAAACAACTATCTACTGGTGAAACTCCAGTCGTTGAGTCTGAAGTGTTGCCATCAGCAACCACTCAACAAAAAGGACGTGAAGCTACTGACAAAGGCTCAAAAGTCGCTCAACTTGATGAATCTGAGGATGATGACGACTTGTCGGAAAATGAAGATGAACAATCCAAGCGAGACCCAAAAGTCGTTCAGATTCCTCCTCCTAATTATCTCAGCTATGAAGGAGATTCATTAAGGGCTGAGTTACTTTTACAAGATGATCAGTTTGCTACTGAACTTAAGGCTCACTCCTTGACACCTAATTTAGTGCCGTTCCCAAGAGTTGAGGAGTTTACTCCCAGAATTCTCGCACTAAAGAAAGTCCATGAAGCCTGCAAAGCTGAAGATGATGCATTGCTTGCTGAGAGCCCACTTGAC
Source organism: Plantago ovata (assembly GCA_028274465.1). NCBI lineage: Eukaryota > Viridiplantae > Streptophyta > Magnoliopsida > Lamiales > Plantaginaceae > Plantago > Plantago ovata. Next base: position 12,627,669 of record CM051458.1, read on the forward strand.
ATTGGAAAAATTATTGGCTACGGTGCTGAGACGCACTACAACTTTAACCATAGCTCAGAAAGACATCAGTCTTTATCACCAGAGCTATGAAGAAGATGTAAGTCAAGCTCTCTTGCTGGCAAAGAGTGCTCTTGTCAAAGCTCAGACTATTATGGATGAGAAGGCCGCAACAGAGAAAAGACATGAAGAGAACATGATGAATATTCAAAAAGAGTTAACATCAATGAACTCTGACCAACAAGAAATCATCATGAAATATAACAGTCTCAACACTCTTGCTGAAAATTGCAATGAGTTTTATTCTCTGCACATCACTCCGATGTTGCAATCCATGTCTAAGGGGGAAAAGAAGACCAGAAAAAGCAATCAAACCCCTCCTACTCCTGCTGCTGATGCGCCACTTCCTCTAGAACCTCTTGCTGAAAGAGAGCAAAGTTCTAAAAGACAAGCAGAAACTGAGTTAAATTCAGCAAGCACCAAAAAGAGAAAAACCGCTGCTGAAACTCAAGATTTCTGTCACATTGAAAGTCATCACAATCTGAATGAAGATGATGAAGAAGATGATGACAATCAAACAATAGATCAAGCCATAAGAGCTAGACCTTAACAGCCATAACTCCGTCTGGCCACTCAAGGCACTTTTCGTCTGACTCTTCAGCAAGAGATCAAGACAATGCTAAAACAAGAAGAAGAAGGCAAAGACAGGAAGAGAAAAGGCTGGCCAACATTGCTATTGGCTCCGGCATTGAATATACAAAGACCAGCAATGATGAAACCACTCAGAATGTGATCAGAAACATTCATGGTTGCTGGATCCTAAAGCTAGAAGATTTGTTGGTAAATGAGTTCTTTCCTACAGCCTGTTTGAATCAGATGTTCAAATGGATTGAACTCAAAGTCCAAAAGAAGCAAAGGGAAGAATCCCTCCCAAGAAATATTGCTGGGAAATGGTTGAATCTTGAGGTCTATGTAAGAAGAGTTGCCATTGGTAAGACATTTAGACAAGAACCAGATATAATCAAACCACCTGGCATCGCTTTCTATGCTGACCCGGTAACAAAGAAACCTAAGAAGAAACTTGGATTGATTCCTTATGAGTACTTCTATCTGACTGCTCAGGATCAAGAAGAAGATCTTCTCTGGTTAAGAAAGATTCATCCAAGAAACATTTCGGATACACAGCTTCTCCATGCCAGCAATTGGGGCATGCATTTGTGGGTTGTTAACTACATGGAAATGAATGCTGAAAAGCATCATCATACTGCCTGCAAAAATGCAAGAATTCTTCAACTACAAGTCCGTAGGCTACTGGAAAACTACGAGAAGGATTGTGTTGAATTCACTGCTCTTGCTGAGAAGAGTGTAAGAGAGATTTTGAGAAATCCTCTGGAAGAGTTTAAGTCCCTGCAATAGGTTCTTGTTAAAAGTTTTTGTTTGCTGATTCTCTGTTATCTATGCTTTCCTGTAAACTTATGAATGATAACTTTCAGCAATGAATTCTTTTTGACTCTTATTGGTTTTTGATTATGCAACTTACTTATGCTTACTGTTTATTAATTCAAGTATGCTTGCATTAATCATCTGATTTATTCAACATCAGAAACCTCTAAAAGGGTAACAATTAATTTAGCCATGGATTGCTAACATCAAAAAGGGGGAAATTTGTTAGGAAACTTGTAATTTTGATGAGCAATTAACCATGCTAAATTAAGAACAGTCCAGTAACTAGTACTCTTAAGGTCCATAGGATTTTAGAATTTTTAAAGGACAATGTAAAAGAGGAACGTTTGCTGATGACTTAGATAGGTGTTAGATAAGTTTTTATCCTTGTGGATGACGTACTTTAATTTCTGTGAAGAAATTAATTTATTGACACTTTAGCGTATGATGTATTTTATTTTCTGAAAAGAAAATATCTTATTGATGCTTAGCTTTGATGTAACTTATTTTCTGAAAGAAAATGACCTATTGAAGCATTTGCTGAAGATGTATTTTGTTTATTATAAACAAATTATTGAAGCAAATAAGAAACCGGTCAGAATCTTGAAGACTTTTGAAGATCTGAAGACTTGAAGACTTGAAGATTGCTGAAGACTGGTAAGGCACGTGTTGCTCAGAAAGTGAAATTTTCAGCAACAGCATTGCATAAGTGAAAATCTGAAAGACAGAGTAGGTTGTGCTTGCTGAAACTGAGAATAAACACTTGCTGATAAACATATGTGACCTCTTGCTGAATGTACGAGATTTTGCGCTCCATTGTTACTGTTTGAATTCTATTCAAAGGTGCATTTAATGCAAAGCTTACACGCGAAGGACACGAAGACTAGAAGACAAACAAAGGTTGCTGCTGAAAGTACAAAAGCAAGATAGTGACATGTTAAGGAACAAAAGCCTTAGGATTTGAAATTCAAACGGCTCCTTACTTGCACTATAAATAGAGGTCATCCGGCAAAGAGTTGAAGTGTGTCAACAACGTGATCAAACTCTCACTTGTGCTTAAAATTCACAAATCTTCAAACACTCTTACTGCCATTGATCCGTTCCAAGACTTAAAGCTTGAAAAAGCTACTTGTGAAGAAGTAGAACAAACTCGGCTAAGAAATTAGTTAAGTGTTCTTTCTTTCGAACAAGAACAAGTCTTGACACCAGAAACAATCAAACTTGTTTACTGCAAAGTATTTCAAGTTGTGTTTCTTAGATTACTTGTTGTAACTGAAGAACTTATAATTAAGTTATCTCACCCCAAAACTCTCTAACTGAAATACACCCTTTCAGGCGTGATATTCAGGGGGAACTTAATCAAGCATAGTTTTGCTGATTAAAAGTACCAAGTTTGGTGGAGAACAAGGTTGAGTTCTCTAGTTTAGGTTGGAAACGAAGCAAGTGTGCTTTGGTTTCTGTTGAATCGCTTTAGATAGGAGATTGTAAGGAACCTCAATCATATCTTAGTGGATTCAGTCCTAGAAAGGACAAAGTGGATTAGTTGAGAGATTACGCCACTCTCAGATACCACTATAAAAGCGTTTGTGTGATTTACTTACTGCATTTAGCTTTCAGCAAATTATATCTGTCTGTACACAGTCACTCACATCACTTGCTGAAACACTTTACTTGCTGAAAAAGCACTTATTGTTTCAAAGACTTCCGCTCTCTGATTTTAAGTATCAGCAAACCAAGTTACTGTAAAGTAACTTACGCTTGCTGAGAAAGTTAAGTATCAGCAACCTCGTTACTGAAAAGTAATAAGTACTTGCTGAGAAAGTTTTAAACGACGAAAGTTTGAAAAGACTATTCACCCCCCCCCCTCTAGTCTTTTCTTGTTGTTTAAAGGGACCAACACCAAATCAGTCCACAAAGATCAAAACAATATCAACAGAGTCCAATTCAATCCTTTTCAAAGCCAACAGCAAACTAGGGTCAACATACGAGGTCAAACCAGTCACAAGTCCAACAACAGTAACAACTAACGAATCATAAGTCCCGGTTCTCAGTTCGAATCCAACAACATGGACAGACAGTACAAGGGTAAAGTGGTCCAAGGGTAAAAAGTCCAAAACAGAATACAAGTTTCGAATCGAAATAACAGTAAAGGAAATTGATTTTACCTTCGAATGGAATAAAGTTAATCTGCAAATCGAAATAATAAGAAAAGCAAATCAAACGAGATTCGAATCGAACCGTAATCGAAATTGAATCTGAACGGAAGGGTCGAACCAACTTACCGATCGGCTCGGAGCACGGACCGGACGAACAAACCGGATCGGACGAACGAACCGGCAGCGAATGGCGATTCGCGGCGACGGCGGCGCGAAGAACGGTGCAGCGGCGTGCGAATCGGAGCGGCGAACACGGGCGAGCAGACTGGCGCGATTGGAACCGACGGAGATCGATTGGCGCGGCGATTGAGACAGACAGACGGCGGCGACGAGGTCACGGCGGCGCGATGGATCGAATCGGACAGACAGCGAACAGATCAACGCGGCGGCGCGGCAACCGGTGAACAGGGCATACGGATCGATCGATCCGAACGGCACGCTAAACGGACGAAACGGAAACAGAGAGCGGCGGTTGCGGCGGCTTGAACGGGACGGCGCCCGGCGCGGCGATGGCGACGCGGAGTCGGGCGGCGGGTCGGCCGGAGCAAGGCGGCGGCGGGAGGTGGATCAGGCGGCGCAGCAGCAGCAACAAGGAGTTTCTTCTTCTTCTCTCTTTTCCTCTTCCCCTCTTTCTTTTCTCTTTCTCTTGTCTTTTCTTTCTTTCTCTCTAAAACTCTTTACGGCTGAGAATGAGGAGTGAAGGTAGATGGATTCAGATTAGGGTTAGGGTTACTAATGGGCCGGTCAAACAGGTCTTTGATTGGGCTGAGAATTGGGCCAAAAAGAGGTCAGAACGGTCCAGTCTTCCAGCTTGATCCAAACGAAACGAAACGAACTAGCTTACGCGAAATTAATTAAATAATTATCGAATAAATAATTTACTCTGATAATTAATTAACTAAAATAAATAATTAAATAATAAAATAATAAAATAATAATTAAATAAATAATTAAAAAAAATGGGTGTTACAGCCATATTGTAGGGACGGATCAATTATCCGTCTCAACTTTGGTCAACGATGAAGTTTGCGACGGATCATCTAATCCGTTGCTGAAAACAGCGACGGATTATATTATCCGTCGCTTATTTCATTAGCGACGCCACTTTTCGCGACATCATATTTAGCGACGGAGTTTCCGTCGCTAATGCCTGTTAGCGACGGATCGGTAACTGATAGCGACGGATGGTGTCCGTCGCTAAATCCGATTTTTCTTGTAGTGTTAGGACTTATATTAATAAACTTAGAACTCAAAAGAGTGTTTACTGGGCTCAAAGTGCCAAGAATAATTGGATACAATTAGGAGATGCTAATACTAAATTTTACCATACTTATGCCTCTACTGAGAAAAGAAGAAATTTAATTCAGGGTATCATGAATACAAATGAGGAGTGGATTATAGATAGAGAAGAGATAGCTTCGGAATTTAGAAATTTCTTTTCTGCACAAAGTCAATCTCAAAATAATGACATTAGTAAATTCAAGAATATCATTACACCTCAACTCACAGAAGACCAGAAACTAGACTTGCAAAAAGAAGTAACTGATGAAGAAATTTGGAAAGCCATCAAATCAATTGGACCTGATAAAGCACCAGGACCTGATGGTCTTAATGTTTTTTTCTATCAGCAGAATTGGTCTTTAATTCATAAGGAGGTAAGTAAATTTGTGAAACACTTCTTCAAAACAGGTAGGTTAGATAGACATCTTAATGAAACAACAATAGTCTTAATTCCAAAAAGACCCAACCCTAAAATCACTAGCCATTTTAGACCCATCAGTCTCTGTAATGTTAGCTACAAGATCATTTCAAAAATTATGGTTCATAGACTTAGGCCTTTTTTTAATGATTTAATTTCACCCTATCAAAATGCCTTTGTCCCTGGTAGACAAATTAGTGACAATGTCTTACTAGCTCATGAATTAATACATACTATAAATAGGAAGAAAAATTCAAAACAATATTACATGGCTCTTAAACTTGATGTGGAAAAGGCCTATGATAGATTAGCATGGGACTTTATTCAACTAGAATTGGAGAAATTTAACTTTTCAAGCCATATGATAAAACTAAAAATGGAAACAATCAAGTCAGTCTCTTATAGAGTACTAGTTAATTCTCACCTGTCTGATTCTTGGACTCCAACAAGAGGCATCAGACAAGGGGACCCCCTATCCCCTTACATTTTCATTTTATGCCAGGAACTTTTTGTTCATTATATCTTAGATCAGGAAAAATTGGAAACTTTTCAAGCTTTAAAATCCAGTCTGAGAGGTCCTAAAATTCCTATATTGTGCTTTGCTGATGATTGCATGATTTGTTGTAAATCAACAAAATCTTCTGTCAATGGGATCAAAAAATGCTTAGATGACTATGCAGGGGCCTCTGGCCAAAAAATTTGTTGGATAAAATCAAGAGTTATTTTCTCACCTAATACTTCTAGAAATAGAAAACAACAAATAATCCAAAAATTAGGAGTTGCGAGTAACAAGAGGTTAGATAGATATTTAGGACTACCTTTTCATTTTGGCAAAAAGATATTAGACCTCTTTGATCACATTGTGGATAGGGTAAGTAACAAGATTAACACTTGGTATAATAAGTATCTCACCCAAGCAGGTAAGTCCACTCTAATCCAAACTGTTTCTAGCACAGTCCCTTCCTACTGCATGCAAGTAGCTAATATACCCACTACTTGTATAAATCAAATAGATTCTCTAAATAAGAGATTTCTCTGGAATTATACCAAGGTAAGGGCACAAGAGAGCAAGGGTAGGTTGGCAGACGGTGTGCCTACCTAAGAATCAAGGAGGATTAGGTATTAGAAACCTGGAAGCTTTGAATAAAGCTTTCCAACTGAAACTCATCTGGAAACTGGTAGATAATCAAGATTCTCTTTGGAAACAAGTCATAAAAGGGAAGTATTTTGCTAATGAAGTTTTTTGGGATACACATGCTAAGTCTACAAATAGTTGGCTTTGGAAAACACTCCTTAAACATAGAGAATTAATGAAGGAGGGATTGGGGTGGGAAATCGGAGATGGAACTAACATTTATTTTTGGACAGACAAATGGTTAAAGGGGAAAATTCTGGCTGACTATGTCTTGAGTTACAACAATTTGGAAAGAATCTCTGATTTCATGCTTAATGGGGATTGGAATATTGATAAACTCCTTTCTTCTCTTCCCCAAGAGCTTGTAGAAGAAATTTTAAACTGGTCCATTAGATCTGAGGGTAATCATTATAGACTTGTTTGGACAGAAACTAGGACATGAACTTTTACTATTAAAAGTGCCTATAACATGTTAATGAAACAGGCGCAACCTAATTTACCGTGGTACAGGCTCTGGGATCTACAAGTCATCCCCAGAATTAAATTCTTCATTTGGATGGCGCTTCATAATAAACTACCAACTGCTGAGAGACTTTACAAACAAAATATTATAGAGAGTCCTATTCCTATATGCTCTATCTGTAAGAATGATGTGGAATCTCTTCATCACATTCTTTTTTAGTGTAACAACTTCCATGAGTTTAGAGTAAAGTCACAGTTATTTGAGGCACCTTTGTCTCTGTTTCAAGTAGTGTTCCATTTAGTAAAAAATAGCCCTAAACAATTATCTTTGATTAATAGTTTCTGGATCATGTGGTATTGCAGGAACGTTAAGATCTTTACGAATAAAGATATTAATACAAACCAACTTACATATGATCTGGACAAACTTTCTAAAGAAACCTTCACCATGTTTAAAAGTATAACTACCTCTTCTATCACAAGTACACATGTACCATGCAAATGGTCTCCACCACAAGAAGGTTATGTAAGCCTTAATACGGACGGCTCCCTCAGGCCGGATTTGGGAAGAGCAGGAATAGGTTGTATTATTAGAAACTCTACGGGAGGATTACTGTATGCTTTATCCGGATTTGTGGGAAAAATTACTATTAATACAGCACAGCTATTAGCCATTAAAGCAGGGCTAGAACTATGCAAACATTTTTAACCTTGATCATATTATACTGCAAACAGACTCATCTTATGCCTTTAATTGCATGAACAGGAAGCAGGAGGCAGCATGGCACCACAGAGCGCTGCTAATGGAAATTGAGGAACTGAGAGAAGGCAAGAGCATCACACCAGTACTAATCTATTGGCACGGCAGATGAACTAGCTAAGGAAGGAAGTAGTACCAACACTAATGTAGTAGAAGAATCCTACGTAATAGATAAAGAAGTTTTAGAGTCGTTAGAACTGAATACTAAGTTCGGCAGCATGCCAAAATTTTACCGTGCCTCTCACTACTCGGCATGGTTAGGAAAACTTATGAAAAATGATATGGAAAATGTAGTCTACCGTACTATTAAGAACTTAAGAACGGATGACACTATGTAAATTATGGTAGTTTTAATGGAAGTTTTATTTCTTATAAAAAAATCAAAAGTGAGAAGGAAAGCAAGTATCATCATCATATCATATTTTATGGGAATAAACCTGCAAGTCTTTAACAGCTGATGCTTTATGTGTGAGGAAATCCTTCAATGTCAGATCTTAAAGTGCAAAAGGGAATAGTACCATAATCGCATTCGCATATCATACAACTTGTGCACGAATGAAGAATTGGGTTCTCATTTATGTCTTTACCTTTGCCTTTACAGGATAGACTATTGTTTTAATTATTGCTACAATTTGATTAGCTTTTGAATATCCTACTCAATTCATACAGTAGATGTGAACATTTAAATATACCCATCAGAAAAATATATAAATGAACCACTCTGAATCACCTAATTGCTAAAACAATCACCTTAAAAAATCTCTTACAAAAAATATCATTCTATTTTTTGGTGCCCTAAAATCTAAAATCCTCTTACAAAAAAGGTCATTCTATCTTTTGGTGCCCTAAAATCTAATCAATTTGGATCTCAATTGCTTGTTGTACTCCATTTTTGCCCCATTTTTCTCGCTAAAATGGATTCTGATGGTGTTTTGACATCCATTAGTGTTAATTCATTACTAACTAATTATATTTAACTATTTTTTCTAACTAATTTTTTATACACAAAAACTAATGAAACTAGCATTTTTGTTGCTGAAACTAATGAAACTAGCATCTATGTTGTTGAATCTAATGAAACTAACATTTTTTGTGTTCACTTGTGATGCTGAAACAAATGAAATTAGCATTCGTGTTGCTGAAACTAGCATTTTTGTGGCTGAAACTAGCACTTATGATGCTTAAACTAATGATACTAGCATTTAGTTGTTGAAACTAGAATTTGTGTTGCTGAAACTAGCATTGTGTTGCTGAAACTAGATTATATTGTTGATGAAACTAGCACTTATGATGCTGAAACTAACGAAAATAGCATTTTTGTTGTTGAAACTAATGAAATTAACATTTTGTGATGTTGAAACTAGCTTAGTTTCAACTAGTTTCAGCTAGTTTATGAAACTAGCTTTTGTTTGAAACTAGTTCTTGAAACTATCTTTTTGTCTGAAACTAGCTTCTGAAACTAGCTTTTATGTGTTAAAACTAATCTGAAACTATCTTTTTTTAAGTTAAAATAATGATTAAATTTTTGTAATTATAGTTTTCATATTTTTTAAATTTATTTAGTTTAGTATAAATAATTTTTTGACTTAATTTAATCATATTATAAAATTAACAAATAGTTTTAAAAGTTAATTTCAGAATATAAAATTAACAGTTAGTTTCAATTTGTTTCAATCATTTTTAGCTAGTTTCAGCCATTTTTAGCTAGTTTCAGTGGCTGAAACTAGCTTTCGGATATCAAATTTGCTATTAAATCCAGTTGAGCGAGATTTGAGGTCCATTTCTGTAGGCGGATTTAAAAAATCTCATTAAATCTAGGGAAATTTTCAGAATGAACCCCTGTTAGTGCACCTCATTTCATTTTCCCCCCTACTAGTTCAACTATTACGTTTTACCCCAATCGAGTTGACCAAGTCCAAATTTTTCTGAAAATGTGGCTAACCAAACACTCCCTTAACTTATTTTATTTTCTTTTTACTTTTTCCTTTCATGTTTTAATTTTATTTTCTTTTTACTTTTTTTTTTTAAGTCCCTCTTCTTCTCCAGCTCCGGCACCGAAATTTTTTCGGCCCGGAGATGCCGGAAAGTACAGCTCCGGTTGGAGCTTTTACAGCTCCAATCGGAAAGCTCCGATTTGGAGCTTTAACAGCTCCGGTTGGAGCTGTTAAAAGCTTCGATTTGGAGCTTTAAACAGCTCCGATCGGAGCTTTTGAAAGCTCCGATTTGGAGCTTTAACAGCTCCGGTTGAAGCTGTTAAAAGCTCCGATTCGGAGCTTTGAAAGCTCCGATCGGAGCTGTTTAAAGCTCCCATCGGAGCTGCCCATTGGAGGAAGACAAAAGCTCCGATTTGGAGCTGTTTAAAGCTCCAATCGGAGCTTCCCATTGGGCAGCTCCGATGGGAGCTGCCCATTGGAGCTTTAAACAGCTCCGATGAGCTGTATATTTAAATTTTTTTTGTTTTTTTTATTTGTTTTTTTTTAATTTTTTTTTGTTTTATAAAAAATATGGAGTGAAATATGAATCAATAATTGTGTATGGATCATTTTGTTATAATATTTAAGAACATTTTGAGATTTAGATAACTAATGGGGGTTAATTTAAATAATTTATAGTCAATTTTTATGGGTTAAAATGTAATTGATTTGCACTAACAGGCGGTAATGCGTAGTTGTTGAACTAGTAGGGGCCAATGTGTAATTGATGAAATTAGCAGGGGATCTTGATGCAAATTTCCCTTAAATCTACTATAGCGAGTTTTTGAAATCCAAATCTACTGTAGCGAGCCTTTTGTAAATATTGTTTGAGAGTGATTTTTTATGCAATTATTTGTTGTTTTTTGTCTTTATTGTATTTAACCCTATACCCTTTTGCCCTTTCCGTGGGAGTTAGCCTCTGTTTGATTCGCCTGAAATTTTCTATACTGAACTGACTTAATAAATCAGAACTGAACTGAACTGAATTTAATAAATCTAACCTGAACTGAACTTAATTAATTTGAACTAAACTGAACTTATTTGAAGGGTAAATTTTAACTAAGCAACCCTGAACTGAACTAAATTTATCTGAACTGAACTGAACTTAATTATTCTGAATTGAACTTAATAAATTTGAACTGAATTTATTTTAACTGAAATTAAATTGAAATGAACAAAACCTTATAAGGTAGTGCAGTAGAAGGAAGCTTAGGCTGGAGGGTTTGATCCCCGACCGAGATATAAGACCGTTTAGATGTGAAGTCATAAGGTGGTATTATAGAATATTTGTATAAAAGTAGTGTCGGAGTAGTTTTAATATTTGTGGTTTTAAAAAAAAAATTGCTCTTTCCGTAACTATCGACACCAATTCTCTCTTTTAGTATACTTTAGTGTTCCGGTGTAACTTCGTATGTTACCTTTCCCTACAATGTTGACAATTGTTCTATGTTCGAGTCTAGTTCAAAGTTCAAACCTCCCTCGTAACTCTTCTTATTATTAAGCTGAGCCGATTATAGTTCGACTAAATGATATATATACTCATTTAGACTATACACAAGTCGTTAATTGAGCCCGAAATTACCAAACCCGACCAAGGTTTCAACATTATATAACAATAATATAACTTCCAAGTTCCAAGTTCCAACATGAAATCTTCATATATTCATTTGTAGTACTTTCTGAATGTAGTCTTGTGAGTTGTGACCAAGTATTTTTACCTATTACAAGTAATACTGTAGCGGTCTCCTGTCGTGTTGAATTGGAATTATTTGGATTTTGGAATATATCAAATGGTACATCGGAAAGTGACAACTGAAACTAGTACTAGTGTATAAAAAACAATACTAAAAAAATTCATCAACCCCGACAAGCCCAAAGTCACGCCAATCTTGTTTATATGCATCTCCGTAAAAACATGCCATTTCCAATCCAAATCGTTACCAACTACTTGCGTTTTAGCATTCGTTAGGGCGGGTCAAAATATCCTTGTCCATAATTCGCAATTTCAAATCGGATGGATTTGGTTCGTTTACGAATAAATTGGGTGTCATCCGGTAATTTGGAAATAACAGGCTACCATATTATTAACATAAGACTTTGGAGTTATAAGGTGAAGTAGTGGTAAGGAGGGGTGCAGGGTTCTATCCGAGAGGACAGAGTTATAGGTTTATTTAGATGTCGAGAAATAAATTGGTTTAGAAAATTTATATAATATTAATATTGGAGTAGTTGTAATATTTAACATTTAAAAATATCAGTTTAAAAAAATCAGAGTTTAATTTTCACACGAAGTAATATACGTAGTAGATGACTTATGAAATATTGATACTCTCGTTTCTTCATAGAGAAAAGAAATATTGATATCATTCTGGATAAATAGAAATCAAAAGATTATAATACTATTAAGAGTCATAAATATCGGAAAGTGCATACGCGACACTTTAGTCTCAAATCATAATAGTGTGATGATCATTTCATTCATTGGAATTATATTTAGTTATATTTTTCTCATACTATAATGTGTGCACACATTTGATTGTGGGTCACCACTATCCCCCACGTTTGGTCAAGCTACCATTAGAAAGGAAAAATGAAGTAACATTATAACAATATAATTTTATTTATATATATATTTTTTTCATTTGTATAGGTAATTGAGTAATTCAACCCATTAGTGTAGAAATCTTTTCTCATTTTTTTAATAATAAGAATATAAAATATTTAATATATTAGATATTTTTATTAATAAGTATATTATCTCTAGGGCAAAAAGCAGATTCTCTGGTGTAACGTTTGTTTCTTTTTCTTTGCCTTTTCGGCAATAATTTTTTCAAGAACAAATTCACTCACTCACGTCAGGAGACGGACAGCGTATCAAATCTTTTCTGTTCTCCATCTATATCTCTCTCTCTATATATATATAAACTACTACTTCTCTGTTGCTTTCAGCCTCCTCAATCATCACTTAATCAATCCAGATGGAAGCAAACAACGGAGGAGCAGCAACGGCGGCGGCGGCAGAGCAACCCGCGGGTCTCTCAGCTGTCATTCCAGGATGGTTCTCGGAGATAAGCCCAATGTGGCCTGGTAATCAGATTTTCTTTCTTTATCACTTCATCATCAGCTTTTTTTTTTTTTTTTGGTTGAATCATGTGTCTTTTTGGATCATTTAGTGGAAAAATTACTGTCTTTATGTGTTAAGATTTGAGTTTTAGGTCTGTTTTGGGGGAAAATTTGTTGTTTTAGATAAGCTCTTTAGAAAAGACCTTTTAGAATATTGGGATTTGAGAAAGAACCCTTTTTCATTATTATTACCATGTGGATTGGTTTTCAAGATTTTTTACTACTAGTAGTAGTACTACTATATGCCTTTAAGTAATACTAATAATTGGAGTAATTGAATATATCGATGATGTTGTATTGATTGTGATGATGATTCTTGTTGGCACTAGGTTTTGTTTAGTGTAGTGTTTGTGGGTTTACTAATTTAAAATGGATACTGGAATGTGATGAATGAATGAATAATCTCTAGACTCTGTACGGCCTGGTCTGTCTTTACTCTCTACTGTGTGTGCAACTTGAGTCTTTGATAGAATTAATATGAGTGCATTTGTTTTCTTAATCTGCATAAGTTGTACTGTTGGGCTTATTCTAGTTGTAGAAAGAGCTCATTTGAAAATCGGGCGCCATTGTGTGTGTTATTCTAGTCGGAGTATCTCTCTAAGTTCAGTGGCTTTTTGTGGGATTTGTGCAGGGGAAGCTCACTCATTGAAGGTAGAAGAAATTCTATTCCAGGGAAAATCGGATTACCAAAATGTCTTGGTTTTTCAGGTATGTGATGATTTGTCTTTAGCATTTTCAATGTGAGCATGTTCCTGTCTATGTTTTGATCTCTGAATCCATCTTCTTTTACACGCTGCAGTCGGCAACTTATGGGAAGGTTCTTGTCCTTGATGGTGTGATTCAACTGACAGAGAGGGATGAATGTGCTTATCAAGAAATGATTGCTCACCTCCCACTTTCCTCTATTCCAAACCCGAAAAAGGTACTTCCGTTCCACTTCATTGGCAACGGAAGTTTTTGAAGACTTCAATAGTTAACTCCCTGATCCAGTGCCCAGCATTGATATGATGATTGTATCTTTTATCAATATTTACTGGATCGTAATAAATCTGATCTAATATGTATAATTAGATGCCTGTGACTTATATGCAATTTAAGGTTACTTAAGTAAAATGATAGTAGTATTTGCAAGTAATTACTTAGTTGTTTTCTTTGGCATCCTCGCAAATCACTACCATTGGAACGTAAGGAATAGATTTACTAACAAAATATGGCCAACTATTGTCCTTTGCCATTGACAGACACACATTGATATGTGATTTAGTGTAATGAATTCATTTTCGGTTCTTATTGGTTTCCGTTATTACAACATTGGAATGCCTTTTTGTCAGGTTCTTGTAATTGGTGGAGGAGATGGTGGTGTACTGCGTGAAGTGGCTCGTTATGCCTCTGTCGAGAAGATTGATATCTGTGAGATTGATAAGATGGTGGTTGATGTGAGTCCTTCCAACATTTTCTCCCCCCTTGATTTCATTCTTCTTATAATCTAAGATCACCTCACATAAGCTTGTTTTCATTCTGCTAAGGCTGCATTTGGAGAATTCTGTTCACCAGTAACATTAATTTTTTCACAACCAAGATCCTTTGATAAGCTTGAGATTTTGAAACTTTGTTTCTTGAGCTTACGATATGTAATCTTGTTTTTTTCTTGCAGGTTTCTAAGCAATACTTCCCAAATGTAGCGGTGGGATATGATGATCCGCGAGTGTCACTGCACATTGGAGATGGTAATTTTGAGCAAAGATATCATCAGTTCACAACTTTTGCTTTCAATACTTTTCTTCTTGACTTTAATTTTCTGATATGGAATATATTCTCCAATCTTTGCAGGAGTTGCCTTTCTCAAGGCTGTCCCTGAAGGAACCTATGATGCTGTTATTGTCGATTCCTCAGATCCTATTGGTAACAACTCGTTGTCACTAATAGAATGTCATTTACTGCATTCAGAAATTCCATTTAAATATACTTAAATTTTCGTTGTCCATGGATCAGGTCCAGCACAAGAATTGTTCGAGAAGCCTTTCTTTCAGTCAGTGGCCAAGGCTCTTCGTCCAGGAGGGGTTGTGTGCACCCAGGCTGAAAGCATCTGGCTTCACATGCACATTATTGAAGATATAGTTGCCAACTGCCGCCAAATCTTCAAAGGCTCTGTCAATTATGCATGGACCACTGTCCCAACGTACCCCAGGTATATTATCTCTACCTCCCATATTTACATGCAATAGCTGTTTCCAATCTAGACCTTTCTCCCCTTAAAGCGCGATCATTTTACAAAGACTCACAAGATTTGAAATCCTACTTTTAACACAATTATGCAAGAGAAAACCGTAGTATTTGTGAACATTATGTGTAATTCTCCCCTACTACAGTATCTGTATCTAAATAGCTACTACCAAACCTGATGTTTCAAAAGCATCCATATTTGAACCGACTTGAACTAGTTCTGCCTGGCCTTTCAATTTTACAGCAGTTTCTGCGAAAATACCACAAACGCATTCCCTTATTTTCTCTTGAGCTAGCAGTGTATGCAGCATTTCGATCCTTTATCATCAAACTTTAACGTTTCTTTGAATCTTTTGACCAATCTCCTACCAGTGGTGTGATTGGATTTATGCTTTGCTCCACTGAGGGTCCCGATGTTGACTTTAAGCATCCCGTCAACCCAATAGATGCTGATGCTAACCATACCAAAGGCCATGGACCATTGAAATTCTACAATTCTGAGGTACTACTATATTCTAATAACTGCAACTTGTTGGCATATATTCTGTCCTGCCTTTGCTTTTGCTACCGCGAGTGCTGATTTTACTTTCTCTTACTACGTGCCCAGATCCACTCTGCAGCTTTCTGTTTACCTTCGTTTGCTAAGAAGGTGATCGAAAAATCAAATTGATAATGTGCTGGAGCTAGCTTATAAGGGACTACTAGGCTTAATTTCCGATTTCATCTCATGATCTAGCCGCAAGTTTTGGAACAGACAATTCTTGGGTCAGATTCTCCAAAGTTTCCAGCTGGTACACTGAAAAGCTTTAGAGAATTAGCGTCTCGAGATCTATAAAATTTATATTTCGTCTTTAGACATTGTCGAATTTTTTCACTTCCATATGATAGTTAACTTTCCAAACTGAACATCAAGCTGTATGCGGTGTATTAGCGATGAAATTTCTCTTTCATAGCAGCTGAGCTTTATTTGGGTGCGCAAAATGTTGAGTTGTAACAGAACTTTTCCTTTTGTCACCCGACCCGATACGATACTATCCAGTTCAAACGCGGTCAGGCTTCTACAAAACTGACCGAGCCACATTTTTCTATCGGTTCTCTTGACGAAATTGAACCTGAGAAAGAGTTTGGTATTACTCTAACAATCAAGAGTTTTAGCCAGTGTCAATCTATGCAAGCAAAATGCAATTAGGAATCTGTAATTCAAATGGGATTGGGAAAAAAAAGGAAATTTTGCAACAAGTAGAAACCAAGAATAAATTTATGGGCTGTCAATTGTATGTAAGCCCAAGACTTCAGCCTCACTCGGTAAGAATTTTAAATCAAGGTCAGGCCACTTTGAGAAATATAAGATGTTTTGGAATATTTTTCCATGTATGTCGTGTTTTCACCAATTTTAATCGATTTAATCTCATTTTATATATAATTTTATCTCCGGCTTGCTAACAACTATGCATCATTCTCATCTACTTATTGGTTGATTTACTATTACTGAGTTAAACTCGAGCTTATTCGAGTCAAACAAACCGAATCCGAGTATAAAAAATATGGCTTGAATTCAAATTTGAATTTAAATTTTTACTCGTTTTTAAACGAAGTGAGCCGACTCGAATTACCGTGATCGTGTATGAAGAACCTAAGTATGTCCTAAACCTTCACTAATCACTATCAATGGATCGCAACGAATCAGAAAGAGATAAGCCTTTGGAAACGTTAAACCCCACAGCTAGCCCCCCACTATGGCCATTAGTCATTACATAGACAATTAGAGGTGCCAGGCAATTTACAGTTAAAAAGTCAAGAAACGCGGCTCCTACCCTTGTCCACATTTTAATATTTTTTTAAAAGTAACCCAAATTTAGTCATTATATAATTTCCGACCAACCAAATCTTCCAAATGGAAGATCGCAATTGAAGAAGTTATGACCAAAATATCTAATGCAGTATTTATGTAATTTAAGGTTTGAAAAATGGGTGGAAATTACATTGAGTGTAATTCTAGATTTCAAGATCTTCTTTGATACTGATTGATTGTGTTGAGATTTTATCCCGTTAGTAGTAGGCTAAAGTTTAATTCATGAATTATCTCGCAGTCTAGTGGTTAAACTAAATCTTGTATTTTTAGTTATTGCATGTCACATGTCAATTTTATATTAGTCCATTTATGTCATCAATGTTTTGTATTGGTCAAGCTTTCGTAAAGTCCACAAGTTGATTCATTGATTTATGTTTTTATGTTGCACTAGTAAAAATGAATTTAAAAAAAAATAATATAAAAAGAGATTGTTTTAAAAGGAGAAAAAAATAATTTGAAATAGTAAGAGTAAATGGTTGTGGGACCAGGAGGTGGATGATGGGCTAAACACTACAAGAAAACAGCCTTTTAGCGACGGAACACTAGGAATGGATAGTATCCGTCGCTATTTAGCGATGGATCGCTACTGATAGCGACGGATGAACACGAACTGCGCTCTAAGTTCAGTTCGTGTCACGAAACATCCAGTTCGCGTTCTACTAAGCGACGGATGAGATTTATCCGTCGCTATATTGGAGACGTATAAAGTTATCTGTCGCTAAATATGTTGACCAGGCTATTTTTTATGAAGGAAAAAATGAAAATAAATAAATAAATAAATATATAGCGACGAGTGAGTTTATCCGTCGCTAAAGCGCGATATACAGACGACCGACCTTTCTTCTTCCTCCTCATTTCTTTGTTTCTCCATTTTCATTCTCTCGTTTTTGCTTCTTCTTCTTCGTTCGATCCATCTCCAAACCCAACCAATTCAAGCAAATTTTAGCTCAAATCGAAGCCTATCCAACAAGGAGTTCGATCCCTAATCAATTTGGAGGTTTTTCAACAATTTGAAAGGTAATGAACATAAACCCAAAATTTTGGGGTTTTTTTTTTCATTTTGGTAGTGATTTGATTGAATTTGTTCTATGTTTATTGGAGGCTAGGGTACGAGGACCAAGGCACCTCCACCACCACAACCACGGACCGCCAAAAGTTACTTTCTCCCTCTCTTCCCCATTTAGAAGGTTAGTAAACCTAACTGTCAGTATATTAATTTTAAGTTAGGGTATGTTAATTTTAATTTAGGGTATAGGGTTTCTTGATTGTATTTGTTAATTTAGAAACTTGTTAATTGTTAATTTAGGGTTTAGGTTTATTTCTTTTCCTCTCCATTCTGAAAATGGTTAATGCTTAATGTAAATCAATTCTTAATTTAACTCAATTCTGGAAATGCTTAATAATTAACTCAATATGCGAAAAGAAAAAATGATTAATTAAATGAATAAGAAAAAAAGAAAAGGTGACTGCAATGAACACAGATTAGAAAGATAGAAAATATAAAAGTGAGAATTTTTATTAATAATATAGTTTACATAGGTAATTCTAGTCACTCTTCATCCCCTCGTCCTCGTTCTCGAAGCTTGACTCCTCATTCAAGAGTGACCAGTCGATGACATCCCTTGGATCGACAAGCCGTTGTTGACATAGCTTGCAGAACACTCCTTGGTCTTCGAAGTACTCAACCTCCTTGTGCTCACAAGGGGGAGGAGTAGGAGAGTTGGAGGAAATGCCTCTTCGATAGCTTCCTCCATTTCAGCCCATATCTCGGGCTGAACTTGTGATGTGGGGGAGAAGTGGGGCGGGGGGTGTATCTTCAAATCTGAATTTGTTATGGTTTTCCATAGTTGTGTGAGAATATGTTAAAATTAGGTGACTTTTTATAGTTGGTGTTGGGAATTCTAAAGGAAAAATACACTTTATCATGCATGTATTTATGTACACATTCATGTAGCCACATTCATGTATAGGTAAAAATTTATGTAATTATGCCCATGTATGGAAAAAATTTATGAGGCATACATTTATAAATTGACTTAAAGGATTTTCGAAATTAAAGAAGATGAAAATAAATTTAATCTACTAATACGTTTACTATCGATCATTGTGAATTATGTAATCATGATTCACAATTAGGGAAGCTATGTAAAGACAGAAACAAGGAAAAAGAAGATCCACCATTACAAAATGTAGTATGTGAGCAAGAAAGGTGTCTGTATCTTTATGAGCTTGAAGTCTCCATCTTTAATCATTAAAAAAACTAAAGATGGAGACTTCAAGCTCCTAAAGATCCAGGCGCCTTTCTTGCTCACATACTACATTTCTTTTGTAAACCATACTTGGCCTTGTATCGTGAATGATTGTAGTACGCTGGTACCGTAACAACAACATTTCTAATGTCGTTGTTACTGTACCGGCGTATTTCAGTCATTCTCATCGCCTGGTTAATGAGAATGACTGTTTCCATGCATAAAAAATGGTGTGGTTTGCATGCATAAAAAATACAAACACACTGGCCTTCGGATACCCCATCACTTCCTTTGATAAGCTAGACTTTCTTTTTTTGTTATAAGGTCTAACATGGTTCATACTTAACTTTTATACATACAGCCACAATGAACAGGGATGGTCAAGCATAGTCCCAGGGCGGCCCTCGGATGCAGAACGGGATTCCAGTACTGTACATTGTGGAGGGGTCTAAGTAAGTCCTTAATAAGTTGGTATTTACTTGTTGATGTATATAGTTGTCGGTACTCCATCTTTTAATCTTCCAAAATGTGTGATAGGTTTCACCCGCGTTTAGCTACTAGAAGGTTGTCAAGCATCATGAGAAGAGATTTTTGTACGCCTCCTGGGAGTGACGGAGAAAGGTGGGCTACGGTTCTTCTTCTTGTTAAGGAGCACTATTTCGAAGAATTCAAGGTACTTTACTATCTTTACTTGAATATTTCTAGTTTGGATTTCTGAGGCATTGCCTTTATATATGTGTACATTATCTGTTCTTGGGGCATTGCCTTTACTATATATGTGTACGTACATGATCTGTTCTTGGGGCATTGCCTTTATTATACATATGAATGTGTACGTACATTATTTCTTCTTGGGGCATTGCCTTTACTATATCTGTTTGGAATGCACGTAGTTGGCATGGCTTGTAACTGATGTTGGATTGTTGCAATGTTGCAGAAATACTACTATGTCCCTCCTGCCAATACGGAGGCGATATGGAATGTATTCAACATCCGGACGGAACAAATTCACATGCATTTAATTTATCATGCCAAGGAGAAGCACTTTCGGGACCATGAATGGGTTTCGTACCTTAATCCGGACCATCGGGAGCTGTTGCTGGAATCGTGGCAGAACCACGTGACCCGTGAGCAGGCACATAATGATGGGGCATTGCAGTCTGAAGGTGTCGGTTGGATAGTGGAGAGCCCGTAAGATTAGTACTTTATTAGTTTTTTTAGGATTGTTATTCGATCTCCGTACATTTTACGATTATCGTTTATTTTAATGCTTATCTTCGTACCTTTAAGTTTGTTTGTACGTACACTTTCAGTTTTTTTATTGAAACTTAGATTCTCGTAAAACGAATCAATCGTATATATATTGTTGGGCGTACTCAATTTTGAGCCGGAATAACAAATATATATAAATTAAATAAAAATAAAAAGAATTAAAAAAAATTATTAGGTTAGCGACAGATTATTTTATCCGTCGTCAAATTCCCTTCACACGGAAAATGACACGTGTCTCTTTATTTTAATGACGGATTATACTATCCGTCGCTATATATAGATACGGATAAGTCATCCGTCTCTATTTTGGTCAGTGACAAAACCGGCGACGGATACGGTAATCCGTTGCTATCGTTAGCGACGGGTAATATAAACCGTCTCTTTAGCGAAGCCACTTTTCGCGACGTCCTATTTAGCGACGGGCCATCCGTCGCTATTGGTGTATAGCGACGGATCGCTACGGTATAGAGACGAATGGTATCCATCGCTAAACTCGGTTATTCGTGTAGTGACAGCCCATATATATAATTAAGACTAAGCCCTTCTCTAGCAGTCATCCCCTCTCATCCCGCCACGTCAACGTTTGACTTTACTCATCCCAAACTACTCCAAACTGCTCCAACAGTCATCCCCTCTCATCCCGCCACGTCAACGTTTGACTTTACTCATCCCAAACTACTCCAAACTGCTCCAACAGTCATCCCCTCTCATCCCACATTTTTTCATTTTATTTCACATTTCTTTTAAACTTCATTCTTATTTTATTATAGTATCATTAATTAATTTATTAATATCATATTAATTTTAAAAATGGCATAACTTATTATTTAAAAATTACGATAAAAGTTAATAAATTACAATACTTGATAATTAAAAATTGTAAAAAAAAACCTAGAATTACATAGATATAATACCATTAATTGATTATAATAACATCACATTAATTTAAGAAATTACAAAATTTGATGATTAAAGATTATAACATACTTACATGAATTAAAATACTACATAATACTACTCTTTTGCATAAATCAAAATACTACATAATACTACTATTAGTTAGTATTTTGTAATTTTCAATTTCGAATAAAGTTTATCTATAAATGTTAAAATTAAATGGAATCAAAATAAAAAGTATTATTGAACACATATAAAAATTAATTATATAAGAACTAATTATGAACAAAAAGAAAAAAAGGAAGAAAAGACATAAGAAATGATGAAATGAAATAAATGAACAAAAACAAAGAAAATGGTAAAACTATAGTAACAAATAAAGAAAAAATAAATAAATAAATAAATAAATTATGGCTCACCCCCGCCTCACTGGGTGAGTATGTCATCCCCTCTCACACGCCCAGCAGCGTGTGAGAGGGGATGAGCCCTCTCATCTCCAGCAGTTCATACGCTGCTGGAGATGGCCTAAAATTCACCAACGCACCTTTGTACAAATTTCAGAAGACCGAACGAGCTGCCGACGAATTTGGCCCTTCGTGGATAAGGTAGGTCCTTTGTATAAAGTAAATCTCGCGTGAGTGTCACGTGTTTTACCCCGGGATAAATAACATGGATAATGGGCCCTTCTGATGACGTGTCAAGCTCTCGTTGAAGGGTGTTGATGTATGGATCGGACGTGGAAAACCGATATGGTCTAAGCCACTTTGACTTCACATAAACACAAGTCATTTTTTTTTCTTTTGAGAATTACTACATACAGATACAAGTAGCCTGGTAGTGGATTTTATTAAAACTGAATTTTGATATTCGTGAAAGTTCAGGTTTTTTTTAAAGTTAAATTTTAGAAATTGTATTTGATATTGGAATTTTGTTTTCGTAGGTTTAAGTATATGGATGACATATGGAGGTGAGAGATATAAGTGTAAAATGATGTATGAAATTTGATTTTTGTTATATAAGTTTTTCAAATTTCAAATAGTACTAATTTTTTTGATTTCAGAGAAAATCAAAGTGCCAAACTTGACAAAATGATTGTGTGACCCTTGACAAAATGATTTGAGAGCTTATTCTTTATTTTATTTTACGTAAAATCTCTTTGTGTTAATAAATTATTAATCTATCGATTATATAATATATTATTAAATTAATAAAATATTATGTTCTTTAACATTATTTTGAGTAATGAATTCTGGACAAGATCAACTCGTACTTATGTGTTGTGTAATGATGTAAATTATGGCGCCTGGGATGAAACGGCTAAGGCAGAGACGCAGAAGTTGAAACTGGAGCTAGAGGAGATCTTGGAAAGGGAAAACGAGATGTGGAAGCAAAGATCGAAAGTGCTTTGGGCTCAGGAAGGCGATCGTAACACGAGGTACTTTCACTCAAAAGCAACTCAAAGGCAGCAGAAAAATGAAATTCGTGGGCTTCGGGATGATTCTGGGACACTGCATACTGATCTGAATGGTATGAGCAAGATTGCTCTCGACTACTTCCAGGGGATTTTTCAAGTCAGAGCAGCCTTCTGCTGGCGATGTAAACGCAGCCCTTGAATATTTGAGGCCAAAAGTATCAGTTGTAGTAAATGAAGAACTCTACAGAGAATTCACTGACGAGGAGGTGAAGCATGCACTCTTCCAAATGTTCCCTCTGAAATCTCCAGGTCCGGATGGCTTCCCTGCTCTTTTTTACCAAAATTTTTGGCACATAGTTGGTCATTCTGTGATTAATTGTTGTTTAAATTTTCTGAATGATGGTTTGTTTGATAGTAAGTTGAACTATACACATATTGTTCTTATTTCCAAGTGCAAAAAGCCTGAGCTCATATGCCAATTTCGCCCTATTAGTTTAAGCAATGTGATTTACAAAATTGCCTTTAAGTGTATCACTAATAGATTGAAGCCACACATACCTTCTCTCATAAGTGAAACACAATATGCTTTTGTTGCTGGTAGATTAATAACTGACAATGTGCTAGTTGCCTATGAAGTGAATCATTATCTGAAACAAAAAACAAAGGGTAATACTGGTTTTATGGCTCTAAAACTTGATTTGAGTAAGGCTTGTGATCGTGTTGAGTGGTTGTTTCTAGAGTCTTTGTTGTACCGCTTGGGTTTTGCTGATAAATTTGTGAACTTAGTTATGATGTGTGTAAAGTCAGTCACTTACTCCATTATGTTGAATGGTAACCAGATCGGTCTTTTTTCCCCTCAATTAAGAGGAATCCGTCAAGGTGATCCTCTTTCTCCCTTCCTTTTTCTCTTTGTAACTGAAGCGTTGTGTGCTCTCTTGGAAGGGGTTGTTCAGCGTGGGGATTTAAAAGGGGTAAAAGTCAACTCTAATGCACCCTCTATCTCTCACCTCCTTTTTGGCGGATGATACCATGACTTTTTGTGAAGCTTCTAATTCTGCGGCACTAACCATTTTGGATATTTTGAAGACTTACAGTTTTGGTTCTGGTCAATAAATCAACTTAGAAAAATCTAATGTGGTTTCAGCCGGAACACCAATGAAGTTGTTAAGCAAAGTATCCAAAACATTCTTAACATGCAGGTTGTTGAGAAGCACGAGAAGTACCTTGGCTTGCCCACATCCATGGGAAGAAGTAAAAATGAGGTTTTTGGATGGTTACAAGAAAGAATTTGGAAGAAAGTGCATTCCTTTGATGGAAAACTTCTTTCAAAAGCGGGTAAAGAAATTCTAATTAAGTCAGTTCTTCAATCTATCCCGACTTATGTCATGAGCTGTTTTAAGTTACCTGATAATCTCATCCGTGATCTTGAGTCTGTAATCTCTGAATATTGGTGGGGTGATGGGGAAAAAGATAAGATACATTGGTATTGGTTTAAGTGGGAAAAGTTGTGTCTTAGCAAGAGGGATGGTGGTTTGGGATTCCGTGATCTTCGTGCTTTTAACTTAGCTTTGCTAGGAAAATAAGTTTGGAGGATTTTTACAGAGCCTGACTCTCTTCTCAGTCGTATTCTAAAAGCAAAGTACTTCCCTAATTCTGACATTTCAATGCATTACCTAAGACTAATGCCTCCTACACTTGGAAAAGTATTTTAGGTGTGCGCGATGTAGTCACGGAAGGTTTGCGTTGGAGGGTGGGAAATGGGGACTCAATAGATATCTGGGAAGACTCTTGGATCCCAGGAAATTCTTCTTTTAAACCCCGAATCCCTAACATCCATCAAGAGGGACCACTCAAAGTTTCCTTCTTAATTAATCCTGTTACTAATTCTTGGGATATATCTATTCTCCTGTTTTTGTTTTGGCAGGAAGACATCGAGGAAATTCTTAAAATCCCCTTGGTGACCACTGATGTACAGGACGCTCCCATTTGGCACTTTTCACGGAATGGATTCTACTCAGTCCATACTGCCTATCATTTGGCAATGACACTCAGACGCAGACAGGCTGAAATGGTGTCAGGATCTTCTTCAGTCACACATGAAGATCGATGGAACATAATCTGGAAGTTATCTGTTCCGGGAAAAATAAAACACTTCCTTTGGAGGATGGCTAGGAATGCTCTACCAACTGCAGCTCAATTAAACCGTAGGCACTGTGAGGTAACTAATATTTGTGCACTCTGCAACTCTGAGAATGAAAGTGCCCTTCATCTGTTTAAGGAATGTCATGTGCACGAGTAATCTGGGCTATGTTGAACATTCCTTCTTCTGCTAGGGTCCGGAGGGCCTGCTCTTGCATTTGTGCTCTATCTTCTACTCTATGAATTGAAGGGTCTGGATTGTGCCACGTATGCATGCAGCAAAAGCACCACTTAATTAAAAATGCCCATTGGGACGGAATTTGGCTCAGAAATGCCCATTTGGCTCAGAAATGCCCATTGGGACGGAATTTGGTGTTGACGTGGCCATATGTCAACCTTTAGATGGCAAGAGCACGAGATGGAGTACGAAGCCAAGAGCAGCTCCTCCGCTCCCCTTCTGCTATCTTCCTTGAGTCTGTTTGTGTCTGGGAATGGGTGAAAGGGGTCCATTTCAGACTGGACAGTTACAATTTTGCTCTTTTTGATGTGACTTTTTGGGCGATATGGTATGCAAGAAACAAAGCAAACTTTGAACAACAAAAATAGGATCCAGAAGCAACTGTGAGCTTCATCTTGAGGTACACACAGTTCCATCGATCAGTTGTTGCTACAACGCTTAACAAAGTACCTAGGACAGACGACACACGTCAAGGGCCCTGGTTACCACCACCACCAGGCACAGTGAAAGCAAATTTTGATGCCTCTGTACCAACAAACGGTGACTCAAGGGGCATAGGAGCTGAGTTGCGGGATCATACAGGCCTCACTCTTGCTTGGGCACGACAAAGAACGGCAGCAGGTCTCACGGTTGAGGTGGCAGAGGCCTCCGCAGCCCGACTCGCACTATGGTTAGCTAAGCATATGGGTTATGATCGAATTTCTTTGGAAGGGGATGCCTTACTGGTAATCCAAGGCATCAAGTCGCCACAGAATCACAGAAATGCGGCTGGTGCTCTGTATGAAGATTTAAGGGATCATCTTTCCACTTTTGTTGAGTTCCAAGTGACACATGTGCGACGGGAAGCAAATAGGTTGGCTCATCTCCTCGGTCGTAATTTTTCAACTTTTCAACTGATTGCTTGGGCTTCACAACCTTGCCATTTGATTATAGTGAAATAACTTAGAATTGCACCTCCTGTTTTGCACTACTGAAATACTGTCTCCGCTTTGTATTGATGGATACTATGTGTATTTTGGAGCTGTGGCTCTCTTTGACTTTTAATGAAAGTTTGTTTCTTAAAAAAAGAAAACAAGGTTAACTTGTACTCTACGCTTGTAACGATTCAAAGTCATCTTTTACATACTCTTACTATTTGCTAATTTAATTCTATAGTTAAAAAAAATTATGGTAATGAAGGTACGTGACAATATTGACAAATAATATGAAATCAACAAATTAGAAAGGGTATCATATTACTATAAATAATAAAACTATGGGGTGTGCTCATAGCCGTAGGTATAAGAAAATGTCATAAAGATACCGAGTGAGTGATAGGTGACTAATGCCGTGCCAAACCTAATTTCTAATCTACTCTAATCTTCTAATCTTATCCGACCTTGTAACTTATTCATTATTTATTGTAATCTCTGTTATATCTTCGTCTAAACAGAACTGAACTAAATGAAGTTGAGGTGAACTGAACTGAACTGAATGAAGCTGAACTGAATTGAACTTATTTGTAGTATAAAATACTATTAAGCAAATTCGAACTGAACATAATGCATCTGAACTGAACTTAATGCATCTGAACGGATCTGAACTGAACTTAAAATAATTTATTTTCAGACGAAGAGAAGAAAGCCTAACCGGAAGGCGACCACTTATTGTCTTTTATGTATTTTGAGTTTTAGATCATCCCATCATACACAGTGCAGGTGAAACTCTGATATAAATTGGAGCAGTTTATTTTTTTTTTCATTACTAAACACACACTTATATTACTTAAATAGTAGCAAATATAACCGAATCATCTTATGCTATGCACTACAAGGAATCAGGCATTTAGCGACGGATGAGTAGATACGGATTCAATCCGTCGCTAAATAGCGACGGATCGCTACAGGTAGCGACGAATAAGGACGAACTGCGCTCTAAGCTCAGTTCGTCCTTGGGGAGATCCAATCCGGTGACAGCTTAGCGACATATAAGTTTTATACGTCGCTTCTTGAGAGACGGATAGACTCATCCGTCGCTATGTTTCGTTGACCAGTTTTCTTTCTCCCCCAATTTCCCTCATTTCCTTTCTTCTCCAAATCCAAAACCCTAACCGTTTCTCACCTCCTCTGCCACCGCACCACCACCGTACCGCCATCCATCCATTGCCACCGCACCACACCGTCTTCTCCATTGTTGCCACCACCTTTGCGTTGCTCCGTCCGGCCGCCACCGCACCGCCAAGGCATCCTATCCTCTGTATCTTCATTTCAAATAGGTTAGTATCCCTAATTTAACCAATTTAATTGTTTGTTTTGATTTTGTTTAATTTAATCCCTGTTTATTCCATTCTTTAAGTGTTGATTTGAGAATGATTACTAGGGTTTTATTGTGGATTTGAAAATGATTGAGTATTGATGTCGTAATATACATTTGTTGATTTGGATTTCTTGTTAATTTGGGGTTTATCTTTCTTGATTCTGATTCAATTTCTTAGTTAAGTGAATGTTCTTATTTGTTTATGTGAAAATTAAGTTTTGACTGCTGAGATAGAATTTGGGGGTGATTCGTGGCCCGTTTGATAAAATGAGATGGGTGCAAGAGACCAGAGGGTGGTTTGATGGGGAAAGGGAAGTTATTGTTTGATGGGGAGTTTGTATGTTGGGTAGATTATGAGCAATAATTGGGGTTTATTAGAATTACATGGATCATTTTGTTGGAACGAATGGTACTATATATCTGAATTCGTACTATATCTATGATTTTACATGAACTCAATTGATGAATGAATTAGATTTATGTAGATTAAAATTTAAAAATGATGGATTAAATTAGATTAATTAGATCAAATTAGATTTTTAAATGTAGGCTATGTATCCTTGCATTTTGTTGGAACGAATGGTACTATATATATATATCTGAATTCGTACTATATCTCTGATTTTACATGTTCTATATTACGTTGATAATAAATAGATGCCACGTACATTGAGGGATTCCCTTTATGAGGCCTGGCAAGCCAACTGATTGTTGGGAGTGCCACCTTTGGAATGGATGGAAGAGTCCGTTCATGAGGCTTGGCAGGCCTACTGGCGTGAAATCCCAAAAGTCCAGTGTCGTTTCTTACTGTTGGAACCTGTAAACTCTTTTCTTTCCATTTGTTGTTTCTTACGCTTGTTTTGTTTAACTTGCAGATCATGGGGAGGCCAAAGAGACCTGGGAAGCTGTTGGCCGCCAGCAGCCGTAGCTACCCCGCTAGCGAGTCCGAGCCGGACTCGCCATTCCGCACCCCTGGTTCTCAGCCAGAGTCGGGGGGACCTCGGCGACACATGTCAGCGAGACCCAGTCACCTGCTGGCCCCCGTTCTAGCAGCAGTGCGGGGTCTAGTGGCCCCGACGTGTTTGCAAACTTGCCGGATGATGGGTTCACGGGGGTGGAGTACAAGCAGTGTGAGAGGATGCATGACAAGCTCGTAGTGTGGCCCATGCCTGGGAATGTGTAAGTACACGAATCATATTTACCCTAATATTGTATGTTGTTTTTCAAAGTACTTTGTAACAGTTGGATTAATTTGTGTATGTCATTGCAACAGGCTGGTGCCGAGGGAGTTTGCCAGGTTCATCAACAAGGAATCCATGAAGCAAGTGGATCTCCCTCCACGGGGAGCCCAATGGCATACTTTTCGTCCGGAACGGAAGGTGGAGATTTGGAATGCTCTCGAGGTTAGTGATCTTTCTTCTCCGCTAATGGTTTTTATATTATCTTCTAATTTGTTTGAGTGGTATGTTATCCACTTTACTTGGGTGATATGTTAGTCACCGTGTTGTTAGTTGTTCTAGGACAATGTGCAATTAGTTTGGGTGATATGTTAGTCACCGTGTTGTTAGTTGAATTAGGACGATGTGCAATTGGTTTGGGTGATATGTTAGTCACCGTGTTGTTAGTTGTTCTAGGACAATGTGTGATTGATTTGGGTGATATGTTAGTCTAAAGTGTGCATAATTTCTGAAATGTAGGAGAAGTACTTCCTCCCCAACAAGCTGATGTGCCTCCCGAGTTCCTCCAGGAGCATCAGCAGCTGAGGACGACTGTCCAGCAGCAGGCCCAGGAAACTGTTCGGATGAAGAACGAGCAAGCTCGGATGAGGGCTGGCTTCAAGCAAGCCATCGACTGGATCATGGAGAAGTATGCCCCCCCTCCCCGGTACCGCGGCACCTCCCGACTTCTTCATGGGCGATGACGACACTCCCGGATCTTCGTAGTAGTACTCTTTTTTTTTTTCGAACACTTTTTTCTATTTCGACCAATTTGTTTTTTTTTTCCGAACATCTTTTTGTTTCTTTTCTTTAGGACAATTAGTACTTTCATTCACATATTTTGAATGCTTAACTAATTAGTATATATTTGTGTAGAATTTTTAGTTACGAAAATTGGTATGTATTTGAGGTGTACAACTAAAAAAAACAAAAACAAAAAACAAATAAAAAAAAACATTATTCCAGAAAATTTAGCGACGGATTATCCCATCCGTCGCCAAATCTCCTCTGCCCAGCGTTAAACACATATATCATCGAAATAGCGACGTATTACATTATCTGTCGCTAAATATAGATACGGATAAAATCATCCGTCTCAAGTTTGATCACCGGTGAACTCGGCGACGGATGTTCTCATCCGTCGCTGAAAGGAAGGACGGATGATTTCATCGCTTTCCTTATTAGCGACACCACTTTTCGCGACGTCTTATTTAGCGACGTGCCATCCGTCGCTAATGGCCTGTAGCGACGGATCGCTGTCGTATAGCGACGGATGATTTTTCTTGTAGTGATGTCACCTCGCACCCGATGATAAACATGAGTTTATCTTTTGAGATTAATTTGTCCAACCAAGGTGGACAAATATCCCAAATAAACTTATTACAAACCATAGAGTCTTGATCAAACTTAAATAACACTTTTAACACTACATAAATTAGCTAGATAGTCAGCCACTTCATTAGTTTCTCTGAAGTTAAATGCAACGGCGATATGTTGGGCTTCATTTTGCACCTTTAGCACCTCCTACAGCAGATGTCTCAACCTCCATGGGGTGGATTCTTCGTACAAAGTATGTTAACAACTTGTAAATTATCCGATTAAACAACAAATGTACGTACTTATGCCTCTTTGGAGTGCTAATTGAATTCCAAATTTGCATGCTAGGAGTTCGGCAGTGAGGGGTCCATTCGTGGAGCAGTTTATGTTACAATTGGAGCATTAAAATGCTCCAGTTGAAACAATCTGATAGAGCTGAGCTCAGATGGCGGAGCTCAACTCCACCCAAAAGGTGAAGCTCCACTATACCATTCTTTTTCATTTTCTTTTTTCTTGGAAAACTTTCAGAAATTGCTCCTCTTAGTGCACCTATTTTCATATTTTTCCTTTTTAGTTGAACAATTACATATCACCCCATTTGAGTTGACCAACTTACAAAATTTCTGAAAATTCAGCTTCCCAAACACGCCCTAATACTATTTTCTTTTTTCTTTCATCCTATAATTTTAGGGAAATTTCTGAAAACTACCCCCACTGCTGCACCTAATTACGTTTCTTCCCCTACTAGTTCAACAATTACATCTAACCCCACAAAAATGTTGACCAAGTTACAAACCTTAACATTTTCTTATCTCCCCAAACATGCCCTTACCAATATTATTCTTTTACATTTTACTTTTTTCATTTATCTTTTCCTTTTTTTTTTCTACATTTTCTTTTTCGTTTTTTTATTCATCACCTTCTTCTTCAACCTCTAAACTCCGGTACCGGAATTGTTTTCGGTACCGGAGTTGTCCAACTGCAGCAACTCTGGTCGGACAGAAAAAGCTCCGCCAACAGCTCTGCCGGAGCTGTAAAACAGCTCCGACTAGAGCTTCCCAACTCCATTCGGAGCTCCGATCACCTGTTTTTTCCTTTTTTTTTCAATTTTAAATTATTTTTTGGGCTTATTATTATTCTTTTTTTTATTTTAATATTTTTTAGGCTTGTTTTGAAATATAAAATGTGTAGGGACTTGTTTACAAAAATATTTTGGATAATTTTGAAATTTAAAAAAGTTATGTAGGTTAATTTTGTAAAATAAGAAATTTTAGAGTCAAATGTGCAACAAAGGAAAGTTGATGGTCTTTGGGTGTTTAAGAAATCTGAATTTTGAATGAGGGCAAATTTGTCATTTCCAGGGCCTTAATTCGTTGAAAGTCAAGATCGTGGGGGCTAGATGTAATTGTTTTTCACTAACGAGGGGAAATATGTTATTGTTGAACTAATAGGGGAAGATTCGTAATTGATAAAACTTACAGGGGGTCTGTATGAAAATTATCCATAATTTTATTTTCTTTTATTAATTTTATGTTCTTTTTTTTTTTTTAAGCTCATTCTTCTTCAAGCTCCGGCATCGAAAAAATTCAGGTGTCGGACCTGCCGGAAACTAAGTTCTAATCGGAACTTTTTACATGTCCAATCGAAGCTTTTTACAGTTCCGATTGGAGCTGTTTTTTTTTAATTATTATGATTAGTTTTTTATTTATTTCTCAAAACTATGGGACTGAAAATGAATCAATTTTGTATGGACCATTTTGCAGTAATATTTAAGATCATTTTGAGATTTGGATATGTGCGAGTCAATTTAAAAAACTCGATTTTTTTCCTAAAACATTATAGGTTGTTGATTTAATGGGTTTTTTTATAGGGGAGATAGCATATTAGTGTCACATATAGCGTAATATTACACATTTGTCATTTTGAGATTAAACATTACATACATGTTTAACCACTCAAGTACTCAACTTTATCTTCTCTCTCCATATCTTTTTCTTCTGCACATGTCTTCTCTTCCCCAAGAAAAATTTCTTATGTTCTCATTTATCAATTAATTGATCGATCAATACCTTTTTCAACAACGACTACTCTTTCTTCGCTCCTCTCTTCCTATTTCTTCATCATCGACTACCCCTCTCTTTCTTCGATTTGGATTCTATCTGATTCATCTACACGTTTGTTAGGGCAGAAAATTGTTGACATCAATATATTTGTTGGTTGTTTTTTTTATTTGACGATGGATTTGGTGTTGGTTTCGTAGACTTATGGTAGTCGTAGTGGTTCTGGTGGTGGTGTTGGTAGGATTGATTGCAAGGCCTTGTAGGGTTGTTTTTGGAAAAAAGATATGTGAAACTCTCTGAAATCAATTTTTTTTAGGCGTGAGAATAACTTGTTGTATCTGAAACCGTCTCTTTTAGGCGTGAAACTTACAATTTTTTTATAAGACTAAGTTGTGAAATTAACTTTCTTTTTCTTTCTGAAACTAACATGTGAAACTAATTGTTTTCTGAAAATTAAGCATGGCCGAATGATTTAACTCATTTCAATCTATTTTGAAGCATACCAGTCTTGTTCAAAATAGTTCGAACCAAAATACCATAATTAAACTATAAAAAAGAGTAATAAGTATCACTAATTCCTCTTATTAAGAATGATTTCTCATGTGCAAATCCCATAGGTTGGTGCAGTCAGGTATGAAACTCTTTAGCCTAGCCTAAGAATATTTTTATACATTGGCTTGTAGTTCACGATAGATTGCAAAATGGGCAATTGCCGAGAGACCCATTATGGAACATAATTTTACACTTTAATCTTGGGTAAAACCAACCTTAGCCTAAGGTCCATTTTTTATATTTATTAATAAAATAATAAAAACCCACCACCCATCCACCATCCTCCGGGAAAACTCCGATTTGGACCATGGAGGTTGGAAGCTCCGAATCGTAACTTCCGGCCATCGAAGCTCCGGTCTGGAGCTTTCCGGCCATGGAAGCTCCAGATCGGAGCTTCGATGGCCGGAAGTTACGATTCGGAGCTTCCAACCTCCATGGTCCAAATCGGAGTTTTCCCGGAGGATGGTGGATGGGTGGTGGGTTTTTATTATTTTATTAATAAATATGGAAAATGGACCTTAGGCTAAGGTTGGTTGAAGCTCCAGATCGGAGCTTCCACCATGGCTGGAAGCTTCGATCTAGAGCTTCCGGCCATGGAAGCTCCGAATCGGAGCTTCCACCATGGCTTGAAGCTCCGATTTGGAGCTTCCGGCCATGGAAGCTCCAAATCGCACTACAAGGATCCCCAGCTCTAGTGACGGATCCATCCGTCACTAAAGAAGGCCGATCCGTCGCTAGAAAGCACTAGCGACGGATCGGCCCATTTAGCGAAGGATGAAGGTTCCGTCGCTAAATCGTGCGTCGCTAGCGAATTAGCCACGAATCAATCATCCGTCGCGAATTAACGACGGACTAGCGATGGATGAAATGTTGATTTTTTAGCGACGGATGGTCATCCGTTGCTAAGTCCACTGACACGTGGTGGTCTAGTCCGAGATATGGCGACGGATCGTCATCCATCGCACATCCGTCGCTAATTTTTTTTTAAAAAATAAAAATTCTGTTTATTAAAATAATAATGAGTACCAATCAAATTCAAACCTGTTCAATTAACCAACCTGCTACACAAATTATTATAGACCAAATAAACCGAAAATAATTAAGAAAATCATAATAAATGTAACGAAACCCTCCATACATATAATAATAATAATCATACGTACAATACTAATCCAAAGTAATATCATATCGTACACAGTATTCATGTAGAAAATAGTAATAAAGCTAATGAAAAGGCTATGGGATCATGGAGAGGGTGGTGGTGGTGGTGGTGGTTGTGGTGGTACCATCCCCAGCCTCGCATACACGTCAGCGAGCATAGCTTGTTGCTGAGCCTGCACCTCGAGTACCTTCCTTATCTCCTCATTCTTCGCCTGCAACTGAAGTTGGAAGGCATGATCTCTAGCGGCAGCTGATGAAGATGACGTGGTACATGATGAAGAGCTACCACGGGCACGAGCCGGCCTCGAGCCCACATCAGGGAGGGATGTTGCACTCCCAGTCCCAAACGACGGTCCTTCTCGTTTGGAGGATTCACCTCGAGGAAATGGCATTCATTTCCTCAACAGTGAGATCCTGATCATGAGTCATGTCCTCGTAGGCCGTCTGAAATGATAAATCAAGAGTGCAAGGTGTTAGTTATGTTGTTAATTAGTTACGAAATCATCAATATTTTATAAACACATGTATTGGTGAACTCACCGCAACTGTTATGGCTTCCTCACACAACCAATCTCCGTCCTTTCCCTTCTGAGATCTCGAGAACAAGGTGAAGAGGAGACAATCCTTCTCCTTCAACTGAATGACACATGAAAACATCATATACTTAGTTTCAAAGTTCGAAATAAATAACAAGTATAAGAATGATGATAAAATGAAAAAGTTAATACACTTACCTTGTGCCTCATATGTGTTGTAGCGATCGACTCAGATCCAAAACGGTGTGTCACCAGGATCCTGGTCCCATCAGTCGGTTGCGCCCTCCTGTTCTCACTATTCTGATCAGCCTGCGCCTGGACTTTCGGGTCAGGCCAGTATAACTTCCACGCCGCCCAAATGCCATCTCCCACCGAGTCGGGTTTTGGCTGCTTCTTCTGTCACTTCTTCTTCAGATTATGAATCGTGCTCTTGTAAATGGCACTACCATGAGAGTTGAAGGTCCACCAGAGATCCCACATCAACTTTTTCGGAAGGAAAAATTCTTTCTACACAATTACAAATAAACATCCAAAAACATACAACGTGTGAATACTTAATAACATTCAAGTATAACAAGGGGAGGAATAGGACAACAACTATATCGGTGACTAACATATCACCCAAGTTCATTGGCTAACATACCACTCACATATAGTGGCTAACATACCACTCACATTGTCCTATATTTCACTATAACAATGGTGACTAACATATCACCCAAGTACAGTGGCTAACATACCACTCACAGAAAGTGGCTAACATACCACTCACGACACATAAAAAATTAGGTAACTAATGTACGATTATTAACTCACCCTCAGCTCCTCGAATAGCTCTCCTTTTAGCTGGTCTGGGATGCAATGCCACTTGCTACCACCCTCTTGCGGTGGGATCATCTTGTTCCTTATTATCTTGCTGAGTATGTCGGCACTGTGGTCCCCATAAAACCTGTGAAGAATAATAGACGACATCAGTAGGCAAACATTCGTTATATATATGTTAGAAGTTGATGCATAATACTTACTTCTCTCCATTTGGGTAAAGGACAGGGCGACCATTCCACAACAGGCCATCTTCAGGACTCTCAAAGGGACAATCGTCGTCTGGAATGTGGGCCCATGGGTCATGGATCATGGACCGACCAGACGATCCCCTACTCGACTCAGGTGGAATCCCAAAAGCAACAGGGGAGCCCTGATGGGAACCATGCTCGGTGTCCTCTCCGTCGGTATCACCCCTCAGGATCTGGTACCGTGGTCGCCTAGGTAGTGGCATCTGGAAAAAAATATATACGTGTTAGTACATACACAATTGAATATAAAACATGTAAAAACAGAGCTATAATACTAAACGACATCTATTTATTATCAACCTAATAGCTAAGTCTAATCTAACTACCACAAACTATGTAGTACTAATTCACGTACCCTCTATGACCTCCTCTGATTCTAAGTCAATGAAAACATCATCATGCACCTGTATTTCTTCTACCGTAGCCTGTACAGGTTTTCTAGCCTGACCATCGACATCTTTTTCTTGGTACGAGTTGTTAATTGACTCGTCCTTCTCCACATACTCAATTTTGGATCGAGCATTTATAGATACAGCAGCTAACCAATCGCCTTTA
The DNA here is from genome assembly GCA_028274465.1 of Plantago ovata. Taxonomy (NCBI): domain Eukaryota; kingdom Viridiplantae; phylum Streptophyta; class Magnoliopsida; order Lamiales; family Plantaginaceae; genus Plantago; species Plantago ovata. The sequence continues at coordinate 12,663,467 of CM051458.1, forward strand.
TCTTTTTTCAAGGTAGGAAATTCAAGAAATACAACTTGAAGTGCTTGACTTGAAAGATAAATGGTTCGTACACTTTGTACTTCTTCTTATAGTTTATCTCCACCATATCATACTCCTCAATCGTTCTGGTGCCTACATCAGTGGGATGATACCAATCAACATCAAGCAACATTGTTCTTTTCAAAGGTACTCCGGGATATTCAATGCGAACAATACGCCTAAGCTTCCCATAGTGATCGTAGACATCATCACCTATGTCTGTCCCCAAGACACGAACCCCACCATTAACTGTAGCATTTGTCGATCCACACTCACTGCTGTTGAACCTAAGTCCATTTACAATGTAATATCGGAAGGAGGAGTATCTTCTCCCAGGTCCACTTCCTAGTGCTTTCAAGTAAGGACATGTTATGTTGTTGTCCGGATTTTGTACATGCTCCTTGAACCATGTTGGAAATTTGGAGACTAGGGCCTCCTTGAGCATGTCCTCAATTGTGTCATCCGCCACTATAGGATTCGCCTCCACTCAACGGTCGCTGAAGAAACTGCACATGATGCACATATTTGGTTTAATACTACCACTTGCAGTTTCTCTAAAATAAGGTTTTAATTCAATCGTAAATGTAAGAAGGCAACTAACCTAGAAAACTTGACATGGAATGGCTTAAGCTCTGCACAATTCTGAAGGACATACGAATGTGTTGCATTGTGCTCCTTATCCGTTAGATATGCCACTTTTTCTTCACCATATGCCCTCCCCGAAACCTTAAAGATTGATAGTGCAACTTTATGGTCCTCTTGCACCTGAAATGTCACCACAAGAATCGGCCCACGTACCGACGGATACCATCCGTCGGTAACAGGGTACAGATCCGTCGGTACGCCCTTACCGACGGATCGGCAACAACTTACCGACGGATAAATAGCCCGTCGCTATTTTATCCGTCGGTAATGCCTTTACCGTCGTTTCTTATTCGTCGCTAAATTTAGCGACGGATAATACCGACGGACTGACGAATAAGGGCGTTGACCAGCCCTTATTCGTCTGACCGACGGATAAATTTAAATTTATCCGTCGGTGACGTTTACCGACGGATAACGTTATCCGTCGGTCATGACCGGTTGACTTAGTCAACCGGAACTTACCGACGGATAACGTTATCCGTTGGTAGATTTTTTTTTTTAAATTTTTTTATTATTTTTCTTGATAATTGTACAACAACCTGTTTAATAATATAAATTTACGTACTAAAAATTAAAAATCATTAAATTTGAATTGAAAATAAAATTCAATAAAATTCGATTCTTCAAAATAGAAAAACGTTTACTACAAATGTAAATGTGAAAGTTTTACAATCGTACTACAAATGTCCAACTAAAATGTCAAAATCTAGGGACGACGACCACTAAAACCACGACCACTGGAACCCGAAGGAGCATGAGAACTACCTTGCAAACCCGCACTCCCCGCCGTACCAGGGCTCCCCTCCCCGGTCTGAAACACAGCTGCCTCTACGAACGGGTCCATGCCAATGGGATGCTTCTCCAGCAGCTTCTTCAGCATGAAATTCTGCGTCACCACCTGACACAAGTAATGATCGATGTAGTTAAGAATATGAAAGATAGATGCAAGCAATGTAAATGAGCATACAAGTGGTTATACATCTACATGAGATATCAACATAATATTAGCATACAAGTGAATATATTTGAGACACAAGTGTCTCCTGAATGCTCATCATCCTAGCATTCTCGGCCTTAAGTGCTGTCATCTCCTCAGCCAATCGAGAATCTGTGCTGGAGGTAGAACCGGATGAGCGCTGAAATGATTCAGCTGCAAGAGAACGTCCCAAGTTCCCTAAGCCATAGATCGACCACTTAGGGCCAGGAGGGTTCACCTCGAGGAAGGCAGCGTTCTCTTCCTCCATCGTAAGTATGTCACCCTTCTCTTGCATCTTAACCAAGTAAAAAGCCTCAACCTCCTCCTACAAGCAGTTAAGCAATACATGAGTTGATATATTACAACACATATAGAAACTTTTTAAAAAGAAATACAGTACAAGTAACTCAAAGTACTCATTTATGTACTTACATTCAGTTTCTTGGCTTTCTTGCATGTCCACTTGCCGTTCTTGAACTTGGCATTTCTCACCATGGTCAAGTACGACAAGCATCCTTGTCCAGTGAGCCTCTGTTCATTTTGCAAAGTAATAAGTGTCAGTGTTTACAATAAAATTTTAAGAATATTGAAAGTGACTGGAGTAAAGCACAAGTTAACTTACTGCATTGAGGTCACGAGTGGCCTGAGACTGTGTGCCGAGATGGTGCTTCGAATAGTCCTCGTCTTCACCGGAGCTGCTTCTGTCCGCCCGTGCTCGATTCTTCTTGTTCTGATCTGGTAGGTCCTCAGCATCCTGTGTCTTCCAGTAAGCCAACCACAGAGGCCACTCTGCTTTCGTGGATGAATCTAGGCTTCACTCGAGACTCCTTAAGGTCGTGGACCTTGTCTCGGTAACAACGAGCACCAACAGTGTTGAAAACAAACCAAAGCTCCTTCAATAGCACGTTTGGCAAGTATTAGTGTTTCTAACCACCAAAACAACCAATTTAGAACGACACAACAATCAATACAACAAGAACAAGATCAACGTAAGCACAATGGTGACTAACATATCACCCAAATATAGTGGCTAACATACCACTCACATTGCCCTAAAAAAACAACTAACACATGGTGACTAACATATCACCCAAATATAGTGGCTAACATACCACTCACGTAAATCTAGAATAAAACTAAAACAACGTTTACTAAACATTTAAGATTGTTACAATACCCGCAGCTCATCGAAGTAGAAGCCAATGACATGGTCAGGCAGCCTTGACCACTTCTCCCCACCACGGTCCTCAGATGGTGTTGGAGAGATGAACTTCGAGTTGATGATGTCGCCGATCTTCGAATGGGCAGATGCAGGGTAAAACCTATTATGATTGTTAAATACAAATAAGAATGAATAAGCATAATAAAGTATACGTAATATGTCACAAGTTAAACAATAAACTAAACAACAGAAAGTGTACTTACGCAGCTTTCCCGTTAGGGAACATAACAGGCTTCCCCTTATACATGGCACCCAGGGTCGGCCTCTCGTATGGGCAACCATCAGCAGGTAGGTTCGCAAATGGGTCAAACTTAGCCTTCTTCTTCCTAGTTGACGACGAGGAGCTACTCCTCTCCGATAATCCAATGATGGGTGGAACTACACCCTGCTCGTACCCTGGGGCTCCAGGAACTCGTAACTCGGGTGGAATGTAGTTGCACCTAGGTTTCGGCATCTGCAAATAAAACAATATCAAGGTTAGTATCTGCAAATAAAACAATATCAAGCCTAACATCATCAACCTTATCACCAATCAACCAACCATCAACAACATCATCTCTAGCCTAGCATTGTCAACAACAACCATATGAACATCATCTCTAACCTAACATCATCATCATATCATCATCTCGAACCCATTTTCACTTTATTTCGAAACCCCCAAATTGAGCTACAAGTCTCGATTTTCATAAATTACTCTATTTTATCGTATTCAACTACAAAATTAACCTTATATAAGTACATAACCTAGTTATGGAACATTAAATTCGATCAAATACAAAACTAAAAAAATTCCTAAATTGATCTAAGTCTCGATTTTAATTAACAAACCCAAATTAACATAATCCAAAACTAACATTCAACTATAACAACTAATATCTACTTAATACTAACATACATTTCCATAATTTAAGAAATCCCCAAATTAATAAAATCCCAAAATCGATTCATTACTCAATTTTAACAACAATCAACTACACATTTAAGCAAAATATACTTGTATCAACTACTATGTAACATACATTTGACAATTTAACCAACAATTGGATAATTCCCAAATGAAAAATCAAATAAGGGTTAGAGTTCATACCTTTGATTTTGCACAAATTGACCAAAAAAAATTCGAATTGAAGGTTGTTCCTTGTTCCTTGTGCAATAAGCTTCAATTTGCTACCAAAATGGATGAAAATGGTGAAGTTTTGAATGAGAAATGGAGATGAGAAGATAGAAAAACGAGAAGAAGAAGTAAGGAGAAGCAGAAAAATGGCGTTCTGCAACTCCTTCGCCGCCGGTATATTAGAGCTTACCGACGGATAAGCTTATCCGTCGGTAAGGTTAATTTTATTTTATTTTTTAATTTAGTTTTAATATTTAGCGACGGATAAGTTATCCGTCGCTAAAATACCGACGGATCGGAACCTTTTAGCGACGGATGACGAACAAAGTGGTCAACTTTGTTCGTTATCCGTTATCCGTCGCTAAGAGACACCGATCCGTCGGTATTTACCGACGGATAAAATCCGTCATTTTATCCGTCGGTAAATGACGGATTTTTTGTAGTGTGTGTCGGCATTTCTAGCCAGCGTAGATGTCTTCGAAGGGACCCCATTGTCAAAGAAATAGGAGTAGAAAGTTGCAGTCTCTGCTCGATTGTATGCATTGGCAATCGAACCCTGAGGCTGAGCTTTGTTCTTCACATGATGCTTCAGCTTGCCTAAGTATCTGTTATAATATGTATGACATAATTAAATATACTATACAATTATGTGTGATATATGTTTGTAAATATGATAGTAAAATATTTACCTCTCAAAGGGATACATCCAACGATACTGAACAGGTCCGGCTAGCAACGCCTCATCTGGGAGGTGAATGGGTAAGTGTTCCATCGAATCAAAGAAGCTAAGTGGAAAGATACGCTCGAGCTTGCAAAGAATCACGGGTATATTAGCCTTCAGCGTCTTCAACACTTCAACCTCAAAAACCCGTGTGCATAGATTCTTGAAGAACAAGCTCAACTCAGTCAAGGAACTCCATACCGGTCTATCTAAGATCTTGCGAAATGCAACCGGGATGAGCCTCTCCATGAACACATGACAATCGTGGCTCTTCATCCCATACATCTTTGTCTTATTCGTGTCCACACATCGAGCAAATTTAGATGCATAATTGTCGGGGAACTTCAACAACTTCACCCAATCATAAAGTGCCTATCTAGCCTCTTTGGTCAAAGTGTAAACTGCCCTGGGCCACTTGCCATCAGCATTCTTCTTGGACAACCCGGGCCTCCTACATAGAATCTCCAACTCTTCCCTGGACTTAACCGTGTCCTTTGTTTTGTTGGCAATTTCACAGATGGTGTTGAAGCAGTTCTCAAATACGTTCTTCTCAATATGCATGACATCCAAGATATGACGTATGCGAAGACTACTCCAATAAGGAAAATCCCATAGGATGCTTCTCTTTTTCCATCCATGTTTGCTTTTGATCTTCTCGTTATGCTCTTGCCACCCAACCTCTGCTACTTTCTTGTACCCCAAGTGTTCTATAATAGCAAATTGTTGTGCACTTGTTAGTTTTTTAGGGGCCTTCTTCACCACCACTTTGTTCTTAAGAAACTGAGTCTTGTTCTTTCTGAACGGACGGTCATCGTCTAGAAACCTGCGATGACAATCAAACCAAGATTCATTTCGACTCTTCGGCAGATATTGTGAATCAACACCATCCAAACAATGTGGACATGCCTTGAATCCGGATGTTTTCCTTCCAGACAACATGGAGTACGCGGGGAAATCACTGATGGTCCAGAGTAGTGCTGCTCTCAAAGTAAATTTCGTCTTTGTGGAGACATCGTATGCCGGGATACCATCCTCCCACAACTCTATAAGCTCCTTCATCAGTGCCTGCAAGAAGACATCCAACTTCCGTCCTGGATCATCCGGCCCTGGCACCAACACAGTCAAGAACATGAATGGTTCTTTCAATCAGTCACCGGGAGGCAAGTTGTAAGGTGTAAGCATCACTGGCCATCACGAATACTTTTGTTCACTCTGAAACGGGTTGAAACCATCAGTACTAAGTCCCAACCTTACATTTCTAGACTGGGCTGCAAACTGTGGATATTTCACATCAAACTCTTTCCATGCCGGCGAGTCTGATGGGTGACCCATCTTACCCTATTGGTCACCCGCCACTACTCTCTCCATGTGCCAACGCATCTTATCTACACATGCATCTGATGCATACAACCTCTTCAGACGAGGACCTATAGGGAAGTACCACATTTTCTTGTGGGAGAGATTCTTCTTCTGTCGTTTCATTGCAGCACCCTCCTTGTAACGACTATACCGTTCCTTCCCACAATGTTTGCAGTTCAACAGACCTTCATCCTCCCCCCCCCAATAGATCATACACATACTCGGACAACAATCTATTTTCTCCATAGGCAATCCCATCGCCTTCATCTTCTTCTGCGCTTGGTAATAGTTTCTTGGAACTAGGCTTCCTTCAGGCGCAATATCCGTGATCAAACTCAACCAATCGTTGCAGCTGCTTTCTGAATTCCCCCCCCCCCTTGTTGCTCATAATTCTAGACAAGTAGGACAATTCATTCATCATGTACCCCGGATAGAGTGGCATCTTGGACGCTTCCAACAAGTCAAAGAACTGCTGTGACTCAGCATTCGGAGGCTCCTCATTAACAACACCCTCCTAGCACAATTTAGCTATTAAAGCTAAAGACACCAGCATGGAATGCCCGGTTAGGAGCCTGGTGCAGTACGATCACATGCGTTTTAATTAGTTCTGGAGCTGCTGGAATTTAGAAGTGGGCACTGACTGCTCCTGTATCACGATTTGTCGTTGATTATAATTTTGAAATAGTCTTGAATGGTTTTAGGAGTTTCCCATTGCATGTGTAGCTTTATACGGTCATAGTTTTATATTCCCATGCTGTGTGTTTAGGCATTGATCTAAACTAGTTGCTTTTTGATTTCACTATGATTTCAAAGTTGTGCTTCTCTCGGATATGCCCACATATATCTTGTAAAGACAGTTTTCGAGTTTTATATATTTTCGACTTAGTGCGTGTGAAAAAAAAAGGAATGATTTCTCCTAGGAATTATTAAGAACAAAAAGTTACTTTATTAAGGACCAGGAGAATTGCAGTTTGAGGTGTTGCAACTTTTTTTTTTTTTCACGAAGATAGGTGGTGCGCTTTTATTACTTCTATATTATCTCGTTTGTCATATAGTTGAATCGCAAAGTCTCATAAGAGACCGTCTCTTTTTAACTTATAGAGAGACAGGACTAATTTGCAATTTACCATCCTCCTTCAAATTTTCGCGGATCCTCACCCGACCCGAATTTACTAAACCCGACTTAATAAGACCCGAGTTTAATAACCCGACTTCCCAAACTCTCTCGCTTTCCATCGTTTTCTCCGTCCGTCTTCTTCGTTTTCTCCTTTTCTCTGTTTCGGTCGTTTTCTCCGTCGATCTCCATCCATCTCTGTTCGTTCTTCTTTGTTTCTCCGTCGTAGATCGTGGATTTCTTGTGCAATTGACGGTGTCTTCAACTTCTTCGACGTTTTCCAGTTGATATCGTAAGTTTTCTCCTCTTTTTTTACGGTTTTCTTGTGTTGATTCGATTTTTTAGGGTTTTTTTGTGGTTGAATTTTCGTAATTTCTCTCATCTCTGTTCGTTCGTTTTCACTGTGTGTCTTGCGTTAGTTGATATGGATGGTGTTCGTGGTAAGAGGAAGCTGGGTGAGGTGAACAATCCAACACGGAAATCACCTAGAATTAGTGCTTTGTGTTCGCCGGAGAAGAAAACGAAGTCAAGTAGTAGTGGTGCAAACATTTCGCCTGAGAAGAAAACTAAAATATCTAGTGTTTCAGGTAGGTTTTTCTGCACTTTTGTTTTGTGTTTTTGTTTTTATTAACTGTCCATGTTTTGTTTATTTATTGTCCATGTTTTGTACATTATTGTCCATGTTCTGTATATGTTCTTAATTTGTCTTATGTTTGCATATAGATATGGTGGTAGAGAAGCAATGTATTGTACATAATTGTCTATGTTTGTTGTGTTTTTTTTTTAACTGTCTATGTTTTGTTCCTCTACTGTCTATGTTTTGTACATTAGTGTCCATGTTCTGTATATGTTCTTAATTTCTCTTATGTTTGCATATGTAGTGGCAGAGAAGAAATCTAGGCATAATTCTGGGAAGATATTTAGACTTCAAGATTTGGGACCTGGAGAAGAAGGAAAGCTTAATTATATCCGTGTTGAAAGGGATGACGGTGTTATTTTTAAGATGATGGTGACTCCTTGTCAGCCAAAGAAGGTAAAGGAGTTGATGGAATCTTTAACTTTGGCGCAGAAGAGGGATGTTGAAGAGATTGGATTTGGTGGGTTGGGTATGATGGATGCTGAATCTGTCCCTCGGATTTTAACTCCGTGGTTGGTTAATTTGCTCGATTCTGATTGTTATCATATCACCATTGGCGATGCTAAGATTCCCATTTGTGGTGATGATGTGTTTGATCAGTTCATGCTTCCGCGTAATCCGGGCGTTGAAGTTCCAATGAGCTTTCAGCATGGGGGTAATAAAGTTGATGCTGATTTGAGGGATGAGTTTGTACGTAGTTGCATGGATTGGGGGGCTGACATTAAAGGCAATATTGATAAAAGTGGTAAAAAAAGAATGAAGGAAGTAAAACTTACGTGTGTTAAGAAGCGTTTGAAGGAGTTGACTGATGGTGGAGAAGAATTCAAGCGACTTTTTGTTTTATACGTATGTGGTTACTTCTTGTCGCCGACCCCTGCTGCTTTTGTGGATCAGAAACTCTTGGTTGCTGTTCAAGATGTGAGTAAGATCCAGATGTATGATTGGTGTGCGTTTGTTGTTGACAGACTTCAAAAAGCTGTTAAGACATTGAAGTCTAAAACAAACGACTATTGCATTGTTAGTGGTTGTGTGATGGTGCTCGTGTATTGCTACCTTCATAGGTACAGATATTGTGGAGAAAGTGCTTCTACTGTTGTTCCATTGTGTAGGCATTGGACAGATGAAATCATTGGGGATAGGATTGCTTATGAGCGAAAACATGGAGGTTTTGGGAAGACGACCCGTGATAAGTGTTATCCTATTAACAAAATAAGGATTGGTGATGGTCCAGTATTCTATATTCCTCCTGACAAGCTTAAGAAGAAGAAGCAGCCTGTTGAAGGTTCTGTTATGGTGAGTTTATTTTTTTATGCTCTTTTTATTTTATTTTTTAACATTATTCAGAACATAGGCCTTTTCTTTAAAAACATAGGACTTAATGTTTAGAACATAGTTTTATATGTTTCTGACTAGCCTTTTGTGTTGTAGACTGCTGAGAAGTCTTGGGAGCTGTACATGAAGGATCAGCAAGTTGCATTGCGTGCACATCTTGATAGGATGTATAAATGTGGTAATGTTGGCTTCGAGATCCCTGATTGGAGTGATAAGTCTTTATCACAACTTTCACAGAGTTTGGATTCTCATAAGGGTTGGAGTGATCCTATCTTAATCGGGTTTGTTGATAGGATTTGTGCTGAATTGAGGGAGAAGATGATGGGAGTATATGCTGAGTCGCAACCTGATTCTTGGGTTAAGAAAAATCTTTGTGAAAGTGGAGATGAAGAGAATTTAAATTCTGTATCTGATGATGATGGTGGGATTGATAGGGCAGAATTCGAATCTGTCAAAGTAGAAAAAAATATTGATGTGTGTAGCATAGGGAGGCAAGTTGAGAAGGAGGTTGCTGATTTAGGTAATAACAGTGAGAGTGATGAAGATGGTGGTGGTGAGAACAAGGGGACTGGAGTGGATGAATCTGGAGTTGGTAATGAGGAGGAGAAGATGGGAAATGTTGGTGATGACATAGGTCATGATGGTGATAACATAGCCAATGAAGGTGATAACATAGTTTTGAGGCCTGTTGCTGATTCTGCTGTTGATGTGATTGATGATTTTGTTGTTGATGTAGAGTTTATAGGTCGTGTAGAGAAGACGGATGATGATGCTGACAATGTTGTTTTGAGGCCTGTTGATGTAATTGTTGATTTCTGTTTTGATTATCTTGGATGTACAATTAATGATTGTGGCGCTGTTGGTGAGGATTGTGTTATGGGTTCGAAAATGATGAGGAATATGGTCAAGTATGTGAAGGACATGAGGACATTAAGGAAACAAGTTGCGGATTATGCATTTTTCATGTCCGAGAATTTGAGGTTACTTTGTTTTCTTTCTTTCTTTTTTTCTTTCTTTTCTTTTTATGTGTTCTCTCGTTCTTTTTTATGTGTTTTTTGTTCTTATACTCTGTTTATATGAACAGGTATGATGGGTGTGAACATTTTGTGAAGTTTTCGAGGACATTTTGGATTTCTGCGAGGAGATACGCACGATGTGCTATCAGACGAAGATTCTGAATTCTGTTGTTGATTGCTGGGTTGCAAATCTGAATTACAGTGAGGGGCTTACAAGGAATGATGGGGAGACTCAGCGTCTGTGGTTCACTACCAGCATTTCGGTTCGTATTTTTTTCTTTTAAATTTGTTTGTATTATATTTTTCTACTCTTTTGTTGTATTGTGCAATGTTTTTTTATGTTATCTTTGTATGTGCAGACTCCATGGGCAATGCTAGCGAAGGTATTTGATGATGAAGCACTAAAATTGTACAAGCAAAGGGGTCATCAGCAGTTTGTTGATGATTTTCAATCAACATTGGAGTATGCCTTGAAAGTAGTCCCGGGAGAAAATTAATTGACTTGAAGACTGTCAAGATGGTATGTTTTGTTGTTTATATTTGTTATTATTTCTAAGATCATAATAGTTCTTGCTACTCTTTAATTTTATTTTAATTTTTTTTGTTGTTTTGTAGTTCTTTTTCCCATTGGTGTTTGAGGATCACTACACTTGCTATGTAGTCAATATGGATAAGAAGAAGATTCAGTATCTTGACAATAGGGAGACTTCGGAAGAGTGGGTCAACGCCTTCTCTGGGGCCTTGGTATGTTTTCTAAAACATAGCAGTTTCTAGTGTAAACATAGGCAATATGCTTGAAAACATAGCAGTTTCTAGTGTAAACATAGGCAATATGTTTTCTAAAACATAGCAGTTTCTAGTGTAAACATAGGCAATATGCTTGAAAACATAGGCAATATACTTGAAAACATAGCAGTTTCTAGTGTAAACATAGGCAATATGTTTTCTAAAACATAGCAGTTTCTAGTGTAAACATAGGCAATATGCTTCAAAACATAGGCAATATACTTGAAAACATAGCAGTTTCTAGTGTAAACATAGGCAATATGTTTTCTAAAACATAGCAGTTTCTAGTGTAAACATAGGCAATATGCTTCAAAACATAGGGTATATTATATAAAACATAGAGTATTATTTTTTTGAACATATATATTGAGTTTTTTTTTTTTTTAGCGTCATCATTTCAGCATCTTCCTTACGAAGAATAACTATCGCCCTGATGGTGAATTGGTCAAGGAGTTTGTGCTTGAGAAAATTGCATTTTCTTGGATCAAGACCGAAAAAGATACAAATGATTGTGGTGTGTATTTGATGAAACACATGCAGATGTTTTATGGGCAGAAGTTTGATTGTAATTTTAAGGTAATTTTTTTATTTCGTCTAAGATGTTTGTCAATATTTTTAACCATAGGCATACCTATGTTCTAACTTAGCGTTTTGTTTGTGTTTTTTTGTTTTTTTAGCCTGCTGCAAGGCGCGTTTTCAGAGCTGAGATTGTTGCCTCTCTTTGTTTGAGTGATTTAAACAAGTGTCGTTCATCTTTGCGGAAAAAAGTGGACAAGTTTGTTAAGACGAAGGATTCCATTTTGTATAGGGTGTAAATCCACGACTGTTGAATTCTGAGTTGATGAAGTTTTATGATGCTGTTAGAAAGGAATTAATGGAAAAAGAGGAGAAGATACGAGAAGAGAAGAGACTACAAAGGTTAGCTTTAGAGGCCGAAGAGGCAAAACAGCTTGAGGCTACGATAGAACTGTCGAAAGTTGAGGCTGAAAAGATTGGGGAGAAAGTGGTTAATGAGGACGAAGGTGATGACAGTTCAAATGACGATCATCTTCAAACGACAAATGAGTACTTCATTCAATCGAGGGAAAAGAAGTGATTCTGGAATTGTGGATATATCATTGGTTGTAGTTAGCTTTAACATTTTGGAATTGTGGAAATATTACTGATTCTGGAAATTTGTTGTAGGAATTGTTGATATTTTTGATTATTCTATGTTTCTGGAATTATTGTCTATGTTATCCCATATATATTCCATGTTTCTAGAATTATTCTTCCCTGTATAGAAGTGCTTTGTACTTCTATTTATTTCCATCTTTTCTTAACATATTCTTATCTAATGATTTAGAACATGGGATATAGGTTTTAGAACATGGCATGTTCTACAGTGAACATAGGCAATATGTCTGAAAACAGTGTATTAAGAATTGAAGTTATGGCGTGGAACATGGTTAATACTTCTTAAAACATAGACAAATTTTGCCAGAACATTTAACTGCATAAAAAATGAAGTTCCAAGTAAAAACTAGATATCATTTTCACATGTCAATATGATATTCGACAAACAAATAAAATAAACTCAATACGATAATCACAACAAATATTTGTCTGGAGGTGGCGCCACAAACTCAGTTGTTTTCGGTTTCTTCCCTTTCCTTTCAAATTTGTTCTTCAATCTTTCTTTCTTCCTCCCCTTCGTGCTTGCAATCTGTGGGTCTAGAACAATAGGTTGTTCTGTAGTAGTTGATGCAGCACTAGTCGATGCAGGTTTAGTGTTGGGGCTGTCGGGTGCTTGTTCTTGTGGTCTTTCCGGGAACTTTGTTGTATTTATAATACTTAGTATGGCCTCCATGTCGCGTTTGTATCCATCTTCCAAAATCTTCCTTGCTTTCTGGTTCCCTTCTGACTTCAAGGTCATTTCTGTGTACCTCCTGTTCATTTTTGTCTCCAAGCAATACATTCCTGCAGCATTTTTAAGAATATGGACATATTTTTGAAAAACATAGACAATATTTCCAGAAACATGGACTTATGCAGAAAATAGAGTTTTACCTCTGCATTAACATTTGTGCTTTTTGTACGGAGTACTCGGTCCCAGACTTTCTCTTTCAATGTTTTTGTCCAACGTTGGAGGATGTACTCATCAGGAATCCGTTTAATATCATGCTTATCCAAGATACGGAGGCAGTGCTTGCAAAGCCATCCAACTTCTTCAAAGTGCCTACATCCACAACTGATTTCAATGCGACCTGTTGGGTGCTTTATGAACATAACAGTTGAAACATCGTCTAAATCGTCTTCTTTAATTACATCATACAACTTTTTGTCACCGAAGTCCATAGATAATGTTGCATTTGTTTCAAATGATCTACTGAACTCCTTTTGAAAGTACTTGAAAATTTTCAGTGTATACACCTGAAAATTAAGAACATCAATTTAATATATGCATAAATATATACTACCCATGTTTATGTAAAAATTATCCATGTTTCTGGAAATACTACCCATGTTTCTAAAAATATAAACATATTATTACCCATGTTGCAGTATATTGAAAATTATTTACCTCTGCAGCATGTTTCACTAAGCCGGAACGCACATATATTTTTGGTGACTGATAGGAGTTCTTGAATTCTTTGAGCGATTCGTTTGTTCGCCAACGGGTTATCATGGCATCAAACAATCTGAAGAATTGCGTCAGAGATGTGTTTTTGTTGGACTTGAATGAAATTGAGTTGTTTGTACTCTCACTTCGTTGCGACGATAGGATGCCGGCTGAGAAGAATGTCTTGCTTAGTGCAGGGGACCACTTTTCCTTGAATGTGTATAATCTTTTGAACCATTTCTCATCTTGAAGATCATATATATCAACCATTCCAGCCCAATATTCTTCAAATTCTTCCTCATTGGAGAATCCATATAAGCACAAAGTGAAAGCATCATTGAAAGTGCTATCATGCCTTAGCCTTGCAACATTAGTTATGGCATTTTGGTAGAGATGCCACAAACACAGTCTGTGTCTTGTTTCATCACCAAACACCTGCGTAGTTGAGAAGATGACATATATTTCTTAGAACATGGATAGTATTACTTAGAACATTGGAAATATTACAAACAACATAAATACCTGCAGAATAGCTTTGGATATAGCTTTATCTTGATCAGTGAATATTGTAACTGGCTTCTTTTTCCCCATTGACTTCAAGAACTCTTCCATAAGCCAGATAAATGATTCGGCACTCTCATTTGCAATGAAAGCGCATGCGAACATAACATTGTTCCAATGGTTATTTACGCCGACAAAAGGCGCACAAATTAAGCCATATTTGTTTGTTCTGAAGGTAGTGTCGAATATCATTACATCGCCATAAAGTTCATAATCATCCTTCAGAGATCAATTTTCAATGGATTAGACAAAGATTATATGAATTGCATGGCATATCAAGCAGATTTCCAGTGAATATTGAATAAAACATAGAAACTATTACTTGGAACATAGATAATATTTCATAAAACATATAGATTACCTGCATCATAGAGTCTCTCCAGTATAGGCCGCATAATCTGCCTTTTTCATCCAACTTTTGGGTGTAATAAAATTGGGGATCCTCTTCTTGTCTTTGCTTTAGCATATCCAGCACATTCTGAGCATCTGCACCACCCATTTTCTTTGTTCTATATCTTGTTATGTAGTTGATATGGTCTCGTTTGATGTTTCAGAACATGGCATGTTCTACTGTGAACATAGGCAATTCGGCTGAAAACATAGAGCACTGAGAACATGGGAGGTATTTCATGGAACAGTGCATATGAATGTTATAAAACATAGATAAAGTTTGCCAGAACATGGAAATCGTTTAACAGCAACAGAATTCAACCTATATACCTGTCTTTGACGTCGTTGTGGTTGCAACAATGGTGGTAACATGAATTGAAGCATCAGGAACATGTTCATCATCCCGAACAACAGGTTCACTATCCCCAGCAACAGGTTCTTCACGATTTGCTGCACAATCAAACATCTAACAACAAATACAACAAATAAGGTATAAATTTAACATAATTGAATTATATATACGCCGATCTATCAGTTTTAACAAGCTTGCGACCACAAACAATGAGAACGACGAGCGTATGGGATGAATCATGCACGTATGAGCTTTTTTAACAACGAGAACGATGAACGTTACCTGTACAGAAGCTACGTAGTCGATTTGGTGGTGATTCCGCGGCGGAATGGCGGTGATTGGTGGCGGCGGCGAGACGGAGATCGTCGGCTGCAGTTTCTCTCTCTAGCCGTTTTCTCTCTCTACCGGAAGAATCTCGCGATGATAATGACGACACGTTTGTTTTCTGATGTTAGTATATGTTATATATAGGATCCATATTGTTATAACCCGGTTTTGACCCGGTTTCTAGCTTTTGGTTGGGTTGTGGGGTATTTTAGAAATTAGTAGTTGTTTTGGGGTTGGTTTATAATTAATATAAATTGGTCTTTATGGTCTCTATCTAGAGATGGTCTCTCAAGAGACTCACTCTAGTTGAATTAAATTAAAAATAAAAATAAAAATAAAGCCTTCGGAAGAACTAGTGCATATTTGCTTATCTGCATTTGACCTTAAATCACCCAATTAAAATATGATGAGGACAACTGGACAAGGACTATAATACATGCACACCTACTTCGCAAACAAATGTTTAGGATTATTGTACTTTCTATCAGGATAATGTTTTTTTTCTTCTTATCATGACTATGCCTCCCCAAAAAATGACTTATTGGCAGAACCAAATTAATGATCTTTAGGTTCCCAAATCTGCCCCCTCAAGAGTTGTTAATTTAACATACCTCCTTCCCCAACTAATTTTGACCCTTTCTAATTTTAGTAAGTTCTAATATTTCCAACCAAATGTGCCTATACTATACAAAGATAGCAATTGGGTAAAGAGTCTAAAGGCTAAAGTAACAAGAAAATTCCTAGATTATGGAATTTTATTTGGTTGGAAAATTAAAAAATTAAATATATTTTTTTTTTTTTTACTTATGAATTTGTTTTAACATAATGTGCTAAAATGTTAGTCACTATTCCTCTCAACTCTTACAAAAAGAATAAAACTATATATAAATCGAGTAATCATCAAACTAGACTTACAGTTGCTATGTATAAATTTTCTAGCTAACATAGACAATGTCAAATTTAAATTTGTATATTGGAGGTGCATATTTGTCCTTACGGAGCCCCTATTTCAGGTTAGTAATTTTGTTGAGTTGTACTCCCTCAACCTTTTAGATCTTTTAGATCGTTTATGTCCTTTGGGACGACGCAGTTACTCATGTACTAATTCACACACGTCTCACTAATTTGATATTGTCCAGTTTGAATTCATGGATTTGATTTTACAATCATCCAAAAGTCATCATACTATATGAGAGTAGTAGTCTACTCATATATCCGTTATCCCATTTTCTTAACTGATGTGGGATGTTGAGTATTACAACAGTCCTTATGGAGTCTTTTGGAACTTATTTGAGAGCTAAAATTTTTAATTAAACCCCAAATAGATTCGAATGGAGATATGTGACATACAATAAGAGCTCCAATAATATGAAGTACTATGAACACAGGTACCCATAAAAGACTCAAATAAGTCATAAACCATTTAAGACAACATTTAAGGGGAGTTTTTTTTTTTGTCTTAAAAGCCCCCTTTTTTTTTTAAACAAATGTAACTACCCTACTCCTACATTACACCTTTACCACCTTATAACTCCAAAAACACCTAAACCAATTTTATGGTTTTGTCGGGGTTTGAACCCCGATCTTTCTTTGTTACTTCAGCACCCTAACCACAAAGTAAACCCTTTAATTGAGACCCAACCATAAGCAATACTTCGGCTATGTTTGATTCGACTGAAAATTTCTGAACTGAACTGAATTTAATAAATTTGAATTGAACTGAACTTAATAAATCTGAACTGAACTTAATTAATCTGAACTGAACTGAGCTTATTTGAAAATAAATTTTAACTAAACAAACCCAAACTGAACTGAATTTATTTTAACTCAAATTAACCTAATTATTATGAACTCTAGAAATTAGAAAAAAAAAGAAAAAAGAAAAAGGAATCTTATCTGGTCAAAGACAAAAGGAAATAAAGTTGGTAACTAAATTACAACATCAGGACACGCCTCCACAAAAACAGCAAAAATAAATAAATAGTAAAAAATCTTATCCTTTAGCGTTGAAAAATCAACACTACTCAATCAATCAATGGCATTTCCCGTAACAAAATCAAACCATAGGGGCATTTAGTTTAAAAGTAAAGTGAGAAAGAGCAACTCGAAACGGTAAGCCTTAACCCTGGTTTGTTTGACCAACTTTAACCATAGTCAAGTTCTTCTTTCTTCATCTCTATCCATATCCTCACCAAATTATCCACGTCATTTCAACATGTTTTCAATTTATCTACCCAAAATGATTTAATGCATCCAGCTACTTGTACGTTGTGGATATATGATTTGTACATTTTGTCGATCCTGCTGTCATTTAATATGTTTATCGGATATTATCCAACTTGCTGCTGCTGTACTTTCTCTCTCTATCCATCTCATTCTCACTCCTCTCTCTCTACTTTCCTTTCTCTCTCTCTCTCTCTCTATACCAGCACCTAGCAGTTTCCGATCATCTGTGAGTTGAGCTTGTTTTCTGGCGAATTGAGGATTTGTTAGATCTAATTCAATTGATTTTGAGCTTTTGTTTTAGCTTTTTTTTGTCAGTACTGAAATTCAATTCAGTGACGTCACTGTATGATTTTTTTTTTCTCCTTGTTTTGTTCTTCTGCAGAATTAGTTAGTTCATTGGCTTGAGCTTCGCGAGGAACAGGATTGGGTTTTGGAAGCACTTTGCTGTTGAGAGGTATGGAGGAAACCTGCAAATGAGTTTGTTGGAGTATTTGTTTGTTTCCATTTATTTAAAAAAAATGGAATAATGACGTCATAAATGCTTGTTAGTGTTATTTTTCTGCTTTGGTGGTCCTTTTCGTCTTTTCCAACAAACATATACTCATTTTTAATTTTGAGCTTAGGTTTTGGGTTTGTGTTGGTATTTCCTAGGTGCTTGTTGCTTAATTTCTGCTATTTGGGTTTATGTGTTACTTAGGAAGATCTAGAATGGAACTGTTCACAGTTACAGAGGGGAGATCAAATGTTATAATATGTGTTGTTCACACTATTCAAATGGATAAAGCATGTGTAAGTGTGTCTTTGGTATTGCATTTTTTGCTGCAGTTGTTGGAATTACATGTTGTTGCATTAAAGAATGTATGTAGGGTTTGGTTGGTTGTTGATTTAGTCCGTTGGTTGCGATGTTTGATAGCTGTATTTGTTACTGTGTGAAAAGGGAAATCAGGATTTTACCGAAGTGATAAAAGGATGTGGTTAGAGCTGCGCGGTTTAATTTGGAAATAAAGAAAGCATGTTCTTTAGTCTGTCGTTATTGCTAATGTAGTCGTGACATTGTGTTCTCTGTTTATTGTTTGAAGTTTTAAGTAATGATATGTTTGATATCCTCTCTTCTTTATCTGGTTTGTGTACAGAGTTTATCTTTGACAACTTTAAATGGTATCGGTGTCTTTGTTGGTTATATGCTACACTTGTTTCGATTTGCATTACAAAGAAAGGGGCATGTACAGTACCTAAAATACTAAAAATGTAGTGTGTTATTTTCCTCGTAACAACATTCATTCTACTTCCTCATTATCTCCTCTCCAAACTTAAAATTTTATTGCCTGAGAATTTTTGCATGCATGAACCCATATGAGTTTTGGTTGCTACCCGTTACACGCGTGAATATTTCCTATAAAATAACAAATGCAAAATCTTCCGAAGTCTTTTAAAGGTATCAGATGGGGACATCTACGTTGGAATGATGTCATTTTGCACGGGTCCTTTCTTGTTTTGCATTTATAATGAGATTCGTGATGTATGGATTAAATCGTTATCCGTGAAATAAGTATCTTTTTCTTACTTTACATGCATTATACCTGCTGATTTTGCAATATTATGTTTATGGCATATTTTCTGTTATCAGCCATAACTATTTGTCCCTTTTCATTTATCAAGCTCATGCTTGCCTTCTGTTTTCTCACTTCTTTATTGTGTTTAGCATATAAATGCTTGGTAACATATGCCATCATGATCTTTTGCATGCTTCAGAATGTGTGTTTTCATGCTTAAAGCAGAATCCTTGCATGAACCTTTTCAGTTGGTGCTTTCTCATGTGTCTGCTCATCAATTTTCTTGTTGTGTCAGCCTGTCCATGCATATTCATGTTGCTGCTACGTGTTTTTACGCAGTTAAACCTTACATTCTCACCGTTGTTTGCAGGCGGCAATTACTTCATAGTTACTTAAAGCTATTTGAAGAGTTCCGAGCATCGTAGTTGTGATGGCAACAAGATCATGTGGCAATTTCTTTGATTTGGCTTCTGGTCAATTACTAGATGTTCCTCAAACACCAAGATCTCTTCCAAGGGTGATGAATATTCCTGGCATTATAGCTGATGGCAAAGATAGCAGCGATGTCGACTCAGATAGCACATCATCTATTTGTCGTGAGCGAAAAATCATTGTGGCAAATATGTTACCTCTACAGGCGCAAAAGGATTCTGCATCTGGTAAATGGCAATTCAGTTTTGATGAGGATTCACTATATTTACAATTAAAGGATGGGTTTTCGCCTGAAACTGAGGTGATATATGTGGGATCTCTTAAAGTTGAGGTGGATGCGCATGAGCAAGATGAAGTTGCACAGAAACTTCTAGATGAGTTCAATTGTGTTCCAACTTTTCTCCCCTGTGATATCCGCGATAGGTTCTATTATGGTTTCTGTAAGCAACAACTTTGGCCGCTGTTTCATTACATGTTACCGATGTGTCCAGATCATGGAGATCGGTTTGACAGACAGCTTTGGCAGGCTTATGTGTCGGCTAATAAGATTTTTGCTGACAAGATCATGGAAGTTATCAATCCTGAAGACGATTTTGTCTGGGTTCATGATTACCATCTCATGGTACTTCCCACATTTCTGAGGAAACGCTATAATCGGGTGAAGCTGGGTTTTTTTCTTCACAGCCCGTTTCCTTCTTCAGAGATATACAGAACGCTTCCTGTTAGAGATGAGATTCTGAAAGGACTGTTGAATTGTGATTTAATAGGTTTCCATACATTCGATTATGCTCGTCATTTCCTGTCATGCTGTGGTAGAATGCTGGGCCTGGATTATGCATCCAAGAGGGGACATATTGGAATAGATTATTTTGGCCGCACAGTGTACATTAAAATTCTCCCTGTAGGTATTCACATGGGCCGGCTGGAATCTGTTCTAAATCAGAGTTCTACCTTCAACAAAATGAAGGAAATAAGGGAACAGTACAAGGACAAGAAGTTGATTATTGGAATAGATGACATGGACATTTTCAAGGGAATCAGTTTGAAATTGCTAGCTTTTGAACAGCTTTTACAACAGCGTAGTGAGTTGCGGGGAAAGTTGGTAATGATTCAAATAGTGAATCCGGCCAGGAGCTCGGGAAAGGATGTTCAAGAAGCAAAGAGGGAGACATACTCTGCTACAAAAAGAATCAATGATACTTACAGCTCTCCCGGTTACGAGCCTGTTGTTCTAATTGATCGTCCAGCTCCTAGGTATGAGAAAAGTGCTTATTATGCTGTGGCAGAATGCTGTATTGTTAATGCAGTGAGAGACGGGATGAATTTGGTTCCATACAAGTACATAGTCTGCAGGCAGGGTTCGCCTGGTGTGGATGAAGCTATTGGTGTAAATGGACCTAAGACCAGCATGCTTGTTGTGTCTGAATTCATTGGTTGCTCGCCATCTTTGAGTGGAGCAATCAGAGTTAACCCATGGGATATTGATGCTGTTGCGGAGGCCATAAATATGGCCATCGCCATGCCGGAGGAAGAAAAACGTCTGAGGCATGAGAAACACTACCGTTATGTCAGTACTCATGATGTAGCTTATTGGGCTCGCAGTTTTATGCAAGATTTGGAGAGAGCTTGTAAGGATCATTATGATAAGCGTTGTTGGGGAATTGGTTTGGGCTTGGGGTTCCGAGTTATATCACTTTCTCCAAGCTTTAGGAAGTTATCTGTTGACCATATCGTGTCTGCGTATAAAAGGACAAGTAGAAGGGCGATATTTTTGGATTATGATGGTACTGTTGTACCTCAGTCATCTATGGCCAGGTCTCCCAGTCCTGATGTGGTGAACGTGCTAAGTGGTCTGTGTGATGATCCTAACAATACGGTGTTTATTGTTAGTGGAAGAGGACGGATTTCATTGAATGATTGGCTTGCTCCTTGTGAAAAATTGGGCCTGGCAGCTGAACATGGGTACTTTATAAGGTATGAAATCATTTCTAGTGATCATGATCATTGTACAAAGTTCAATTGAAATTTTACTATTGTGTGACCTATATGTACATTTCTATCTCAGGTGGGATAGAGCCTCCAATTGGGAATCATTAGAGGTTGAGCTTGATTGGAAAGAAATTGTTTTACCTATCATGCAGCAGTATACAGAAGCAACAGATGGATCATTCATAGAAATTAAAGAAAGTGCGTTGGTGTGGCATCACCAAGATGCTGACCCGGATTTCGGCTCCTGCCAGGCTAAGGAACTTCTTGATCATTTGGAAAATGTTCTTGCAAACGAACCTGCTGTTGTGCGAAGAGGACAGCATATTGTAGAAGTAAAACCACAGGTATGTTCATCTCCCACTCATGTTGTGTGCAGGACAATGCAATTGAATTCGTGAGAAAGTGAACAAAAAGCTATGCAATTGGTGTCCCAGTATTGAGGGGAAATATTAAACAATATGCCCCGTTTGTGATATATATATGGGATCTAGATGTAGTTGAGTCTAAATATACCTTGTATTACATTACAGTGTCAAAGTGGTGACCCGATGCATAACCAAAATAAAGGTTTTCTCCGACTGTGTACATATATGCAGTCTATTAAGTTGTCTGTATGTTGTGTGCAGGGTGTCACCAAGGGGTTGGTTGCTGAGAAGGTGCTCTCTGCAATGGTTAGCAAAGGAAATCCACCGGATTTTGTGATGTGCATTGGAGATGACAGATCAGATGAAGACATGTTTGAGAGCATACTGAGTGCTGTCTCCAGCGCATCCCTTCCAGCAGTCCCGGAGATATTTGCTTGCACTGTTGGCCAAAAGCCTAGCAAGGCCAAATACTACCTCGATGATACTGTTGATGTAGTCAGGCTGCTTGAAGGTCTTGGTAACGCCTCAGATACAAAGCCTTGTCAGAGCGAGCAATTCCAGGTTGCATTCGACACCTCCAGTCTCATGGGAAATACATAGTTAGGTGTAGACTGCTCTGGTTGTGGGGAATTCTCAGCTGGTGTTGTGACCTGATAAAATTGACTAGGAAAAAAAAAAATCTCTCTTAACTTAAATAGGATGTTGAAAGTGGACAGGCTTCTGAGTTTGGGCTATGAAAAATCTCTAGTGTAGACAAAATGTTTTGCTGAGGAACGAAAAACTCGTTAGTTTCTCTCTCGGATGGTGACAGTGGCTGCCATATTGGAATGAGGCATCACTTGGTTTGTACAGTTGAAGGATGCTATTTATATGTAATGACTGTTGTATTGAGTGATTTTCTGCTTTGTTTTCAATCATGTCTATTAGTTATGTGACATGTGGTCAATGCATCTGATATGCTCAGTTTAAGGGGTGTTTAGTCTTTCATATTAGGGATAATTATGTGGCTTACGTCTATAGTAGTGCTACGTTTCAATTTTTACATCCAAATTAATATGAAAATATCCTACGGGCAGAATTATAGAGTACAGGTATAGCGGCGATCGGGATGGTTTGCCTCGGCCAATTAGCGTATTGTGCTGAAGCTGGGTCATTTTCGAGAAGTATAGTGCATCTGCTTCTATACTCGAACGTTGGCAATGTGAGATTTTAGTTGTAAAGTTTACGAATTTGCAGGTTAATTTTGATTGATTTCCAGTTATAAATAAGAAGAATATGGATTTTTGAATAGATTGAGATAATCCCCTAATTTTATTTAACTAAGGATTCATTCACTTTGAATTGCACAAGTGGCATGGAACAAATCCAAGGACCTTTCTAGTTGTTGCGATCAGCCCAGCTGCCAGCTTCGGTGCAAGGCCCAATGCTTCAGCTCACTGTAAAATCCGATTGTTGTTCACATATTCAGAGTACTCGTCGACTGGCTCCACAAATACTTATGCCAATGCCACTCAAGCTGATGTGCATGTTTAGGATGTGGCACTGGCACACTTGCATCTGTCCGGTCACTGGCACACTTGCATCTGTCCGGTCGGTTGAGATACTATGTGAAATTGTCGAGGGTTACCTTTACCCTTACTCCCTCCATTTCATTACGAACTTCCTCTTTGGTGAACGGGTGTCATGTTTGACTCGTATATTACACATAAATTATATTGATAAAAAATATTTCAAAAACTATTTAAAATACTACTAACTTATTAACTTTAATTATATAACTTTAAAAAAGAATTGCATCGTATAATTTAGGAGTAATGTGCGGTCAAACATGAAGCCTGTTGACCGAAGAGGAAGTAACTAATGAAATAGAAGAATTATTTCCTAAAACTGATGTGTTACTTTGGAAGGGTACAGGTAATGGGGTATTTTATGTCAAGTCTGCATACCACTCTTTATTACAGAACTCTCTCACATTCCCAATGTGGCCTTGGCAACGCATATGGAAGTTAAACACAATCCCTAGGGTAAATTTTTTCACTTGGTTAGCTGTGTACAATATACTCCCTACTAAACAAAGGTTATTTACACAACAATGTTAGAACATAGGAGTTGAACCAGACAGCACATAGGAGTTAAACCAGAACAGGTTAACTCCTTGGTCAACACCGACAATGTAGAGATAGGAATGTATTATGAATGTATATCTGTCCTAGAATATAGCCTAGAATAGTTGATATCATTGGTGATTAATGAGAAGGCATCGATTCACATTCTTACATGGTATCAAACTAGGTTACGACCTACGCTTCCGCCTACCCTGCCTTCTCGTTCTTCCCTATATCCCTCTCCTTCTTCTTCGGCTGACCACCATGACTGGCGCCGCTACCTCCTCCACCTCTGACAAAGAATCGACATCAATACCCCCCGCCGTATCTTTGTAGTTGCCGCATCTCTGTCCGTGTCCGTCAATCAATTCATAATTCATCCATACTTGCCGCATCCTGTTTCTTTCTTAACCAATCAATCAATTAATTAATTTATTGATTAATTGATTGCCGCATACATACTCTGCCGCATATACTACTGTTCTAAGTACTCTACTACCGCATGTCGACATCTTTTCTTAATCAATCCATCAATCAATAACTTGCGTACTTGATACATACACGTTCTTTTCCTCTCTGTTGTTGCCGCATATATATACTAGCTTTCTCTCCCGTCCTATATATATACTAGCCGCATATTCCTCTATATACCCCCCTCTTATTTTCACCATGACTGGCTCCTCTGCTCATGTTGGGAATAACCGCCAGCGTACTCCTCGCACTGTTCCTTCCCCGGCTCCCATACCGGCCAGCCCACAGCATCAGTACGGGTATTGGCCGTGGGTACCTCAATCCACTGCCCCTCCTACCGCTCAGGCTGGCTTGCTCGACCCTTGCCCTGACTTCCCTGCTTCCCAGGCCTATAATGCGCAGCAATGGGTGCCCACAGATGTTGCAACCGCTATGCATACTATGAGTCTGTCCCAGCCGGACTCCAACTGGTACATGGACACTGGTGCTTCTTCTCACATGACCAATTCCCGAGGTAATTTATCGTCTTATTTTAATACGAGCAAAAATACACATGGTGTTACTGTTGGTAGTGGTCAGTTAATTCCTGTTTCTGGTTATGGACATGCATCTATTTCCACTCAAACCTACCCCTTAGCCCTCCACAATGTGTTAAGTACGCCTGCACTAGTAAAAAACTTAGTTTTTGTTCGTAAATTTACCACTGATAATCATGTTTCCGTAGCTTTTGATCCCACTGGCTTTTCTGTGCATGATTTACAAATCGGAACCCGTATAATGCGATGTGAGAGCTCGAGTCCCTTATATCCAGTTACTCTTCCCAACCCCTCGCCCCCCTGATCCATCAACAGCTTGTCTTGCTTCTTCCACCTGGCATCATCGTTTGGGTCACCCCGGCGATCCAGTTTTATCCGTTCTTAAGACTAATAGGCTTATTGATTGTAATAGGTTGTCTAACGTTACTACATGTCAGTCTTGTATTCTTGGCAAACAAGTTAAACTTCCTTTTGTGCCATCAACTTCTAGCACATGCATGCCTTTTGATATAATACATAGTGATATTTGGACTTCTCCGACTTTGAGTTCCTCTGGCCATAAATATTATGTCTTATTTTTGGATGATTTTACGAATTTTGTGTGGATTTTTCCTATTGCTAACAAATCCCAAGTTTTCTCCATCTTTCAAAAATTTTACTCTCATATATCCACTCAATTCGAACGGAATATTAAGACCGTTCAATGTGATAATGGTGGCGAATTTGATAATACTGCTTTTCGCCAATTTTGTGAGTCTAATGGCATGTCATTCCGTTTTTCTTGTCCCCATACCTCTCCCCAAAATGGCAAAGCCGAACACAAAATTCGGTCAATTAATAATATCATTCGCACCCTACTCATCCATGCTTCCTTACCACCTTCGTTTTGGCATCACGCCTTACATATGGCCACATATCTCCTCAACATTTTACCTAGTAAACTCTTCTCCTATAAATCTCCCGTCCAAGCTCTCTACAATTGCCTTCCCGTCTATACTCATCTTCGCACCTTTGGATGCTTATGTTACCCTCTTTTCCCCTCCACCACCATTTGCAAACTTCAACCCCGCTCCACTCCTTGCGTATTTTTGGGCTATCCGGCGGATCATCGGGGTTATAAATGCCTTGATCTATCAAACCGTAAAATCATTACGTGTCGCCATGTCCATTTTGATGAAACCACTTTTCCTATGGCCAAATCGGTTACATCAAGCTCAACCGAGTATGATTTTCTCGGGGATGGCCTTCCGGCTCACCTCCTTCCATTGTTATCTCCCGGCTACACCACTACACCTACACCCCGATCCCCGTCTCCTGCCGCCCCTGTCCAATCCTCACCTGCGGCTCCATCTCCTTCCTCAGCCCATACTTCACCCACCCAACTTGGTTCCTCTGCTGGACCTATCTCGTCTCCGCCTATACAACCTATCCCTTTCGCAGATCTTCCCTCTGCTTCACCGCCCAGTTCACCACCTCATCCCAGTCCTCCACCCCGGACTACGCGGTACACTACGTATCCGCCCCAACGTCCCGTTACTCGCAGCCAACATGGCATTTTTACACCTCACACTATCTTCGACCCTTCCGAAGCACATACAGCTACAGTTACACCATCACCCCTTCCCCGTACCCCCTTAGATGCTCTCCGTGATCCTAACTGGAAACTGGCCATGACTGATGAATATAATACTCTTATTAAAAATAAGACGTGGGAATTGGTCCCTCGTCCCCCGGGTGTAGATGTTATTCGTTCCATGTGGACTTTTACGCATAAGATTAAATCTGATGGTTCCTTTCAGAGGCATAAAGCTCGTCTTGTAGGTGATGGTAAAACTCAGCGCGTGGGTATTGATTGTGGTGAGACGTTTTGTCCCGTGGTTAAACCCGCAACTATTCGTCTTGTTCTTAGCATTGCTCTCTCTCGCCGGTGGTCTATTCATCAACTCGACGTTAGCAATGCATTTTTCCATGGCAATTTGCAAGAAACGGTTTATATGTATCAACCCATGGGGTTTCGTGATCCGACACACCCGGATGCTGTCTGCCTCCTACGGAAGTCATTATATGGCCTTAAACAGGCTCCTCGGGCGTGGTATCAACGATTTGCTGACTTCGTCGCCACTCTTGGCTTCTCCAATAGTAAGTGTGATACTTCGTTGTTTGTCTACAACCGCGGGGCTGATACTGCTTATTTGCTTCTATATGTGGATGATATCATATTGACTGCCTCTTCAGATGCGCTTCGGCACTCGATTATGGCTAAGCTTAATTCGGAATTCGCTATGAAAGACTTAGGGCTCCTTAATGACTTTCTTGGCATTCGAGTCACTCGCCATAAGGCTGGCCTATTTCTTTCCCAATCTCGGTATGCGGCTGAAATTCTTGAACGAGCTGGCATGAGCTCGTGTAACTCGACAGCTACTCCCGTTGACACAAAGCCAAAAGTTAGTGCCTCCGCTGGGACTCCTTTTGCTGATCCTACGTTATATCGGAGTTTAGCTGGAGCGCTTCAGTATCTCACCTTCACTCGCCCTGATTTATCCTATGCGGTTCAACAGGTATGTCTTCACATGCATGATCCCCACACTGAACATATGGAGGCTCTCAAGCGTATCTTACGCTATGTCCAAGGCACTCTATCTCTTGGACTCCATCTCACTCCTTCCTCTCTTCACGATCTTGTGGCATATATTAATTGATGCCGATTGGACCGACTGCCCCGACACTCGCCGTTCTACCTCCGGTTATTGTGTTTTCTTGGGTGACAACCTGATCTCCTGGTCCGCCAAGCGTCAAGCAACATTGTCCCGCTCGAGTGCTGAGGCCGAGTATCGTGGCGTTGCTAATGTTGTGGCCGAGTCATGCTGGCTCCGGAATCTTCTCCTTGAGCTTCTGTGTCCGGTGCGCAAGGCTACGTTTGTCTACTGTGACAATGTCTCTGCAATTTATCTCACCGGCAATCCCGTCCAGCATCAGCGTACAAAGCACATCGAGTTAGATATACATTTTGTTCGCGAAAAGGTTGCCCGTGGTGAGGTTCGTGTTCATCATGTTCCCTCTCGTTATCAGATTGCGGATATTTTTACAAAGGGGTTGCCTTTGATCTTGTTTGAAGACTTTCGTTCCACTCTCAATGTTCGTCCGCCTCCCGTTTCGACTGCGGTGGAGTGTTAGAACATAGGAGTTGAACCAGAGAGCACATAGGAGAAACCAGAACAGGTTAACTCCTTGGTCAACACCGACAATGTAGAGATAGGAATGTATTATGAATGTATATCTGTCCTAGAATATAGCCTAGGATAGTTGATTTCGTTGTATATATATATATCATTGGTGATTAATGAGAAGGCATCGATTCACATTCTTACAAACAATGCCAACCAAGTCCTCTATGTACCTTATGTCAAACTCAAGAAGAATCTCTGGCACATTTGTTCTTTGAATGTACTGCCTTTCAATTTTTTAGAAATGCTTTCTTTACCACACTACACACATTCAGAGAACAAGTTTTTGCACACATTCTCTTTTCTCTCCTTACTGGAAAGGAACAGGTGCATTTTCCAGGGTACTCCCATAGACCAACGGGCTATGTTAGGAAAAGCAAGACACCTTGCAATTCCTATAATAGCACCAGACAACGCCTCAGAGTCTCAGGTCCATTGCCAATGGACACCCTCACCCTTAGATTTTACTATTAATGTGGATGGTTCAACCTTATAGGAAACTGGACACACAGGTTTAGGCTGGGTCATTAGAAATTCACAGGGTCGTTTCATTCAGGCAGGAGCTGAGTATCTAGGAATAAGTGATAATAACACTGCAGAAATATAAGCTGTTCGATCTGGTTTACTTGCTGCTATTAAAATGCATATTAAGAAGCTAGTTATTTATACTGATTCTGAATATGTGATCCATTGTATTGGCAGGAAGAAGGAACCTCTGCTTCAGGCTCGCGTTCTGCTTGGGGATATTGAAGAACTGGGAACAAATTTTCTAGAATACCAGCTTGTCGGCATATACAAGGAGGCTAATGTGGCAGCGGACTTCCTGGCAAAATTAGCTAGTAATAGGTTTAGGACGAACGTAGTTCCACCGCTACCCGACAACAATCCACATAGGGTTGCTTCTCGGGTCTGGGACTCTGAGCCTTCATGGCTTGTAGCTTGTAATTTTCAAGATGTAAACGAGGGGGCCACTAGGGTGGTGCGTCACCCTCGCCCACAAGCTTTGTACAAATTCGGTATCTAATAAACGAACTACTTCGTAAAAAAAACAAACAAACTATAAAATACATACATCTGAGATTCAATATCATGTGTCTTTTAGGTGCAATGCACTTACATCTAGCATTAAATAAACCGTTTGGGTCCCCTGCTACATCTGTACATGAGTTCGGTTGAATATTGCCCGAGTTTACTCATATTGCATAATCAATCATTCTGTTCTGTTAACCCAAAATATCATCTTTTTGTCTTTCATTTTCTTACTAGCAAGTGAACGCTGTTTCAAATTGATTGAACAACGATCAATTAGAACAACTAAAATGTAACAAGTCTCTTGCACTTTAGTACCATCGTTCGACCATAAAAGAAATAAAAGCTATTATCGAACAGTGTGTGATCAGAGATCAAAAGCTGATGAACAAGAACAAGATCCAAACTAAAATGTTCACCATGGATCAGGCATGAATCTGGTTAGAATCTTCTTTGAGATCATCTCCTGTAAGCAGATCATCATATGTAACTGGAACTCGTATGCGACTATGAACAGATTTGCGTTGCTGCCCAGTTATTTCGTGCTGGCTTCGATCATCTGATGGTGGAAGCTCAAAAACATTTGGCAGAGTAGTCGTATTAACATGGTTGGCCTCCTGAGGAACGGTGTCATAAGAATCATTTCTTGACTTTGATTGTGTAGGGTTTTGATTACTGCGGAATTGCTGCTTGAATTGGCTCTGGAGGAAAGAAAAAAAAAAAAAAATATAAGAAAATAGCGTCAGAAGCACAAATAATGCAAGAATCACACTGAAAGGGCTAAATTTGGACAAATGCACATCTATGACAGAAACTGAACAACCACTAAAATTCGGACTAAGAGCATAGGGGAAGTTAAGGAGAAATTAATATCAGAATGCCAACCACCAACCTGGGAATTTCAATATTAAAGAAAGTGGATCCAGAGAACTGATGAAAGCAATTTTATGTTCTAAATTGAAGGTTAAAGATCAGACTATTTTCCAGCTAGCAACCCCGAAATTCTTAAACTATAAAATTTGGCACAACTAATAATTCTACATCCCGAACATGTTTCGTTTGGTCTCTAATGACTGATGCTGACCGGAGTTACTATATCAAAGCAGCCAATACACCAGCAGAAACTGAAAAACACAATTTCCCTCCAGCATGGGTACACACAGAGAGACAAAATGGATAGACCCATTCCTACACAAGATGAACACATATCAAGAGTCCATCCATGTTCTTGACTAGAGATGTTCATCTTCAAATCTCCCAAATTGATTGCGAACAAGAGAGCAATTATTAAAAAGAAAATAGACTTCAACTAGAACAACACAAACCTCGAACTCTTTCCCTTTTTTCATTATCTCTTTATAAGCATTCGGATCCCTTGATTTGATGATATTCCATAAAATACCACCACCAGTACGTGAACGCCTTCCATCAGCTGTCATCTGGCCTCCGCAAGCCTGAATTGCATCAACCTGCAGGACTTTCCAAATATTAACAATCTTGAAATTATTATAGTGGAGAAAAGACAACAAATAAAAACCACTTAGTGTGGTATCATTACAACCTCATGGAAATGTACTTAACAGAGTAAGTTGATTATGAAATGTACTGAGACCACAAATTCATAGTTTATACCGAACCTTAACAAAGTACACTTATTACTAAGATAATCCAGAAATTTTCCCCTGCCAGGTAAGGAACCAGATTATATTTTGTTGGATCATCTCATAACTATGTCACATTCTAGTCATTCAGAGGCTAATGGCTATTCGACGAACTGAATCATGTTAGTTACAAGTATTTTCTTGCTTGCAATTTTACAACTCAGTTAGGTCTTAACCAAACCTTTCCATCTTCTACAACTCAGTCTACAAATGTCCGATGCTGCCGGCAGCAAAATACAAGTTGGCTCATATATATATTCGAAACCATTTTATATTCTTAATCTTGGTCTCAACTTTAAGTGTCCTATCTTTCATTCTATCTTATTTTAATCATGGTCCGAAGTTCAGGTATGCTCTCTTTGATATATGAGTACGAGGTATCTGACATGATACTTGATCATGTCATAGTGATATATGCATGCCTCAGAAGTTAATAGGAAAGGGCAAAATGACCTAGATCAATCTCATGAATGGAAACTATGAAGTAGCAAAAAAGCTATCTCATATCACATTTCACATCAATGCTAGGAAGAAATCCTTCAGCCTCAATAATCTGCCATTAAAGAAACAAGATTGAGGATCAGAATTAATAAGTCGTTTCTTAAGAATATAGATGAGTTGATAACCACAGCATCTACCTTTTATCAAGATTACTTTTTACCAATTACCGGAAGTTTCTAAACTTTCAACATCGAAGAGTCAGCAGGAAGAGATGCTTCGATCCTCTGTTGCAGCCACAGTACTTTAGTCCAGTTAAGAACTTCCAAGAATTTATGAAAACAAACCTGTGCGTGTTATGTAGCAGAGGGAAAGGGCATTTAGAATGCAGTATCAACTAGGATGGAGTGATCAAGTACAAGAAATCCTTTTTGTTTTTTAATTTTTATTTTTTCTCTCACAGCACTGGAACTCTTGTAGAATTCATCCAAAGGGTAAGACCCTCAAACTAATTTCTGACACCCTATATCTGCCTTCTCAAGTAATCTATTACTATATAATTTGTTATTCAAGAATATTCCCTACCCTACATGCTATAGCATAGTGAAGATCAATCCGAGTGTATGGCAGATAATCACTTGTACAGTAAATCAGCAAAGAATTAAATGGTACAAGAATTATCTTATATTCATACCAAAATATAACACAAGTAATACAGTTTACCTCTTTTACGAGATCACTCAGCGCAGACACCCCGAGACAACCAACAGCATTCCAGACAAGATAAGGTTTTCTCTCTTTCATACGCTTGCATACATCCAAAACAAACCTAGAAAGTGAGAAATAAAACAGTCAGCTAAACGAGAACTTACTGCGATAAATAACAGAAAACAAGGAACCCAGGAAATCTGTAAAACGAACCTAGTAAATAACCAAAATGTGGCGTAAGGTAAAGAAATTGCAGACCATTAAACAGTTTAAGATTTATATCTAGTGAAAAAATTTAGCTCTCCAACATTGAAAGAGCAAAAGCAAATAAGCTATATTATATATATCAACAATCATAGTGTAAACAGCAGGTTGCTGTTCAGAAAGTTCATTAGATGCTGGGGGCAAGATCTAGATCAAAGGACTAGCTTAATCAGTTGCATACAAAATATCCTTCCTTGATTGATATAGCCTACTCATAAACCATACTTCTATAAAAAATGACGAGGAACTCCAGTAACATAAATTATGACTCAAAGAGAGGCATTGCACAAGTCACACAGAAAACACAAGTCCAACAAAAAATCTGTCCTGCTTTGAACAATTTCAAACCTGTTAACATCAGTGATATTTGGGCCAACACCGCTTCTCTTTCGCTTCTTTTTCCTCTTTTTTTTCTTATTTTTTGAACTTCTCTGGCCTGATTCTTGATTTACTTGGTGATTGCCATCACCAAAGCTGTCGACTAATCCAGCCTTCGAAAACCGTTCGGTTAACTCACCCTCTTCAAATTCTAGCATACAAACATCTTCGCAATCCTCCCCACTCTCGTCATCAAAAATGGACTCAAGCACACTCCCTCCTTCCATGAGATTAAGAAACTGCAATAGTAACAATCGCCACACAAGTCAATTCAGAAATGACCATAAGAATGTCCGTCACTCAGTCCTCAAATTGCACAACAAAATATTATCACAATAAATCCCACAAAATGCAGCTGGAGTAGCAGCTGAAACACTTTTGTAAGTACTACCAGGAGAATATGTGTTCATCATGAATTACTGTAGATGAATCATATTATGAGAAAGTCCATCCTCTATGTAAAAATATTGGAACACCAATATGAGAAGGGTAAAACACATTTTTTCTAACAAAACTTCCACCAAAGTTCAAACAGTAACTTCCAACGTCATCCTAAGCTATTGATTTTCAAGAGCGTCTTGGTTGATACACAATGAGACCTAAATGCTACCGATCCAATTTACACGTTGAGACTTGGTAGGGTCAAAATAACAAATAATAACTGGATTTGCTTCAAGTGCCTCTGATATGGATATGCCAATCCCAATTATGACTACAACTAAGGATTTGAGGATGGGAACATATGTGGTCAGTGCAAAGAATGGAGCAAGCAAACGAGATTTCAGGATTTTGGACAGATCCGCGTACATGGTGTTGGTATTCTCAAAAAAACTGCTCACAGATTACGTACGTCATAATCCATGTGTACATGACTTTAAACTTACTGCAACTTCAGCCTGTATTGCATTAAGTTCTCTAAAATTATTAAAAACTCTCTTCTACACCTAACTTGTTTAAAACAGAAACATAATCTTATCTACCAACGTTGATAATCGATAGTATTATACCACTGAATGAGTAACCAAAGACTCAGCTACACCAACAACTTAAGTATCGAATTATTCTGTTTTTATAGAATTTGATTCAGCAGAGAAAATCAAATATGATCAACATCAGTGTAAAACCCTAACTAAAGTCCTAATCGGCTAATCCAATAATCCTCTCAGATTCAACCATATTGCATCGCTATATCATCGTTTCAACGAAACAAAAAAGGAATCAATCATTCATTTCATCTAATTCTAACAGTGAATGAAAACGAAATTCAACTTGGCTAATGGCTACAAACATAGAATCAAAATACAGGCGAGCGAATATACCGACGGTGGAGGAGACAGATAGCACCTCGATATGAGTGAACCACCACGATGAGCTCTGGAGACTACTGCGAGCGAAGAAGAGGAGGAGGAGATGAAGCCGATGGAAACTCTCGGTCGAAATAATAAGCGGCTCCTGGCTTTTATACGCCTTTTCAAGCCCCAACTAGTGGTAGTATTTCCGTTTCCCAAAAAAAGAGAAAAAAATACTAGTAGTAGTATTTCTATTTACATACGGCTGCTAGTGCTAGATTCCAAATTGCATATAAACCCCGTATAAATCAATAAAATATATTTAGGTCCAATATTGACAAAAAAGTTGACAATTACCGTCCACCCTGTGCAAAAAAGTTGACAAACAAAAAGAGTACTGTCCACCCCTGTGCATTCAATCCAAACATGACGTTAATATTTTCAAAATTTTCGTTTTCCTTTTCTTTAATTTCTCTCTCTATTTTCTTCCTTTTTCTTTTTTCTATCTTCTCATTCTTCTACCATTCTAGTACTGGAGCTTCCATCGAAACTATCGTGTTGACACATAAAGTTGGACTGGTCAGGATGTTATAAATGACATCGTATCTGAATCAGTCCAATATTCTCGAGGAGTGTACAATTGATCCGGACAAGACGTGAGAATGTTGTGCAACTTAGGAGGTGTAAATGTAACATTATATGATTTTAGATATGTATGCACAAGCACAAGTCATAACAAAGTGGGCGAGAAAGGAAGGCGTGCAAAGTTTTTACTCCAAAATGAAGGTTAAATTAAAATTTTACCGGAGAAAACAGAGAAAATAAGAATAACCACATGTAAATGCAATTGTGCAAACACCAACCGGTCCACACTCTCGTCTCTCTGAACCGAAAGCATTTCCAGTTTTTCCATCCTTTCCTTCTGCAAAACCACACCACCATTGAATTCTTCTCATTAGCTATTCCAATCGGATTCACTACACAATTTTCCAATCGAATCATCAATTCTCCTCCATAATACTCCAAATCTCCGCCTCCATCATCGTCAGATCTCCTCCACCTTTTGTTTTCTCAAACATCTCAATTACAGATTACAGAAATCAATCAACCAACATACACACGGCTCCTGAATAATATTGATTTGGTACTTGCAAGTGTGAATTCAGTGAATAGTTGATACGAATCTACTGCTGGTTTGTGTTGCAGCTATCTCTGACCTTCAAAACGATCCGATCATGGATATTTTCTCATCCGGCACTCGCCTCAGGTGAGTCACTACTACTAACTACTACCTCTATTTTGTTCCTTCTCCACATCAGTATTTGACCTAATCTGTGATTGATTATTTGATGATCACGAATGTTTGGGGAGCAAAATGCCATGTGTGATACACTAGATTGAAGCTATACGATTTTTTTTTTGTTTTACTAAGTTTGCAATCAGACATCTCTGTGGAATTGGAAACGCACAATATCTGGATTTTTTTTTTTTTTTTTTTTTTTGCTGAGAACTGTTCGAAATGTTTAGTCCACGGTGAGAATTAGCTGAAACAGTTACAATAAAGTGCCAGTTCATTAGCTCTTAACTCGAAATGCTCCGGTTATGTATTTTGTTCTGTGTTTCTACCTACTGTTAGCTTTTATAGGTTTAGTGTCTTATTTCCAGTGAGAACAATGGTTACAAATTGAGTTGAAGAAATTCATTATTTTCTTAGTATTTACATCACCATTACTGTTAGGGAGTAGTAGCTTGTTTTGACGATCTTTGGGAGGAGAGGACAATGTTATGTGTGTAGAGATGAAGTTAGAAAATTATTAACGTAAACAGAATGGAAAAACGGCATCGTAGGAGGTTACTCTATGGAAATTATGATACTGAAGTGCAGTCTTTATATGTGGCCACTCTCAAGTGGCTTTCATTATCTTAGGCGTTGATATTAACATGAACTATAATATTCTTGTGTATCTGACTCTATCTGAGCATTGTCAAGGGAATGGTGAGCGGTATTTGACCATTTATCCATCCATCCATCATATCAGCACTGTTCTATGTTAAAGAACCACCTTAAGCTTGTTAGTTAATTGAGTAACTGTGTGCTTCCTGAATGTATGTGAAGTCAGTCAAGCCCTTGCTTATTTGTAATGAAAACTGAGAAGGGGACTGAGTATTGTAATCACATGAAGGGTAGTGGCGAAAGATGGATTTGTTTAAACTGTAAGTTTTCCATTGTTTGCTGAGTAATTTGGTCGTGGGCACATCCCTGGTGGACCATACACATACAAATGATTCTTTTTTTGAATGCTAATAAAAAAATTTATAAGAGAGAAAATACACGGGAAGTGTATTACAGCAACTCAGACAAAAAGGACAGCCTACCACAATCAGGCAAACGGTTACTTGCAGCACCATTAAAGCTGTAAAGTAACAACCCCAAAAACTATTGAGAAAAATTCCTATCCGAGTTAGAAGCATCTTCAAAATATTTATTGTTTCTCTCAATCCAAATGTTCCAAATGACGCAGCCTGTCATGAGATTACACAAAATCTTTTTATCTTTATCTTTCAGAATCCTTCTCCAAGCCCTCAGAAGATCAATCACCTTGCTTGGCATTGACCAAGACAAGTTACATGTCCCCAATATATAATCCCACAGAATCCTAGCCGTTTTGCAATGAATGAACAGATGTTCAATGGATTATCCGTCTTCTTTACACATGAGATATCACTCCAGAATATACATACCACGTCTCTTGAAATTATCAGTGGTTAACACCTTTCCCTGTGCCACAATCCATAACAAGAAAGCCACCTGAGGGAGCAGTTTACTTTTCCAAGGGAACTTTGTCTCTGTGGCAAGCAGCCATGCACATACCTAAATGATGGCTGAAGAAAAGGCTTTTTAAAAAAATATTAAATTTGGCTAAATATAATTAGTATATAACTTTATATATACATGGGGTAAGTAGCGCTGCAAGTAACGTACTCACCCACCCTGCCCCCCAACCCTATCCCCATGGAGCTGGAGAGATCCTATACCACAGGGGTGCCCTCCAGGTAACTTATTATAGAGATATCCAGGTTGGTGAATACCTTGGATTCATCAGATTGCACAAGTCATTTGCATGTCACTTTCCTTTTTTATTTATTCTTCTCCTTTTTATTTATTTATTTTCTTTTGGGTGAAATATTCTGCGGAAATATAATATTTTTTCCCCTTTAGAAATCTTGAAGTGGTCATCCATGCCTGACAGGATAATGTATTATACTATTATTAGGTTTCGTAGTGCTATGAAAAAGTTCAGAGATGATTGTTCCTGTTATTAGGGGAAAAAAAGAAAGATTGATGATGTTGTTGTTATTAGAGGAGATGGTTGATAGAAGATAGATGTAATAAACAATCTCATAATGACCTTTCAGATTTCGTATATCATCTATTCTTTTTCTACTGTGTTGGTTGTATGTTTAAATAATCAGATTATCCTTGTGTTTTCCCTTGCAAAATTGCATCTGGCACTTAAGTTCTTGCACTCGACAAATTCCAATAGAAAGAATGCTGTGGGAGTAGATTTAAAATGATATCATATTATATCAAGGATCATTATTGTAGAAAGTATTTAGCATCATGAACACCAAAGAAATCCCCTCTCCATCTGATATGGCCGATCTCCTATTGTTCATGTTTGTAGCCATTACTTATTAAACCTATTCTTATATTCCAGGGATATGATACGCTCCATACGTGCATGCAAAACTGCAGCGGAGGAGCGTGGCGTTGTTAGAAAAGAATGTGCTTCTATTCGAGCAGCTATTAGTGAAAATAATCAAGATTATAGGCATCGCAATTTGGCAAAGCTCATGTTTATTCACATGCTTGGTTATCCAACACATTTTGGTCAAATGGAGTGCCTAAAGTCAATTGCATCTCCAGGATTTCCAGAGAAGAGAATAGGCTATCTTGGTCTTATGTTGCTTCTTGATGAAAGACAGGAAGTTTTGATGCTTGTTACAAACTCAATAAAACAGTATGCACTCTTATCTTTTAATTACATTATTACCTAGTTGCAATCACTTCATGCGTATCACACCCACATAAATATTCTGTAGGAAAACTTTTTACCATCCTCCAATTTGACAGGAACTGAAGTTAGTGAGTGACTGTTCATCAATTTCTATGAAAATTATGAATTTTAAAATGATTCAAATACTTCAACTTGTGCACAGAGATTTAAATCACACCAACCAGTATATAGTTGGACTTGCTCTTTGTGCCTTGGGGAACATCTGTTCTGCAGAAATGGCTCGTGATCTTGCTCCAGAAGTTGAAAGATTACTTCAATTCCGGGATCCTAATATCAGGAAGAAAGTAAGTCTTCTGTCTTAATATTTCATTGAGTTTTAGAAATTAGGACCATGTATACAGTCTACCACTATGCTATGAAACTCTGCCTGTGCTTTCAGCTGTCATATAAAAATTCTATTGTGTTATAATATTCCTTTTGTCTTGTTATTTCATACCTACTTTCGTGTTTTGACATCCATTAATATATACCCATTCCAGAAATGGCAAAGTTACAACCCCACATAATTAATACGTTTCCCACACACATTCATTTACAAACATAGCACTCATCTTCCAACTTTGTTCATTTCTCTCTCATTCTTTTTCCACTCCTTAATTATTCATCTCTCATACTTCAAACTCGCCCATAAAAAAGTATGTCCCTTTAATTGAGGGATGGAGGGAGTAATGCATAATGTTCAAAGTTCAAACTAATCATAATATATAAGCATTATCATTGCATCTATGTATGTGTATTTTCTGCACGAGGGGTCTTTATATGCTAATTGAGTTTCTGATGCTGCAAAAGCGTCGATATAAATGCAGAAATTCCTTGAATATTTTTCAAGCTTCAATCTGTGCATTAATTTTACTTCAATTCCAGGAAGAAAGCCCAGCAACCTAAAATGTAATTGCTGGGCTTTACACCAGAATTATTATCTATGTTTTCTTGTTTATATGCTCTCAAATCCAGTCTCTTTCATATTTGAATAAAATGGCTCGTGAGATCATTTTAGTTGTTACATTCTGCTCTGGTACTTGCTGTTCGGAATGCTATGGATTGTGTTCTGAGGGGAACAATAAGGATATTTTCCTCAGAATCCATTATGTTGGTTTAATATTGTACCTAGGAGTCCTGTGTCCAGTGTAGCTGACTTATGTTTAGCCCTTCCCTATCTTAAGCGTATACACGGCCTGTGTTTTCTATTTTTATATCATTCTGATTAACACTAAAAAAGTTAGTAATCAGGGCTATGAACATTTATTACTCATAGACGATATTAATTAATGTATAGATGAATAAATTTGCCCTGCCGTTCCATGACTGGGACTGAATCGATGTATTATTTAATCGATGTTATTAATTTATTTTAATATTGATTTATGGTAGTAAATAGTCATAAACATTAATTTATTTTAATCGAAGTTCTAATTGGCGACTTTCATACTTCCTTACTTTGTTTATGTTTTTGTTTTTTTTGGTAAGAGTTATTAGACACTTCTTTACCCATGATAAACCCCACATTCTGTGATATTATGTAGGCAGCGTTATGCACAGTGAGGATAATTAAGAAAGTTCCTGATCTGGCCGAGAACTTTATTAATTCTGCTGCTGCTTTGCTAAAAGAAAAGCACCATGGAGTTTTGTTAACTGGTGTGCAGCTTTGCACAGATATGTGTATAGTCAGTACGGAGGCTCTAGAGTATTTCAGAAAGGTATTATACCATGAATCCGTCATTATTATATTTTAAAGTATTCAATTCTTTTCAGCTTGGAAACAATCTGATCTTCTCTTTTTACCTTGATTTCTAGAAATGTACAGACGGCTTACTCAAAGTTCTAAAGGATCTCGCAAACAGTCCATATGCACCTGAGTATGACGTTTCCGGTATTACAGATCCTTTTCTTCATATTCGTTTGCTCAGGCTTTTGCGTGTGTTGGGCCAAGGAGATGCTGATACTAGTGATGCTATGAATGATATTCTTGCTCAGGTAATATATATAAATCTGTTGCTAGCTTGCTTTCCTGTAACTGAAACAGTTTATCTATATAGTAATGTGTTCCACAACCAATGTTGGGCCAGCATGTTTCTGTGCTCTTCTAAGTATGCTGTCCCATTAGAGATGGCCTATCGGGAATAATTACAAATATTACACCTACTAAACACCCTCTTCTTATCATATGAAACTTACTATCTCTGTGAGCACATTATTATGAGTGAAGCTTTTAACCTTTTAAATGAGGGATCACTGCAGAATTGTGATGTTTGTTGGTTTGAAAATGTTGGAGCTTTACCAATGCTGTTTATTCAACTTAAGAGTTGGTGGTGTGGTTCTGTCGTATTGATTGAGGTCTTTGATTGGTTCCAGATTTCCAGTTCTTGTAACAAGGAAGCAACATGCTGGATATTATACTTCATACATGTGCAATCACACTCATTATGTTTCCCTCGTATTGTAGGTGGCAACTAAAACTGAGTCAAACAAAAATGCAGGGAATGCAATCCTGTATGAGTGTGTTGCTACTATCATGAGCATTGAGGATAATGGTGGGTTAAGGGTGCTCGCTGTCAATATTTTGGGAAGATTTCTATCTAGCCGTGACAACAATATTAGGTAACTGTCAAGGTGCTGAGTTAAAAAAAAGTAACACCAGTTTCTGTTCTCAAACTACTTTGCTCTATCCAGTATCCAGATTTCATTTCATGTCTTCTGTTCATTCTTTATTGATGAAAATTCTAAATTACCTTTACAGAGAGAGAGAGAGGGGGGGGGGGGGGGGTTGGAATTCATTCCCTGTTTCTCATCAGAAGTCCATTTTGACCCATTGCAAAATAGGCAATGGGATGGCAAATAACCTCTGTCCATTAAATTGTAAACAATTGTTGAACAATGTGAAGGTCAAAGAAGCCTTTTGATTTGATTCTTGAATCTCGTGCATCAATTAATATTTTATGATATGTGATGTTTTCCGAATATTAGTATTCTCTTGCTGTGTTCTATATATTCGGTTTTTGGGACCTATTTACTTTTAGCTAATACTGTTGTATGACATGTTTTCTAGACATGGAAACTTTACAGTGGCATTTTGAAAGGGGTCTTTTTTCCTTGGTCAGTGTAAGGGGTCTTAG
The DNA here is from genome assembly GCA_028274465.1 of Plantago ovata. Taxonomy (NCBI): domain Eukaryota; kingdom Viridiplantae; phylum Streptophyta; class Magnoliopsida; order Lamiales; family Plantaginaceae; genus Plantago; species Plantago ovata. Next base: position 12,704,523 of record CM051458.1, read on the forward strand.
TACATTATATGAGATGTCTCTATTCTGCCAGAGGTCTTGATATGCTCATCACTGGTTGCATTTTACACCTGACTCGTTTCCAGAATCCAGAGCCTCACAGCCACCAATTTTTTATTAATTGATCATTATGCAGCTGTGCCAACAATAACTATTTGCATACTCAAAATGGTTGAAGTGTCACATGCCATTCCCTGAACCAGCATTTTTAACGCATTGTCCACAGCATTTTGCTGTTTTAGACTCTCGTGTAAAAATGAAGCTACTGGCTTCGTAGTTTCCTGTGTCATTTGTCGTCTTATGAATTGGAGTAGGTAAATAACTTGTTACATGGATATCCAAAGTTTTGAGCTGCTTCGAATATTTCGTAGTATTGCTTTAATATGAGCCTCCTTTTAGGGGGCCTTAAACAGACTTTCTCTACCATTGTGGTGGAATGTTTGCGTAGTTGTTCAATGTGTCCCAATCAATCGTGTGTGTCTGTGATTTTTTCACCCTTTCCTTTGGGGGCCTATAAGTGAAGACTTCTTTTTCTCTTTCTCCAGATATGTTGCCCTGAACATGATGATGAAAGCTATTGCCTTAGATAGTCAAGCAGTACAGAGGCACCGAGCAACTATTTTGGAATGTGTAAAGGTTAACAATTGACTACTCTCTGATCATGTTTGCCATAATTGATGGTTTATTTAATTTCTCAGCTAATTAAATGATGCCCTGTGGATATGAGATGATGATGCCAATTAGTTACTCCTTCCATCCCATACCAAATGGACACTTTGACTTTTTATGCACACGTCTGACTATGAATTACTCCTAATTACACCGTTATTGTTTTTTTGAACGTAATATTATACAAAAGGCTATAAATTTTTTGATTTCATAATAGAATCTGGTTAAATCTTTTACCGCTGTAATTTTGGATTAATTCATGGTCAAACACAGGCATCAATGTCAAAGTGTCCATTTTATATGGGACAGAGTACCTTAGTACTGAGTGGATCTTGTTTCCTCTATATCTTTTCTCTTATATAGATGAAGAAAATATGTGAGTTTCTCCTATATCTGCATTGCAAAATGAGTAGCAGCATCTCACCTGACTTACACTCCATTAGTACTTTGGTTCTCGATTGTTATGTCTTCTCCCCAAATTCTGGTTAATGGATATGTGTATAGCACAGCTTTGACTCAAACAATAACTTTGTTTTTGGTGATATTATGTTGGATTGGGTTGATTATTTGTGGGTTATTTGATCCAGGATTCAGATGCTTCCATCCGTAAAAGGGCCCTTGAACTTACTTATCTTCTGATAAATGAAACCAACGTGAAGTCTTTGACAAAGGAGCTTGTTGACTATCTAGAAGTAAGTGACCCGGAATTTAAGGAAGACCTCAGTGCCAAAATTTGCTCCATTGTGGAGAAGTAAGTTGAATGAGTTAATGTATATATCAATATGTTTTTAATTTCCATTGTTATGGTTGGAAATCCATATTGGATTCTGCCATTTATATGTGGCCTATGTGAGTGTGTTATCGTGTGATCTGTGCCTCATAGCTCTCAATACTTTTAAGTTGACATTGAATACAGTTCAGGGTATCAGAACTTATCTGTGTACTTCATTGGCCTAATAAGGCCGGTAGCCAAACTAATAGTTTCAGCAACAGAATTCTTGCAGAAGTCTTTTTGAATCATAAGTGAACCTTTCTCTTGCCCACAATGGTGCATGTTGATGCCATGTATGCTTACTTCTCTTCATCTCCTTCCCCTTGTTTTCAGCTTCATCAGGTCAGCATAGTAGATCTCCTGTAAAACAGGGCAGCATAATATGCACTAGTTCAAATGTGCTATTGTCTCCTATGAGCCTAGCTGTGAACAGATGCATTAAACAGTAATATCCGCATTTAATTGTATGAGAATGAGACTACGTACAACTAGGCTGAGCATAATGATCGTATACTGTCCAGTTTATTGCTTTCTTTCATAGTGACAATTCAGCCTGCTGTGTGTTGCTCCAGGTTTTCTCCCGAAAAAATATGGTACATTGACCAGTTGCTCAAGGTTCTGTCAGAGGTATTCAATCTATCTTTCTGAGTGTCTCATAAGATACTTTTCTGTACAACCAACTTTTTTTATCTTAGGCCAACATACATCAACATTTTTTAGCATTTCTTTGTCTTTGACCTTGAGATATACGAAGTTCATGGATAGATGTTTTTGTGTTATTTGTGATGTATTATAGAGCTTGCTGGTTTAGGACACTGTGCCTGTGGGTGTCAAATTGTTATGGTAATGTCACAATGTGTCATATTCATGAAAAGGATATACAACTTTCCTAGACCTGTAATAAGATGCTTTGTTTTGAGTACACAAACTTATCAAGTTTATACGGTCTGTTCAGTAAATGGTGTACATTTGTTTCCAAATGTTAATTTCAATTGCTAATACTATCAGATCTCTAGAACTGTAACGTCCCTAAAAGTTTGAAAGAAGGCTACTTTTTCCAATGCGGCATGGCATATATCTCACAGAATAGGGCCTTGTACCCTATTTCATCTTGACGTCTTTGTTTTGAAGTTGTGAACTTAGTGTAGTATCGAGGTTAATATTTTATTACATGAGGAAGACCCATGCCAATATCCATGTGCACAGCTCTCTATAGTCTAAAATATGATTTGTCATAAATGACATAATGCAATAAATAAAAAAGAACAAGATGGGATAAAGTAACATGCAAAGAAAAAAAATGCATGTTTGAAAATAATTAAGCATGTTTAAGTGTCGGGAGAGATCGTATTTTGACAGCTTTTTCTTTTTTCTGGAACAAAACGGCAAAAAATAGGGAGGGTGGGATTAGATGATAATAGACAAACTTATTTGGTAACATAACTACCCTTACCTTTCTTGAATTTAGCCGTGCAGAAGTTGATATTTAAATCTGATATGCATTATGCATGTTACCGAGATGCATATCCTCATTGGTACTTGTAAATGTATCCTCATTTCTGAAGACTCATCTTCCTTCTGAAAAAGAGTCAAGATGGCCATATCACAATGCTGGCTGACCCAGTAGTAGTCTCATAAAATAGTTACTGTCTCAACAAAGTTTGAACTTATGGGTAGCTCTGCCGCCTAAGATAAGGGGACGGAGTTTCATATTAAGTTTTAGATCATATGTGTACTGTCAAGCTACAATGTAACTTCTGTACAGAACAGGATCTGGACATGTCCACTCCAATCCTGGCTGTCTATCTTGATTAACGGTGTTTTTCCTTTTCTTTTTTATCTTTTTTTCCTTGCAGGCTGGAAATAATGTGAAGGATGAAGTCTGGCATGCACTTATCGTTGTAATTACTAATGCACCAAACCTCCATGGGTACTCAGTTCGGTCACTGTACAAGGCTGTGCAAACAGCAGGTGAACAGGTGATTAATACCTAAGCTGGTGCGATTGCTTTCTTATTTTGCATTATTTTACTTAACACTAATTTTTCCTTCCCTTTTCTTTCTTAGGAAACTCTTGTTAGAGTTGCTGTTTGGTGCATTGGAGAATATGGTGATATATTGGTCAGTAATGCTTCAATGCTTGACATAGAGGATCCGATAACTGTAAGCCATGCTTGCTTGCTGAAGCTCTCCTTCGAATGAAATATCCTAGAATTCTGTATCTTGCATACTTATGTTTTATTTTGGTTGGATGGTGGATATCTTGAAATGCATCTAATAGATTGCTAAAATTTATCATTTTGTTCAATGATACCATGTGATCCTCATGCTCGAAGGTTTAGTGAAGGTCATATGGAAAAATTCTAAGATAGCTCTTTCAAAATGTATGCCTACAGAATGAGTTTGTTATGAATAATGAAGGAAAATCCTAAATGAAGAATCCTTTTACTTTTAGAGGGGTGTATCGTGGAACATACTTTCATAATTGAGAAGATTTAAAAGCCTGTTATTTGCCCTAATCTTCATTTCTTTCCTCTTTGGATAGCTTCATGTTTCACTGTCTGCAGTTTGCCTCGTGTCTTTATACGAATTGTTGATTCACAAGTACACATGATTTCCATTCATACTATCTGTAATTCTATATTATCTTTGCTCATTTATAATACATACTATACATTATCTATTTCACGATGTACACCTAGAAATGAATAGGAAAAGCGTGTGGATCTTAGTTTTTGCACTCAAGGGTTTCCATATGATTAGGCAATCACACAAAGGATTAGTGTCTTTTGACACCAGCCTCAAGTTGATACTGGTTGGTTAATCAACTTGAAATTGGTATGTCTTTTACATTTCGAAATAGGTACACACACAAGGATTTGGTGGAGTTTTGGGGATTTGTCCAGCCTGTAGTAGTATCTTATCCTTAGAAGCTTCTTGAATTGTGAAGCATATATTATACTGTTAAATGATAATTCTCTTGGAATTATCAACATGAAGTAATCACAATGTTTGATAGATTCAAGTGCTTGGATTTCATCGTCATTCTTTCACAATCACATGAAGACTTATATCTTGTGCTGAAAAGTAGTTTGTTTTGTGGATGACTTGGTACATTTCTTTGGAGCAGGTAACGGAGGCGGATGCTGTGGATGTTGTTGAAACTGCAATCAAGTGGCATTCTTTTGATCTAACAACTCGAGCTATGTGTTTGGTTGCTTTGTTCAAGCTATCAAGCCGTTTTCCTTCCTGTTCAAAGTATGTTAATAACACTTGGGCAAAAAGTTCATAAACTCATCTCTGGATGAACTTATCCTCACATAAAAATGTCATCCTCCTATAAAATGTCACAGTATCAGTATGTTTCAACTTTCAAGTACTGTTGATTGGTACTATAATATGAAGAATAATTTTTAATCTCATTACAGGAGGATAAATGATATTCTTCTCAACCATAAGGGAAGCCTTTTGCTCGAGCTACAACAACGAGCCCTTGAGTTCAATTCTATAATTGAGAAGCATGGGAAGATCAGGTATTTGTGCTGGGTTATTTTCTTTGAATTATAATCTGTTGTATGTACATAGTTCTAAGACGATGCTGTGTGTTTCTTCAGGTCTACATTGGTTGAGAGGATGCCAGTACTTGATGAGGCAACCTATGTTGGGAGACGGGCTGGTTCATTGCCATCTGATGCTTCAACTTCACACGGCACTATTCCAAAATTACCTAACGGTGTTACAAATCCTACTCCAGCTCCTCTTGTGGATCTGCTTGATCTAACTTCAGATGATGTTCCTGTAACGAGCACCTCTGGTGGAGATTTTCTTCACGATCTTCTTGGGATTGACCTGTCCTCCACTTCACAAGGTTTAGCTTTGTTATGTAATGTGCTGGTGATCCTTTGCAGTTGTCTTAGATATTTTAGCAGTTTTATATAATATATATAAAACCTCTATTACTTTACATGGCACTGTTTCTAAATTACCTAATGTGTTCCAAAGCTTACTTAAGCTCCTCTTCTGGATGTGGTGTTTTTTGATTTTGCAGTTCTAGAATTAGCAAAATATGGGTAGAATATGGAATAATGGCCTGTTATTTTTATCTACTATTTGCCTCTTTCATTGCTGCACAGAGTTAAAAGACTATTAGTGGCAGCTAATAGGAGTTATTTCCTGCCATCTCTGTGATCTATGAATGCCAGAAAAGCTATTGCATGATTTATAAGAATAATGTCACATCATCTTACATCAAACAACTGGAATCTCATGATCTGTTAAGTGAATACTTGACCCAAGCTCCTTAGATTCCACTCTTAATATAAAGAGAAGCCAAGTGCCATATGCAATTTAGTTGGTTGATTGCCTGTTATCTGAATTATGCTATAGTATCTAGCATCTTCAAGGGTTTCATGTTTACACCTGATGTTAATACATGATGTTCTATATCATGTAAAACAGGGGTTTCTAAGTAGTTGATTGTCTGAGTTATGCTAGAACATCACCTAATATTGACGTGAGGTAAAAGTCTTCATGGAAATCATGGGTTTCTAATCAGTTATTATATTGTTTTTCAATACTTTAGGAACTGATCCAGCACAAAAGAGTGGCACTGATGCCCTACTCGATCTTTTGTCAATTGGAACTCCGCCATCTGAAAGTAGTTCCTCCATGCTTGATGTGCTGTCACCTGTTCAAGATAACAAAAGCTCAGTGGATTTGTTGAACGGGTTGTCTTCTCCAGCTCCTTCAGTGCAAACCCCCTCACCTGCTCGAAGTTCACCAGTGATTGATCTCTTGGATGGCTTTGGACCTGCTGCATCTGTGCCTGGTACTGAATCATTTGCATCTGTCAATGTGTTTGGTTAATTACTTCATTCATGATATTTTGACACTGCTTTCAGTTACTGAGACAAGTGGACCTACCTATCCATCAATTGTTGCATTTGAGAGCAGCTCCTTGAAAATGACATTCAACTTCTCGAAGGAGCCTGAAAACACACATACTACACTAATCGAGGCTGAATTTGCAAACAAATCAACTCATATCTACTCCAATTTTGTATTCCAAGCTGCAGTGCCCAAGGTAATATTAAGAAGTGCCATTGGCGTTCAAATCTTATCAGGATTTCTGTCTGTTGGGAAGTGTAATTTTTGTTGGACATGCCAATAGACTTATAGGGCTGTATGTTTTTGTTGTCTTCTTGATTGAACTGGACTTCTCTTGATGATACTTATTTCACGTATGTATGCTTTTGCAAGCGCTTAGAAGTGAAAAGTAGAAAAGAATATTTCACAATATCAATAGCTTAAATCTCTACTATATGCAGATGCTGTGTAAGTAACTTGACAATTAATCGTGATATTGGTCAATTAGTGACTTTTCTCTATAAGTTATCAGGCAGTCTCTTTCTTAATATAGTATGCTTGAGCCTTTTAAATTTATTTCCATGAACTTTTTTGTGATTCCTACATCATGGATTTTCTTTTATCTTGTATTTTGGCTTCACAGTTTCTTCAATTGCACTTGGATCCAGCTAGTAGCAATACACTTCCTGCAAGCGGTAGTGGGTTAGTAACACAGAAGTTACGTGTTACGAATAGTCAGCATGGCAAGGTAAAGTTCATTTGTGTTCTCCCAATTCATTTGAGTACAATTCTTTGTATTCTGATGTTGAAGCAAGAACCCTTGAGCTGATTCTGACTTGTGGATCAAAGGGCTTTTATTTACCACGGGAGACATGTACTTCCTTTTGTCCAGCAATTCATTCTCTCCCCTTTAACTATTTAAAGATTCGCAACTGCCACTCCCTATTCCTGATCCAGATTTGTCAATTGTAATTTTGTGCAAAGAGTTGGGCATTACACCGTAAACCTATATTTCTTCTTTTTCTTGCCCTCCTGAACCGGCATCCCAGCTGAAATGTTATGGTAAAGAAAAAGAAAGAGAGGAGAGAAGATGAAACTGTAGCCACGACTGTGATGTTTTTAGACTCCACATATTACTATTGAATCTAAGTTGCATGCTGTCTGGCTTATTATTCTATTTGTTTTATTTCAGAAACCCCTGGTTATGCGGCTAAGGATAAGCTATAAGGTAAATGACAAAGATGTGCTGGAGGAAGGTCAAATTAACAACTTCCCCCGCGATTTGTGAGGTGGGCTCGCTGCCTGTGATATTATGCATGAGCTCTTGTTAATTTTCTCAATGAGAACGAGAAAACCTGCTTCCCAGGTAATCTGTAAAGCCAGGTGATTTTGTGGTGGTTGTGTCCGTCACCTGGGGTTTTGACAGTGGAGTTCGAATTCGGCCGTAATCACTTGGATGTCTCTCCCTCTGTACATCATATAAGAAGATTTTACTAGGAAAAGAAAGAAAACTCATAAAGCAATTGTTTATAGAATTAGTAGTTTTGGGGGCATATGTAAGGATCTTTAATTTATTCGTGGTTTTGCTTTGCTCCGCTCATGAGCCTTATGTTTCTATTCTATAAACTGTACTTGGTCGTTCGGAAAATTTTGGCCGTGGTGATGATTTAGCCCATCCTTTTTGTAGCAGTACTAATAATGCGTTTGAATGTTGTTTTCGATTTTTTTAGTTGATGCATTTAAAGAAAGTGCATGTTCACATAAGTTACTTCAGATCCTATTTGAGCCTGTTTCATTTCTGATAAACGATGCTTTAACATGACAACCGTAGTCACTCCAACCAGAATGCCATCGAAATGGGTGTCTGTGAAATTAGAATCGAATTTAGTACGAGTATCAGTCTTTTGTAGAGATCTATCGTCTATATTTAAATGTCACATTATTTGCTCTTTATCCTAATGACCTTTAACACTCCCGGGGTGTAAATAAACGTGCTATGCCTGTTTTTAAACATCTGTACTCCCTCCCCGTCTCACAAAACATTACCCACTAGGGTTAGTTCACAGTTTTAATAAGAAACAATAAAGTAGTATAAAGTTGGTGGGATATGTTAATATTTTAATTGAAATAGAGTTGTTAAAGTATAAAGTAGTAGCAAAGTTGTAATATAGTGTACAAAATAATGTTTTTAATGTGTGGGGTAGGAAATGGGTAAAGTTTTGTGGGACACCTACAAATAGAAAGTGGGTAAAGTTTTATGAGACGGAGGTAGTATAATTTAACTCTGCAGGCCCTTGACGCGTTAGACGTGAATGTCAGCATCTCTCTATCTCTCGCTTGTTCTATCCGCCTTGTTCTTAATCATTGTGGATTGATTATTTATACTCCTATTAATTTGATGACTCGTTCAATAATCATTAGCAGAAGGCATGGAAGAAATGGATGTTCACAACATGCCTATCAGTCTGGCATCAGGAGTAGCTGAAGAAGAAATAGATGATGCTTCATGGGTTCTTGTTGAAAAGGATGAGATGATTCCTCCACCAGTACTCCCTCACAAAAAGGGAGATGATGATCAAGGCGTTCCGTGGCTTATGGTTGAGATGCGTGGAGTTAGCATGAAAACTTACAATGCAGTCAAAGTTGCGTTGGTTCTCATTGAAGTGCTGAGAATTATCAATTCAATGTACAATGACCAATCTCTGGGTTAGATACATACATACATAACATATACATACATACATAAATATCCTAATCCTATGAATCTTATTGTACTGTGGGGCCGCCGCAACAACAACTCACCAATCAAGGCCAGACGCGAAGCCAGGACAATTCGTTAGAGGGGATAACTTTTTGAATATTATTTTAATGAAAACATATTAAGTTGTATAACTACATTTTATATGGTTCTTGTTCTATTATACAAAGGAAATATGTTGAAATGTTTGACATTATAAGTTTACATAAAATAAATAAATTGCACAATAAAAATTCTTATTGTACTGTGGGGCGTCTTTGATAGTTTCATATTTTGTGTTTCTACACAAACATTATTTTGATGTTTATCCCTAATAGAATTACATGTGTAAAGCTTAAAAGAAAAACACTAAAAAATGAACCTTTCAGTCAAAAATGTTTAGTATCTTTAAAAGTTAAAAAATACAAAATTACTGTTCGCAAATTTGGATTTTTGGACAAAGACAATTTGAAAGATGTCTAAACAGGCAGGCCCAACCTAATATCTTGTTCAACTTCATTTTAATCAAAACAATAAGTTTATAAGTTGTCGTAAACAATAAGTTTATATTCCTCCGTCCCATTCTAAATTATCCCGTTTGATTTTTTTCGGTCAACGGTGTTCAACTTTAACTCCCGATTACTCTTAAACTATAATGTTAAAGTATTTGACGAAATCATATTATGAAAATATAGAACTTAAATTTTCATAATATAATTCTATTAAATATTTTATCATTATAGTTTAAGAGTAATTGGGAGTCAAAGTTGAAAACTGTTGACCGAAAAAAGTCATACTGGGTAATTTTTACCGGGACAGAGGGAGTAAGTTGTTGTAAGTGGTAAGTTGAAGTATAAGTTAATTTTTTTGTAAAACCCATCTAGTATCCTTTTTTTTTTTTTGTGTGTGAGTAAATGTGTAATAGTAGAACTGGAATACTAGGTAATTTACATCAATTTGAGCTTGCTCTGTTAATAATAATATACCAAACAAATCATTCATTACTGAATCATGAATGGGCCAAAAACAGAGGAGGATACGAATAGTCAGTATCCATATCCTACGGGACAAACGCATAATGCCAGTTTTCATAGTTTCATAATACAATGGTAGTACGTATCATTTTGTTTCTGCACAATGCATTTGTCTTTGTATTAATTACTATTTCATTTCAAATAATTAATAAAATAAATACCGGACCACGTACAACTAATTATTAGCCTCTGTGTCCCTATGCATTACAAATACTACTCCCGGTAAGTTATTATAATGGGGTTATTAAACATAGTAGCAATTTTACTAAACGTTGGAAATTTATTTGTAATTTATAGAATGATTCTTATTTTACAAGTATTACAAATAAATCCCAAACTTACTAAATTCATACAAATTATCATAAACAATTGCAAGTATAATAAATTCATCAATTCTACTTTACCACAAACACTCCCTAAAACAAATACACTCATAAATATAAATTATTAACATGGAATGATCACTTTAACAAAAAATGATCAAATGATACTTCCGAACTTCCAAAAATTGATAAATTTGATACTAAATTCAAGTGTTCCAAAATTAACATGTAAATTCAAACTCAAAAAAAAAAAAAAAAAAAAAAAAACAAAAGAACAAAAGGCAGTAGTGATTAGAAGCAGCCCTAGCAGCAGCCCAACTAGTTAGAAGAAGCAGCCCGCTCTAACTAGCAGCACAACGGGCTGCTGCTTCCCTTCAACCTTTTTTTTTTCTTTTTTTTAAAAAAAAAAACTTTTTATATAAATTTTATTTAATTATGCACAATACCTATATATATATATATATATATATATATATATATATATATATATATATATATATATATATATATATATATATATATATATATATATATATATATATAAAGAAAATAAAAAAATAAAAAAAATTTGTAAATTTATAAATTTATAGATACTTTATTACAAATTTACAAATCAAGGTGCGAAATGAGTTTAATGATATCTCTTGGTGTGTTCTTCAAATTGAATTGAAATATGTTGATTAGGTTATTGATTTAGGGGCTTGATTTATTTAAGGTGGAATTGTGATGATTTTAAAAGTATTGGGTTAATTTGTAAAATTATAAATTTATAGATACTTTATGTAATTTATAATAAATTTCCAACATAGTAAATTTATGTTCCGACGTTTAATATTTGTCATTATAAGGGTAATTAGACCCTCGTTCTTACCCATACAATTAAAATTCAATCTATATAGGAGTATTAAATTTAGAACCTGATCTCAATAATGTGGAAATTCGGGGTTTCAACATAATTTCTTGGATAACTATAGTTAAGTAATCCTAGCTCTTTAGATCCTTGTTTTACAATAATGTGAAAAAAAAAAAAAGTTGAATAAAATGTGATGATTACAATTTACAACTGCAAATTTATGTATGTGTGTTGCTCTATAACTAATCCAACGGTCCAAATTTACTAAAATCCCAACACAAGCTTATGTCTTATTGCCAATAAGCCCTCCAGCTCCAAGTCTTCTAAATGCAAAAACACCTCGAACTCTTCACATTACTTACTAATTACTCCCTCCCATTTAAATTAGTTGTCGTTTTAGACACTTGCATACATATGAATAAAAACATATTTTCCACTATTCTAGGGCTAGTACCTATTAATAGTATGAAAAATTCAGATTTATTAAGAAACAAAACCCTATTAATAGTATAATATTATGTTGGAAAAAGTAGTCAGGGACAAACCTATTAATAGTAGTCAACACAACTAAAATGACAATTATTTGTGAAATGAGTCCCCATTACAAAGTACCACTAAGGGGAAAAATGTTGACATCTAATTTAAATCGGAGGGAGTATTGAAAAAGAAAAATAGGTAAAAAGTCACAAGTACATTTTAGTAAGATATGTTTAATCTAGCTGAAAGTATACCCAGCGCCTTTTAGTATTGTTTCTACGAACTTAGAGACACTGTGAACGAACTAATTATTGACTGTACGTATTTGAGATGTTCGGGTGTGTTGGGATTTTAATTTTTGGATTAGTTAAATGCAATGGAATGTTCCTGCCAGGCGCCATTGCTTTAAAACTTTCTTTCTTCTTTAATTTTCTTTAGCTTTTAACTTTACCTTTTAACTTTTACAGCACAGAATATATATACACTATATGCTATATAATCTACCAACTATGATACACGAAGAAGAAGTAACATCGATTCGATGATATGATTATCAGCTTCAGTGCACTAAATAGATCTCCATTAAACCTTTCTCATCATCATTAAAGTTACTCTTGTGTCTGCTGCCGCTACTATCGATGAGTATAGTAATAATACCCTTCTAATTCTATATCATTATAGCATTAAATAAATAAAACAAATATTACTACCATTACTATTAAACACAAGTTTATTATGGGTTCGGGTATACACTATACTCTTTTGAATACATATATTTATATCAATATTACAGAATGTTTGATTTATTTGAAAAAGTTAATATCACGTTTGGTTCTCGTCTCAATTGTGTATTCTGTGAGTTTTTACAAAACAGTGAATAATGAATACTGACTAGTTTTATGGGAAGATAAAATGAACTTTTTTGTTAAATTTACAAAGTTAAAATGAGGTCAAACATAAAGAAAAAAAAAGCCACACAATTACTCAATTGAGAGTAGAACCAAACATGTTGCAAGTCTCTAGTTCAATTTAATTTAATTTTAATTTATTAAGTTCAACTTTCAGATTCAATTCAATTCAAGTTTCTTTAAAAAAAATGTAATTTGAATTTATTTCTTCTTTGTTCAACCTATTTTAGTAGACATTATAACATCTCTCTTCTAATTTTTAGTCTTTGAGTTTTACTTTTGTACCTCGCACTTGTAATGAAGTAGCTCATCTGCTTGCACGTAGCACTTCATGTTCGTTGGAGGGCCTAATTGAATTGCCAATTATGTAATCGATGTTGTTTTATTTATTTGTGAAATAAAAATCACAATCTTATTTCTCAAAAAAAGTTAGACTTATCCTAACTAGTGCATTGAGATTTGTTTTTCCTTTTTCCTTAGTAACTCAATTTAGCCTTTTGTTATCCTTGAAATATCATAGAAATTCCCCAACGGATTATTACCCTCCAACATTGTCCCTACTTTGGGACTCACTTTATAAAACTTTTTGTAAGCAATGTTGCTCACATTTCACAAGAGTGCCTTCCAACCACTTTGCACTGTGATCCTACCACCATCAATTTCATTTCATTCCTCTTTTGAGCAATGCCCATATTGCTAAACTTTAACCTAGATCTCTCTAGTATAGATGCTCCATAAAGCAAAGTCTCATCCATGCTTTTTTCTACAACAACATTTCACCTACAAGTTTTCACCTTTTTATGAATAAGTAGAAGTTGAAAGAAGACATTTTTGTCTCCAGTTGATTATCAGAACAGTTCTAGTATTCTGATGGAAATTGTAAATTTAACTATATATTCCTGTGGGGGTAACTCATAGGTCATCCTACTTTTAAAACCTAAGTTGATTTTCTTTTCTTTTTCCATAAAGTTTTTTGGAGACAAACGTTTGGTCGATCTTAGACTCCATGTGTGCGGCTCATTGCTATAGTGAGTAGAAAACACCATGAGGAAGTTCTGGTCGAATTTTCCGGGATAAACAATATAGTACCTAATGAGTAATGACCCCTAAAAACTTGGAGTCCCAGGTTGTGTTTTGTGACAAAATAGAGAATATTTTGGAATTAAAGTAGATCATATAAGGTATGGTCTTGAGAAAAAGAGGAATCATTCAACATGATAACCTGCATTAAAATTAAAAGTAAAGTTTAAAGAACACACAAGAAGAGGTAATTAAAAAGAACTAAAAAGAAAAGAGAAAGCATACAATACAATAAAGTAAAGTGAAACAATTTGATCCAACACTGAAAACTATCGAACTTGAGATCATCAAGAATAAAGAAAACAGAGTACTACTTCAATTCTCAATGCATGACTTCATATAAGTGTACTACTATTGTCTATTGCAAAACTAAAAACTCCATTGCAGGTTTAACTGCTGTTGTCATTTGCTTCTTTGGTCTGCCTGCCATAAAATAAAAGTACTACTATAACATTAACCTTAACTCAAACAACTCAACTCATATATTGTGCAACTTTTTTAACATTAGTACTCCTCCTACTACATAATAAGTGTATAGTTAAACAAACTGTGCTACACTAGTTGAATTCTGCAATTTACTCTTCTTGGACCACTGCCAGATCTTGGAAACTGAAAAACTCTCACCTACCTTAATCTTCTTCCCTTCTTGATCACATGTCAAATGACCACTTTGCCCTCCTTTCCCTTTCCTATCCTTTCCACTGTCACACAATGCTACTTGCAGCTCAGAATCAGCCACAACATACTGAAATGAACCCATAGAAAAACACCTCCTGCCAACATCACCACCACCACCACCACCATCCCCATCACATGTCAAATTACCATTCTGCCCTCCACTTGTCTCTCCAATTTCACCACTCTCCAAACTCAAACCACCATCATCAACAGGAACATTATTAGCACTTGAGCTTGAGTTCTTGAATTTGCCAAGCCTAACTGAAAACACTCTCTTGTCAGTAAGCACAGATGAGACCTCACCACCATACTGATGATGATGATGATGATGATCTTCATAGTTTCTTGAACTCCCATCATTTCCAACTTCCTTATTCACATCAAGATGATCAAAGTAGACACAAGGGTTGTGATCAAATGACAAGATTGCCCCTCTACACAAAGGACAGCTGGAATTAGACAACAACCATGTGTCAATACAGTCAATGTGGAAAGCATGGCTGCACACAGGGAGCAACCTGAGCTTATCCTGTTCTGTAAACTCACACAAACAGACAGCACAATCAAAGGGCTCTTTTAGGCCCATGATGTCCTTGTACAGGAAAACTGGGAGTGTGTCTATCAAGGACTGGTCTAGGCCTGAATCATGCAAGTGGAAGAGATGCTGGAGCTGCCTCTGGAAGGCTCTGGAAGCAGCAGAAGAGGTTTCTGCTTGTGGATTTGGAGATGTCTGTTTGAGGAGGAAACGGATGACTAGGTGGAGAAGAGCTGCTATGAAGAATATGATGGCTAGGAGGACTATGATGAACAGGATTATTGGGCTTATTTTTGACCCAAATGCTGATTGAATCCAAGAAGAAGAAGAAGACATATTGTTTTGGACAAAGAAAGAAAACTAGCAGTGAGATGATATTATTATTATTCCCAACAAATACATATTTTTCAAGAAACTAGTGAGTTGAAGCAGTCTTTATTAATTACACAGTGGCATGTCAAGTGAAGAAGAAGAAGAAGAAGAAGAGGAGTGGTTCTTTGGAAGAGAATATTGAGAATGAAAGAGAACAGAGTGATGCTTTGCTTAGGTACTTTGAATTTGATTGAGTTTGGCTAGTACTTCTAATTAGTATATGCTTAATAAAATTTGGCAGTCAATTCACAAAAGGTTAGTGGTTTATTAGTTTTTGGGGTGGGGTATGTGTTGCCAAATTAAGACAAGGATGAAAAAAAGATAAAGAAACAATAATATTAAGTTGCGATGAGTTCTTTACATTTGATTTTTTATTTTTGTACGATTTGCAATGAGAGGGTATTATATGATTTGTTTTGTCATTGTCATGTTAATACTCCATCCGTTCTCTCAAAATAGTTTTTCCGGCCAACAACTTTCAACTTTGACTCCCGATTACTCTTAAACTATAATGATTAAGTATTTAACAAAATTATATTATGAAAATATAGAATTCAAATTTTCATAATATAATTTTATTAAATACTTTATCATTATAGTTTAAGAGTAATCAAGAGTTAATCAAGAGTTAAAGTTGAAATTCGTTCAAAAAAAATTCAAAAGGACACTTAGATAACGGAGGAGGGGGTAGTATTTTATCTGTTCTACCTTGAGCTTTCTAATGAGATTTTTTTCTCTCTCCAAATTAGATTATCTTATTGATGTAATTTAGAAGTAATTAAAAATTCTTTTAAAAAATTAAATTGGAACCGAGACGGTATGTGATGGAGGGTCACTGTTGAAAAGAAGTTGTATTGATGATGAATTAAATATCTCATAAAGTGGGGAGTACAATTACAAAATTGAAATTAATGATATTAATCGTGGGGTTAGTTGCAAAATTATGAAGTTTTTTAAACGGAAAAATAATTTTATTATCAAAACAAAAATAGCATAAGAAATGTTCAGATCGGCTACAAATACCACGAGAGCAATACCAAACGCAGATTAACCATGGTTTAACACCGACTTTTACAGCCCAAACCTAAACCAACATCAAACAAAGAGTCTCCTGAACCTGAACATTAGAACCTCCTAAACCTGAACCCCTGAACCTTAGAACCTGAAACACGTAGTGGTGAGGAAACCTCCTGAACCAGGACCTCTAGAACCTGAAACCTACTGGACCTGAACCTGAACCTCTTGAACTGGATCTCTCAATACTAACCTCCTGAACCTGCACCACAGTACTGTAACCTCCTCAACCTGAAACTTCTGACTCCTGCACCTTAACCTTCTGAAATCACCCGACATCTTCACAACCACTGTTAATATTTTGAGTATTGCTCTCCAACGAACAGAAACCACGGAACAAGGAAAACAGCTAGCAACACAACCACTCAAGAAACCAAACCATCACCGAAACAGAGCGCATAAAAGCCAGCTCTGAATAGCAACTTACCAGTCCAAACACCGGCCTCAAACAGCTTCGTCACCTCAACCAAAACTACAACCCCCAAACAGAGCGCTCCTCCGCAAGGACAGTGGATACAATTGCCATCTCACGCGCTAAAAGCTCTAAGTGAAAACTCAACATTAATCGAATTAAACTTAGCCAAAAGGACCAAAGCCAACTACAAATTTCTCACACCTATACCCATTAACCAGTCCCGAAATAGCCAAAGTTTGGAACTTTTCCTCCTCCTTTCTCTGAAAAGGCTGTTCATGTACTGAAGTAGATTGTTGCAGCTACATACGAACACGCAAAGAAAGCAACAAACGAAACAAGCTTAAAACATCCAAGAAACTCATCTCAATCCTTATCCAATCCTCCAACAAATCCACCTCCAGATCTGATGAAAGTGAACACACATCAAAACATACGAACATACCCAAACAACACGGGTGGAACAGAATCCACCAACACCTTAACCTTGTATGACAACAACGCCGGTTCTCAATGAGAATCACCAGGAGAGAGATTCCAATTTGAAAAAAGATATGAAGGAGTGGGAGAAACCGAAAACACAGTTGCCAAAGTTCCGCATTTGGAGAAGGACGAGAAGGGTCGATCCAAACCGTACTCTTGTAAACAGAAACAGATCTTGATCTGCTCCGATCTCGCTTGGATCTCAAAGAAAATGGAAGGAAACAACACAAAAAAGGAAGTGAAAAGGAAAAAACTGAAGAAAAGCGAAAAGCACAGAACCGATTGGGATAAACAGGTAAATGTTTGATTATCGTTTGGCATTGGTAAATGAGATACGAATTCTACAGCTTATTGATGGCATGACTCGTTATGCTATACTTAGGTACTCATTGCTGAAAACCGAGTTAACAAATGGTTCGTGGTAGCTGAACCAAACAACAATTCAGAATTTCACATGAAGCTGCTACAACAACTTAAGTTGGTTCTTATAATATTTGTAGAAAGAACAGTTCAACAGTTCACATAGAATTGTTTTAATTAACATATCATATAGATATAACCAGAATGAATTATGAAAAACATGAAATATATACTTACATGAGTTTATATAAGCATGAAATATATACTTACATGTAATAGCACTTATTTTTATATCATCAGGATTTATTTCTAACAAAATTTATTTGGATTTAACGATATACCCACCAAACGTACGCTGCAGTTTGCTCAGTACGCACAACTTTAAAATCAGAGCGAATCAGGGATTTTGCTGCAGTGTGAAACTTAGCACAGTTTCCAGCTTCTGTTGGAACATCAAAGTAAACATAGCATTTAGGCTTAGGACTAAAAGCAGTGAGATCAGAACCCGAGAGAGTAATGTTGAAAAATCCTGCAGAGTTGGTGGTTGTATGGCCTATTGTGACGAAATCAGTGTTGTTAGAGCACCAAAGGTTCATATCTAGCCCGACAACTCTTTTCTTTGATTTGTTTCCGGTGGAAGAGCAATAGACATTTCCATACGCACTTATGCCTGCTCGGTTAGAGACTACTTCAGTAGGGGCAGGCGTGGGACTTGAGCTTACTACAGGGGCCACAGCAGGGGCCTGCACAGGTCTGGTGCTCGGGCTCATTAATGGGGACGCAACTGGTTTGGTGCTTGGGCTCATTGATGGGGACGCGATAGGGGGTTGTATTAGATAATCTCGGTTTTTAACATGGCATCTAGAGCCTAGGTTGCGATCCTAATGCTCAGTGTCTTTCTGTTCATCCGAGAAAGATTAGTTCTGATAAGATTTTCTATTTTCTCTTTTTCAATCTCCGTTTTTCTTCACTTCTGAAATCATGGTGAACACCATTGAAAAGAATGATAAGGATGACTCATCCAAGAATGGTGAGGACTTATCTAAGAATGACAAAGAATCTCCAGTTGTGCCTAAACATGAGGATCCATATAGCCCATACTTTATTCTTCAAACATAAAACTTCACCACTGGAGCTGTTACTCCACTTCTCACTAAAAGCAACTTCCATACTTGGTCCAAAGCTTTCATGATGTCTCTACAACTAAGAAACAAAGTAGGTTTTGTCGATGGCACCATTACTGAGCCAGACGACAAGGCTGAAAAAGTTTTCAAAAAGGCTTGGCTAAGATGTAATACCATCATCCTTTCTTGGCTTATGAACTCAGTTTCTCCAGAAATCAAGAGTACTATATATTTTGTATGCTAAAACAACAAGAGAAGCTTGGGTTAAGCTGACTGTCAGGTACTCAAAGCCCAATGATGTTGCTATCTATCACTTACAAAGAGAGCTCTCCTCAATGTATCAAGGTGAAGGTTCTGTTCAGGACTATTTCACAGACATGAGTCCACTTTGGGAGAAACTTGGTGAATATAGACCAGTTCCCAACTGTTGTTGTGGCAAGACAACTTGCACTTTCTATAAAACCTTAGAGAAAAACAATGAGGTTGACAAGATCTTTACCTTTCTCATGGGTCTTAATGATAGTTTTGATATGGTCAGAGGCCAAATAATCATTCAACAATCCAAACCAGATATTGACACAACCTACTATCTTGTTCTTCAAGAAGAAAGCCAGAGAGAAGCCAAAAATAACTACCATCACCACACCAATGAAACCTCTGCCATGAATGTTGGTTATGAAAGAAAGAATCTAGAAGAAAGCTCTAATGCCCCAACTGTCCCAATTTCACCAACCATACACTTGACACTTGCTATAAGGTTCATGGCTATCCAAACAAAGAACCTTTTGAAGGAGGAACCAGAGGTGGAAGGGGTCATAGAGGAGGCAGAAGAGGTGGAAGAGGCGGTAGAGGAAACTTTGGTGGTGCCCGTGGTGGTTACAATAATGGTTCAAGTTCACATGCTACTCAGTTCACTGGAAATCAGACTGGTTCTTATGGAGGTTATACTGTTGCTGTTGCTGTTTCAAGTGGAGGAAATGTGGGTGTCTCAATGACCAATGAACAATTTCAACAACTGGTGGGAATGTATCAGAAAGGAAACTCTGGAAATGCTATTAACTCTGGCCAGCATGGTGCAAGTTCTTCAACAAGTCACAAGGATGGAAAGAAAGAAGCTGAGGTGAATCATGCAGGTATTATCTCTAACTGCTTATTTAGTTTTAAATAAAGAACCATATAAGAAATGGATTCTGGATTCTGGTGCAAGTGACCATATAGTCTGCACTAATAAATACTTTACTGGTAATATAAGAAAGTTGAAGATTCTGTAAGATTACCAAATTTAACAAAAGCTCCAATCACAAGTATTGGAGATATACATGTTGCAGGCAAGTTTATCTTAAAAGATGTCTTATGTGTTCCATCTTTTAGAGTAAATTTAATGTCCATAAATAAGATATGTAAAGACAACAATGTTGTATTCATGTTTGCTGACAACATTTGTCATATATTGCAGAGAAACTCTACCTTGAATCCACCATGGATCAAGATTGGGAAGGTTAGAGCTACAGATGGTCTCTACCTAATGAAGAAAGTTTCAGATCCTAAGGCCGTTGCCAACTCCTGTTCATAGAACAGTGTCAAGAATAAGACAAGTCCAGCTGCAGCTGTTGACAACCATCTTTGGCATTTTAGATTAGGGCACCCTAGTATGTCTAGGATTTCTTCAATTCAGGCTCATGTACCAGAAGTTTCATGTACTGAGTTCTCTTATTGCGAAGTTTGTATGAAAGCTAAGCAAAAGAAACTCCCTTTTCCATTAAGTAATAAAACTTCAGATTCAGTTTTGAATATTTTGCATTGTGATCTTTGGGGTCCATACTCTGATGCAACTCTAAATAAACAACACTACTTTCTAACTATTGTAGACGACTGCAGTAGATTTACTTGGATATATCTACTGAAACAGAAAGTAGAAACAAAAGCTGCTCTAACTCTATTTGTTAAACTACTTGAAAATCAGCTAAACAAGAAAGTTAAGATTATTAGAACAGACAATGGAATGGAATTCCATATGCCTGATTTCATGTCACAGAATGGAATCATTCATCAGAAAACTTGTGCATACACACCACAGCAAAATGGAGTGGTGGAAAGAAAACACCAACATTTGCTAAATGTGGCAAGAGCACTCTTATTTCAATCAAAATTGCCTGAATGTTTTTGGGGAGATGCAATGTTAACTGCTGCATATCTAATCAATAGAACTTGTACTCCAATTTTAAATAATAAGACACCATATGAGATTCTGTATGAAAGACTAACAGACTATAAAAATATAAGAACCTTTGGATGTCTATGCTTTTCAGCATCAGAAAATATAAATAGAACAAAATTGGATTCTAGAACACACAAATGTGTGCTCCTTGGTTTTCCTTCTCAGACAAAAGGGTATAAACTTTTTGATCTAGAAAGAAGAATGATATCATTTCAAGAAATGTAAAATTTATAGAAACAGTATTTCCTTACTGTAAAGCACAAGGTTCTAGTGAGGAAATACAAGTTCACACCCCAGAATACTTCACTCTCAATAGAGATGCAACAATAATGCAGTCACATGAAGAAGAGAATGATGATTCTATGTCTACACAAGAAAATTCTCCTTCCATAGAAGAAGAAGAAGCTGAACCTGAGAGTCCTCAGGCTACACCAGCAAGGAACATTCCTATGTCACAAGAAGATGAAAACATTAGAACACATAATTCTAATGTACAGGAGCAAAGGGAAATAATCCCAAATTGTCCTCTAAGAACACAAGTGATGAAAAGCCGAGAACAACAGTTAAGAAGATCAACCAGAGATAGAAGGTTGCCTTCTCATTTAGACATCTTTCATAACCAAGCTAAGTCACATTCATTTTTTGCAAGAAAGATACACACTCAACATCCAATTTCAGGATATTTGAGTTATGACAAATTAGGCCCTAAACATAGAAAATACTCAATTAATCTTGCTCTCATTCATGAACCAGAATCTTGTGAGCAAGCTATCACTCAACCACACTGGAAAATAGCAATCAAAGAAGAGCTACAAGCTCTAATCAATAATAAGACTTGGAGTATTGTACAAAAACCAAAGATGTGGTGCCAATAGGCTGCAAATTTGTTTTTAAAACCAAACTCAATTCTCAAGGAGAGATTGACAAGCATAAAGCCAGACTAGTAGCCAAAGGCTATACATAGCAATATGGAATAGACTATACAGAAACATTTAGCCCTGTAGCTAAATTAACTTCTGTAAAAGTTTTTCTAATGATGAACGAGATTGTCAGACTCGAACAATCAAATAAATTTGTTTGAAAGCCAAAGGGCAACTCACAACAACAAAAAACACGTAGTGCAGAGGTAAGATGACCTCGAGTGTCGATCTCTAGGGACTAAACTAGCTTTAACTAAATAACTATATATAATTCCAGAAAACAAATTTATATTAACTCGACTTAACAATATATGGAGAAAGCTGGTGATAGTATGCTCGTTCTAAGCATCAAGTTCTAATTATGCATGAAAGTGCAACTCGTACTGCCTTAAAAGTAATTCGATTTACAAACACCAAAGACAGATTTGTAGACGTGTATTTTGAAAGCTTTCTATCTATACTAATACTTGGCTAAGGTTGTCAGCCTTAGTTCAAGCAATACTTGCAAATTATATATAATCGAATCGATGATCTTGAATTGTCCTAGTGTTTCTAACACTTTTCTACGAAGATATATGGCTTAGTCGAATCAAAGAATCGAATTAAGATAATTAAACAAGTAAAATACTCAGAAAATCAATCATGCATAATACGAACCCTAGCTACGAATTCACATACTATCACCAACTAGATGCTTAGTTACTCATATCAATAACACAATCAACAATCATAATCAAAGCAATAATGAATGAAAACATGTTGAATTAAAAGATAAATAGCAGAATTGTGAGATACAAAGTTAACACCAAATGTTGTCAATCTAGTGAATTGCTAAACTCACAAAGATCTAGCAAGGTGAGATAAAACGGTGTCCAAATCTCTCATCTAGCTCCAAATTCGCTAAGTTACAAAGGTTCTAAGAGAAATATACTCAGAACAAGCTCTAGGGTTTTAGTTTGTAAAAATATGATGAAAGATATGAAAATTCGCAAATTTTGGAAATATATATAGTTGCTGTCGGAAGGCACCCGGTGGTGCGCCCCGTACGCGGCGGTGCGCCCGCCACGCGGCGGTCCGCCGCGCACGGGCAGAAAGCTGCCCGTGCCAAATTCTTCATCCGGATCTTCGATTTCGGCCCCTTGCACGGTTTTGAGCTCTGAAACTTGGTCTTTTGGCCTTGAAACTCGTCTCGGTACTCCTTGAAACACCACGGGTGATATCGTTGCACCAAAACATCATTGTTTCGCCATGAATTACATCCAAAAATACGATTTCCACCAAAAACTTGAAAAGAACAAAAGAAATGGAAACGTGACACTATTCTAACAAAATGCACTAAAATGCATGCAAGAGAATAGCTAAATTGGTTAAAAAAGACTCGAATGATAGTGTAAAAAACATTGTCATCAAACCTCCCAAACCGAACATTTGATTGTCCTCAAGCAACTAGCTAGACTCTATGCAACCTACATGCAACACAAAGAGGAGTCTCATGCCAAACAATAAGAAATAATCGATTGTATCTACCAAATGCTTATGAACAAAGACCATACAAATCATAACATGGAAGTAGGTTGAAGAATGTCTCGATTGAACCTATACACATTCGCATATGCACTTTGTTAAACAAGAGAGTCTCTCGTAACATTCTCTACCTGGACCTAATCAATGACGATGCAATGATGCATGTCAAAATACAAATGGTTGCCCCGTGCCTATGAAACCGATGGCTTACTACTGTTCACCAAGTGAGACTTTTCCTCAAGAGAGGTCGAATCAATACTGACTCTCATCAAACGAAGGAGGGTTCCCTAAAAGACAACACTCCCCTATTCTACCCGACTCTTAAAGAAAAACTCTTCACCAATTCCTGAATGGCAGGACGAGGGTGGTCTAGAACAAGCCTTGGACTAGGCGACACGAGAACACAAAGAAGAATTTACAACTCGATTACGAACTATTACAAAGCTGGAAAATAATGCAACACTTTGCTAAAACTGCTTTTGGCTTGCTTGGACCCTTCTTTTGCTTTTTTGGGTCTTATTCTTTTTTTTCCTTTCTTTCTTTTCTTTTTTTCTTTTTCCAGATTCTGGAATTTTTATCTTTTATCTTTTTTCATTTTTTTATTTTTGTATATAGCCAGCAGTAGCACAATGAAAGTACAATGAAATTAAATAACAATGACACTACAACGACCTCCCCAAACCTATTCGAAAGAATAGGTTGGAGCACAAACTCAAAAGAAAAAATTAAAATAAACTCAACATGACTCAACAAGACGAAAAACAAGTCATAATGATAGTAACCCCCTCCCCAAACCTATTCGTTAGAATAGGTTTCAAACAAAGGATCACACACCTGACTCTACCTCCTTCCTAGGCATTTAGCAATCTCAATAAGCAAGGTGAAGACTTGTTGTTGCCTCTTACGTACATAATCACACGGGAATACAACCAAAGTCTCAAACATACAACATTTTATAAGGCCTTCGCGAACCGCAGTAGAGAAAACACCACATAGTGATGTCGAGACTACCAAGTTTAACTAGTGCACATACAAATATGACAAGCCAAGCGAGACAAACCTCAAACTATGCCATAGAGATGCAATGTATGGACAATGTTCATAAACACTTAGTCCATACAATAAAAAATTTCAAAAAATTTGGCAATAAACTCCACACAACATCATACAAAGACTAGACTAAGGATGAATGCATACGAACAAACTAAATCCTAAGAAAGCGGTAAACGTGCAAACAAAGGTTTTCACGAGTGATCATAAGAAGAATAAGTTATAGAAATATACAACGATAACCCCCCCCCCCCCCTCCAAACTTGAACTTCGTCATTCGTCTCGAACGTCGAAAGTGGATATGAGGTAAGAGCTAGACGTATACCTTTAACCTCTATTACTCAAGGAAACTCGTGAGAAACCAAACGGGTGATAAACAGGGTAAAAGGGTTGATACGGTTGCATTCGGGGGTGATTTGCGGTGTCCGGGGTCAATCTGGGCACCCGGGTCACTGGCGCCCCCAGGCGCACAGCCCCGTGTGGGGCGGTCCGCCTGGGGTGCATAGGGGGCGCCCAGGCCCCTGCCCCTCCCGGGAGCTGCAGACTCCTGGGTCCTCGTTGTGTCCCTCCGAATATGAAAAATATCAACTTTTTACCTATGTTATCACCAAAAACATACTCTAACACAAAGAAAAAAAACACTAAAGAGTCAAAAATATGCATGCAATGCAAGAAAGCGATAAAACTCCGGGTTGCCTCCCAGAAAACGCCATTGTTTATTAGTCTCTGACTCGACTTCTTCATCTCCTTCAGCTCCTACCAGGACGGGTACTAGCCTTCCCCCTCATGGATCTCTTCCTCATACCTAGTACCTGAGAATGAGAATGAACAAACGCAGCAAGGCCAATAAAACTTATGGGGTGAGAAACATTAAAGCGTGGGCTAGGATCAGAAACGGCCTACAACACACGTTGCTTGCCATCCACCTCAATAGTGCAAGTTCTCCGATAGATGTCGATTACAGAGCGCAATTTGGTCAAGAAAGTTCTTCCCAAGAGAACCACATCACTCATCCCAGGTGCTGATGCCGACATCACAATGAAATTGGTGTAAATAGAAGCGTCACCAATCTTTATCAACACATTCTTCACTATGCCTTCCGGTCGTACAAAGGTTCCATCTACCAGCTGCACAATGGCCTTATGTTTCTCGAGCTCGCCCAGACCACTCTTCTCGAACACATTCATTAGAAGCACATTAGAGTATGCTCCCGTATCAAGTGTAGCACGGACACCATCGAGGCTACCAATCCCAACCTTAACATCAAAGCTATCAGGAATTGGTTCAGGATCGTTAGGTTCTTCATTACTTACCTCGAATTCCAGCCATGTATCATCCTCCTTGGCCAATGGAGGCTCGTCTTGTGCACCACACTTGCACGCAGCAACTTGCTTAATGGTGATTTCCACCGGAAGATCTCCTACCAAGGTGATCGACATGGACCTCTCAGTGTTACTAGGCAACTTCCCCTGCTCCCTACTAGCTCCACGGTCTATCAACTCTTGCATCTTCTGGTGTGCAAGATTAGTACTAGCTTCCAGCTAATCTAGACGAGCACTTTTCTTCTCCGAATCCTCCTCGAATCTCTTCAGAAATCCTTGGGTGAAATCTACCAATTTCTGTAATTTATCCAAGAGAGTAGCAGACTTGGATTGAGATGCTTCGACAGGATTTCCACAAAGGTCGTTTCCGTAGTTGCGATTACTACGGTCTACCCAGTAAACACTATCGTTTGCCAAATCAAATCTACACATATGAGCCCCATGCCCATAGTTCTTGCACACCCTGCAAACTTCGTTGGAAAGAGGCTGCCCCATCGAGCTCTTAAGAGCCTGCCTCATCTCATGGGCGAAGCCTTCAAACCTATCCCCACTCACACCGTTCAGCTGCACCTCGGGTTTCTTTGGAGCTTCAACTACACGCCTCATGTTCATACCCCTTGGATCCTTGAACTAAGATCCCTTCGCGAGCCTTTCAAAACACGCCCACACATCTTCGGCGGTTTCCTCCCAGATATTTTCTCGGCATTGGAAATCCACAACCTGTTGGCTCTCATATGTGAGCCCATTGTAGAAGTGCTGGACAAGGTCAGAAAGTTCCATCCCATGGTGTGGGAACTTGTTCATGAGGTCCTTGTACCTCTCGAGAGCAGTATAGATGGTCTCATAGTCTTGCTTGAAACCACTGATTTGCGCCTTTAGCGCGGTAGTAAGAGTATGGGGAAAATACTTCTCCATAAAAGCAGAAAACACCTTAGCCCAAGTGTCAAGTGATCCGTCTTCCAGAGAGCCTAACCATGCCTTTGCCTTATCTCCAAGACCCATAGCAAAGACCTTCATCCTCAGCTCATCATCCGTAATCCCAGCTCCAGGCCTTGGAAGATTGTTGATGAAATCCTCAATATCATTCAAGTATCCCATAACATCCTCCCTAGCCAACCCATAAAACCTGAATTTCTGCAACAAGAGTAACTCACAACCAAAAATCAGTCCTATTAGAAATCGCCAAAATCTGGAATTCAACTACTAATCGAGACAAGTTAACTAAACTTATCCTGGAAATTGAATGCTGAAAATATAAACAAGCTAAAGAGTAAAAAGGAGTTATAGTCCCCGCAACGGCGCCAATTTGATGAACGAGATTGTCAGACTTGAACAATCAAATAAATTTGTTTGAAAGCCAAAGGGCAACTCACAACTACACAAAACACGTAGTGCAGAGGTAAGATGACCTCGAGTGTCGATCTCTAGGGACTAAACTAGCTTTAACTAAATAACTATATATAATTTCAGAAAACAAATTTATATTAACTCGACTTAACAATATATGGAGAAAGCTGGTGTATGCTCGTTCTAAGAATCAAGTTCTAATTATGCATGAAAGTGCAACTCGTACTGCCTTAAAAGTAATTCGATTTACAAACACCAAAGACATATTTGTAGACGTGTATTTTGAAAGCTTCCTATCTATACTAATACTTGGCTAAGGTTGTCAGTCTTAGTTCAAGCAGTACTTGCAAATTATATATAATCGAATCGATGATCTTGAATTTTCCTAGTGTTTCTAACACTTTTCTACGAAGATATATGGCTTAGTCGTATCGAAGAATCGAATTAAGATAATTAAACAAGTAAAAGACTCAGAAACTCAATCATGCATAATACGAACCCTAGCTACGAATTCACATACTATCACCAACTAGATGCTTAGCTACTCATATCAATAACACAATCAACAATCATAATCAAAGCAATAATGAATGAAAACATGTTGAATTGAAAGATAAATAGCAGAATTGTGAGATACAAAGTTACCACCAAAGGTTGTCAATCTCCGGTGAATTGCTAAAATCACAAAGATCTAGCAAGGTGAGATAAAACGGTGTCCAAATCTCTCCCCTAGCTCCAAATTCGCTAAGTTACAAAGGTTCTAAGAGAAAATATACCTAGAACAAGCTCTAGGGTTTTAGTTTGTAAAAATATGATGAAAGATATGAAAATTCGCAGATTTTGGAAATATATATAGTTGCTGTCTGAAGGCACCCGGCGGTCCGCCGCGCACGCGGCGGTGCGCCCCGCACGGGCAGAAAGCTGCCCGTGTCAAATTCTTCCTCCGGATCTTCGATTTCGGCCCCTTGCACGGTTTTGAGCTCCGAAACTTTGTCTTTTGGCCTTGAAACTCATCTCGGTACTCCTTGACACACCACGGGTGATATCGTTGCACCAAAACATCATTGTTTCGCCATGAATTACATCCAAAACGTGATTTCCACCTAAAACCTGAAAAGAACAAAAGAAATGGAAACGTGACACTATTCTAACAAAATGCAATAAAATGCATGCAAGAGGATAGCTAAATTGGTGAAAAAAGACTCGAATGATATTGTAAAAAACACTGTCATCATCTAACACTGGCAGCCAAACAAGATTGGCACCTAATTCAATTAGATGTGCATAATGCCTTTCTCAATGGAGAATTAGAAGAAGACATTTATATGAAACTACCACCAGGTCTTGCAATTGAGGGGGAAAATACACATAATTTAGTTTGTAAATCGCAAAGATCAATCTATGGACTTAAGCAAGCCTCTAGACAATGGAATTCAAAATTGTCATTTTTCTTATTTTCCATTGGATTCACACAATCTAAAAGTGAATATTCACTATTTTACAGACATCAAGATGAGAAATCAATATACATTCTTGTATATGTTGATGATATCTTGGTAGGAGGAAAAGATTTACAAGCTATCTCACAAATAAGAGAACAACTCAAACAGAAGTTTAAGATCAGAGAGCTTGGCAATCTGAAGTATTTTTTGGGATTGGAGATAGCAAGAAACAAAACTGGGATCCATGTTTCCCAGAGAAAGTATGCATCAGAGATCATACAAGCAGCTGGCTTACTTGGTTGTAAACCAGTAGTGACGCCAATTGAACAAAAAATGTCAAGTATGAAAAAGATTCATCTAGACAACTCAAGAATTCAACTTTTTACAGAAAATTAGTTGGAAAATTGATTTACTTATCAATTACAAGACTTGACATTAATTATGCAGTAGGAATCTTTAGTCAATTCATGGAAAAACCATGTCAAGATCATCTGGATGGAGCGCTGCGCTTGATAAAATATATCAAAGCAGATATTGGTTTAGGACTCTTCTTCTCCTCAAATAAAGACATGAAATTAACAGCATATAGTGATTCAGACTTTGCTGGATGTCCTTTCTCAAGAAGATCAACAACAGGCTATTGCATCTTCATAGGAGATGCACTTGTGAGTTGGAAATCGAAGAAACAAATCACTGTGAGCAAATCAAGCACAGAAGCAGAGTATAGAGCAGTGTCACATACATCCTGTGAAATCATTTGGCTTCAAGCATTGTTGAAAGATTTCAGTATTAGAACAGACAAGCCAATCACCCTTTGTGTGACAATCAATCTGCAATATACTTAACCAAAAATCTGGTGTTTCATGAAAGAACGAAACACATAGAAGTTGATTCCCATTTTATAAGAGAGAAAATTGATCAACACATAATCGAGTTAGCCTATATACCTACAAGGCGACAACTCGCAGATATCTTCACAAAGGCAGTCCCTTCTGCAAGTTTATTGGAAGCGTTAGTCAAGATGAACGTAAAGAATATATATGTTCCTCTTGAGGGGGAATATTGGAAAACCTTGGAATCAAGAAGGACCAATAATGAAATTGGCAATGTAAGTCGTTGCATTGAATCTATAGAGGCCGAAGAAGAAGGCGGAAACATTGCGAGGACTAAAGAAGAAATAAAGGAAGGGAAATCCAATAAGAACAGAACACATGTGGCATGCTTACGTGTTGAGAAGAGATCGCGAACTGACGAAACGAACTCAACTCGAGGAGAGTGGGAGGAAGGGCGGCATAAGTCGTCTGGTGTATCTACACCATCACAGCAGATCAAGAACAGTACTATTCATAGTACAAAGACAGAAACAGAGCGTACTCGACGAAGCAAGGCCACCAGATCAAATCCAACGGTAGGATGATGTTTTCTTGGAGAGAAATTCAGTAGTACATTAGTTGTATCCTTTAGGTTTGTAATTATCTTTTTTTTTTCTTGAATTATTGTTCAAGTTTCAGCCCTTTTATTTTAACTATAAAAATGGACTTAGTTTAGGGTTCTTATGTAACTTTGATTCATTCAATTCAATAATACACAAGTATTAGATAATCTCGGTTTTAACATGTTGGACTTGGGCTCAGTGTGGATTCCACAGGGGTCTGCATTGGGCTTGGACTCACTCGTGGGGACTCAACAATGGATTGTGATGGACTCAAGCTCACATGAGGATACTTGACTGACTCTTGTGTTGGACCCATGCGCACTTGAGGGGATTCGACAGGGGTCTGCATTGGACTTAGGCTCGATATGGAGGGCTCTGGTGGCACTGAAGGAGGTGCATTATGTTCCTGATTCACATCTAATTCATTAAATTTTAAAAAATATGGGCTGTCTACACTTACAAAAATATAATTACGAGTTAGCTAATGCTTTAAGTCGCTCACACTTATAGGAGTATTGAAGATTACATACCGGAGGATAATATACTGGAAATGGCGTGAACCCTGTAGCGTTCTCGGTGTGCCAATTCTGTGCCAATTGCTTTGCAACCCAACCCCAATTGGCCGTCAACAAGTCGTCTTGGTATTGAACATAAGCATAAACAGAGAGATTTACTAGCATTGTAAAAATCCGCGCAATTTCCTCTTGTAGTTGGTATATAATACTCCACGAAGCAAGCTTCCGAATAATAATCGGTCACTTCTAGATCAGACTGTGAGCGGGTAATGTTGAAGAATCCATTTAAATCGGTGGTGTTACTGCCAAATGTGTAAAGCCCCTCACCTTCAACGTAACACACTAGGCGCACATCAATGTCGGAAGCTCCTGCACCTGTGGAGGGGCAATAGACACTGCCATAAGCGGTCATGCCCACCCGTCCATTGAATTATTGACGTCTTGGGCCTGGACTGGCCGTAGGTTTGCTATCTGAAAAGAGAGGAAGGCAAGAAGAATGATTGAATGAGTGGAAGTCATTGTTGCTAGCTATATGAGAAAATGTCTCTTATTTAATTTATAGAGTTTAATTATTCTTTCCAATGAATTTACTAAGCAAGCTAAGGAAAGTCAAATACTTGAGTAGATACCTTAATAATCAATTTCATCCCAGTTTTGATTTTCTCTTCGCCAGAATATTCCTTTATCAGTTAGTTCCGCGGATACCGAATGGATTTTAGTTTCGTTGTAATTACACGTCTAATATATTTAAGACTATAATTTTTTTACTGCCTCAATTAGTCATTCTCTAATGTTCAACTTAATGTTGGTCCCTTTAAACAACAAGAAAATATTAGAGGGGAGGGAGGTGAATAGTCTTTTCAAATTTTCGTAGTTTAAAAACTTTCTCAGCAAGTGCTTATTATTTTTCAGTGATGAGTTTGCTGATACTTAACTTTCTCACCAAGTACTAGTTACTTTTCAGTAACGAATTTTACTGGTACTTTAAAAACAGAGTGCGGAAGTCTTTATACAATAAGTGCTTTTCAAAGAGTGTTAGTTTCAGCAAGTGAGCAGAGTGACAGTGTACAAAAAGTATGGCTTGCTGAAAACTAAATGCGGTAAAGTAAATCACACAAAAACTTTTATAGTTGTATCTGAGTGTGGCGTAATCTCTCAACTAATCCACTTTGTCCTTTCTAGGACTGAATCCACTAAGATAAGCTTGAGGTTCCTTACAACACCTATCTATAATGATTCTTCAGAAATCAAAGCACACTTGCTTCGTTTCCAACCTAACTAGAGAACAAAACCTTGTTCTCCACCAAACTTAGGACACTTAATCAACAAAACTATGCTTGATTAATTCCCCCTGAATTTCACGCCTGAAAAAGGGTGTTTATCAGTTAGAGAGGTTTGGGATGAGATGACTTGAGTATAACTTTTTCAGCTATAACAAGTTATCTAAAGAAACGCAACTTGGAATACTTTTCAGTAAACAGGTTAAGTTATTTTTGGTGTCAAGACTTGTTCTTGTTCGAAAGAAAGAACACTTAACTAATTTCTTAGCCGTGAATGTTCTACTTCTTCACAAGTAGCTTTTGTTTCAAGTTTAAGTCTTGGAACGGATCAATAGGCAGTAAAGAGTATGGAAGATTGAGTGTTTAAGCACAAGTGAGAGTTTGATCACGTTGTTGACACACTTAAACTCTTTGCCGGATGACCTCTATTTATAGTGAATCAAGGGAGCCGTTTGAATTTCAAATTCTAAAGCTTTGTTCCTTAGGATGTGACTATCTTGCTTTTGTACTTTCAGCAACGTCCTTCATTTGTCTTCTAGTCTTCATGTTCTTCGTGTGCTTACTTTGCATTTAATGTGTGAACGTTGGAGCCAAAATGCAAGTACTTTCAGCAAGGAGGTCACATATGTATTTCAGCAAGCAGTCAGTCTCAGTTTCAGCAAGTACAGCCTACTCTGTCATATAGATTTTCATTTATGCAAGCTGTTGCTAAAATTTCCACTTTCTGAGCAACATGTGCCTTTGTAGATACAATTCTCAGAAATCTTCTTAAGTCTTCAGTCTTCGAATCTTCAAGTTTCTGACACTACAAGGAAAACTGATTTTAGCGACGGACGCCATCCGTCGCTATATGTTAGCGATCCGTCGCTAAACACCAATAGCGACGGAAAGCCCGTCGCTAAATAGCACGTCGCGAAACGTGACGTTGCTAAGAAATAAAGAGACGGTTAATATTATCCATCGCTATATGTAGCGACGGTTCAGTTTATCCGTCGCTATATTGTCGTTAACCAACATAGAGACGGATGACTTAATCCGTATCTACAAATAGCGACGGATTATGTTATCCGTCGCTAAAGCTAAGGGACACGTGTCATTCCCTTGCGAGGGGAATTTGGCGACGGATAAACTAATCCGTCGCTAACTTCTCTGATTTTTTTTTTTAAATTGATTTTTTGTTTTACTGAATTTATGTGAAAAAATGTTATTTCAACTCAAATTGAGTACGACTAACAAAATATATACCATTGATTCATTTTATGATAATCGAAATTTCAATAAAAAAACTAAAAGTGTACGTACAAAGAAACTAAAAGGTACGAAGATAATCATTAAAATAAACGAGAATCCTAAAATGTACGGATAAAGAATAACAATCCTAAAAAGCACTAATCCTACAAGCTCTCCACTAACCAACCGACCCCTTCAGCCGTTAACGCCCCATCCCTATGTGCCTGCTCATGGGTCACATGGTTTTGCCACGATTCCAGCCACAGATCCCGATGCTCCGGATTGAGGTACCGAACCCATTCTTTATGCCGAAAGTACCTTTCCTTGGCATAATAAATTGAATGCCTGTGAATCTTTTCCGCCCGGATGTTGAATACCCTCAATATCTCCTCCGCATTGGCAGGAGGGACATAGTAGCATTTCTGCAACACAACAATCCCACAAAAAATTCCACATCAGTGCCCCACAAGAACAAATAATGTGCGTACACATATGTGTACAGTAAAGGCAGTGCCCCAATAATAGATACTATAGGCAATGCCCCAAGAATAGATAATATAGGCAATGCTCCAATAATAGATAAACAAGTAATGTACGTACAAGTATATAATTAAGGCAATGCCCCAGGAATCCAATATAGAAATATTCAAGTAAAGATAGTAAAGAACCTTGAATTCTTCCCACAAGTGCTCCTTCACGGGTCGAGAAACATAGCCCACCTTTCTCCGCCACTCCCAGGAGGCGTAAAGAACTCTCTTTTCATGAGCATTGTAATCCTTCTAGAAGCTATAGTAGGTTGAAACCTGTCACACATTTTGAAAGATTAAAAGTTGGAGTACCGACAACTATATATACAAAACAATTAAATACCAATTTATTAAGAACTTACTTAGATCCGTTGGTGGACAATACTGGAAGCCCATTGATCCGTCGAGGGCCGCCCGGTTGCTGTGCTTGATCCATGGAAACTAATATACATATATCATCATCACACTCAAATACAAAACACTAAAATACAAACTCTTAATGTGTTTAGACAAATACAAGATGTGTTTAGACAAATCCGTCGTTATATGTGAACACGAAAGGTTGTCTGGATCTTTAGGATCTTGAAATCTCCATCTGTAGTTACTGACTAAAGATGGAGACTTCAAACTCCTAAACATCCAGACACATTTCTTTCTCACATATTACATTATGTATATACAACTTATTAAGAATAGAGGGTTTACATGATTACGATATTGAACTAAACTTTGAGAATGGCTGAAATACGCTGGTACAGTAACAACGACATTAGAAATGTTGTTGTTACGGTACCAGCATACTACAATCATTCACAAGCCCAGGCCAAGTACCATCCATTCATCAATCTATATATATGGAAGCGATGGTGTGTCCGAAGGACAGTGTGTTTGTATTTTTTATGCATATACGTATATCATCATCACACATTATAAAATGATTAGATATTACCAAAAATCCTTTAATTTCGAAAATCCTAAAAGTCATTACATAAATGTATGCCTCATAAATTTTTCCTATACATGAATGTGTACATTAATACATTAACAATAAGGTGTATTTGTCTTTAGAATTCCCAACACCAACTATAAGAAGTCACCTAATTTTAACATATTCTCACACAAATATGGAAAACCCTAACAAATTCAGATTTGAAGAAACACCCCCACATTCTCCCCCCCCCCCCCCAACCTTCTCCCCCATCACAAGTTCAGCCCGAGATATGGGCTGAAATGGAGGAAGCTATGGAAGAGGCATTTCCTCCACCTCCTCCCAAGTCTCCTACTCCTCCGCCTTGTGAGCACAAGGAGGTTGAGTACTTCGAAGACCTTGGAGTTTTCTGCAAGCTATGTCAACAGCGGCTTGTCGATCCAAGGGATGTCATCGACTGGTCACTCTTGAATGAGGAGTCAAGCTCCGAGGACGAGGACGAGGGGATGAAGAGTGACTAGAATTGAGTTATGTAAACTATATTATTAATAAAAATTCTAACTTTTATATTTTCTATCTTTCTAATATGTGTTCATTGCAGTCACATATTCTTTTTTTCTTATTCAGTTAATTAATCATTTTTCCTTTTTGCTTATTGAGTTAATTATTAAGCATTTCCAAAATTGAGTTAAACTAAGTACATAATAACATAAAAGAAAAAAAGAAAAAATGAAAAAAAAGGGTTATGCAGATTAAACAAAATTCACTTGATGTACTATCTAAATTAACAATTAACAAGTTTCTAAATTAACAAGTTTTTAAATTAAAAGATTCAATCAAGAAACCCTAAACCCTAAATTAAAA
This sequence comes from Plantago ovata, assembly GCA_028274465.1. Taxonomy (NCBI): domain Eukaryota; kingdom Viridiplantae; phylum Streptophyta; class Magnoliopsida; order Lamiales; family Plantaginaceae; genus Plantago; species Plantago ovata. The sequence goes on from CM051458.1 coordinate 12,739,878, forward strand.
TTAACATACCCTAAATTAAAATTAATAAACTGACAGTTAGGAATCCTAACCTTTTAAATGGGGAAGAGAGAGAGAAAGTGGTGGTGGTCCGGCGCGGTGGCGGTCTGGCGGTGGAGGTGCCTTGCTCCTCATACCCTAGCCTCCAATAAACATAGAACAAATTCAATCATTATCACCATCAAAATCAAAATCACTATCAAAATGAAAAATACACAAAATTTAGGGTTTATGTTAATTACCTCAAACTGTTGAAAAAAACCTCCAAATTGATTAGGAATCGACCTCCTTGTTGGATAGGCTTCGATTTGAGCTAAAATTTGTTTGAATTGGTTGAGTTTGGAGATGGATCGAAGAAGAATAAGAAGAAACGAGAGACAAAGGAAAAATGGAGAAACAGAGAAATGAGGAAGAAGAAAGGTCGCCGGTTTGTATATCGCGACTTAGCGACGGATGAACTCATCCGTCGCTATATGTTTATTTATTTACTTATTTTCCTTTTTTCCTTCATAAAAAATAGTTTGGTCAACATATTTAGCGACGGATAACGTTATCCGTCTCTATAATAGCGACGGATAAATCATATTCGTCGCTAATTAGAACACGAACCGGATGTTTCGTGGCACGAACTGAGCTTATAGCGCAGTTCGTGTTCATCCGTCGCTACACTCACCGATCCGTCGCTAAATAGCGACGGATGCTATTCGTATCTATTATTCCGTCGCTAAATGGTTGTTTTCTTGTAGTGTGAGCGGTTCTAGTGCTTCAATAGTTCATTTGTAAAAACGAAGTACATCATCCGCAAACTAAAGCACCTAACTAGTACCTACACTAAGTCTTCAGCAAACGTTCCTCTTTTACAATGTCCTTAAAATTCTAAATTCCTATGGACCTTAAGAGTACTAGTTACTGGACTTTCCTTAATTTAGCATGGTTAATTGCTAATCAAAATTACAAGTTTCCTAACATTTACGTTTATTACATTGCGGTAAGCGCTCATGCCCGTATGATTCGAAAGGTAGTCCTGAGCCAGGACTAGGCTGTTTGCCGGATGTAGTTTTTTCTTTCCAAAGAATTGAAGTCATATTTCTGTGTATATGAAGCCTTAAGCAAGCCAAGAGGAAAGTCAAATACTTGGCAAAATGCATATTTGGTAACTTAACCAAGAACTGAAGTTCCAAAGGTTCCGAATGAAGGAAGCAAACACATTTTGCCATAGTGTACTCCATGTTTTCTATATATATGCACATGGTGACATGGAGATGTTTAACTTGCAAGTGATTATTTGACTATCACAAAGTGACGAGCCTATCGAGTAACACTGCCTCAACTCGTGAAAAAGAGGCTCGAGCTCTTTTACGAGTGATTCGAACACTTATTAAGGCTCAATTCGCGTAACAACACTAATTGTGTTTTTTCACATGCAGTTAAATAGCACATCTCACGAATTTTGATCTGATCCAAAAAAATCCACGAAAATGTGGGTTTTGACCGGTAAAACATGCTGATTGATTGGGACGTTAAGATATAGTTGTTTGCATATTTGGTAACTTAAGGTTCGAAGGATTCTGAACTAGGAAGCACGAATACGAATACGACAAACGAATACAATACGAAATGAATATGAAAAAATGGCAAAATTAAAAATATCAAAATACGAATACGTTAAAAAATACGATTTTAAAAAATGTCCAACAGTCGTGGCCTCGTTACATGCGTTAATTCGGTCCGGGTTTACTGTACCAAAATGTGTACCATTTCCTATAGCATTACTAACAATAGGAATTAGTATATATGGAGTCATTTGGTCTGGGTTTACTGTATCAAAATGTGTACCGTTTCCTATACCATTACTAAAAATAGGAAGTAGTATATATGGAATCAAAATTATCAAATTTTTCTTTCTTCTCGTCTCCTTATCGTTATTAATTATCATCATAATTTAACATTAAATTGCAAATATGATTTTGTAATTTTGAATTTCACAAAAAACTTATCCAGAAAAAACAAATCCACACAAAAAAATCATGGTTCAATCTTGCCCAATAATTGGCCTTATTTTCTCCCACATCATCGATTCCATTCTTCCATGCATGGTTATTGGAGTACTAATTAAAATGTGTTGTCTCGAGCTTATATATAACACGTCATCAGATTTTGAAATAATAAGCATGCACGTCCATTTATATTTAAAAAGAAAAATGCCAAATTAGTTCGGATCACATTTAATTTGGAACGGGTGAATTTTAGATCGAATTATTCTTGTGATTTCGGAAAGGATAAATCGGATTAAAATTTTTCGGGTGATTTCAGGCCACAGTTTGAATTGTTGACCAAAATATTCTAACTGCGGATTGAGTCGGATTGGATTTAGAATTTGGTTTGCGTTGCACGTTATACGACCGAAGCGTTCGCCTTGTGAAAGTGTATCTTCTTGAAGTTGTGATTTTATTGAAATTATTGGTAATCATTATCTAAATGTGTTGCGCACAATGTCATATGAAGTAATATATATACAATACCAATGAATAGTGGGTTTACTTTTTAAATTGGGTGTAAAGATATATGGAATTGATCGGTGAAAATTATTTTTGTTAAAATAGCGAATTTTAAAAGGGGTGAGCAATTGTTTATATGTTGTTTTAGATTTTGTATATACATTTGTTTTCTGAACATTCTTTTTAGGTGGTTGGTATAGAAGGGTAGTGTATGGGTCTATTGGCATGAATCTCTAAATTAATAATAAAATTATGAGATAATGTTTTGCAAAAAATTAAAGTGGGTAAACAATGTGAGAAAACGGAAGAAAGGAGAATACGATACTAATCTTCTAAGAAAAGATATGATTTTGATATGAAATTGAGTATGTAGTATCATAGTTCCTTATTATGTTTTTTTAATATATTGTATGGTTTACCTAAAGTTGTTGACGTTAATTAATTTTCTGTTTTGTTTTATTTTTCATGTTCAATTTCATTAGTCAAATCATGGGTGAAGAAATTGAAAGTAATAAATAAGATATGTGTAGGCATTCAAAAGAAGAATTGTGAATGGTACGTATAAAAATTGATGATACTTTGTGAATTAATAAAAGGATTTTTATAAAAAATCAAAAAAAGGGGTAAAAGGAAAAAAGAGAGAAAAAGTGCTAAGAGCATTCCTTATGGTTGGGGCTTAAATAGAGGCTTTTAAATATTAGAAGCCTAAAAATTGTCCCTCACAAATGAAGTCTCCAATTGTTTGGAGCTTATTTGAGGCTTTATTGTGGGTCTCATATGCTACATGTAGAGTAAAAATGGAAGAGAGTAGTACATATTATTTGAAGTTTTATTTGTGGGTCCCATATTGGGGGCTTCTTTTGGGGCTACTAATTAGTAGCCCTTTGCCATGGGCTACTATTTAGTAGCCCCTAAGAAGCCCCATTGGAGGATTTTTGGGGCTTCTTTTGGGATTAAATCCTCAAATAAGCCTCCATAAGGAGTGCTCTAAGGCTCTGTTTAGCAAAACTAGCTGATCGATAAGCTAGCTGATAGCTGATAAGCTGACTAATAAGTTAGATGATAATCTAGCTGATTTTAGTGAATGAGCTAATAATTTAGCTGATTTTGATTTACGTGTTTAGCAAATGAGCTGATAAGCAAGCTGATTTTGGATTACGTGTTTAACGAATGAGCTTATAAGCTAATTGGTAAAATGATATAAAAGTGCATTCATATTATATTGTTATATTCTTCATTCATTTTTCATATTTAATAATTGATATAACCAAAACTGTATATCTCAAACTAGTAGGGCCATTACGAATGGTACTATACTAAGACATCGGTGGCTTAGCTATAGAAGGGTAGGAACCAAGTAGGATCTTCACATAAGAAGGTTGCGTGTACCTGCGCACTGGGGGAAAAGGGAGTTAGATCCCTTTTGACCGGCTTGCCTTGGACAAACCGGTACAAGACTTCACTTGAGCTATGGAATAGCTGTTAGAGAGATGTATATTATGGTAGAGAGTGAGAGTTACCTCAAAATGAGACCCCAAGGCCTTTATATATAGAAGCAGCCATGTCGGGACCCTTCTTCCACGTTTTTCAGCTTTCTGCTCTGCTCTTCTGTACTTCTTGTTTGCTAGCCACAGACAAGGCATCCGCCATGCGGGCAATCCTCCGCTACGCAGGTGCGGTCTTCAGCGTTGCTCCCTATGCGAAGGTCTTACTGGCCATGCCTTGCGAAGGGAGATTTGGTCTTGCGGCCAGGCCAGTGACTTAGGCTCTGGTCTGTTAGTCTTCTTCCCACGTACTTAGCTGGGTAATGAGCTCTTTCCTGCAGGCCTTCTTCCCACGTACTTGGCCAAGGGCTCTCTTCCGTGGGTCTTCATCCCGCGTACTAAGCCACGTGGTGGAACCTTTCCTACTGGTCTTGCTTCTGGGCTTAGATGGCATGACCATAGCCAGAATCTTCATAAGTCTTCTCTGCGTAGCTGCTAGCCCTGAGGTCGGGCACAGGCGATGCGAGGTGATATTCCATGTCATATCAATAATAATATTAATAGTAATAATAAATATAATAATAATTATTATTTTTATTATTTTAACATAATAATAAGGGCCCTAATAATAATATATTTATGTCTAAACTATTAATTAAATAATCCTTATTCCACGAACATGTATATGACAACACATATTGTGTTATTCTTTATGACTGTTATTATAAAGTTTTATTTATAATAATAATAATAATAATAATAATAATAATAATAATAATAATAATCTCTGGCGATTAAAACCCTCTCTGGTGATTTTCTTCGCCATCGACGTCGCCGGCTCGTAATGCCTCCATCCCGATCTCTTCTTCGCAAGTAAGGTGGCGTTTCTCCTCTCCCAGGTAAGGGCTTCTGCAGGTGTTGTCTGTTTGGGTTAATTTTGGGGGTTTTCTTACTTTTCCCGCCTCAGCGTATCGCGGCCGTCTTGATCGATCGGGACTGCGTCAGCCCCTGTTGCGGCTTTTCTGGGTTGTCGAGTGTTGTTCTTCTCTTGCTCTGTTCTAGCCTTTCGCTGGGGTTGTTGTCTTCTCCGGCTCCGGCAGTTAGTTTTGGATGTTTTAGTATTGTTCACGGGCATAGGCTGATTGTTTTGTGTTGGGTGAAGTACTACTCGCCTGGTTTTTGTGGCTCTTGTTATGCTCTGTTCTTTGTGAGTTTGTTTCTATTCTGCTCTCTGTTGGCCGTGTGATCATCTTGATTGTGGCAAAGAAGTACAGGAGAGTATTTACAAGTCAAAGAAGGTATGGCAACAATATTTGGAGTTTGGGATAAGTACAATTAATTAGGTGGAAGCAGGCAATTTTTCCTTAGCCTTGGTTATTTGTGCAGCGTTGGTGGCTTTCTTTTCTTTATTTTTATGCTCTACTCTGTCCTGGTTTTATTTTGCCTCGGTGTTGTTGGTTGTTTGGGGTTTGTTGTGACTTTTGTCACGTGGAGTTTTCTTCTTGCATGTGGCCAGCATGGCAAGTTCGAGTGGTACAAAAATTCTTTGTCCGTTGCGCGGGAGTGACAGTTGTGGTGGTCATGTTGGTAGGGCATTTTCTAAAACTTATTTCATCACTCATTTGCGAAACCAACATTTTAAGTCGGACGAACTAAAGGCCTCCTACAAGGCTCGTATTTCTAGTGACTTGTCTTTGTTTTCTTCCTTGGATCTCGCTCTCCATCAGGCAGGTATCTGGTTGTGTGGGGATTGCCTCAGCACTCACACGTTTAGTAAGAATTGCAAGCATGCTGATGGGGGTTTGGTGCATGCACCAACCCGTGCCGACTCTGCTATCCTTGGTATCCCGGCTCCTATTGGTGTCGTCGAGCTTGTGGGGCCTGTTGCAGGATCGCCTGGGGATTCGCGGGGGTCGTCCCAGGCACTGGATGGGGGCTTGGAACCCCATTGCTTTGATATTGATCTCCTTGACCGCGCCCTTTCATTGCAAACTCGTACGGTCAAGTGCATTCCTCCTAAATTGAGGCTTGGGTTTGCTAGACTTTTTCTTAGTGCTCTGGACCTAGTCCTCGCATGCCCAGGAGATTTGTCTGCGTGGGTTCAACTCCTCATTCTGCTGCGTTGCACCCTGTCTACTTTTGTGCCAACTAGTAGAGCTCATCGTCGTTCTGGGGAGAGGGAACGGCGCCAATTTGAGGGCATTTCTAGTGCCATTGCACGTTGGAGAGACCCCGGGGAAAGATTTGGGTTGGTTCGTGACCGCTTAGCTGCTGTTTATTCTCCTCCTCAGGGGTTTTCAGAGCCTATCGCATCTTCGGAGGCTAATCTATCCCAGTGCATGCGCAAGGTGGGTGACGGACACTTTACGGCTGCTATTAAGGTCCTCACCTCTTCGGGGGTTGCTCCTGATACCCCTGACACATTGGCTGAGTTGGATTCCAAGCATCCATTTGCCTCCCCTCCGGTGGTGCCTTCTTCTTCGCTAGGGGAGGATGCTCTGTCGGTATAGAAAGACCTTGTGTTGAATAGAATTCTGAGTTTCCCTAAAGGTACCTCCTGCGGTCGTGACGGTCTCAGAGCCCAACATTTGTTGGATATCTTGGGAGGTGCTGCTACTGCGGTTTCTGATGGTCTCTTAGCTTCTATCACTGGGGTCGTTAACCTTTTTCTTTCGGGTCAGTGTCCTAGCCCGCTTGGAGAGTTTATTGCCAGCGCCTCTTTGACTCCTCTCGTTAAGCCAGGAGGGGGTATTCGACCTATTGCTGTTGGTACGATTTGGAGGAGGCTGGTCTCTAAGGTTGCCGCTTCTTCTGTCGGGAACTCGATGACTGCTTACTTGTGGGATTTTTAGTTTGGTGTTGGGGTCTCGGGTGGATGTGAGGCTGTACTTCATTCTGTCAACAGGTTTGTGGAAGCTAGAGGGGACGAGGTTGGGCTCTCTATGCTTTTGGTGGATTTTCAGAATGCGTTTAATTTGGTTGACAGAAGTGCTCTTCTTCGGGAGACTCGGTTGCGGAGTCCGGCCATTTCACCTTGGGTTGAGTTCTGTTATGCTAGGCCTGCTCGGCTGTATTATGGGGACTCGGTTCTTCGGTCTTGTCAGGGGGTTCAGCAAGGGGATCCTTTGGAGTCCTTTATTATTCTCGCTGGTTCTGCATCCGTTGGTCCACGCTATTCATCAGTCGTGTGAGCTTTCTCTTCAGGCCTGGTATCTTGACGACGACACTATTATTGGTGATACTCTTATGGTTGCCAAGGCGCTCGATATTATCCGTGTTGATGGACCAGCGTGTGGGTTGCATCTGAATGTCGATAAGACTGAGCTTTTTTGGCCGGTGGAGGACCCTCGTGGAATGGTGGCTGGCCTTTTCCCTGCTACTATCTCTCGGCCGCTTCTGGGGGTCAAGCTCCTTGGGGGCTCTGTTAGTGCGGATTCGGGTTTTGTCTTGATTTAGTTGCGCGCCGGGTTTCCAAGACCATCACTTTGCTGGAGGCTATCCGCAAGCTTGATGATCCCCAGTGTGAGCTTCTTCTTCTTCGCAATTGCGCGGTGGTGGCGAAGTTATCTTATGCTTTGAGGACCTGTCCTCCTTTGGCTTGTGGTGATGCTCTCGTCCAGTTTGATCAGGCCTTGCGTACTTCCTTGGAGATGATCGTTACAGGTTCGGGGCCTGGTTTCGGGGATTGGCAGTGGCGGCTTTCCACTCTTCCCATCAAACTTGGAGGTCTGGGGGTCCTGTGTGCGGAGGATGTTAGTTAGTTTGCTTTTCTTGCTTCTCGCTTGCACACTAGATCTTTGCAGGATAGGAATCTGTTGAGGTCCGGGGTTACTTCTTCTGGTCCTACCTTTCAGTCTGCTCTTGACACTTTCACGACCTTTTGTGGTGTTGATGTTCTCTCTGTTACATCTAGCTCTCCTGCCCCCCAGTTTATGAAGTCTTTGGCAAAGAGCTATTTTGGTGTCATTGATGCACATCTAACGTCACGGTATGGGTTGAGTCATCGGCAGAAGGCTCTTCTTAGTTGTGTTCGTGCTCCTCATGCGCAGGATTTCTTATTCACCATTCCTATTGATGGGTTGGGACATCGGATGAACCCTCGACAGTTCCGTGTTGTGTTATGTTATCGCCTTGCAGTCTCTTTGTTCCCTGATGGTTCCTCTTGCTCGAGTTGTCATGTGCGACGGATGGACTAGTGGGGTGACCACGCTGTTCATTGTTCTAGCGAGGTGGGGGTGAAGTTCCGGCACAGCCTTGTATGTGATACCTTGGCTGACATCTGTTCTAAGGTTGGTCTTGCTGTGCGCAAAGAGGTCCCTATGGGGTTCCTCTCAGATGCTGGACGGGACCTACACCCGGCAGACTTGTTATTCTACAATTGGTCCCAAGGTCGAGACGCTTGCTTGGATGTTACAAGGGTCTCCCCTTTTGCTGGTGAGGTTTTGGATTCTTGGGTTCCTGGAGCTGCGTTGCAGTCTGCTGTTCAGAAGAAGAAGAGCAAGTATTCTTCTAAGTGTGCAGAACACGACTACTCATTCATCCCGTTTGCCTTCTCCACTTTTGGGGAGCTCGATGAGAAGGCCTTGGCTACTTTTTTGCGCCTTAAGCGCTTGTGTGTTAGCCATTCCAATGATGTTAGGAGTGGTACTTTCCTTTTTTCTAGACTTAGCTTTTGTATTCAGAAAGGGGTGGGAGCACAGCTTGTTTCCCGACTCCCTTCCAATTTGCGTGATTAATAAAAGTCTAGACCCCCACCAGCAAAAGGAGAAACACCCGTAACATCCAAGCAAGCATCTCGACCTTGGGACCAATTGTATAATTGAAATATAAAATATGATAAGTTAGTTGATAAGCTAACGCTAAACAAAGCCTAAATTGAAGAAAAATTAGGAATTGGGAGAGTGAACTACAATCTCTCTTTATTCCGTTACTATTAGATGCTAATAATATAATATCATGTCCTTGTGGACTAAATTTTATCTAACATTTTTTCGAAGTGGTAAAGTGAGGATCAATAATGGTTCCCCATTTAACCTATGGTGAATCGAACCCCCGACCTATTGGTTAGAGGTGAAACAACGTATGTAACATAATAGTCTTAGTTCGCATATTTCGAAAAGCGGAAGGGAGAATGAAATCAAAATGAGATTGACAATTTTCTAATTCTTAAAAAATATATATGAAAACAAATCGTGTTTGAACAATTATTAAAATATACTTAAAACATATAAATATTCATAATTAGTATTTTGTATATGTGAATTACGTAGGCATAAGAACATTTGATAGACTTATTAATGAGATATCTGAAATGTTTTAGAATTTGGGTATATTATATACTACCTCCATTTCATTAATAACTTTCTAAGAGGACTATTCATCGCGACCTTTGACCACGTATAACTTCTCAATTACATTAGAGAAAAATATAATAAAATTATAATATGAAATTAAATGGAGTATACTTTCATAATCAATTTTTAATTTATATTGATACTGTTTAATTTAAAAGTTATACGTGGTCAAAGGTCGCGATGAATAGTCCCCTTAGGAAGTTATTAATTAAACGGAGAAATATATATATATTTTTTTAAAATCAAATATATACAAATTCTCAGGAAAGACGGTCTTTAGAAGAGAATGGACCTTTTTGCAATTAATAAAAGTGAACAAAACTTCGGTGCTTAAAAGGTAATAAATTATAAATACAGGGTCTTTTGCAAAATTACTTCTCCTTTCTTTCTTTCTGGTTCTATTTGAAAGCGACCACGATCGATTGATCGTTTATCTCTTTCTTTCTCTCTCTTCTCCCGGCGGTCCTTCAGCAGGCGGCGGCACGGAGGCGCAACTTTCTTCTAATCTAGTATACATATCGATCCTTTATTCTCTTTCTTCTTTTCTCTTCTTTTCGCCTAAAACACAATTGCAATTTCATGCGAGTGGGATTGAAATTTGGGGATTTTCTTCATCTGATTGGGATGGGTAAGTCCTCCACCGACTGGGGATGTGGTGAGACTCTGGAGTGATGCGAGATTGGTGGAGGAGGAGAACGAAGAGGAGGGAGAAGATGTTTGTAAACCCCTCTTCAAGGTGAACACAGTCTAGTTGCTTCTCTATTTTGGATGTGGTGAAGGAAAACCATTCTCATTTGTTCATTATGGCACAACTCTATCTTCTTTTTCATTTTTCTGCTTATGTCATAGTTTTCATCTTCTCAATTGCAATTGGGATTCTGTAAAGTAGTTAATTCTTTGTGATAAGTTAAAGAAAAAGCTTTTGGATGTTATATTAGAGAAGTTCTTTGTGTATTTTTATCTTCTTTTTATACCTTTGGTTGGATGGTATTAGTTTGGCATACACATTTGGTGCAATACTATCAGTTTGAGTATTTTTACTTGTTTACTTGCATTACCAGATTGATATTATGGGTATTTTCGGTGAAATCATGGGGTATAATCTTGAGAACATGGAAATTATTGTTGAGATCATGACATCATGGAGTCCTATTTCATGCTTTTCTGTGCATTACACCTAACATACACGTGAGATCATGAAACATATTGTTTAAATCAAAGGAAACATTGGTGAGATAATGGAACATATTACTGAAATCATAGGAGATATTTGTTGAGATCATGGGACTTATTGTTGGATCATGGACAATATTGTTGAGATCATGGGGCTTACTCCTGATACCATAGGATTTTTTTGTGTGTCCATGAGACTTATTTTTTAGATCATGTGACTTATTATGATCATGTTAAACATAAACTTAAGATCATGAGACTTATTTCTAAGATCATTTGAAATATTGTTGGAATCATGGGACCTATTCCTGCTATCATGGGCAATATTGTTGAGATCATGGACAATATTATTGAGATAATGAGACGTATTACTGATATCATGGGACATTTTTGTGTGTTTATGTGACTTACTTCTGAGATCATGGGACTTAATTTTGAGATCATGGGACTTATTAATAATCATGTTGAACATAGATTTAAGATCATGAGACTTATTCCTGAGATCATTGGTCATATTGTTCAGATCATGGGACTTATATAGATAAAAAAATATAGCAGAGATTACATATCAAAATTGTGAAGAAATAGAGCATATGAAATAACTGTAATTCTGAAAATTGTTCAATACATTACAAATTATTCAGAAGAAGTATTTGTCCAGAGTTGCCACAAATAAGGTAGTTAATATGATTAGTAGTAGTAATTAGTATAAGTTAATAATTATTTGTATTATTGGAATTTGTTATCCGTTGGACATATTATTGAGATCAGGGGACATATGCCAGAGATCCTGAGTAATATTATTAAGATCATGAGACATATTCCTGAAACCATGAGTCATATACTAGAGATTCTGGATAATATTATTGAGATTATAGGACATATTCCTGAGATCATGGAACATATGCCTATGATCCTGGACAATATTGTTGAGATCATGGGACATATGCCAGATATCTTGAACAATATTGTTGAGATAGGGGATATCTGTCATAGATCATGGGTAATATTATTTTGATCATGAGATATATGTCAGAGATCATGGGACATATTCCTGAGATCATGGGACATATCCCAGAGATCCTAGGCAAAATTTGTTGAGATCATGAGACTTATTTCTGAGATCATGGGACTTATTTTCTGAGATCATGAAACTTTTTTGTTTGTTAATGGGACTTATTGTTGATATCATGAGACTTATTCCTGAGATCATGGGACTTATTTTTGATATCATGGGACTTATTAATATCATGTAGAACATAGATTTAAGATCATGGCACTTATTGTTGAGATCATTGGCAATATTGTTGAGATCATGGGACTTATATACATAAAAATATAGTATATTACATTTTCAAAATTGTCAAACTAAGCATATGAAACGACTGTAATTCTGAAAACTGTTCAAAACATTACAAACTAATCAGAAAAAGTATTTATCTAGAGTTGCCACAAACAAGGTGGTTTTCTTCATTTTTCCTCTAAAAATTGATCTTGTGTCTAGGATAGAAGTTGATGTAGTAGCATTCGTATTATTCATCAAAAGTTCCTGTAAATTCTTTTCAAGCATCCCACGAATGTAAAAATCTTCACCAACGGTACTTGTACCTACATATAAAATGTGATGATCAGTGAACATGGATGTTTTTTGTGAGATCATGGGGTGTAATGTTGAGAACATGGGAATCATTGGTGAGATCATGGCATATTTCATGATTTCCTGCGAATTACACATAACATACAAGTGATATCATAAAACATATTGTTAAAATTATAGGAAACATTGGCGAGATCATAGAAACTACTGTATGCCAATATTTTTAATGTTCAATGAAAAAAAAATACAGAGCATCGCGAACATTTGAGATCATGGGATATATTGCTGCGAACATGGGCAATATTGTTGATATCATGGGATATCGCCGTTCGTAAATTTTATCGTGAAATCTATATAAATCTACTTTAAGATGTCAAATCTAACATCTATCACCAGCAAACTTCGACCCAAACACATATCTACATAAATCTAGATGCAAACAACTACAACAATGTTATTTAACATGAATCTATCACCAACAAACATCTATCACCAAAGATTCAAACACATATATTCACCATATTCTCATCATATTGTTCAATCTAGAAGCTATTGAACATGAAATTAGATGTAGAGAATGAGCATATATGATAATTACCCATATATTGAGAAACAACAATTGAAAATCTCTAGATGATGTTGAGGAGATTGATCCATGATGATGATGATTAGCTTTTTATGATTGATATGATGATGATGAGCATCTTGATTGATGATGATGATGATAACGAAGAAGTGAGAGAAAAAGAAGAAGCCATCGATCTCTGTTTCTGTTGTTTGTGTCGATCAGAAAGAAAGTAAAAGAAGCAAGGAAGAAGTGCTTTTTTGCAAAAAAGACTACTGTTTATATCTATTTCAGAATGACCCCGGAAATTTTGTATAGTTTTGTAGTATTTTTAGCTTCTTGGTTGGGGTTGTTTTATAATTTATATAAATTGGTCTATACTAGAGACCGTCTACTGGGAGACGAACCCATAAAATATTATATTATATTATATATATCTTTGTTAGGCTCTCATCCCACACGTTGTCTGAAAAACAATTAAGTTTAGTCCAATTCAATTTTATATTAATTTAAATTTTCTTAGTTGTATTTAATACACCGAATAAATTTAGATCACTTCAACTCATTTAAATTATAGGGAAAGTTACCTATATGTCACGGGATGAGAGTTCCGAAGCCACGCATACTCCGGGACCAGCCTATCCCACGTACGCATGCCAACGGGTTTCGCCTTGCCATGGGCTTATCAGGGAGACGACAATAGCCCCGACCAGTTGTGCCCATACTCGCAACAGTCCCTGTTATAGTCAAGTCCTCGACCAACGACAAGCTCTCCGGACCAAATCGGGTCAGCGTGCCTGACTCGGCCTGACCGATGCATTTGGGTTGACAACGTCTTAATGCTAAAGTTACCCCCTTTACGCCTCTTTTGGCAAGCTAACGAGAAAGGCACTCCTCATTTAGATGGTCAACACGGACACGACTTTCAGGTCGTGAGATATAGGTGCCATAAACAATGTCCACACTAACAATGTTGCAACTAAGTTCAACTTGCTCACAGTAATACAGTTTAATCCATTCTAATTTTTCAGAAAGAAAAATTTGCCAAAAAAAGTTGAGAGTAAAATAACTACTTTTACCAAGCTAGTACTTGTTTAAGGTTAATTGTCCGGTTTGATGGTTTAAATTTTGAACCTCAAATGATAAAATTTCATTCTCTCACAATAAGACTAGTCTTATTTATTATCCAAGTCATCCCATAGAGAGCAATTATCCTAACCGAATAGTCATAGTGGTGCAAAAAGCAAAAAGTAAAGGAGGCAATTAACCTCTAATCCGTAACAGTACAAGTCGGTGTAAAATTTAATTTGCGTTTGCCGGGAGTCGAACCCGGGTCTATTGCTTGGAAGGCAATTATCCTAACCGTTGGACTACAAACGCTAATGTGTAAATGAAACGTTTGAAGGAAATAGAACATCGTGCATCACCAAGCACCATAATTAGCTACTGTAAATAAATGGGAGCACTACCTGTCTTTTACCTACTTGTCTATCTGATATTCCTCTTACAAGTGGTAATGTTGTAACTAATTGTCATAATGATTTTTTTTTTTATTAAACGGCTAAAATTTTCATTTATAACACATAAGCATAAGAAATGCTCTAGAAAGATTACATCCATAACCGGAAAAAAACTACAACTCAAATGAAACAGAAATGCAAACAAGAAAAAGATAAAACAAAACAACAACTCCAATACCTCCAGTAAGGTCACTTGGCCGCCAACAATCAACCACAAGGGAGTTAAACAGGAGAAGTCACCGCCAACAATCAAAACACCAGGGAGGCAAAAAGAGAAGGCCACAACCGCACTAGGCAAAAGGTCACTTGCCTAGGTAGACGTTCAAGGAAGTAGTAAACGGAATGGAGGAATGCCACCCCAAGGCCACAATCGCACCCTAAAAAAAAAATCCAAAAGCACAAAGCCAACCGGGTAACACCAACATAACTCGCTAATGTACTAAACCGTCAATTCCACGTTAGAGCTACCCCTAGCCAACCTCCTACACCCTATGCCCTTGAGGACAAGTGGCAAGAAATTTAAAGATGTGATCCGGGGTAGCGCCTATCCAACCTCCTACACCCTATGCCCTTTCGGACAAGTGGCAAGAAATTTAAAGATGTAGTCCGGGCAAGCAACAAAGAAAGCAAGTTAAGTTTTGAGAGGGAGAAGGAAGTCCCCAATAGCTTTGAAAGTCGGATTTTTACTTGGATAAAGGATATAACATCCCTTAACTATGTTGACTTAAGCCGTTAGAGGTTAAGAGGAAATATGACAAATACCCTGAGGACTTTCCGAGTCGGGTTTTTTCCTTGAATAGGCTAACCTAATCAAGTTGACTCTAAGCCTTGAAAAATATCCGCCACATACCTCACCCTCCTCTCCCTTCCTTCAAGCCACCTCCAACACCTACAAAACCGCAAGCACAAGAAAATGAAAAATAAAAATAAAAATAAAGGTTAGTCGTTAGAGACCAACCCTCTTCCTTTCCTCCCCCCCTAAACCGAGCCCCCCCCCCCCCCCCATAAATCTCCTCCCCTAGAGCTCACAAATTCAAACACAAGCGCGGCTCCATAAACCATGCCCCAACCGAATTATGTATCTTCAACACCTCCTTCCCTTTAACCAATGCCAAACGTTAACCTTTATTTTTTTCCACCACTTGCCAAGGTGTTGCATTCTCCCCTTTAAACAAAAGATCATTTCTTTCTAGCCATAAGTTCCATATAGTGATAAGCCAAAACAACATCCACACCTCCCTACCTCCCTTTGGTGTATTGGCCACATGCTCCTCTAACCGTTCAAGAATGATCATATGAGATGATATATCCACCCTTAGCCAATTGTGTACAAGTCGCCACACTTTTGTTGCAAACGTGCACCCTCCTAAAATAAGCCAAGTGCCTTCTATATGCTCATCACACCTCTTACAACCCATATCCGTTTCCCCCACACCTATTCCCCGCTTTGAAAGATTCTATTTTGACGATATTCTATCTTGGATAGCTTTCCAAGTAAAAGCATTCACCTTTGGGGGCGAAAGCTTATTCCGAATCTCCTTTACCCATGTATAAGCCGGTCCACTACCTTCCTCCTCCGTTAGCCTCCTATAGCCTTCTTTTGTTGTATAACAACCCATCTTTTCCTTCCCCAACTCCAACCATCCTTCACCCCTTCCCTTAATCTAACTCCCGCCACCCTTTCTTCCAATCTAGCCACTTGTTCCTTTTCCCATTCAAATAGTCCCCTTCTCCATACTCCTCCAAAATTCCCTCCCCCAACCTTTGATCCACCATACAATCTTTTCTCACCTCCAAACTATAGAGTCTAGGGAAAGAAGCTCTTAGTGTTTCTTCATTTTCACCCCACTTTTCTTCTTTCCCATCTCCTACAACTCTCTCACAATTTCTTGTGAACCACTCACTAGTCGCCACGGAGCACACTATGTTCCTCCACCAATCCGACCATTCCCCATAGTTTCGTTTTTTCCTTTTAAAGCATTCTCATTGTCCCTCCACTTGCCATATTTGGATTCCAACACTTGAAGCCAAAGTTTCTTTCCTCCTTTCATCACCCTCCAAGCCCACCATCCTAAGAGAGCCAAGTTGAAGGTTGTAAGGTCCTTTATCCCAAGTCCACCTTCCTCCTTCTCGGTGGAAACCTTTTTCCATGCCACCCACGCAATCTTTCTTTTATCTTTGCCCACTTCCCCTCCCAAAAGGAAGTTCCTTTGCATCCCCTTCAACTACTTCAAAATTCCTAAAGGTGCTTTAAAGAACGAGAAATAGTACATTGGGAGATCATTTGAAACCGCCTTCGTTAGAACAATCCGACCTCCAAGAGAGAGGAACTTGTTCTCCCAAAGTCCTAGTCGGGCCTTAAACTAATCTTTCACCACCTTCCAAAGTTTCCTATCCTTTGACATGCCTCCTATCGGGAGCCCTGTTGGTCCCTTTAGACAACAAGTAGAGACTAGAGGGGGGGGGGGGGAGGGGGGTGAATAGTCTCTAAAACTTTTTCGTCGTCTAAAACTTTCTCAGCCAGCTGCTTTTACTTTTCAGTAAAGAGCTTATGATGATAGTTAAATAATCAGAGAGCGGAAGTCTTTCGAAATTAAGTGCTTTTGTTAAAATAACAATTCAACAGGTTAAGCAAAACAAATTTAAATGAAGTATGCTGAATAAAAGCTTTTTGAAAGAATCTGCAGTAATTAAAAATAAAGCTCTGCTGAAATGTAAATGCAGTAAGTAAATCACACAAAAACTTTATAGTGGTATCTGAGGGTAGCGTAATCCCTAAACTAGTCCACTTTGTCCTTGCTCGGACTGAATTAACTAAGATAGATGATGAGGTTCCTTACAACACCTAATCTACTAGAATTCCAGAAACCAAAGCACCCTTGCTTTGTTTCCAACCTATCCAGAAAACTAAAACCTTGTTCTCCACCAAACATGGGACACTTATCAACAAGTCCTTGCTTGATTAGTTGCCCCTGCATTTTACCCCTGTAAAAAGGGTGTTTTATCAGTTAGAGAGGTTTTGGGTGAAGATCACTATGAGATTAATTTTTCAGCTAATTCCAAGTAATCTTAAGAAACTCAAATGAATAACTTTTCAGTTATAAGTATATTGTTTCTGGGTGTCAAGACTATTTCTTGTTCAGGAGAAAGAATACATTAACCAATTTCTTAGCTAAAGTTCTACTTCTTCACAAGTAGCTTTTGTTTCAAGCTTAAGTCTTGGGTCGGATCTTTAGACAGTAGTGAGTTTAAGAAAGATGTGAGTTTGAAAGCACAAGTGAGTGTAAGATCACGTTGTTGACACACCTTCTTTCACTGCCTAAGGGTCTCTATTTATAGTGATTTCTTGGTACTGTTTGAATTTAAAAATTCTAAGCTGGAGCCAAAAAAATGTCACTATCTTGCTACGAATGTACTGTCAGCAACGTGTTCAACTTTTTTAGAACGACATGCTTTTCATTTAATGCTCTTTGACCTTTTTCAACGTTTGAAACTTGGGGCACAAATGTAAGTACTAATTCAGCAAGTAAGGTCACATGTAGTTACTTTAGTACGTTGTATTAGCTCAGCAGACTCAAGTTTTACACTTGTGTTTTCTGCTTTGCTGAAATATGTACTTTAGTTTACTTTAATATGTGTCTTATATAGATACCAAATATCAGCAAACTTCAAGTATTCTTGTCTTCAAATCTTCAAGTCTTCAAGTCTTCAAGCCTTCTGGGTGGTTCTTATACTTCAATAGATTGTTTCAGCCAACAGCGTACATCATCAGCAAACAAAAGAACCTATCTAGTACCTATACTAAGTCTTCAGCAAATGTTCTTCTTTTACAATGTCCTTAAAAATTCTAATTTTCTATGGACCTTAAGAGTACTAATCACTGGATTGTTCTTAATTTAGCATGTTAATCTGTTCATCAAAATTACAAGTTTCCTAACAAATTTCCCCCTTTTTGATGACATCAATCCATGGCTAAATTAATTGTTACCCTTTTAGAGGTTCCTGATGTTGAATAAATCAGTTGATTAATGCAAACATAGTTGAATAATAAAACAGTAAGCATAAATAATTTGCATAATCAAGAACCAATAAGAGTAAAAAAGTTGATTGCTGATAGTTATCTTTCAGTAGTAAGTTTTACAAGAAAGAACATAGATAACTATTACAATCATTACACAAGGAAAGATTTTAAAGAATCTCTAAGCTTGTCCAGCAGAGGATTCTCTGAGAATATCTTTCACGCTCTTCATAGCAAGGGTAGTAAATTCAACGCAGTCCTTCTCGTAATCTTCAAGAAGTTTGCAGACTTCAAGTTGAATTATTCTTGCATTCTTACAGGCAGTATAGTGATGAGTTTCACCATTTAGCCTTTTGTAGTGTATTACCCATAAGTGCATACCCCAATTGCTAGCATGAACTAGCTGAGTTTCTGAAATTCCCTTGTTGGCATGAATCTTCCTTAACCAACGGAGGTCTTCTTGTTGATCCTTTACAGTAAGATAGAAATATTCAATAAGGAATCAAGTGATATTTATTTTTGGACTTGTTGGTTATAGGATCATTGTAATAAGAAACATCCACCGGCTTGATGAGGTCAGGTTCTTGCCTCATCTTCTTGCTAATGGAGCTTCTTCTCACTAAGATTTCAGTATTCAACCATTTTCAAGCAATTTTCCTTGGGTAGGGAGGAGGATCCCTTTCTTTCTTTACAACCTTAAGATCAATCCAAGTATAAAGCTGATTCAGCACAGTAGTTGGAAAGAAATCATTTGCTAGTAGGTCTTCCGGCTTAAGAATCCAACAACCTTTGAGGTTTCTAACCACATTTTGAGTGGTTTCCTCGTTGCTAGTCTTAGTATATCCAATACCAGTACCTACTGCAATGTCAGCAAGCCTTCTTTCTTCTTCTCTTTGTCTTCTTCTTCTTGACTTAGCATTTCCTTGATCCTTTGCTGAGGATCTGGAGTCAGTATAGAAGTGCTTAGACTGTCCAGAAGGAGTCAAAGCAGTGATAGGCTTGATATTGAGCACTTTGGTCAAAGGCAACTCATCATAATCATCATTGTCAGTTTCGTACATGATGTGAGCTTCTCCACAAGTTTCAGAAGTGTCAGCAGCAGTTCTCATCTTCTTTGTTGCAGGTGCTGAGCTTCTTTCAATTTCAGTCTCCAATCTTTTCTGAGATCTAGTTGATATTTTTTCAGCATCAAGTGGAGGATTTGTCAACTTCACCACTGGGGGAGGAGAAGTAGGAGGTAAATCCTTTTTTACCCTTCTTTGATTTATTTTGTTTTTCTTCCCCCTTAGACATGGATTGCTTGTCAGCAAAGACTCGGGTAGAAAAGTACTCATTACAAAAGTCGGTAAGAGTCTTTAGCCCATTAAAATGCAAGATCAGCTCTTGCTAACCCTTGTTAAGTGTAGACATCGTGTGTCTGACTTCATCCATATCTCTAGTCAATCTTTCAATGATGGCATCTTTTTCTTCAAGGTCCTTTTGTGCCTTTTTGAGTGCATTTTTAGCAACTCTCATTGTTTGGACTGAAGATGTATCATTGGTTTTGTGTTGTGTATTGACATCAGCCTGAGCCAAAGTAAGACTTGTTGTCCTTGTCAGCAGGACCTTCAAGATCTTTTCAATGTTTAGAGGCTCTTCAACAATTAGTGTTGCATCCTCATCAGTGCACTGTTTGTGAACTTGTAGTAGTGCATTAATTCTTAGTGTCACACTGTCCACATCTGGAAATGGTACAAGTGAGGGAGAAACTAAATGAGCCTTTAATTCAGTGGCGAACTGATCTTCAGCATGGGCAGTTTCATGCGTTTCATGGTCGTCGTCTGAAGATTCAGTATGATGGAGTGCATCAGCAGTTTCAGCATGAGCCACTACATTAGTTTCAGTAGGGTCAGGTAGTTTGTCATCAATCTTATCTCCAACATTGTCTCCATCATAATCAGAGAAGCCAGAGGAACTGTCAGCAGCATCCTCCATGCATGCTAGCTTTTCTCTATCAGCTACTTCTTGTTGTTTGTCTGGATGAGTGGTTGCTGAATGCAACGCTTGTGACTCATCAACTGGAGTTTCACCAGTAGTAGGAGGTGGAAGTGAAGTTTGTTATGTATCTTTTATTCCAGAAGATTGAACAATCTCAAAATGTTGAGTCTCTGGAACATTTATCAAAAGTCTGTTCTGAATAGCCTTTCTGAGATCTTCAACTTCCTCCTTATCAAGGTTTTCAGTAGTAATCTTGATGATAGCTTGTGCAGATAACTCATCATCAGCAAGCTTCTTTTTGCCTTTGGAAATTTCAGCAAGCTTCTGAGCAATTTCAGCATCAACAACTTCTTCAGTTGTTGGCTTTTTAGTATTCTCTACAACTTGTTCCGTTGTGGGAATTTCAATTGTCTCAACAGCAGTATCAGCTGTTGGTTTCTCAGTAGCAGTGAGAGTGGATTCTTTAGGGTTGCTGGGAGGTGGTTGCTCAGCATCATGCTTTTCAGCATGTGCTTGATCAGGCTGATCTGGAGCCTTAGTTATATCTCCACCAGCACCGAGACTAGGACCTTGGGTATCATCATCGTCGTCCTTTGAGTCCTTAGAATCATCAGGGTCATTCTCACCACTGGAGTCCTCATCCTCTTCTTTTTCTTCATCATTTCCCTCATCATCAGTAAGGATGACTATAGGAATAGATTGTACAAAGCTGTACTAGTCACTTCCTTTTCTTCAGTGATTACTTCTGGATCAACTAGTGCAGGAACAAAGTTGTTCTTCAGAAGTTCAGCTTGTTCATTGAGACTAGCTTCTTTGAACTTTTTCTTGAGCATCTTGCTGACGGTATGAAGTAGTTTGCTGTCCATTTGCTCAACAAACGTAACATGATCCATTGGCATCACTGAATAAATAAAAGCTCCAAGATTAAGCAATGATTGCTTCTTCTTGTCATTGATGAGAAGAGGGAAGAGTTCAGCAAAGTCCATGATCTGCACTTTTGTCAGGTGCTGAAAGATTTCACAACCTTGGACAAATTAGTTTTTTGAACTGTTTGTACATGTATGTTGAACTTTCTTGAGGAGAAAGGATCTCTAGATCGGGTAGAGATTTTTCCAAATGAGCCTGTAAGAGATTATGTTTATTATTAGTACAGGTTTGCAAATTGATTATAGAATTAGAGTCTTTTACTGATAAATGAGCTACCTGCTGAGAAGAAGCATGCTCATTTTGCACAATTGGTTGTGCTGTCTCTATAATAATTTCTTCAGGACCTTGAGTAGCATCCTGATTTGCAAGTTCATGTAATAATAACACATGAGATACAAGTACTAAGTTATGAAACTTAGTTAATTTATCAAAAAAAAAGTTCTACCTGTTGAACATGAGGAATTGGTTCTGATACAGAAGCTTCAGCATGCTTCTTGCTTGTATCCGTCTCTTGAGAAGTCTGAAAAGAATTTGAGTTAGCTAAAGACAATAAATCAAAAGATAATGACAAAGACAGATTATTTGAATCAACTACCTGTTGAGGTTCAACAGTAGTAGATTCGATCCTTGCTGAAGTATTAGCTTCTTCGTCATTTCTTTGGATCTCTTCCTCAGCAGACTTCTTAGTTTGCTCTAGTTGAGATGCTTGTTCTGCATTCTCCCTTGTTTCAGAGGAAACAAGTTGAGCAGAAGAACTTTGACCGTTTAGCTCTTTTTCGGTCATGAACAATGGCACAGAGACATCTGATCTATCTTGCACTTCTTGATCCATATCTACTTGTAGATATTTGAGTACATCTTGTACTTGTTGGTCAGAATCTATGAAGGCTGCCTCATTCATTTCATCCTCAGCAGCTTTGTGTGCGTCGTAGGATGGTCCTTCTAGATGAGTGTCAGCAAGCACACTCTCTTTCTCAGTTGATGTTTCAGCAACATTTTTTCAAGACTGGTTGCTTTTTCAGCAGCAGTCAACTTTTCTTTTGTTGCTGCTTCAGCAACCTTTAACAAGTCTGCTCCCACATCACTTTGTGGAGCCATTGTTACCTCATAAAGAGGAGGGACTTGTACTTCCTGAGTGTTTGCTGACTCAGTATCATCTTTGTCTTCAGCAGGGTTTGCATTTGCACTGCTGGGAAGATCTTTTTCAGCTGCATCACCAGATTGCCTTTTTCTTGCCCTTTTAGTGAGCTTTTGGTCCTCTGGCGTGTCAGGAATTTCTTCAGAAGATGAGTGATTATCTACTGAAGGGACTGGAGCTACTTGCTTTCTAGCAGTTTTCTTGGTTCTCTTAGCCTTAGTCTTTCCCGTTTTAAAAACTGCAGCTAAGACATCAGTTGTCTGATCAACATCACTTTCAGCTGTGACTGGTGCTGCGTTTTCAGCAGTCTTCCTTGTAACTCTGTGAGTAGTCGCAGTAGGGACTGAAGAAGAGGTATCAATCTCTTTTTCTTCTCAGCAGCCTCATCTTGATGAGTTGGACTCTGCGCTGAAGAAGTTGCTTTCTCAGCAAGCTTCTTTTTCTTGGAGGTCTTACTATCATTAGCAGGGGGTGCTGTGTCAAGAGGAGCTTTTGTAGAGGTTTTCCTCTTTCTTGAGCCAACTGCTGAGTGTGCTGGTGCAGGAATAGCTTGAGCTTTCTTAGCTTTCTGTTCAGTGGTATGCTTTCCCAGCATCCACATGGATTCTATAGGGAGATTTTCCCTAAGGACGAAATCATCTTCTACAAGAGGTAGCACAGTTTCAGTCCGTAAGAGACATTCTCATTGGGGCTTACCAGATTATCCTCAACTGAAAACTTAAATTTTTCAGCATTTTCCGTAAGTTTGTTAAAAATGAACTTAGCCCAATTCAGCTCAGTTTTAACATTGTTGAAGATAATTCTCAGTAAGGGCCATCTTTTCAGCCCTATTTGGTCTATTCCACCAACTTGAGAGTCTACTACTCTAATCAAAAAGAGGCACACTAATTTGAGTGATTCAATTAGGTGTTTTCTCTTGACATCCAGTCTGCTGAACTTTGCAGGTGCCTCTACCTCATTGATTGGTTCAGGATTTCTAACTTTAGCATAGAAGTTAGCAAGGGTCTCTGTATCATCAGTCACCTCTTCAAATTCTCCGGTGACTGGAAGCTGAAAGTGAGCTGCAATGTCAGTCCATCTCAGGACGACTTGCTTTGACTGAACACTAGTTGTAATCACTTTTTCAGTGACACCATTTGTAGTGATAGTGTTTACAACTGCATTGTTGTAAAACTCAAGCACATCAATGGTGCTCAAGAAAGTAGGTGTGGTACTGATGAATTTCATCAGTCCATTTCTTTCCAATAAATCCACCGCTTCTTGTACGACATTTCCTTCTTCCGAGAGAACATTCATATGCTATCTTAGGGCAGAAGTACCCCATTGGATCTTACCTTTACACTTTTCAGTGTCTAGATAAGTTCCATCCATGGTCGATTGTGAAAGTCTGTTGTTCACAATTGTAGGTGCTTGTTGTGTTGCAACAGGTGCGGAAGAGGAGCTTTTCGATTTTTGGGGCTTGGAAGTTTTTGGGTCTTTTGGGGCAGAGCTAGATGATCTTTTGGGAGCCATCTTCACTTATATATATAGGGAAAAGGAATTCGGAACAGTAAACTTATGCAAAAGAAAGTTTTGACCGGAGAGTTGCAGAAGAACTCCGAGGTTTGTTTGTGCTTGAAATGGAAAAGTTTTTGTCGGAGTCTGTAAAAGTTTTTGTCTTATGAACAGACTCCTCTTTATATAGTACTCTGTTGTTTGAGAGTCTTAATTGATTTAAGATCTCAGCAATGTAAAAACAGAGATACAATTGTTTGGAAGGTGCACATGTAATAAATGCATAGTGGCCCACTAGCGAGTAACTGTCAGATCGTGTCAATTCTCACAAAATATACCGTTGGATAAGCATCTTGCTTGCAATCAACGAACCAGATTAACTAATAAGCACTCAATGCCTTTTTAGTTTATCTAATGCAAAGACATCACAATAATTACTTCTTTTTAATCAAGGGATCATAAAATCAATCAAATGTTTTATCAAAATGTATCCAAAATGCTTTTGATCTTTGTGTTTGCTGAATTTCCCTCTTAATTAATTATCTCTTTTCTTTTGATAATCATTTGTATTTCTGAGTTCCTGTCTCAGCAAATACATCTTTTCATTGAGATAATATAGTGTAATTATGCGAAGGACGAGTATGCATTTACTTTGCTGAGGTCCCGTCTCAGTTCCTTCTGATTGTCTAAATGCCTGTTTCAACAATCTTTGATTCCTTTTTAATACTGAGTGCCCGTTTCAGTATTAAGCAAACAAGTTTCCTTAACAAATATTAGTTTGCAAAAAATCCCTTTGTCTGCTGAATGCCTGTTTCAGCAAACTTTAATAATTAGCTGAATCTTTTAATAAAATCAAGGATTATATCTCGTGTTGAATTACTATTTATTGGGGGTATACTACAAGTTTTATATCATGCAGATTTATTCCTTGCTGAATGCCCGTTTCAGCAACCTTGTAGTATGTTTCCGAGATATATTAGGCAAGTTCCAATAACCCAAGTTTGTACCTTAGGATTGAGAACCTATTATCAGGCAGTGGTTTGGTAAAGATGTCAGCAAGCTGATCATCAGTACATACCTGAATTACCTCAATATCTCCTTTCTCAACATGGCCTCTTATGAAGTGATGTCTAATATCAATGTGCTTAGTTCTTGAATGGAACTTTGAATTTTGTGTGATAGCAATAGCACTTGTGTTATCACAGAAGATTGGAGTCTTCTTTTCAAAGATACCATAATCCCTTAATTGTTGCTGAATCCATAGGATTTGAGCAGTGCAACAACCAGCTGCAATATATTCAGATTCTGTGGAAGAATTTGCCACACAAGTTTGCTTCTTGCTGAACCATGAAATTAGTCTTGTTCCTAGAAACTGACACTTTCCAGAGGTACACTTTCTGTCAAGTGTAGAGCCTCCATGATCAGCATCTGAATAGCCAACCAGTGACAAACCAGAATCTTTTGGATACCACAATCCAATATTGACAGTACCTTTGACATATTTCAGTATTTTAATAGCTTTCTTGTAGTGTGATTCTCAAGGATCAGATTGATATCTTGCACACACACAAACAACATACTGAATGTTACATCTAATTGATATTAAATACAACAAGGAACCAATGAGCTTCCTATACTTGTGTTTATCAACACATTTGTTTGTTTTAGTATAGCCCATTTTGGTACCAACACTCATAGGGATCTTTTCAGGTTTTTCATCTTCTTTGATTCTGAATTTTATGAGCATTTCCTTTGCATACTTTGTTTGATTCATGAATATTCCATCTTTGAGCTGCTTGACTTGCAATCCTAGGAAATAATTCAATTTTCCAATCATACTCATTTCAAACTTGTTTATCATGAGTTTGGCAAAATCATCACAAAGTTGCTTGTCTTTAGAACCAAATATTATGCCATCCACATAAATTTGGACTAAAAGTAATTTACCATCATGATTTATGGTAAACAAGGTTTTATCAACCTCACCCTTCTTGAAACCATTGTCCAGCAAGAACCTTGCTAAGGTGTGATACCAAGCTCTTGGTGCTTGCTTTAAACCATATATAGTTTTCTGAAGCTTGTATACCATCTTGATTTCTGAAGGAAGTTCAAAGTCAGGGGGTTGTTCTAGATAGATTTCTTCAGCAAGTTCACCATTTAAAAATGCACTTTTAACATCCATTTGGTAAACTATAAAGTCGTTATGAGCAGCAAAGACCAAGAAAAGTCTAATTGCATCCAATCTTGCAACTAGTGCATAAGACTCATCATAGTCCAATCCTTCAGTCTGACAGTAATCTTGAGCAACTAAACGTGCTTTATTCCTTGTTACTTCACCAGACTCACTCAGCTTGTTTCTGAACACCCACTTAGTACCAGTTGCTTTATTTCCTTCAGCAAGGGGTACAAGTTTCCAGACTTTGTTCCTTTCAAATTGATCCTATTCTCCTTGCATTTCCTTGATCCATTCAGAATGCTTTAAAGCTTCTTTTATGGTTTTAGGTTCAATTTCAAGAGAACAGTGCTTCTACTTCAACTACCATTGCTTCTTCAGCAACGTCTTTGTTAATAGAAACATTGGATCTAGTCACTCGGCGTTTGTCAATATCATCAATCATATCCTTAGAGGGATGATCTCTAATCCAAATATTAACGCGTTTGTTCTTTGGATCTGGACATGTATGCATTTCAGCATGTGACTCTTCAGCACGTGCTTGTTCAGCACTACTGGTTTAGGTTGTGTCTCCACTGATATAGGTTCATCATCAACTACTTGTTCAGCATTGCTTGTTTGTGGTAACTCTTCAGTAGACACAGGAAGTTGCATTGTTTCAGCAACATCTGGAGCAACTGCATCTTTAGCCGGGAATTCCTTATCATGAACTATATTTATCTTGACTTGACTTGGTGATGGCATGTCATTGTCAGAATCATCATTAAGTTCAGTGATCTTGACATTTCCATCTTTAGGTTTAGTTCTTTGCTCGTGTATGAGTAGCTTTTTCATACATTCAGATATTTTTTCTTCAGCAGGAACTCCTTGTTTCTTTTCATAGAATACAACATGCACATATTCTTCAATCTTTTGTGCCTTTTTGTTGTAAACTCTATAAGCTTTGCTATGCAAGTAGTAACCAAGAAATATCGCTTCATCTGCCTTTGGTTGAAATGTTCTTAGATATTCTCTACCATTGTTAAGAACAAAACATTTGCAACCAAATACTCTTAGATGAGTAATGTTAGGAGGTCTTTCACCAAATAGCTCATAGGGAGTTTTGTTGTACTCCTTAGTTATCAAGCATCTATTTTTAGTATAGCAAGCAATGTTAATCTCTTCAAACCAATAAGCTTCACTTATTTCAGTGTCAGCAAGTATGGTTCTAGCTGCTTCCTTAAAGGTACGATTCTTCCTTTTAGCAACACCATTTTGTTGAGGTGTCCTTACTGAGGATAACTGATGTTTTATGCCTTTAGAAGTGCAATACTCAGTTATGTACTGGTTTACAAACTCAGTACCATGGTCTGTTCCGATGATTTTTACCTTGTCATTTTTCATGACTTCAAGCTTGTTCAGCAAGTTAGGTATTTCAATCCTTGTTTTAGACTTTTGTTTGATGAAAATTACCCAAGTGAATCTTGAATAATCATCCACCACTACCAAACCATACTTCTTTCCAGCATAGCTTGTTGAAGATGATTCAAACAAGTCCATGTGCAAGAGTTGTAAAGGTTTTGTAGTTGACGGTACTGCCTTGTTCTTAAAAGAGGACTTAGTTTGCTTACCCTGCCGACATGCAGTGCAAGCACCATCCTTCTTAAAAGTGACCTTAGGTAATCCAACTACAAGTGCCTTTTTAGACAGCTTATTCAGCGTCATGAAGTTTAGGTGACTAGTTCTTTTGTGCCATAACCATGCATTTTCAGCAAGGCTTTCGTGATCTGAGATCAGACATTTTTCGATGATTGCTGAGAACCAATCTACAGTGTATAGACCTCCTGATCTTCTAGCAATCATGATTACCTTCTTTGTCTCAAAGTCAATAAGTTTGCATTCATCACTTTTGATTTTGATGAAGTAACCTTTGTCAGCAAACTGACTCATGCTGAACAGGTTGAACTTACGATTTTTGACATAAAGAACTCCTGTTATGGTAATGCATCCTAACTTCACGTCACCAAAGCCTTTAGTAGATGCAAAGCCTCCACCTGCAAATCTTATGTTTGACCTCTAGACCACTGCCTGTAGTTTATAAGATTTGTTTTGTCGCCCGTCATGTGCTTCCCGCAACCACTATCAAAGTGCCAAATATGATTGGTTGTCTCAGTGGCTGAAGTCTGCACAATCAAGAGTAAAAAAGTCAATTATCCAAAACATGATATTCATTAACATGTTTAAAGAAACGGCCAGTGGAAACCCAAGCCTCAGATTTTTCAATCTTGACTTGTTTTCTTCTTGCTGAGGAGCTAGATGTCTTAGGGCCAAAAGACTTTTGACTTTTACTAGTCAAGTCCACTTTCAAATGTAGTGTCTTGTTTGGTTTTCCCTTTTGTTGAACCTATTTTTCAGTAAGTTCTTTTTTTAGCAAGATTTCTTCTAGTCCTAGCATTTTGAGTATTGTTATTACTCTTAGACTTTGATTTGTTCATCTCCTTGAAGTATTTTTGCGAACTTTGCTTATACTCATGGAAAAGTTGGTTTTGCTTGTTCTTGTAACCAAGTCCACTTCTCGGAGTATGCTGAGTCTTTGTCTCAGCAACCTTACTTGATTCAGGTTTGTCAGCAAAGGTCTTCTGATTACTTTTGTTAGTAATCTTGCCTTTAGAGACTTAACAAATCGTTTTTCAGAAATTTGTTTGGCGGAATGCTTTTCAGCATCCTTTTTCTGATCAGATTGCTTTTCAGCAACCTGTTTACCTTTTGAAGTCTTATTACTTTGAGTAGCAACAGGGGGCTTCTTGGTCATAGGTACTTGATTGCATGTTCCAACAACCTTAGATTGACCAATTTGATAGAGTTCTGGTTGAACACTATCAGTAGCACGAACAAAGGTTATTGGTGATTTGTCTTTACTCAAGAGTATGACGTCATCACCTTCCTAAGTGGCACCTAAACCTTCCTTTTGTGGTGGATCTCTCAGATAAGAATTTAGTTCTGTCAAAGTGTTACTAGCATTCGCATTAGATTTGAAATTTACTTTCATCTTTTTCAGCTCTTGTATTTCAGCTAGTCACTTCAGAATTGAAGATTGATATTCTTTCAATTCTGTTGACATTTGAATGTCTTTCTCTGTAGCTTCAACAAGTAGTGTCTTAAGATACAATATTTCAGCATCTTTTCGTTCTGATTCATCTTTCAGCAATACGTACTTTTCAATAGTTTGCTTGGTCAGAGATTCAGCATTCTGTAGTTTCTCTTGCTGTTTGCTCAGAGTTTTCTCAAATCTTTCAATTTATCCTTGTATCATTTCAAGATCAATTTCATTTTCATCATCTAATTCTGAGTCAGTGTTAGGAGAAATTACTTGATCCGCCATAAGACAGAATTCCATGTTTGACACGTCTGGAAATGCTTCCATAGCATTTCCACATACTTCTTTTCCAAATTCAACATCCATGGTTGATTCTTCTTCAGTGTCTGAATCTTCTTCCTCACTTTATTCAGTGCTAGTATCTATGCATAAAGCATCAATCTTAGCTTGAAGCTTCTTCTTTTCTTCAGCAATCATGGCCTTTTTGAACTTCTTTCTTTTGTCAGCACTGTTACCTTTCAGCAAGGGACACTTGGCCTTGAAATGACCAGGTTTCTTGCAGTCGAAACAAAGATCATTTCCTATTGCTGGTTCCTCAGAGGAAGAGGTGGGCTGAGCTTGCTTATTCAGCGAGCTAGCATCTTTCTTGTATTTGTAGTAGTTATTGCCAAGATGCTTTTTCAGTTTCTCCTTTGCTTTTCTTCTTTCAAGCTCTTTGCTGATAGATTTTCTCATATTTTTAACAACCAAGGCACTTTCAGCAGGCTCTTTTTCATCCTTCTTTTCAGAAGATGAAGCCTTAGCAGCAAGAGCAATGTTCTGCGATTTTTCAGCAGACACTTTTTCTCTTTGTTTTGTCTCATAGTTTATAGCAGCAAGGTGAGAGAACAACTCTGTTGGAGTGATATTAGACATTCCTTGATTATAATGGAAGTTCTGAGTGTGGATCCATTCTTGATTCAAACTTCTGATGACGGTTTTCACCTTCTCAGAATCTGAATAGAAGTTTCCAACACCTAAGGCAACCATTTCACTCACAAGAGTTGTGAGCCTGAGATCCAAGTCTTCCAGTGACTCAGCAGTACCTTGTTTATTGTTTTGAAACTTTAACTTCAGGACTTCGAGTTTGTTTTCCTTGGTTTTGTCAGATCCAACACACAGATCTTGGATCATTTTCCAAGCTTCCTTAGCAGTCTTTGCACCCCATAGTTTGCACTGTATGGTGTCAAGAGTAGACCGGATAATGATGTTTCTTGCTTGTCCATCAAGACGCAATCTTTTGGCTTCATCAGTAGTCCATTTCTCTCTAGGTTTTGGTACGATTGTGTCGACCGGTTCACCTAAAATAGTTTCCTTTCCACCGATATCTGTGGTTTTATGAGGAAAGCTTCTTTCAAGTTTAGTGATCTTGATTGGGCCATCGTTTATGACAGTCAACATCTCATCACTAATGGCCTCAAGATGTAACATCATGTTGTTTCGCCATTTTTCATAGTTTTCCAGCTTTAGCAATGGAGCGTCTCCTAATGACATCCTGCAAAAAACAACAAACTACCAACCTTGATCAAGTGTGAGTAATTTACGGAAAGCACTTAAACGGAATCTAGGTTCAGTGCAAAAGGAATGAACCTCCTGCTCTGATACCACTTGTTGGTCCCTTTGGACAACAAGTAGAGACTAGAAGGGGGGGGTGGTGAATAGTCTCTAAAACTTTTCCGGCGTCTAAAACTTTCTCATCAAGGTGCTTTTACTTTTCAGTAAAGAGCTTATGCTGATACTTAAATAATCAGAGAGCGGAAGTCTTTCGAAATTAAGTGCTTTTGTTAAAATAACAATTCAGCAGGTTAAGCAAAACAAATTTAAATCAAGTCTGCTGAATAAAAGCTTTTTGAAAGAATCTGCAGTAACTAAAAATAAAGCTTTGATGAAATGTAAATGCAGTAAGTAAATCACACAAACACTTTATAGTGGTATCTGAGGATGGCGTAATACCTCAACTAGTCCACTTTTTCCTTGCTAGGACTGAATTCACTAAGATAGATGATGAGGTTCCTTACAACACCTAATCTACTAGAATTCCAGAAACCAAAGCACCCTTGCTTTGTTTCCAACCTATCCAGATAACTAAAACCTTGTTCTCCACCAAACATGGGACACTTATCAACAAGTCCTTGCTTGATTAGTTGCCCCTGCATTTTACCCCTGTAAAAAGGGTGTTTTATCAGTTAGAGAGGTTTTGGGTGAATATCACTATGAGATTAATTTTTCAGCTAATTCCAAGTAATCTTAAGAAACTCAAATGAATAACTTTTCAGTTATAAGTATATTGTTTCTGGGTGTCAAGACTATTTCTTGTTCAGGAGAAAGAATACATTAACCAATTTCTTAGCTAAAGTTCTACTTCTTCACAAGTAGCTTTTGTTTCAAGCTTAAGTCTTGGGTCGGATCTTTAGACAGTAGTGAGTTTAAGAAAGATGTGAGTTTGAAAGCACAAGTGAGTGTAAGATCACGTTGTTGACACACCTTCTTTCACTGCCTAAGGGTCTCTATTTATAGTGATTTCTTGGTACCGTTTGAATTTTAAAATTCTAAGTCGGAGCCAAAAAATGCCACTATCTTGCTACGAAAGTACTGTCAGTAGCGTGTTCAACTTTTTCAGAACGACATGTTTTTTTTTTTTTTTGGCACGAAATTTAAAATTTTATAGAAGCCCAATCGAGAGTATGTACAGAATACGAGGGGTATACCCCAAGTGAAGCTCATGTCTAGTTTATCTAAACGAATCCAAAAATGCTAATCATTGTACTGTCCGAGCTAGAGAATACAACAAGCTCTAGTACGCAACTATGACTTGCGTAAAGCTCAACTACAAACTACAGTCAAGGAGACATCAAAGGAGAATTGACAAAAAAAATCCAGACTATGGCAAGCAACACCACTTCATTCCGACTCCAGGACCAAGGCCTGTGATCGTACTCTGCCGGTATTGCCAGGTAGTAAGTAGCTTGCTCAAAATAGGACAGGCGCCTCCACACCGATCGCTCTCTCATGGGACAGAAGGAAGAGAACAAGTCTGAGTGAATATACCTGCCTCCTACTTACCAGCAACTCACACAATCTCTTTTTTCACACCAGCTGCTAATCTGCACATAACATCAACTAAACAAAACCCCGAGTAACATTAGTTCCATCAGGATAGAATCAAAAGAGCAAAACCTAAACTAGGACCACTCAGCCCATCAATGAATTCTCTGTAACTTAGTCAACACATTCTTAACAAACTTGTTTGGGTGTTTCCCCATCTTGAAATTAATTCTCACATGTAAACTACTAGCTAAGGACTGACAAGTAACCTGCACAGGAGTATCTTTTCCGTCAAAGATTTTAACATTTCTGGCCCTCCAAATCCCATCCACCACACTGTTAAACACAACAACCCTAATCAGAAAGACATCACTCTTTTTATGCTGAGACTGACCAAACCATCTAATCCAATCTTGAACATTGAAGCTTCTTGCCATAATCCCTACAGTTCTCATCATAACAGACAAGATATTAGCAGAATTTGCACATTGAAAAAAAAGATGATCAATAGTCTCATCACACTGTCCACACATCACACAAACAGCTTCATCAATAATCCCAAACTTACAAAGTCTAACTCTAGTAGGGATTTTCCTATTACACATCAGCCAATTTATAAAAGAAATTCTAGGAGTAGAAAATTTAGACCAAACCTGAGAATTCCAAGTCATAGCAGGTAGAGCTTTATGAAAAAAATCATACCATATAATGACCAGCTCCTTTCTCTTCCCACCTTGCCAGGATAGTATTTCAGTCATGTCATAATTCCTCTTCAACTCATCTCTCAGCCTTAGAAGAGCCTTCCACCATGGGGAATCCCCTTGCTTCTCCTGAACATTCCAAATATCTGAGTCCTTAACTTGTATTCCTGCACCCAAAGCTGCCATATAGTAAGGTTAGTATAATACAAGTATCAAAAGAACACAAATGAGTACACATTAAGGCTTTATTCCAACTCAATATCTCTTTAATCTGCAAACCTCCATGATCATAATCCTGACAAACCTGTGACCAAGCAACTAAGTTCCTTCTTCCATTCCCAGTACCTGTCCACAGATAATTTCTACAAAGGCCCTCAATTTTCTTAACAACTCCAATAGGAAGAGGCAGAACAAAACACCAAAAAGTCTGAATGCTCCTAATGACAGACTTAACTAACTGAAGCCTCCCTGCATAGCTCAGTTGCTTGGCAGACCAGCTTTGCAACTTTCCAGTAATCTTCTTAACCAGAGGATCATACTCATTAATTCTAAGTTTCTTGGGACTAATAGGAATCCCAAGGTACCTAACAGGAAACCTACCCTCCTGGAAATCCCAAATTCTCATCAATCTTTCTTTCATACTCCCCTGCACACCAGCCAAAAAAATAGAACTCTTATTCTGATTAATGTGCAAACCAGAAGCCCTAGAAAAATGATCCATAAACTCTTTCATAATGATCAAAGACCCCTCATCCGCCCTGCAAAAGAGTAAAAGATCATCTGCAAAGCACATATGTGTTAGATCAATCCTGGAACATTTAGGATGAAAATGAAAACCACCCCTATTCTTAGTAAACCTGCAAAATAGTCTAGACAAGTAATCCATACAGATAACAAAATGGTAACTGGACATAGGGTCCCCCTGCCTAAGCCCTTGCTTAACAGGCATGTTTCCTTCCAGAACACCATTGATACAGAAACAGAAACTAGCACTAGACACACAGGTTATTGTCAAATGCACAAACCACTTGTCAAAACCAAGACAAAGAAGCACATTTTCAAGAAACTTCCAACTAATGGTATCATAGGCTTTGCGCAAATCAATATTCAACATACAACGGGGAGAGATATTTTTCCTATTATAGCATCTAACCAACTCCTGAGCCAAGAACACATTTTGAAAAAAAGATCCATATGTCCTGAGCCAAGAACGACATGCTTTTCATTTAATGTTCTTTGACCCTTTTCAACGTTGGAGCACAAATGTAAGTACTACTTCAACAAGTAAGGTTCGTTATGTTAAGGGAACCTTAGATTATGGTTTACACTTTACTCGTTCGCCAAGTTCACGTGTTCTTGCCTATTCAGATGCAGACTGGGCATGCTGTCTTGACACTCGTCGCTCGACTTATGGTTATTCAATTTTTTTAGGTGACAATCTTGTGTGTTGGATTGCAAAGAAACAACCTACTGTTGCTCGCTCTAGTTGTGAGTCCGAGTACCGTGCTCTTGCCAATATTTCAGAAGAAATTATATGGGTTGTGTCTCTTCTTCGTGACTTGCAAGTTATATATTCCTCCTGCGCCACCAACTCTTTTGTGCGACAATAAGAGTGCCATCTTCTTAAGTCAGAATCGTGTTGCTCACAAGCGAGTTAAGCATATTGATATTGATTATCACTTCGCCCGGGAACTCATTTCCTCTGGACAACTCATTACACAATTTGTTCCCTCTCATCTTCAGCTCGCTGACATATTCACGAAAGGGCTTCCTCGTCCTCTATTTGAGTTTTTTCCATTCCAAGCTTCGCGTTGGCGCTTTGCTTGGGGGGTGGGGGGGGGGGGGTGTTAGAGAAAATATTGTGCAAGATCCTACATGATCTCTCTTACACTATTGTAATTATATTTTCCTTGTATATGTGCCCGAGATGTGTTATTGTATATACAGTATATACTGAATATACTCAACACCTACAATTGAGGTGAATTCAATATTCCTATCATATCATATTTATGGAGTTTTAGTACTATAACTTCATACTATACGATTGTCGATTGAGTTTGAACCAGATTAACCACAAAAATCCCAACAGAACACATATATACATCACTAAATTTCAGTTTCAAATGCATTTATTACAGATATGTTGACTGTGAGCCGGAGTATTACATTTTTGTTTTTGAGAAGAAGAGGGGATTTTATAAATAAAGGAGTCAATGGCTCAGTATAACAGTTACAAATAGGAGACATAACAGTAGACACCATAATAGAGTGTCAAGATAAGAGAGGCTAAGGAGGTTATGTATAATCAAAGGGCAGAGTAGTATAACCCATATCATCTACAGCAAAACTTCGACTCAGCAGGTGAGCTAACTGGTCCGCTGTCCTCCTTACATGGATAATCTGGTGTTCAGCGAAGTGTGAAAGCTGTTGTTTCATGGACGAGTACACAGCTCCATTGTCAGACAAGAGATGGACCCCGGATTGTAAGCCTTTCACAACAAGTAAAGAATAGGAAAATTGCATTTTTGGTCCCTTAATTGACCATCCCTTACGTTTTTGGTCCTAACTCAATTTTTTTTTGTACTTTTGGTCCTGGGACCGTATTACATACTGTATTTTATACGAATCTTCAAATACGCCACATGATGCTGATTTGGAACATTTTGGATTGAGCTGGCAAGGAATTAAAACAAAAAAAAAACAAAAAAACAAAAACACACTAGCTCATGTCTTCTTCCTGGAGTTCGAGTACTGCTACAGTACGCACTCCACCGTACCACAACCACGGCTCCTCCATCTCCTCCACGTGCACGTCCTTGAGCACCACCTTGCTCCACCAAAACATCCACCGCACAGCCGCTTTATTCCACCGGAAAAATCATCATCTCCACGCGACCACTTCTCTACCACCACCAATTTTCGTTGTTCCATCATCACGAATCATTTTCCACCGCACCATCATCATTCGCGGCCACCCAATCCTCTTCTCCGCCTCTCCTCCGTTCGGCCACCATAAACCGCCACCCACCTCCGCCAAACACTACGCCGCCACCACTACGCTTGTTTCGGTCATCATCATCCCGTACGAAATTCATCACCATATTCTTCTTCATCTCCTCCACCATCTCAATTCCTCCGTATCCCACACGGCCAGATTGTAGAACTGAATTTCATCAATTCCTCAAGGGCTTGTCGAACTGAATTGGGATGAGATCAATTCCTCGTTCTTTGGCCAGATTGTAGAGAGATGTAGTGCTCCAGATCGGAGCTCCGGCAGCGTGACCGCCGGATTACTTTTTAAATATTCTTTTTTTTTTTTTTATTGTTTTTAATTTGATTTTCTTATTTATTTTTTATATTTGACTAATGATGTGGCATTTCAGGTGGCATTTGAGGTGGCAAGGGACTAAAATCGTGGGTACAAATCTCGTATTTATACGAAAAGGACCAAAATTGCAAAACAAAAATTGAGTTGGGACCAAAAACGCGAAGGGCGGTCATTTAAGGGACCAAAAACGCAATTTTCCCAGTAAAGAATCACCTTCAATGATACACGTTCATAGCCAAGATGGTGGGCAAGGGAGATAGCAAGACGAGCAGCATAGGCTTCAGCCGTCTCAACTCCTAAGCCGGCTGGGATCGTTTTCCTGGCCCAGATGAGTACAAGACCAGTATGGTCTCTGAGTATTACATTAATTTACATTAAGTTGTGATATTATTTACGGGTATTGCATTAATTAATTAGTTTTAATTAAATTAAAAAGTTGTGATTCACGGGTATTTTACATTCAATTATTATAGTCCAAACCTTACTGCTTTGTGTACTTCAGCAGCTGGCTAGCAGCACACCAGTGCATTTGCACACGTTCAATATGTGCACTGTATAACTAGTATTAGTTGGTAATGCTATTGATTGCTATAAATAACCACAAGTACTTGAACAAATACTTGAAGCAAGAAAATCAAGTAAATAAAGTTGCATGCAAGGTCTCTTGATTTTAACAAGAATTAATTAGCATGTCTGTGGTACTAAAGAACGCGAGTCTTATACTATCCTACATGAAATGTACTCTGGATTTCCTCCTCTATCAGTCTTTCTTGTTCCCATCCTCTCTCGATCCCGTTGTATTACAAACAGTCGAGTCTCATCCTACACAATGCCACCTCGATTCCCCAGATGAAGAATGCGTGATTTGTTTATGCAAAATAGGGGACGATGATGAAATCAGGACGATCAAGTGCTGCCATTTTTTCCACAGAGTTTGCTTGGATAGGTGGGTCTGGTACGGGCACTGGACATGTCCACTCTGTCGTACTTTCATGACGAAGAAGACTATGTTTTCCACCTTTGATCGATGCTGATGATCATCAGGTTCAGGTTCTGGTGTTCAATTTATGGCAAGTTAGATCAAGTAGCATTACCTGGTGGTTACGTTAGTTAGTCATTGGTATTACTAGAGTTGTATACTAATTCCAAATTAGGCAATTGCACTTTTGGTCTCTGATGTCCCTGTTTTTCGTTAATACAATACGGTCATATAATTTTCATATAACGTTCAGTTCCAGATTAAAAAAGGAGCTCAAATGCCAGTTTTAAAATTAAAGGAACCCCCAAGTACATTAAAGATAGCACTGTTTCACAAAACCAGTGGAGTGTAGAATAGTATCTTGTAATGGCAAAGAAAGCTCTCCGAAGTAAACTTTACTCTTGTTAGAATTCGCAACAAGTCCAGTAGATTGTGAAAAGATATGGAACTTCGCCATAACAAGTTCCACAAAAGTGCTATCTCCTCTTGAAAACAACAAGAGATCATCCGCACAAAACATATTAGTAATTAATATGTTCCCTCTCATCTTTGGGATGCCAATTGAAATCTGGAGTTTCTTTTATTGTTTGCAAAACTCTATGAAGATACTCCATCACAATAACAAAGAGAAGCGGTGAAATTAGATCTTCTTGCCTCAAACCCCTGTTAATTATTAGCAACCAAAACTTTAGAAGGAACCCCCTGGATATTGTATCTGTAAGAGACTGTAATCACACAAAGCATGATCCATTCAACAAATTTCCTAGGAAAATTCATCTCCTGTATAATACTTTCCAGAGCACACCATTTACCACTATCATAAGCATACCGAGGTTCATGTCATACCAGATCACCGAATACACCAACCACCGGTTGTATCCAGAGTCTGGGGAAAGATCTGTTGAAGATGACCTTAACCGTCGGTCCGTCTCGCCCGGTAGCCACCCACGACAGTCTAGAAACCGTTTCACAAATAAATAACAGATAGTGTTCATAATTCATAATGCTTTGTATCATCTTTGGAAAGAGAACAATATCGCAACTCGATATTCAATGTTTTCAGATAAATAGAACATGAACTCAAATCCGATAAATTAAACTGATCACAAATATACAACAATAGAATGATTGCTCAACAATAACTGGAGGAAGAGTATCAGACTTGAGAATTTAATATAAGTGATTCAAATAGAATATTGCAAGCATGCGAGATGATAAAAGGGAAATAGCATGGTCATTTCAACATGACCAGTAATAGGAGACGAAGACAATGTGTGACCGTACATTTGAACCAATGGACCATAGAGATATCACGGAGATAATAAGAAGAATCCAAAAGGAGAGTAAAATTTGATTAAGTATTCAATGGTAGAAACAAAGAAATTGCAAAGATAGTGATAAAGGTCATTGAAGAAGAAACGAAGGAACAATAGAAGCGAGAAAAGAATCAATCTCATCTCAGGCAAGAGAAAGGATACAAGAGAGGAAAATAGTTAAAGGTGGGACTGGTGAGAAAGTATTTGAAACAAGAGTACTCGGTTTTGAAATCAATGGACTGGTGAGAAAGTATTTGAAACAAGAGTACTAGGTTTAGAAACCAATGGGAAAAAGGTTAAGAAAAAGAATTACAAAATGGTGAGATCCATGAAAGGGAATTGAGACGCTCTCGAGTTACAAGTGAAAGAAGGGATAAACTTGGTCAAAGGTAAATGAGGCAAATGGATGATCAAGAATTGATGATATCAGAAGGTCCATTGAATATACGTAATACACAAGTGTGTAAGTATAATTAGGAAACGTATCGAATGGCATACGACACATTAACAATGGATTGCACATGTGATAGCAAAGATAAATATCAATTTTCCTTTGGGGCGGATGCCCAAACGGTATAAGGAGGAAAGTCTAAAATCCTTACCTTTCTTACCTTTCTACGTAATAATCATGTAACCAAATCACAAATTGTGTCGGGAATAGTTCTCCGGATCCATCCACCTAAACCGAGTAAAGGAAATAAGTACATGTTCGAGTTGAAATACCTTATTATAATAGTTTAATTATTAGTATGTTCAAGGACAAGTACTATGAATAAAGTACTAATCATTTTTCAATTTTTTTTTTTTTTTTTGAAACGGCTAAAAGATTTCATTAAAAAACGGGCATAAGAAATTCCCCAACATTACAACAAAAAAGAAAGAAAGAAAAAGATACACGAGAGGCAGGGGAACAAATCCAACCATCTAATTACAATCGACCCAAAACTGCAGGGAGGTGTGAACAGGCTACAGAAACAACGTCACTAGCAACAACCAAACTACCTACACTTTGTACATACGATCAGCAAGGACTCACGTGCAGCAGCCTAGAAGCAGCTTCCCAAAAAAGAAAACCAACCACTGGTCTCACTAACAAAGTTCAAAGAACATTAAACCGGCACCGAAACGCAGGATCAAACAAGGAGGCAACGTCGGGGTCGAGAGTATGGCAAGTAATTTAAAATAATTTTCATATACTCCATCCCACGACAGTGTCCTTATCGTGACGGAGATATAGTCTATTCCTTGCCACACCCCGAAAGACATGAAACACGAAGAGATTAGCAACAACAAAAAACCATCCTCAAGAGAACCAACCACAACTTAGAGCCCTAGGGGTCACATTCCTCCACCCTATGTCAATAATGAGAATTTTGCAAGCTCAATAGAGTAGGAATAACCATTTGTCCATCAAACGCCAAGGTCCATCATTGTAACTGCGGGATGGCTCCAATTGGTTCCTACCCGACTCTACACCCTATTCTCATCGACCGGCAAGTGGCAAGTAATTTAAGACATGAACAAAAGGTCTTATAAGAGTGTTTAAGACATCGGAAAGGAATTTATAGACCCAAAAGGTTCCCCTAACCAAGTCGAAATACCTTCCCGGTGTGATTATCTCCTCGAGCAGCAGACCCGTGACCATCCCAAAAGGCCATGAAGTAAATAAACTGACGCCTGAATAAGCCATCAGAAAAGATTAGAAGCACTAGCCCTCGAATAGCTACTGCCCGCCAACAATTAATAAAGTGAAAGAGACAAGAAACAAGTTAGTCAACAATCACAATAAATAGACCCGGCAAGCAATTCACCACACAGGCCCAATACTCCAGTGAATGAAGCTAGCTCAAAGAACCTTCCTTTTCGACCCTAACAAAAGAGATCAACATGTTAGATAAAAACCTCCCGCTTAAAGAATCTCCTCTTCGAATAAGCTACGTCTCAAGGCACCAAGACGGATTTAAGAACCACTCTTCCACCCGATTGTAAGCATTCAACTTTTCATTTCCTTTTAGCCACGACGAACTTTGAGTCTTTATTTTTCTACGACTTGCCTTTTATTCCATTCAACCCCATTGTAGATTAGATCGTTTCTAGCCTTCCATTGCATCCAAATTGTGCAAAACCAAATTAGTTGGCATCCCTCTAGAGCTTCACTCTTCCCCATTTACTAAGGTTTTCCAAACTCTCCTCAAAACTAGACCCCAAGAGGAAAGGTAAGTCAATCCAAGCAAACAAAGACTCCCAAATTTGTAAAGCAAATTGACACGAGCCAAAGATATGCCAAGAAATCTCCACCACTCCTTCACACCTCTTGCAACTAACATCCTCATTAGTCAAAAACACCCCTCTCTTATTAAGATTCACATTGGAAGGGATTTTATCTTGAATCAATTTCCATACAAAGATGTTCACTTTCAGGGGAACCGACTTGTT
Organism: Plantago ovata; assembly: GCA_028274465.1. Taxonomy (NCBI): domain Eukaryota; kingdom Viridiplantae; phylum Streptophyta; class Magnoliopsida; order Lamiales; family Plantaginaceae; genus Plantago; species Plantago ovata. The sequence goes on from CM051458.1 coordinate 12,780,716, forward strand.
CCAAATCACCTTCGACCACCTCTTTAAAAATGGCTCATCTATTTGACCACTTGCATTCACTTCCTCATAGCCCTCTCTAGTCGAATAGGTATCGAAATTTCCTCTTGTCCATATCCAAAGGTCAAGACCCAAACCTCTTCGTATAAAAGGCTCCACTTTGGCTTGGAGCTCAATAACTAGGCTTGCATCTCTTCCTCTAAGACTTCTCAACCAACTCCACGAGAAGATCAAGTCATGATCACCTCTAGACACCCTTTCACTAACTTTCACATCCTTATTTACTTCAAGCCTATAGAGTCTTGGTAAAAGCTCCTTCAAACAATTATCCTTGTTACACCACTTCTCCTTCCAAAACAAGGTATCACTTCCAATCCCCACCTTCTTAATAACATTACCTTTGAACCAATCCTTGGAGGCCACACACTTTATAAGATCCCTCCACCATTCCGACCAAAGACCGGTTCCTCTTCTCCCATTTTCCCATTTCTCCACATTATTCCAAAGGTCTCCAAACTTTGAGGACAAAATTTCACCCAAAGTTCATCCCCACCTTGTAAGAATCTCCAACCCCATCGCCCTAGTAGCACTAGATTAAAAGAATCAATGTTCTTGAAACCAAGCCCTCCATCCTTTTTGGGGATACAAGTTTTTTTCCAACACACCCAATAGATGCCTTTTTCCCCTTGCTCCTGACAACCCTTCCAAAAGAAGTTCCTTTGGATGCTAGTGAGAATTTTAGCAACTGAACTTGGAAGACAAAAAAGGAGAGATAGTAGATAGGTAGAGCACTAAGTACCGACTTAATGAGGACCATCTTCCTCCTTGTGACAAGAGTTTGTTCTCCCAAGCTCCAAGCCTTGCAACCAACCTCTCTTTCACTACCTTTCCAAGTATTCTTGTCTCTTCCTTTTCCTCCAACCGGGAGCCAAAGATAGATGAAGTGAATCTTACTGGTAGCACAATTAAGAAAGCTAGCCCCCTCTTCCAACCAAGAGTCCTCCACATTGATTTCCATAAGGCTACTCTTCTTGAAATTGATCCTCAATCCGGATACCAATTCAAAGCACCTAAGCACACTTTTCACCACCTCAAAGTTTTCTAGAGTAGCATGACCCAAGATAAGGGAGTCATCCGCAAATTGAAGAAGTCACATAGGTACCTTTTCCTTTCCAACAAGGATAGGTTTAAAAACACAGGTAGCACACGCTCTCGTGAACATCCTACTCAACCCTTCCGCCACAATAAGATATAGGAACGGTGAAAGAGGATCCCCTTGCCTCAACCCTCTTTGGATATTGAACTCTTTAGTAGGGCTTCCGTTGACCAAAATGGATAAGGAGGCGGTAGTGACACACTCCTTTATCCACTTAATCCAAAGCTCCCCAAAGTTCAACTCCTTCATCATCCCGAAAAGAAAATCCCAACTTACGGAATCGTAGGCTTTGGCGAAGTCGAGTTTGAGAAAGAAAGCTTTTTCTTTTCTTCTCTTGACATCATGGATTGATTCATTGGCCACTAGAACCATCCAAAATATTCCTATCCCCAATAAACGTCGATTGGTTCACCGAGATTAGATCTTCCAACACCATACTTAACCTCTTTGACAACACCTTCGCTATGATTTTATAGAGGCTATTGACCAAAGAAATTGGTCGGTAATCGCCAATGCTAACGGGATTGGTGCTCTTGGGGATTAAAGTGATGAAGGTACTATTAACTCCTTTAGTAAGACGCGCATTCTTGTGAAATTCTTTAAAGACTCGGAAGATGTCTCCTTTGATGGTCTCCCATGAGGACGTAAAGAAATTTCCATTAAAACCATCCGGACCCGGACTTTTGTCCGCACCACAATCCCACACCGCCATCTTTATCTCCACTTCCTCAAAGGGCTTCTCCAAAACATCTCTCAAGTCGTTACTCAATCTCTTCCCTTCCAAACCGTTAAAGGCCAAGACCTCCTCACTACCTTTCTTGAAATGATCCTCAAAGAAGTCTTTTATCCCATCTCTCACCTTTTCAATATCCTCCACCCACCTCCCATTAATCCTAACTCCATCCACAAGGTTCCCTATACTTCTCTTCTTAATAATTCTATGGAAGAATTTGGTGTTGGCGTCTCCCTCTTTGACCCAATTCTTTTCTGCTTGTTGCGATAAGAGATTCTCTTTGACACCCAACAATCTTTCTAGTTCTACCGTAATGTTCCTACGAAGATTAACCTCTTCTTCCATAAGACTGCGATGCTGCTCTCTCAACCGTTGTGCTTGCTGCCCCTGCTTCGTTGCTGCTGGTACTTGCTTCCCCTATTTCGCTACTGCTGGTACTTTCTACCCCTGCTTCGTTACCGCTGTTAGTGCGCCCAGACCCGTGACATGTTGCTGCTAAGGCTGATTCCGTTCTAACTTCCTCTGTTACGTGAATGCAGGTTCTGTTCTGGCCATAAGAACTTGTCCGGTTCCGGTTCAGCTCAAGATCCAGACCGTTGGTAAGCTGGACCGTGTTATGGTTACTCGGTAAGTGGTTTGGTTCTCTATTGATTCGACCAACTTCGGAAATATAAAGAGCTTCCAACTTAAGATCCGACTCCTCCAAACCAGACTCAAGAGTACAAATCCTCTCATCCAAGTTCCCAAAGTGTTCTAAGTGCCAAGCCTTTAGACGAAGTTTCAAAGATTTGAGTTTTTCCTTTATGACATAACTTCCCAAACCCACCACTTCATTCTTTCCCATTCCTCCTTGACCACCTCCTTGAAGCATTTCAATTTGGTCCATTCGTTTACAAAACGGAACGGTTTAGGACCCCAATCTCTTCCTTCCTCCCTAAGAAGTAAGGCTACATGATTCGAAATCCTTCTTTTAAGGTCAACTTGTGAAATAGTTGGCCACGCCTCAATCCAACTTTCCGACAAAAGAAACCGGTCAGGCCTACTACAAAAACTACTATTGGTTCTATACCCCGTGAACTTCCTTCTTCGTAAAGGCAAATCCAGCAAATCTGCTTGGAGGATGAAATTATTAAAAACCTCCATACTCCTCTTTCCTCCACCCAAAACTTTCCCTTTTCTTTCCTCCGGTAATCTAACCGTGTTGAAATCCCCACAAAGACACCAACACCAACATGGGATAGTAATCGAGCCTTTTCTTCTTAGAAGAGATTCCCAAAGGACATGTCTTTCACTCTCAATACAAGATGCATAAACATTCACAATGACAACCTCCACCCCTTTCCACCACCCTTCTACACCTAAAGCTCCATCTTCCCCCCAAAATGAGGTTTTTTGGAATACATCCGGATTCCACATCGAAAGAATGCCTCTCGACTTTCCTAACGAACCAATGTGAACCCAATCGACTCTATCATTACCCCATAATTTTACCACTTTTCTTTTGGTGAAGTTCGATTTCTTTGCCTCATGAAGACAAACAAAGTCTAGCTTTTCACCCACAATCAACTTACGAATTTCTTGTTTTTTTAGTGCACCACCTAGACCCCGAATATTGAAGGAGAGCATCTTCATTGATCACCCCCATCCACTACACCAGCATGCTTAGTTCCATCTAACACTAACATATCTCTATCTCTTGATTCACAAGCCGAAGCCAATTCAATTGCCTTCTCTTTATCATTCACATTTATCAATCCAATCCCCACTGCTAGGCTCACTGCATCCCTAGCAACCACATTAGCCGATCTTTTGAGGAATAAATCGTTGCAAGAACGTATTTCATCATCATTCGGACATCGTCCCCCATCTATCAAATCCTTCAAGACAATCATAGGAGTCGACCCCTTGGTTACACGCGGTTTTTTCCTTTTAATTCCTAATGAAGCCACCACCCCTAATTTATTTCCTCTCGTTCTCGACCGAGTACAGGGCCTACTCTCCTGCTCTGTTCTACTCTGCAATCCCGATGAAAGCTTGTCTTGAGCTTGAGCTTTGGCCTCCTTCTGATGCTGTAAATTCTCTATTACTTTCAAGATCCCAAACGGGTCCAAAGACGCCTTTGGTTGAGAGGAAGTCTATGAAGGGGAGTGGGTACTAGCGGACAAAGAAGACGGGAAGTTATCAGTCTCTTGGTTCATGTCTACCTTGTTAGACAAATCAACGTGCCTCTCCAATGAATCCTCTGATTCTGAACCAGATTGCGGTGTGCTAAAGGATGGTGAATTATCGTTCGACTGTGGTAAAAACCCTCCGCCTGTTTTTAAAGCTTTATCAGAATCTAAATCAGCTAAGGAGGACGATCCCAAAGCGCAATTCATCCCAGATAAGAGCGCGTTCCCAGGTAAAACGATTTCCACGGGCTCTAGCTGCTGTATATCGGTTTCCTCCCTTAACTGGAGGGATGGGCTAAATTGTAAGGCAACTTCTGGCCCAACAACTGAAACCCCCTATTCTTTCTGTGGCCCAATAGCCAGTCTAGCTATTCACCAACAACTCAGGCCCAACCTTAGAACTTCCTGTGGCCCAGACTTATCTTCCTTAAACCCCTCAACGCCACCAACCGAATCTTCTCTGAGCAAATCTTCTTGGTCAATGCTTGCAGTCCCACTTCCCATCAGCTCTTTTGGCGTCTCTACCACCATGGATGGTGACAGCTCGACGTCGTCGCCCTCAGAGCTCTCTGCCACCTTATTTTTGTCAGTCCCTGCTCCCGAAACCTGTTCCTCGATTGCCACATCCGAGCCCGAACAACTTGAAAGTCCCAAAGTACCCTCCTCATCCTCCTTCCAGCTTTCATCCTCATCTTCACTATCAATACAATCGCCGTACGATCTCCCGGAGAAGAATTCTGATTTATCTGTGTCCGAAACATGATCTAGGCGCTCAACACGATCAAGGCCCATACAGTAATCTTCCCCTGAACGCAACAGAAAAATCTGCTCCGACTCCAATGCTTCCACCATGTTAATAGTAAAGATTTCGTGTTGCCGTTTGATAAGTGAATTGACTCTAATGACTTCAAACTTGTTTGTTTCGATTAAGACTTTGCTAAAGTCAATCTTCCCACTTGTTACCGGATGAATTTCAGTCACCTTACCAATCTTTTCCCCAAGCTTCTAAAAGTCGAATCTGACCAAAGATGAAGCGGAACCCCGAAGATAGAAATCCAAGTCCTTCTCAGCTTTACTGTTTCTTTAGAGGACCAAGGTCTGAGGTTTTTAAACCAACAACTCAACCACAGTTTTTCCTCCTCCAAAAGATTTCGTGAGCTTGCTCATTAGGCGGTACTAGTAGCCAGGACTCCAACTAAAATTTTGCCACTTTCAAGTTTTTGTGACCATTAACAATACAATACCATGTATTAGTAAATGTGTTGAATGATATATATCATCTTGACAAGCGGCTCATAGCCAAACCCTCTACAATTTACTTCACTGAGAATTACTTCCTCCAACGGCTTAATAACTTCCTAACGGGACTATTCATCGCGAACTTTGACCACGTATAACTCCTAAATTATGTTAGAAAAAAATATAATAAAATTATATTATGAAATTAAATGGAGTATATTTTCATAATCAACTTTCAATTTATATTGATACACTTTAATTTAAAATTTATACATAGTCAAAGGTCGCGATAAATATTCTATTAAAGAAAATTATTAATGAAAGGGAGGTAGTACATTACAAAAATGATAAAGATAAAGATATACTGAAGATATATTTTACTTTATCCTGTAGAATAGAAAGTAGATAAACACCAACGAGTCTTCTAATGTAATCTCCCCAAGTACGATCAAATTTAGCATGTTGAGTATCTAGTTATCTATTATTGAAGCTCCAACTAATTATTTACACATACCCAAAACTTCATGAAGTAAACTAATTGTCAAATGAATGAAATCCAAGTTAAATTTAATCAATCATTCCCGTAAATGTTATTCCCGTAAATGTTTGTTGGAATTTCTAATCTCAAGTTAGCCTTCGTACCGACTTGAGAACAGGCCCCCACTAGATCGTTGCCATGTGGCAGTTAATTTAATCTGATCCCTTCTTTTTGGTTCAAAACTATTTTGTATATAATTTTCGGTACGATCTATTAAAAATTATAGTTTTTAAATAAAAATAATCCATCTAAAATATAAGTTGACCACAATGCCGTTTCTTAATATATATTCTTGTATTTAAAAGTATTTTAATTAAAATTTTGTATAATTACATTAATTTTCTAGAATAATATTAATCAATTAAACTTTCTAATTTATCATTACCGGTTAGTTCCGTTCAATTAATCATAACAAAATTATTCATCCACTATGAAGAACCCTAACTAATTGATTTTCCCCCAAACTGCTATCTCTATAAAATCGTTTGGCGAAAAACTACTACTACTACTTTCCGCTTCATCATTAATTAATTATACAAAAATTGTCATGATCATCTTTTTCAAATTCCATTAGGTCCAACTAGATACATTTAAATTGTGTTTTTAGAGCTTGATAGTGGATAGACTCATTCCTTGTTGTTTATGATGCTGTCAGAGATTGATAATGGTTTTTCTCTCATTTACATTTAATCATGTATCCATACTATAAAGTAATTTATTGACCAAAATTGCAGTTTTATTGTTCTAGTTTTACCTGAGCTGGAATGGGCATGGTGCCGTGGTACCAATTATGCTCCATTGATTATTGATTGATCAATTTGCCGGCGATGGATCCAGTTGGTTGATTAATCGATTGTTTTGATTTTGATTTTGAAGTATAATGATTTTAAAGATATAATAAAATATATAAAATACTAATTTAATTGAATATTTATGGGGTATAAATGTACATCCAAGAGTTATTAGTAAAAATTAAATTATTTATTATAAAATAATAATTTCGTACCATTGCCACGTGGCAATCATCTGGTGGAGACCTGTTCTCAGGTCGGTACGAACGCTAATGAGTATATAGAAAGCCCCATGTTTATTAATATTAATTAAGTTAGTGAATCACGTTCCTTTCCTATATCAGTTTTAACTCCATACCCTATATCATGTTGGCTCCTCACAACAGGTTACATCTCTTAACTTTGTTATGAAATCAGAGGACAACCCCTTCAACAAACCTTAGACAGCCTTAATTTCAAACATGCACATATCGACATATTTTCCAAGAAAATAAACATCAACAGAATTGCATCTATTTATGGAATTATACCCTACTGATCAAGATCGCATTGTGCATCTCCATCTCCTCGTCCATTCCCTTCGAACCACCTGGATCCCCTGCCTGGCGTCACCACTACGCCGCTGGAGCGTTCCGATCACGGAGCCGGAGTACTATAAAACCGCAGCGCACGTCTAGCCTATAGATTGCTTCGGTGTTGCCTCCCTGATTTATCCCGTCTCAGCCCGCTTCTCTCCAATTCCCTAACTTTCAACCAATCATTCAATCATCATCGGTTCATCACCTAAACATAGAAAGTAGTGAACTAGTGATCATTTGAATTGTTTGCTTATTTCATATTTCTTCTCCTAATATTTTTGCCCCAAAACTCTCGATGGTACAAGTGAAATGCTCTGTTTCTCTTCTACATAATAAGCAAGTAGGACTGTAGGAGCATAGGTGATCTAATATGTAAACCAAATCTTAGGCACCAAGAAGAAATGAGTTTGAGTGGTACACGTGTAACGGTGTAGTCATAAAGAGAACAATGGAAATGAGTAAGGCTTTCGACTCAACTGCGTCACATCATCATTTCACTAATTTAATCATCATCTCGTCTAACATACTCCAAGAGTCGATCCTCATTGATCCCCTATTTTTTATTTATTTTATTATATTTTTATTTCATCCTCTTTTTGTCATTAGTTTTTTAATCAATTATTCATTTTCATTTTAAAACATCATATAGTACTTCAGAATGCAATGAATATTTAAAAAATTATTAAATAAAAAATAATATAATAGATTATCAAATTATAAAAATACAATTGTGAAAAATTAAAAGTTAAACAATAAACATAAAATATTACATAAGTTGAAAATTAAAAGTTAAACAATATAAACAAACTATTACATAAAATATGAACCCTACTTGGATGTCAATTTTTGAGAATGTAATGTAATAGCTTATTTTATAAATTTAATTTATTATTTTCATTTATACATTATTAAATATGAAAATAAATAATAAACATAAAAAAAGAAAAGAAGGAAAAAACATAATAAAAAAAAAAACGTTAGTAGTAGTATGTATACTGATCATCAATACGCTAGCTAGTAGTAGATTACTAGTAGTATCTTGTATACTTATCATCAATACATCAAATTAAATAAAATTAAATAAATAGGACAACACATAGGACAAAAGAAAGAAAATAAGAAAAAAAGTAAAAAGAAAACAAAAATTAATATAATATGAGTTGAGCTTGAGCTCCTCAACACTTGACTTGAACCTATATTGGAGTCTCAATTAAGAGCTCAAGTTTCTAGTTGAGACTCTGATGGAGAGAGCCTAAGGTGAAAATTAAGATAGAGATAAAAATATAATTATGGTTATTTGTATTATAGTCCCATTGTTTCTATATCTTACTTTCACACCATAAAATATCAAAAAATGGTTATTCCACTACGTACGCCCGAATAATTATATACATATTCTATTCTGGAAGGTCCCATTTCGAGGTTACAAATCCGTGTTCTATACATTCACGAGGTTCTTACATTTGGTGAAATCTTTCTATGGCGCTCTTTTGATACATCAAATTGATAATTTTATTTTTATAACTATTTGACTCAAAGTTTAGGGGCGTTACAATCAGCTCGACTCGTTAACACCCCTAGTCTAACAGATCATTGTGGTCTCACTGGAGACAGACTCTACAAATTATTATGCAAAGTACTTGTTCAATGTTGTCTGTGTGAAAGAGCCTTAAACTTTTGAGTTGCAATCATATCTTTTAACTTACGTGTGCTTAGTAACTGATTAAGATGTAGACTTTCTCGTTGAATTCAAAACACCTCTAACTTGTCAATCATGCTTAAAGTCACTTGGTATGAAACTTTTTGTACTTCTACACAATCATACATCAACTGGATTATCCTCCTCCGTTTATTGTATGATTGATTCAATGATCCATCATCGTTAAAAGATTCACAACTTGTTGATCCTTTGGGTCATCAAGAAAGACATCTATTTCCCTTTCGTTGCTATAATACAATTTTTTAACCTTTGGGTGCGTCCTTATCCTTTTAGTTGATATATTGTGCACCATATGATTTATTTGTGAATCTTGTTACATATTCATTTATTTGTCTAGTTGATATATTTAAACATTTAAACATTATATAATATGTTATTTTGTTCGGAAAACAATTATATACAAAATTATACTTAGGAATAAACTCTTTATAAGATTTTTTTTGCTGGTCCCAACAATATTATTCTATGGGTAGTTTCGAGGACTTTTCTACGGGCAGGCAGGCTTTCGCCTTGCCTGACAACAGTCACCCAATCAAAAGTCGCCATGTCATTCGCCTTCGTCAACCCTTCGCCAAAAAGTTAAAATAATTATTTTTATTTATTTTTGAATTAAATATAAATTTACTTAAATAACCTTGAATTAGAATAATAAATACAGTTATTAAAAAATATAGTGAAATAAAAATATTTACATTTATTATTATTATTATCATCTTTTATTATTCGGGCCAGGTGGGCTGATGACGGTTCGGGCCGGGCCCGAGAACCGGGAAGGTCCGGCCCGGGTCCGAGAACATGCCGCCGGTCAGAAACGGACCGGGAAGGTCCGGCCCGGATTCATATCCCATCTTTGCATCTAATTAAAAAAATAGTAATTTTAATGTTGGATGAGGGATTTGAACCCAAGCCACCACAGTGGAAGTCAGCTTACTTAACCAATAGGAGAATGTTCCAATTTGGTTGAATTGATGATGTTATAAATTTAAGTAATGTATTTTGTATAATGTAAACATTTAACATTTTAATTGTAAATTTGCATTTCATTTTATATTCTTAATCTTAAACTATAATAAATTATTTCTCATTGTTTTTTTACTCTGGTTGATTGACCAACGGAATTACTCATTATTCTAACCTCAACAATGTCCATCCTTACCATATGACTCACATGATGACTAGTTTGTAAACGTGTTGTCAAGTTGTTTTATTATTTATGAATTTTTTTACATTTATATTAAATAATAAACTAATTGACACTAAGAACGGATAAAACAACATATATCATGACTTGTTACGTATATGAGGCTACTAAGTTGCTTCTATAATTGTGATAGAGTTAAGACAATGTAAGTTGGTATCTATGAGTCTGAAGGTTTGACTCATTTTATAGTGAATGTTTCATTGGAGAAGATTAATGCACTTATCCATTATCTCGTATCTCACTGATTGTTATCATTTGTTAGTTTGTTGAGTATAGGGATGGCAATGGTTCGGGCCGGGCTTTAAGAGGCCCGATCGGGCCCGGGAAGACTAGCACCAAGCCCAGGCCCGGCCCGGCCCATGGCCCAGGGCGGGCCTGAACATTAGGCCCAGGCCCGGGCCCGTCATGGCCCGGGCCGGGCTCAGGCCAATACTTTTTTTTTTGTCAATTATTTAGTAATCTAAATGTTGTTTTTTTAGTTATGTAGTGTATTATTAGTAGAATGGTAAATCTATTTAATTTATATCTTTTTGCTTGAGATCAAATATTTTGATATCACTTTTATCATTTGTTTGAGATCGAATGAATTTCTGTGAAAATAAATTTCGAATCAGTTTCTCTTTTGGTCAATTTTATTCTTGTTTTGTAGGATTGGCTCTTGGATTAGTAACCTATATATTTATGATGAGTATTCGGATTAAGGTTACACCTATATATACAATTAAAATTAATATACATTTTTATTAATATTGTGAATAATATTCTAATCGGATAATAAAATTAAGAGAGATGTAGCCCATTTAAAATAACCCTAATATAATTTATTAAATCGATTTTAAATTTAGACATATAAAATAAATATGTGAATATTTGTTGGCCATTTTTGTCATCTGTATGCACAATTTTGATTATTTTCGTTTGGGTGAATACAAGCCAAATTTAAATAGGAACGGTTGTATCCCACTCAAATTCAAATCGGATAATTTCGGATTAAATTTGATTCGATTTATTTTTATCATAACAAATTTCGGGTTAAATTTGATTCGATTTATTCAGTTCAAATATATTTTTAATCTGATGAATTTGTGTCAATATTAATTTGGATAATTTGGAATCGGTTATCTTGTTGTCAACTTTATTATTATGTTGTCAGATCAAATCCCGGGTTAAATGTAGATATTTAACCGATATATTTCTGATCCTTTATGGACTAAATTGAATTTTGGCATATCAATTTTAACAGGATACGCCCATTTATATCAAATTAAAGAAATTAAATAATTTCTATTTGTGAATAATCTTGTGTTTGGAAGCTCCATGAACACTTTTTAGCTTGCTTTGTCCACTCTAATTCATGAGTTGGAACAGGTCAATTATATGGGAATGCGAATGGGAAAATAGACGAGAATGAGCGACCTGTCACTGTTTTTTCTTATGAGAAGTCGACTGAGAGAGGTAGCAGCAGCAAGAGAGAGACGTGAATGAGTGTTCAATTAATTATAAATTTAGGTTGACTATTAATTTTCTATTATAATACTGTATAAAGTAATAGCAATTAATGAACAAAGTAATTGGTAGCCTGGTGGTTTAGTCTTGTGCTATTTAGCCAAAGGTCTTAGGTTCAAATCCTAGCTTTAAATATTTTTGGTAACTATAATTAAACATTTTCAAATTCATTAATAAATAATTTAATATAATAAAAATAATAAAAAAAATTGTCCAAAAAATATTAATAAATCGAAATTATAAAAAAAATATTAAAATTTTTATTTTTTGGAGGGTAAAAATGATATTTTATAAAATATTAATATTTTTATTATAATTTATTAATTAAAATATTAATAAGGCGACAAGACGAAGGATAAGACGATCGCCAAATATTTTTTGGCGAAGTGTTGTGAACCATTAGATCAAAGATCTAATGGTCTAGATCAGTTTGCGTGATATCAGGCAGGCAGGCCTGCCTGACCCTAGAATACTCCTAGTTTTGATCTCCACATACTTAACAAACATTTCATGATGGGTACATTTCTGATATTCTTCTTCTTGGTTGTTTCCTTCCTGAAAGAAGACATTCCAGAGTTATACTGTTACATTTCTTGACCTGGAGAAAAGATATATTTGAACAACTTTATTAGGTGCTCCATTGAGAGGGGTTTTTTTTTTTTTTTACCGGCAATTTTTTTTTTTTTTTTAATCTTTTCCCGTAGAGGTTCAGAATTGAAAACCTGCAGACTTAACGTCTTTTGGATCATGTGGCGGTTATTGCATTTTACCATAAGGCCTATTCACGTTGCTTGGAGGTGCACCAACATTGTTGTTATATCAGAACTGAGGGGATATGATTGACTTTTCCAGCGAGGTACATTATATGACCAACGATTACGTACTTAAAGATGATGGAGGACTGATTTCCTACGTACTGTTCTCGAGTTGGGTTATAAGTTATAACTCCTTGATATGTTTCTGTTTTTTGCTGCCTAAATACAAAAAATATTATGTACTAATTAGCTAATGGCTGGTGATAGTGATACTAAAAATCTCAATACACTACAAGGAAAACTGATTTTAGCACTGATTTTAGCGACGGACTCCATCCGTCGCTATATGTTAGCGATCCGTCGCTAAACACCAATAGCGACGTAAAGCCCGTCGCTAAATAGAACGTCGCGAAAAGTGGCGTCGCTAAAAAATAAAGAGACGGTTAATATTATCCGTCGCTATATGTAGCGACGGTTCAATTTATCCGTCGTTATATTGTCGTTGACCAACATAGAGACGGATGACTTTATCCGTATCTATAAATAGCGACGGGTTATGTTATCCGTCGCTAAAACTAAGGGACACGTGTCATTCCCTTGCGAGGGGAATTTGGCGACGGATAAACTAATCCGTCGCTAACTTCTCTGATTTTTTTTTTAAATTGATTTTTTGTTTTACTGAATTTATGTGAAAAATTGTTATTTTAACTCAAAATTGAGTACGACTAACAAAATATATACGATTGATTCATTTTATGATAATCGAAATTTCAATAAAAAAACTAAAAGTGTACGTACAAAGATACTAAAAGGTACGAAGATAATCATTAAAATAAACGAGAATCCTAAAATGTACGGATAAAGAATAACAATCCCAAAAAACACTAATCCTACGGGCTCTCCACTAACCAACCGACTCCTTCAGCCGTCAACGCCCCATCCCTATGTGCCTGCTCACGGGTCACATGGTTCCGCCACGATTCCAACCACATATCCCGATGCTCCGGATTGAGGTACCGAACCCATTCTTTATGCCGAAAGTACCTTTCCTTGGCATAATAAATCGAATGCATGTGAATGTTTTCCGCTCGGATGTTGAATACCCTCAATATCTCCCCCACATTGGCAGGAGGGACATAGTAGTATTTCTGCAACACAACAATCCCACAAAAAATCCCACATCAGTGCCCCACAAGAACAAATAATGTGCGTACACATATGTACAGTAAAGGCAATGCCCCAAGAATAGATACTATAGGCAATGCCCCAAGAATAGATAATATAGGCAATGCCCCAATAACATATAAACAAGTAATGTACGTACAAGTATATAATGAAGGCAGTGCCCCAAGAATCCAATATAGAAATATTCAAGTAAAGATAGTAAATTACCTGGAATTCTTCCCACGAGTGCTCCTTCCCGCGTCGAGGAACCGTAGCCCACCTTTCCCCGCCACTCCCAGGAGGCGTAAATAACTCTCTTTTCATGAGCATTGTAAGCCTTCTAGAAGCTATAGTAGGTTCAAACATGTCACACATTTTGAAAGATTAGAAGTTGGAGTACCGACAACTATATATAAAAGAACAATTAAATACTAATTTATTAAGAACTTACTTAGATCCGTTGGTGGACAATACTGGAAGCCCATTGATCCGTCGAGGGCCGCCCGGTTGCTGTGTTTGATCCATGGAAACTAATATACATATAGCATCATCACAATCAAATACAAAACACTAAAATACAAACTCTTAATGTGTTTAGACAAATACAAGATGTTTTTAGAAAAATTCGTCGTTATATGTGAACACGAAAGGATGTCTCGATCTTTAGGATCTTGAAATCTCCATCTTTAGTTACTGACTAAAGATGGAGACTTCAAACTCCTAAACATCCAGACACATTTCTTGCTCACATACTACATTTTGTATATACAACTTATTAAGAATAGAGGGTTTACATGATTAGAAACTAAACTTTGAGAATGACTGAAATACGCTGGTACAGTAACAACGGCATTAGAAATGTTGTTGTAACGGTACTAGGGTACTACAATCATTCACAAGCCCAGGCCTACCATACCATTCATCACACTTTATAAAATGATTAGATATTACCAAAAATCCTTTAATTTCGAAAATCCTAAAAGTCATTACATAAATGTATGCCTCATAAATTTTTCCTATACATGAATGTGGCTACATGAATGTGTAAATGAATTTGTACATTAATACATTAACAATAAAGTGTATTTGTCCTTTAGAATTCCCAACACCAACTATAAGAAGTCACCTAATTTTAACATATTCTCACACAAACAAATATGGAAAACCTTAACAAATTCAGATTTGAAGAAACACCCCCACATCCCCCCTCACCTTCTCCCCACCACAAATTGATCCCAAAATGTTGACTGAAATGGAGGAAGCTCTCCAAGAGTCATTTCCTCCATCTCCCCCCAAATCTCCTACTCCTCCCCCTTGTGAGCACAAGGAGGTTGAGCACTTAGAAGACCAAGGAGTCTTCTGCAAGATATGTCAATAACAAATTTTGGAACCAAAAGATGTCATCGACTGGTCGCTCCTACATGAGGAGTCAAGCTCCGAGGACGAGGACGAGGGGATGAAGAGCGACTAGAACTAGCTATTGATGAATGAAACTTTTATATATAATCCATATTATTAATAAAAATTCAGCTTTTTATATTTTCTATCTTTCTCAGTTAGTTAATCATTTTTATTTTTTTTTGCTTAGTTAATCATTTTTATTTCTTTTTGCTTATTGAGTTAACTATTAAGCATTTTTCTGAATTTTCAGAATTGAGACAAATTAATAATTGAGTTACAATAAGGAGTAAGCAGTAAGCACATCTTATTTTCAGTAACCTAATTAGGGATTCGAACTACCCTAAATCCTAAATTAAAAATTAACAGTGAAGAAACCTAAACCCTAAATAAAAATTATCAGTGAAACCCTAAATAAAATTAACATACAGTAAATCAAATTTAATAAACTGAAATTAAAAGTATAGGGAAACTCACCAGTAATGGAGAGGCGCCGGCGGTGGCAGTGGAGGTGATGGAGAGGCCGGAGAATAGGCGGCAGCAGCTGGTAAAAAAATGAAACACAAACGGACCAAACAAAAGAGAGGAGAAACGAGTATTAGTTGGTGATAAACAAATTATGATTAATTAATTCAAAATTGGGCAAAAATTGGAGAAACTCCCAAAATCTAGGGTTCTAGTTTCTTACCTCTGAAATCGGTGCAGATCGCGAAAATTTGAAATATATTCGAACTCCTTGTTCGATAAGCTTCAATCTCACCTAAAACTTGAAAAGAATGGTGGAGTTTTGAGTAGTTGAGAAGAAATCCGAAGAGAAAAAGGAGAAGAGACAACAATGGAGAAATGGAGAAGAAGGAGACGGCGTCTCAGTATATACGTATATAGTGACGGATGGCACCATCCGTCGCTATATATTTGTTTTTTATTTTTTATTTTTTTCTTTTTTAAAATTACCAGTCTGGTCAACCAACATGGTGACGGATAAGTTCATCCGTCCCTAATTTGGAGACGGATAGAAGTCATCCGTCGCTAAATTGGAGTCGGACTCGCTCTTTCCAAGGGCGAACTGAACTTAAAGCGCAGTTCGTCCTTATCCGTCGCTAAGAGTAGCGATCCGTTGCTAAATAGCGACGGATCACATCCGTATCTACCGATCCGTCGCGAAATGGCTGATTTCTTGTAGTGATATTCTTTCCCGGATATTATGACGGTCTGTCCAACTACCATTCTATTGAGGATGTTGAGATAAAATTAAATTGATCTGATGTTAGTAGGTTGATTGGTGAGAATCAAAGTTGTTTAATTTGTTCCATCTATATCATATATGGTGAGAATGGTGTTGAAGGTAGTTCGCCAAATGTTGAAGGGTAGTTCGTGCTTTCTTTCTAATCCGTACTAAACCGTTAGAGGAAACTACTTGGGTCTTTTTTCAAAGGATGTTACTATGACTTCTTCGTGTGACCTTCATGAGGCTTCCTCGTACTTGGGTCTTTGTCAAAGGATGTTACTATGACCTCTTCGTGTGATATTCATGAGGCTTTCTCGTACCTTAAATAAGACTTGGAGGGGGGGGGGGTAGTTCCTCGTGTCCGATTTGTCGATGATCAAACCGGAGGGACGACTTTACGTGTAGGGAGTTGAAGGCTTCCCTAGTGAGAGAAATATTGATGGAGAGTTGGAGATTGTTCATTACCTTTAAATGATGGAGTGAGGTCTCCTTATATACTCCTTGTATTGTCTTGTCACTTTGTGTAGGATTGTGACATGTGTCTGGTTGAGATGGAATCTTCCTTTGGTCCAAGTCCATTAAGAAGGTCCATGGTCTTTGACCCAAACATCCAGTCTAGGGTTTGGAGGGCATTATTGACTTTTCAGGTCTCATGGAATATTCTAGAAGGCGGGCCCCCTAGGGACCGACTAGGGGTGGTCGAGAGTTTGGGTCGAGGATCCAACCTTACACAAACGAGTCAATGCAGGCGAGAGTTTCCTCTGAGATCTACCGGAAGTGGACTTTAATGTGCGATTTCCTATCTCCCGCTTCCTCTGCGTGCATCTCTTTCTTCCAGACTGAACAAGATGCCTTCTCATGTTGCTCTGCGATCCATTCCAGATTGACCAAATTGGTACGGAAGTTGTAAGATTGGAAAAGCACGAAAAAGACGACCGTCGACTGATGTCAAAGACTTTCGTGCATGAGCTATTGAATGAGATGAGCCGATTGAATCCTTCTTTTTCTTGTCCCTTCATCTTTCTTTCAACTCTCATTTCTCTTAAAGGAATGGAGTGCATTTGTCGCCTCCCATCTGATTCCCGGCCAAAAAAGGATCTTGGGCTTCGAAGCTGTCCCATTTCGTACCATCCATGAAGAACCTGGGTCCTCATGCCTTCCTCAGGTTCCATGGTCCAAGTAGTGCTCTGCCTGTTCTCCTTTGGATGGTGATACCTTGACGTAAGGTCCTCCTTGGTCCGCCTACCTATGGTGGTTGAGCCCTAGGGATGCTCCTCGAGCCCCACTCTTAGTCAGCTTTATCCTTAGTGCACTACAAGAATTCCCATTTACAGCCACTGATTCTAGCGATGGACCGATCCGTCGCTGACCACAGCGACAGATCGGGTTTTTGGAGACGGATCGGTGCGGGTTTGCCACGGATGAGAAAAGTCGGCCTAGTTCGCGTCCCAAAACCCTCAAGATGGGCGAACTTAGCGACGGATGGTCCATCGGTCGCTATATCTGCGACGGATAGGCCATCCATTGCAAACTTTTCGTTGTTGATATAGCGACCGATGGACCATCCGTCGCCAGGTTAGTCAATCATAGAAAAAGGAAATTAAAAAAATAATAAACATAACGATGGATGACTCATCCGTCGCTGGCCCTTTCTTCATCACGGGCAGAACTCCTTCTTTCCACCATTTTCCTTCTTCTCCATTTCTTCCTCTCTTCTCCCTCAACTCGCCCAAAATCAAAAAACCACTTATATTCCGTCATTTCATCCAATCTTAGTGTCAAATCGAAGCTAATTCAACAAGGAACGTGGTGGGACATTCAATTTGAAGTGGGTTCGAGTATTTATTCCGCAATCAAATGTACTAATTTCTAAACCTAACTTTTGTAAATTTGGTATTTTTTCAATTTGGAAGTTTATTATTGTTTACTAGCTAGTTTTGATGTTAGTATTGTTCAATTGGGATGTTTGGGATGTAGTGAGTTCGATTATATTTCGGATTTGAATTGGGTTCGATTATGTAGTGTTCAATTGGGATGTAGTGTATTTTAAAATAGTTTTGTTCAATTATGTTCGATTATGTTCAATTATGTTCAATTAGTTCAGTTTTGTTCAATTATGTTCGATTATAGTGTATTGTAAGTAGTTAATTAAAATTAAAATTGTATAAGTATAATGGGAATAGAGATAAATATAGGTAATTATAGTGTATTGTAAGTAGTTACTATAATGAAAATTGCATAAGTATAATGGAAATATAGGTACATATAGGTACGTAATTATAGTGTATTGTAAGTAGTTATTATAATGAAAATTGTGCAAGTATAATGAAAATATAGATAAATATAGATAATTATTGTTTAAAAAAAGTGTAAGTATTAAGGAAATAACTCATTGATAAATTAAAATTAGAAGATATTATGAGTATTTTTAGTTCTAGTTAAGAAAAATTGGGAGTATAATGCAATGTAAAAAATTGATAATTTAAAGGGAAATTTTCAGAATGAACCCCTGTTAGTGCACCTCCTTCATTTTCCCCCCTACTAGTTCAACTATTATGTTTTACCCCAATCGAGTTGACCAAGTCCAAAATTTTCTGAAAATGTGGCTAGCCAAACACTCCCTTAACTTATTTTATTTTCTTTTTTCTTTTTACTTTCATGTTTTAATTTTATTTTCTTTTTACTTTTATTATTTTCTTATTCTTTTTTTTAAGTCCTCTTCTCTAGCTCCGGCACTGTTAAAGCTCCGATTTGGAGCTTTAACAGCTCCGGTTGGAGCTGTTAAAAGCTCTGATTTGGAGCTTTCAAAAGCTCCGATCGGAGCTGTTTAAAGCTCCAATCGGAGCTGGAGGGCAGCTCCGATCGGAGCTGTCAAAAGCTCCGATCGGAGCTTTCGAACAGCTCCGATGAGCTGTATATTTAATTTTTTTTGTTTTTTTTTATTTTTTTTAATTTGTTTTTTTTTCTTTAATTTATAAATAATATGGAGTGAAATATGAATCAATAATTGTGTATGGATCATTTTGTTATAATATTTAAGAACATTTTGAGATTTAGATAACTAATGGGGGTTAATTTAAATAATTTATAGTCAATTTTGCAAAATAGAAAAATTTAGAGTCAAATATGTAATAAAATAGAATTGAAGTTCTTTGGTTTTTTTTGAAAACTAAAACTTAAATGAGGGTAAAATGGTACATTCCAGGCCTTAATTCGCTAAAAGTCAAGGTCGTGGGTTAAAATGTAATTGATTTGCACTAACAGTCGGTAATGCGTAGTTGTTGAACTAGTAGGGGCCAATGTGTAATTGATGAAACTAGCAGGGGATCTTGATGCAAATTACCCTAATTTAAATGATTACTTGTTGAAAAAATACTTTAGCCGCAATGTACTAAACTTCCATTGGCCAGGTTTAGCATTCAATTATGAATCCCGATCATACTTGGATGTACAGTAGGATTGCAGATGGGATAATTTTGTCTACGTGTATAGAAGGAGTCAATGTATTTGTCGAATTTGCATTGTCAAAAGCTGAGTGTTTGAGCAGTGGGATGATGAAGTGTCCTTGCAACCTGAAGAAATGTAGAAAAAGTAAGTACTTGCCCTCTACGATGGTTGTAGAACATTTGAAGCGTAATGGTTTTGTGGCTAAATATGAGGTGTGGAATCATCATGGTCAGACATTTCGTACGTTGGGGAATTATACGCAGTTGTCGGGGAAGCGTAGAAGAAGGTAGGTGCCTCTACTCATGATGATTCCACAGGGGACCGGATGGAAGAGATGGTCCGTAACGCTGCGGGTCAAGAATTTATGGAGGGTGTTGTTAATGAGGAGCCTCCGAATGCTGAGTCGCAGCAGTTCTTTGACTTGTTGGAAGCGTCTAAGATGCCGCTCTACCCGGGGTGAAGGATGAATGAATTGTTCTGCTTGTCTAGAATTATGAGCAACAAGGAGGGTGGTGGGAATTCAGAAAGCTGCTGCACCGATTGGTTGAGTTTGATCACGGATATTGCGCCCGAAGGAAACCTAGTTCCAACAAACTATTACCAAGCGCAGAAGAAGATGAAGGCGATGGGATTGCCTATGGAGAAAATAGATTGCTGTCCGGGTATGTGTATGATCTATTGGGGGGAGGATGAAGGTTTGTTGAACTGCAAACATTGTGGGAAGGAACGGTATAGTCGTTGCAAGGAGGGCGCTGCAATGAAACGACAGAAGAAGAATCTCTCCCACAAAAAAATGTGGTACTTCCCTATAGGTCCTCGTCTGAAGAGGTTGTATGCATCAGATGCATGTGCAGATAAGATGCGTTGGCACAAGAAGGGAGTAGTGGCGGATAAAGAACTAACAAGTACACAACAATTTTCTATTATAGAACACTTGGGGTACAAGAAAGTAACAGAGGTTGGGTGGCAAGAGCATAACGAGAAGATCAAAAGCGAACATGGATGGAAAAAGAGAAGCATCCTATGGGATTTGCCTTATTGGAGTAGTCTTCGCATACGTCATATCTTGGATGTCATGCATATTGAGAAGAACGTATTTGAGAACTACTTCAACACCATCTGTGAAATTGCCAACAAAACAAAGGACACGGTTAATTCCAGGGAAGAGTTGGAGATTCTATGCAGGAGGCTCGGGTTGTCCAAGAAGAGTGCTGATGGCAAGTGGCCCAGGGCAGTTTACACTTTGACCAAAGAGGCTAGAGAGGCACTTTAAGATTGGGTGAAGTTGTTGAAGTTCCTCGACAATTATGCATCTAAAGTTGCTCGATGTGTGGACACGAATAAGACAAAGATGTATGGGATGAAGAGCCACGATTGTCATGTGTTCATGGAGAGGCTCATCCCAGTTGCATTCGCAAGCTCTTAGATAGACCGGTATGGGGTGCCTTGACCGAGTTGAGCTTGTTCTTCAAGAATCTATGCACACGGGTTGTTGAGGTTGAAGTGTTGAAGACGCTGAAGGCTAACATACCCGTGATTCTGTGCAAGCTCGAACGTATCTTTCCACCTAGCTTCTTTGATTCCATTGAACACTTACCCATTCACCTCCCAGATGAGGCATTGCTAGCCAGACCTGTTCAATATCGTTGGATGTATCCCTTTGAGAGGTAAATATTTTACTATCATATTTACAAACATATGTCAGACATAATTGTATAATATATCTAATTATGACATACATATTATAACAGATACTTAGGCAAGCTGAAGCATTATGTGAAGAACAAAGCTCAGTTTGAGGGTTCGATTGCCAATGAATTTGTTCGAGCAGAGACTGCAACTTTGTGCTCCTATTTCTTTGACACTAGGGTCCATTCGAAGACATCTAGGCCGGCTAGAAATGCCGAAACATTTCAGGTGCAAGAGGACCATAAAGTTGCACTATCAATCTTTAAGGTTTCTGGAAGGGCATATGGTGAAGAAAAAATGGCATATCTGACGGATAAGGAGTACAATGCTGCACATTCGTATGTCCTTCAGAATTGTGCAGAGCTCAAGCCATTCCATGTCAAGTTGCTAGGTTAGTTGCCTTCTTACATTTTACGATTGAATTAAAACCTTATTTTAGAGAAACTGCAAGTGGTAGTATTAAACCAAATATACGTATCATGTGCAGTTTCTTCAGCGACCATTTTGTGGAGGCGAATCCTATACAGGCGAATGACACAATTGAGGACATGCTCAAGGAGGCCCTAGTCTCCGAATTTCCAACATGGCTCAAGGAGCATGTACAAAACCCGGACAACAACGTAACATGTCCTTACTTAAAAGCACTAGCAAGTGAACCTGGTAGAAGATACTCCTCCTTCCCATCTTACATTGTAAATGTACTTAGGTTCAACAACAGTGAGTGTGGATCGACAAATTCTATAGTTAATGGTGGGGTTCGTGTCTTGGGGACAGACATAGGTGATGATGTCTACGATTACTATGGGAAGCTTAGGCGTATTGTTCGCCTTGAATATCCCGGAGTACCTTTGAAAAGAACAATGTTGTTTGATGTTGATTGGTATGATCCCACTGATGTAGGCACCAGAACGATTGAGGAGTATGATATGGTGGAGATAAACTATAAGAAGAAGTACAAAGTGTACGAACCATTTATCTTGGCAAGTCAAACACTTCAAGTTGTATTTCTTGAATTTCCTACCTTGAAAAAAGATAATGGCGATTGGTTAGCTGCTGTACCTATAAATGGTCGATCCAAAGTTGAGTATGTGGAGAAGGACGAATCAATTAACAACTCGTACCAAGAAGAAGATGTCGATGGTCAGGCTAGAAAACTTGTACAGGCTACGGTAGAAGAAATACAGTTGCATGATGATGTTTTCATTGACTTAGAACTAGAGGAGGTCATAGAGGGTACGTGAATTAGTACTACATACTTTGTGATAGTTAGATTAGACTTAGCTATTAAGTTGATAATAAATAGATGTCGTTCAGTACTATAGCTATGTTTTTACATGTTTTATATTCAATTGTGTATGTAGTAACACGTATATTTTTTTTTCCAGATGCCACTACCCAGGCGACCACGGTACCAGGTCCCGAGGGATGATACCGACAGAGAGGACACCGAGCATGGTTTCCAGAAGGGCTCCCCTACTGCTTTTGGGACTCCACCTGAGTCGAGTAGAGGCTCGTCTGGTCGGTCCATGATCCACGACCCATGGGCCCATATTCCAGACGACGATTGTCCCTTTCAGAGTCCTGAAGATGGCCTGCTATGGAATGTTCGCCCTGTACTTTACACAAATGGAGAGAAGTAAGTATTATGCATCAACTTTTAACATACATATATATATATAACGAAGGTTCACTTATTGATGTCGTCTATTATTCTTCACAGGTTTTATGGGGACCACGCTGCAGACCAACTCACCAAGATAATAAGGAACAAGATGATCTTACCACAAGAGGGTATGTTAGCTGAAGGGAGAGATATTCGAGGAGCTGAGGTGATAATAATCGTACATTAGTTACCTAATTGTTTATGTGTCGTGAGTGGTATGTTAGCCACTTTGTGTGAGTGGTATGTTAGCCACTGTACTTGGCTGATATGTTAGTCACCATTATTGTAGTGAAATATAGGACAATGTGAGTGTTATGGTAGCCACTATATGTGAGTGGTATGTTAGCCACTGAACTTGGGTGATATGTTTGTCGCCGATATAGTTTTTGTGTTGTTCCTCCCCTTGTTATACTTGAATATTATTAAGTATTCACACGTTGTATGTTTTTGGATGTTTATTTGTTATTGTGTAGAAAGAATTATTCCTTCCGAAAAAGTTGATGTGGAATCTCTGGTGGACCTTGAAATCTCATGGTAGTGCCATTTACAAGAACACGATTCATAATCTGAAGGAGAAGTGGCAGAAGAAGCAGCCAAAACCCGACTGGTGGGAGATGGCATTTGGAGGGCGTGGACGTTATATTGGCCTGACCCGAAAGTCCAGGCGCAGGCTGATCAGAACAGTGAGAACAGGAGGGCGCAGCCGACTGATGGGACTAGGACCCTGGTGACACACCGTTTTGGGTCTGAGTCGATCACTACATCACATATGAGGCAGAAGGTAAGTGTATTAACTTTTTCATTTTATCATCATTCTTATACTTGTTATTTAATTCGAACTTTGATACTAAGTATACGATGTTTTCATGTGTCATTCAGTTGAAGGAGAAGGATAGTCTCCTCTTCACCTTGTTCTCGAGATCTCAGAAGGGCAAGGACGGAGATTGGTTGTGTGAGGAAGCCAGAACAGTTGCGGTGAGTTCAACAGTACATGTGTTTATTAAATATTGGTGATTTCGTAACTAATTAACAACACAACTAACACCTTGTGCTCTTGATTTATCATTTCAGACGGCCTACGAGAACATGACTCGTGATCAGGATCTCACTGTTGAGGGAAATGAATGCCATTTTCCTCGAGGTGAATCCTCCAAACGAGAAGGGCCGTCACTTGGGACTGGGGAGTGCAGCATCCCTCCCTGATGTGGGCTCGAGGCCGGCTCGTGCCCGTGGTAGCTCTTCATCATGTGCCATGTCATCTTCATCAGCTGCCGCTAGAGATCATGCCTTCCAACTTCAGTTGCAGGCGAAGGATGAGGAGATACGGAAGGTACTCGAGGTGCAGGCTCAGCAACAAGCTATGCTCGCTGACATGTATGCGAGGCTGGGAATGGTAGCGCCACAACCACCACCACCACCACCACCCTCTCCATGATCCCAGATCCTTTTCATTAGCTCTATTACTATTTTCTGCATTAATACTGTGTATGATATGATATTACTTTGCATCAGTATTGTACGTATGATTATTATTATTATTGTATGTATGGAGGATTTCATTACATTTATTATGATTTTTTTAATTATTTTCGGTTTATTTGGTCTATAATAATTTGTGTATAGCAGGTTGGTTAATTGAACAGGTTTGAATTTGATTTTGGTACTCATTATTTTAATAAAAGATTTTTTTTTTTAATTTAGCGACGGATCGACCATCCGTCGCTAAATGTCTGGATGGTTGATCCGTCGCAGTGCGACGGATGACGATCCGTCGCCATATCTCGGACCAGACGTCAATGGACGTAGCGACGGATGCTCATCCGTCGCTAAAAAATCAACATTTCATCCGTCGCTAGTTCCGTCGTTAAGATGGTTCACCACTACAAGGATCCCCAGATCTAGTGACATCCGTCACTAGAGAAGGCCGATCCGTCGCTAGAAACTAGCGACGGATCGGCCTTCTCTAGTGACGGATGTCACTAGATCTGGGGATCCTTGTAGTGGTGAACCATCTTGAGGGTTAACCTCGTGAAGTGTAATGAGGACCATGCTGGTCGAGCCACCCTCAGGTGACGTACCTGGAAGGGTGGTAGAGCCCTGTGGAGGGACGATCTTTAGAGCCTCAGAGGACATCCTTGGTGACCCGGAGGGATATCCTTGGTGCTCCGGAGGGACATCCTTGGAGACCCGTAGGGATATCCTTAAAGACTGTTTGCACTCTTAGACCGCTCCAGTTCATAAATGCGGACTGGACATATTTAAACACCAACAAAACAAATGGAACATCTATTAGTGTAGCACCGATTATCACATGTCCAATTCTTATATTACATAAGTTGACAGAGATATTTATTTATTGCCTCAGCTTTCATTTCGAGTCAAAACCGTCTATCTAGATTGATCGATCCAGCAACTGAGAAATGCAGTAAGGATTAATTGTGAGGCATGGCTCAGGTATAATAACATGATTCTTTTACTCTATTTCAACACCTAGCTAATATCATAAACCTTTATCATCATAATTCTTAAATCAATACCAAAAACAAAAATATGAAAAAATAAAAATTACTCCCTTTATCATATTTATTGGCAATTTACCGCTTCAAAAATAAAAAAATAAAAAGTAAAAATTGATACTTGATCTTAATATATTTTTTAAATTACAATATATTAATATGTACATGCTCTCTCTTAAATGATATATATATTACCGATTGATATCAATTTCCTTTTTAATTTTAAATTTTTTAAGAATGATTTATTTTAGCAACTTTACTACAAGTTATTTTCCAATCAAACTTTTACAAATGAGAAATTTTAATTATTTTTTAAAATATATATATACATATTTACCTTTCGAAATTGTTCATTTAATTATCATATAATTAAAGTATCAATTCGTAGTTAATATACTTGAGAATATTTTAAATGTTAAAAAAATAATAATAATAATTTTAAGAAAAGTAACTGATAAAAAGTTTATGATAATTTTTATTTTTAATCAATAAATTATTTTAAGTAGAGAAATTATACAAAAAACTACATTATTATTTAATCCCAGTTGCGTTGAAGGAGCTCTAACGGAGAGGTCAAATTGAACCGTTTAAGGAAATATAAAGGGGCAATCCGCCTTTAAAAATTATACAGTAGGGTAGTTGACTATTACAAACAAAAAAAAGAATGTAATGTAGGGGGGTAAAGTGCCAAAACATCCCAAAAACAAATTTATTGAACTCAACTTTAAATCACCATTTCATAAATCAATGCCAGAAATTAAGTCTGTAAGTTACTCCATAATTCTCAAGAAATGAAAGAAAGAAGAACAAGAACAGGAGTTAACATAGGAGTTGAACCAGACAACACAGGATTTAATATAGGAGTTGAACCAGAACAGATTAACTCCTTGGTCAACACCGCCATATTGAGAGAGTCCAGGTCTCATCAGGAAACTCCGGAAGAGTTTGAGAAGAAGAAAAGAGTTACTTTAGGGTTGAACACAGGCGTGTACATATAGATTAGGGAGAAAATTGTCTTTGTAGAAAAGAATATAGATAGGGTTACAGTAGTATAAATAGCTAGCTATGTTTTCTTTCTGTAACATGTGAGATACAAGAGTTTTCTTACTTTCAATAAACTCAATTCGTTCTATCCATGATTCTTAGCGTACTTTGAGATGGTACCAGAGCGAAGGCTTTCTGGTTACTGGTCAGAACTATACGTGTTTCTTCTGGCTTCCGCATAAGATAAGCGGCAGTCTCTGTTTTTTTTTCTTCTCGGCAGTCTCTGTTTTTTTTTCTTCTAGCTTCCGCATATTACTAATTGTTCTATTTTTATTCTTTTCTTATCTTTTACATAAGCTATTGTTATTAGTTTTAAATCTTGAGCTATTGTTATTAGCCAAATCACGCTGTTGTTATCAGCAACAATCATCGATCATCAATCAGAGATCGTGAATCACAGATCCACTATTCACTATGGCTACTGATGATGATATCAGTAAACTCACAAACCTGAACGACAAGAAGGATGAGGATGATCTCTCCAAGTCAAAGACACCAACTTATGATCTCAATGATCCTTATGGTCCCTTCTATCTTGGACCGGCCGACACAGCTACTTCTATTGTGATAGAGCCAAAACTCACAAACTCAAATTATTATGATTGAAAACGAATGATTTCTATGCATCTTGAGGCTAAAAATAAGTTGGGTTTTGTGAATGGAACCATTAAACAGCCAGAAATTGATGATCCACTTTATATGCCTTGGATCAAGTGTAATAGCTTGATATTCACATGGATTTTGTATTCTGTCAGTAAGGAGATAGCCTCCAATCTCAGATTTTCCAATACAGCCAAAGAAGCTTGGGATAAGATGGCTGTAAGATATGCCTCCCCTGTCAGGCTTCGAATTTTTGAGTTAAGAAGAGATCTCATGTCTCTCATTCAATCACAATTGTCCGTTGAAGGATACTTTGATGCTATGGTTAATCTTCTCAATGAACTCAGGACTTTTAGGCCAAAGCAAGGTTGCCAATGCGGAAAGTGCTCTTGCAGATCACTCCATGATCTTGCTGAAATGGAGGAAGATGATGAATTGGTCCAGTTTTGCATGGGTCTAACCAGTGCTCATACTCAAGTGAGAACTCAGATCTTAACTATGGAAAAGCCACCTACCCTTGACAGAGCTCTTAAACTCGTGCTCCAAGATGAAAAGCAGAGAGGATTAAGTAGTATCAATAACAGTGGTAGTGAAGCTTCTGCGATGATGGTTGACACCTCCAACATGGCTGCTGGATACAAAAGGAAAGGGAAGAATCAACTGTATTGTACCAAATGCCGTAAAGCAGGTCACAACAATGAGCAGTGCCTGATTTGCACTTTCTGTCACATACCAGGTCACCTCGAGAAGAATTGCTACAGGAAGAATGGTTTCCCACCTGATTTCAAGTTCACAAGGAACAACAGTGCTGGTGGGTATGTCAATGTCACTCAGGGAGACCAGAGAAATCCGGTGAATCAACAGAGAAACGATGAGATAACCATCACCAATGCTCAATTGCAAGCTTTCTTCAAGATGATCAAACCGAATGCTCCTGCCATAGCCGGCTCATCAACTTCTCAGATCAATGCCGTTTCATCCAACAATTTCACACAGAATCTCACTGATGAAAAGTGGGCAGGTAATACTGTTAATCATGTTTTTAATAATTTTAATCATGTTATTTGGATTCTTGATTCAGGAGCATCTGATCACATTATTTATTCACCATCATTATACACTCACAACATTAGAAATGTTGTTTCAAAAGTACAATTACCAACTCAACAATTCACAGTGGTAACTCATATTGGTGACATTCTTATTGAAAAGAATGTCATACTCAGAAATGTACTCTGTGTGCCATCATTCAAAGTAAATTTAATTGCTGTTTCTCGATTGACTGATGATAATGATATCTCTATTGTATTTAACAAAGATCATTGCAAAATGCAGATGAACTCTTCAAAGGAGGAGATTGGCAGGATCAGAATTGAACATGGTCTTTATTATGTTAGCCTGCATCCCTTGACCTTTTCACAACTACATCAATGTCATCGGCCAAATAAGGAATTGTGGCATTCTAGATTAGGACACATTCCAGTTACAAAGCTCAAGTTGATTGAGCAATTTTCTCCTATTGTAACAAGCATTGATGTACAAGCTTGTGATGTCTGTAGCAAGGCTAAACACAAGAAAATTCCTTTTCCAGTTAATGAACACTGTTCTAGTTATTCTATTCTTGAACTTTTACATATAGATATTTGGGGTCCTTCTTCCCAAACAGCATTGAATGGTCACAGATTTTTCCTAACTCTTGTTGATGATTATTCTCGAATGACTTGGACTTATCTCATGAAATACAAATCTGATGTAGCTACCATTTTACCTAATTTCATTCATCTCATAGCTACACAATTTAATAAAACCGTTAAAATCATAAGAACTGATAATGGAGTCGAATTTCAATTAGAATCTTTCTATAACAGTACTGGTATTCTACATCAAAAGATTTGTGTTTACACCCCACAACAAAATGGAGTAGTTGAAAGAAAACATCAAACTCTCCTCAATGTAGCCCGAGCATTGATGTTTCAGGCAGAACTTCCTCTTAAGTTCTGGGGAGATGCTGTTCTAACAGCGACACACTTGATTAATCGAATACCATCCGTTGTTATCAACAATGATACACCATATGAAAGGTTCTTTGGAAAGAAACCAGATTATTCACACATACGCACATTTGGATGCTTAACATATGGGGCGTCCATATCACAACTTCGCCACAAATTCAGTCCAAGATCAAGAAGAGCCATTTTTATTGGCTATCCGGCAAATATCAAGGGTTATAAATTGTATGATCTTGATAGTAAGATCACTTTTATCTCAAGAGATGTAATTTTTCATGAGCAAATATTTCCTTTCCGAAAGGATCATTCATGCTCTGACTCATGTGACTCTACACGCTCGGAAACATTCCAAGACAATTTGTTTATTCCTGACATACGCACTTCATTAAATCATAATGACAGTATGTCTCCTTCTGAGGATCAGGCTGTTCACGAGAACAACTCTACCGAGAACTCTGTTCCTAGTTCGCCACGTGATCAGGCACACTCTCCTTCGCCTGTTCCTAGTTCACCCTCTCTTTCTTCATCACCACAAATGGACGATAATCATCATGATCCTGAACCTTCTGAGTTGCAAGAACAACCAGAATCAATCACATCTCTTCGCAAATCTACTAGAAACAAACAAAAGAGCGTTTGGCTCAAAGATTTTCACTGTGCAGAATTGAAGAAAGGCACAAGACAAGGCACTCAATCTAGCACAGCATATCCCATTTCCATGTATCTATCATATGATAGACTTTCAGAAAATCAAAAGGCTTTCTCCATCTCCTTATCTATTCTTGAGGAACCAACAAGTTTCCAGGAAGCAGTCAAATACCCTCAATGGAGACAAGCCATTCAAGAAGAGCTGGATGCAATGCACCACAACAATACCTGGAGCATCACTACACTTCCACAAGGACACAAAGCAGTAGGATGCAAATATGTCTTCAAAACTAAATTAAAATCAGATGGTAGCCTTGACAAATACAAGGCTCGGTTAGTGGCACAAGGATTTACACAACAACATGGACTGGATTACAGTGAGACATTCAGTCCTGTTGCTAAGCTCACCACGGTTAAGATTTTTTTGGCTATAGCTGCACAGCACAATTGGAGGCTTTCCCAGCTAGATGTTCATAATGCATTTCTTAATGGTGATCTTGATGAGGACATTTACATGAAATTACCTCCTGGATACACCATTAAGGGAGAATCCTTAGAGAATAAAGTGTGTAAACTCAACAAATCAATTTATGGGCTAAAGCAAGCCTCCAGACAATGGAACATGAAATTCACTAATTCGCTCATTCAATATGGTTTTGTTCAGTCCAAGCATGATTATTCACTCTTCACTAAAAGAACAGAGAAAATCTACTTGGTACTCCTAGTATATGTTGATGACATTTTGCTAGGAGGAACTAACTCTGATGAACTGAACAAAACAAAAGAGTACTTAAGACAACAATTCAAGATCAGAGATTTAGGGGAACCTAAATATTTCTTAGGAATAGAAATTTCAAGATCAAGAGAAGGTATATATTTATGTCAGAGGAAATACACTCTGGAAATCATTCAAGAACATGGCTTGCTAGGATGCAAACCACTGATCATTCCTATACAGCAGAATCACCATATCCAAAAGGATGGAGATCCACTTAACAATCCAACTGAGTATAGAAAGATAGTTGGAAAATTAATTTATCTCACCTTAACAAGGCCAGACATCAGTTACTTGGTCAATATTCTCAGTCAGTACATGGAAAATCCCACAAAGGAACATATGGAGGTTGCACTAAAAGTGGTGAGATACTTGAAAGGAAATCCAGGACAGGGCATTCTACTGTCGTCACAAAGAAACCTGGAGTTGACAGCATTGTAGATGCAGATTTTGATGGGTGTGTTGACACTAGAAGATCTCTATCCGGGTACTGCATTTTCTTGGGGAAATCTCTCATTAATTGGAGAACCAAGAAACAAAATGTTGTTAGCAAGTCCTCTACAGAATCAGAATACAGAGCTATAGCACATGCCACTTGTGAAATCATGTGGATTCATTATATCATGAAAGATTTTGGTTTTGAACAAAAACAACCCACCAAGTTGTATTGTGACAATCAGTCAGCAATTAGCCTGACTAAGAATCCTGTTTATCATGAGAAAACTAAACATATTGAAATTGATCAACATTTCATTAGAGAAAAGGTACAAAATAAGATCATTGAGGTGATTTATGTCCACACTTCGCAACAGCCGGCAGATATGTTCACTAAGGCTTTGCCATCAGAAAAGATTAAGTTCTTCATGGGCAAGATGGGAGTAATAAATATTTACTCTCATCTTGAGGGGGAATCTCAAGAAATGAAAGAAAGAAGAACGAGAACAGGAGTTAACATAGGAGTTGAACCAGACAACACAGGAGTTAACATAGGAGTTGAACCAGAACAGGTTAACTCCTTGGTCAACACCGCCATATTGAGAGAGTCCAGGTCTCATCAGGAAACTCCGGAAGAGTTTGAGAAGAAGAAAATAGTTAGTTTAGGGTTGAACACAGGCGTGTACATATAGATTAGGGATAAAATTGTCTTTGTAAAAAAGAATATAGATAGGGTTACAGTAGTATAAATAGCTAACTATGTTTTCTTTTTGTAACATGTGAGATACATGAGTTTTCTTACTTTCAATAAACTCAATTCGTTCTATCCATGATTCTTAGCGTACTCTGAGAATAATAGAGTCAATTAATAGCTCTTCAATGTAAGTCTTCATTTCCGGACCAACATGTGTATACCAGTCTCCCTTCTTGTAGACAACTTCAATTATCCTCGTAAAATTCAGAATGATATACAACAGCGAAGCTGGTACTTTTGTGGGCCTGAGAAAGGCCTCATTTATGTCCTTCCATGCCCCATCTATACGCTTGCTCAGTTCATCTACCGCCTCATGTTCAGTAACTTTGTATTGGTTGACGTAGCATTCAACTGAGGAGGGGATGTGCTCTCTTTCTCTCTCAAACTGCAAAATTTGGAGAAGCATAAGTTGAATTTTGCATGAAACAGTTCGGTTACTACAAAACCAGCCTGAACGAAGATGAAAACAAAACAGTCATTTGCAAACTGTCACTATATATGTCGTCTAACAATCTAAATTACCTCGTGTGCTGAAATATCGTGTTGAATCCTGCAAATATCCATGGCGGCTTTTACGATTTTAGGCAAACTTTGCACCCATTCAAAGGCTTCCCTAGTCGCAACATCTCCAACTCCAAGGAACGATGTGATTATCAAGGCTTTATATGTAGAACTTATTGATGCAACACTCATGTATTCCTCCATCGTTGGCGTGTGCTTATTTTTTAGCCATATCGACTCATCAAAGTAAGCTTGAGCTAGTTCTTTTATCTGGCAAACAATAAGTTATAATAGCATGGTAAGCACTCATTATCTACTTATTTCTATTTCTAGCTCATATATATGAATAATATAATGCATACATACCACTTCTTTTCCGTATGCAAAACGGAACGTTTTTTCTTCATTGATCAATTCGTCTTCAATTTCTTCAAAAAGTTCCAGAAATGTCGTGTACAAGATCTTCATGTAGTCTGGAAGTGAATCCAAACATGCAATATCCCACCTATGAATGAATAAAACCAACATAAATTAGGCATGAAATCAGATACAGGAAACACTTGCATTGAAGTAGCTATCTTGTACTAAACCTTTTAATTGCTTGAGTGAAGATCTCAAGTTCTTCAAAAGTAGCATATGCATCATATGTATCATCAAGAGCCGAAAGAAGGGCTATTACTTTGGATGAAATTTCTCTAGCAAGGGAATATTGAGGTTCACAATAAACTCCCATCACCCAGAAGTAGCTTTCCACCATCCGATCTCTTACATATGGGAGCTTTTTGAGAAGATTCAAATCTGTCCACCACCTGCATACGCGGCATATAGTGATTGAATGTCTTGGCAATATTGTGTTTGGATCCATGAAGTCCAACTCTATCAACAAATGCTTGAACATAGATGCATGTTGAGGTTTATATATACATACCTGCATATTTCACTTAACTCCGCTTTGTGGATAGACTGCAGAAGGTTAAAATCTAGCTTAGCAAGTGTGAATAGATTTTCATTAGCAGGTGAATCATTTTTCTGGTACATAGATATGTAATGTCTTGCTTCTAATCTTGGCAATCCTGTTCTTAGCGAATGCAAGTTTAATGCGCGAAACACATCTTCAGCAATGGGATGGCTTAAATTTGGCAAAAGTGACTCAAGCTGAGCTCTTGCGAAAACACGGCCATGATCAAGTACATCTTCGCCTCGTATGCTAAGATACAAGGCTGGGTAAAATTCCAAGAGTCCTTCCGCATCATCAGTCATACAAGTCTTGAACTCACCTTTGTCATCCTTAAACTTGTCAAATATTTCTGCACAAATTACAAAATTTAATTGACACACATAATTAAAAATTAGAATGCTACTCCTATATATATGTACATATACAGACAGATATATATACCGCATGATATCTTGTAGCCATGTTGTCTAAGAAGGCGAAAACTAAGAGCCATGCTGTGTAAATTGTTGTTTGCTGTGCAAAAATCATCAAAATTTTCAAATGCATGTTGCAAAGCCTGATCGATTTCGTCTTGAAAATGGTATTGAATCCCTAATCGCTGGATTGTGTCAATTAGTTGCAGTTGTTGCTTAGTACACTTTGTAGCTTCATGGAGCTCCTTTTTCAACTTGCGGATTAGCTCTCCAGCATTTTGTGACCACTCCTCTCTAGCCTGAAGTTCATCGAATAATATATGGTGAAGAAATTAACCATTTTTTTTTAAACGGCAAAACAATGATGCTATACAAACTTCCTGAACCACCTATTTCTCCATACTAAAAACCAACCTTATAACTTCACGACCGTCGGGGATCGAACCCAACACCTCTCATAAACTTAAATGCGACTGGTAAACCGTTTTTAAACAAGTTCTATACAGTACTTATAACAAGTTGTAAAATAAATCGTAAACATGCGTGTATATGTACCTGGTTCATGAGTTGGTTATCATTTGTAATAAAACGGGTTCCCCAAATGCTGGGATGAAATTCAGCAACCGGACGTGATATGATCTGAGGAGGAATATTTGGAGTTGGAACAGCTGAGACTAGTAGTACTTGGTTTTGGTTCTTCATCATATAGTACTTGACTGATGGTTCAGAGCTTGCAATTAATTGTTTAATGTGTTATGGAGAATTTTGATGAATGATGATGAATTTTGATGATCATCTTCTCCTACAAACTTGGGTATATATAGATTCATAGATCATGGATGCACCATATCAACAAAACCTTCTCCTACGTGCAATCCTTAATTAATTAATCATCATTAATTAGTGGAGTATTTCATTAGTATTTTCTTTTTTAATGCATGTGACATATTTCAGTAGCTACCACGAACGGAGATCAGCATACGAAGGACGACTACCTGCAATTATATCATGTGCTAGTGTGCTACTACTAATTAATTGATTAATCAAATAATTCACTCGTGTTCAATCACATTAATTTGGTTTGCTGTACAAATATAAATATAAATGATTAAATTTCATTTTTCCCTATCAGATCGAGTTTTTAGGAGAGTTGAAAATTTTATCATGGTATCAGAATCATCTAGCTCACGCTCACCTGAGTTTGAATCTACTCGGATACAAACTCCGCCCCATATTAAATTTCCACTCGATTGGCCTTTTCAAAAAGTTTGAACAAACTCCGCCCCATATTAAATTTCTACTCGATTGGCCCCCCAAAAGTGGTTGAACAAACTCCGTCCCATATTAATTTCCACTTGATTGGCCTCCCCAAAAAGGTTGAAACCGGGCACAAGTGCGGGGAAGTGTTGGTGATTTAATATATAAATGACTAGATTTCATTCCTCCCCATCAATTTGAACTTTTAGAAGAATTGAAATTCTATCGGTACATAAATATGTGATGAGGGTAAAAACCGTTCAAGGGCCTACTCTATCACCTCTCACTCCATAGTGAACTAGGGGTGAGTATCTTTTCCGGGGAACTCCGGTACCTGTAGAAGAAGAAAGGTTAAGGGGGAGGGGATGGTGAGACGGTCTACCTCAGTTAGGCCGTCACCAAATAATGAATATGGAAGTATATGGAAGGTAATGAACTCATGTGTAAAATCCTAGTAATGCCCGTGTGCGTGAGAACAATGTAGTGGTAGTATTTATAGAGGATACGGAGCGGGTCCCGGTTCTGAAGACATGTTCCCTTTATCCGGACAAAATGAGAAATTGGTCGGTAAGAGATACCATAACACCGGGTAGCAGACCCTTTCGAGGGTACCAAGTTGTTAGTTCGACCGTTCTTAACACTTGGTCTGGGTTCGGTCGGAGACCTACTGATTTCGTGGGCATACTTCGAGGGACACAGTGGCGAATCTCTTCGACCCCTTGTTTCCCATTCTTCCCTCATCATAAGTCTCCCAAATTACGATGGTCAATGAATCTGGAGGCCATCGAAATTTCTTAGTGATTTCCATTAGGGTGATGCTTTCGAAGCAAAAATTAGTCCGAGGGGTAGACTGAGCGGTTCACTTATCCCTTTCCAGCTTCGATGGTCTTTTAGTTCGGAGGCTATCAAAACTCATATCCATTCGTGGGATCGGACGCGTTTGGTCCCTTCGATGCTGGTGGAAATATTAGTGGCGTGTTTGGGGGGAAATTTCAAAATCTGGAGAAAGCTGAACCGTTTTATTCGGTTTGTTTCGTATTCGCCCACGTGTCGAGTTGCTAAGGCGTCTGGGGCGCACTTCCTTGGGTTCCGTTGGCGCAATAATGAGGGGTAGTAAATGGGGCTTTTGGGGTAAATACTTGGATAATCATCTCTTTTCTTCACTTTACTTCTTGCTCTCTTCTTACTCTCTCCTCTCTTTTTACCGCCGCACCGCGTCGCCGCTATTTGCGCTAAAACCGCCGATTTTCGTCCGGAGTTCCGTCCGTCACCTGTTACCTCCGTTTAGGTATGGTTTCTGAATTTTCCTTACTCCGATTTATTTGTCTTGGGCCTCTAAATATTCATTTTTCGTTTCTGTTTGCTCTGCTCCGCCGTGGTGGTCGCTGTAGGCCTTTTTCTTGTTGGCTTTTCCGAACTTCTGCTCGCCGCCGTTTTCGAATTTGAACAGGTATTTTCCTCCCTTTCCATTTTATTTCTTCTGGTTCTTTTTCCTTGTTTCTTCGTTGCCTTGATTTAGACATTTCAGTGTTTATGCATTTTGAAATCTATGCTTGTTTCTTTGTGGTTTTGTTTTATTTATTTTTCAAATGGGGTTTTGCATCTCTGAATTATCTCGTACCATTTCCCTTTCGATGGGTACGTAAATAGTATACCCTCGAAATAACGATAATCTTCGATCTTGTTGGTTCCGGGTTGGGGTTTCTACTGAACTGTTTCTTTCGTATTTGGTAGTGGATTTTCCGAGTATGTCGAAACAGGTTGTTGACCAACCCGGTGCCGGTGGCAGTCCCAATAGTGATGACTCGAAATCTTTTAGTGTCCATAGGGTCTCTCCCACATTAGGTAGAGCCACTGAGCCCCTAATCCCTTCTGATTCGTTGGAGTTTTTCACTTCGGATCAGGTTTTCGAGGGTAGAGTCTCGGTTCGAGAGGTTCTTTGTCGCACTTGTTCATTACAAGTCCATTCTCAGATCATGGCTCAAGCAGGTGGTGAAGAAAATGCTAATGTCATTCCGACAGAGCAGAATTTGGATTCGAGACTACCGACGGATTCTAGCACCGTCAAGTCTAAAGAGGCCGAGACTTTGGCTTATAAACTTGACATTCCCGACGATTATGAGATAATCGTTCCTGGACCTTCAGATAAAATGTACAGTCCGTCGAATGATTGTGTGGCGGTTACTGTCCAGGCCTTGGAACATGGGTTCCGCTTTCCCATAAGTGCCGGGGTGGCTCGGATTCTTACTGCCCTCGAACTATGCCCCACGCAGCTACTGCCGAACGCGGTGGGGTATCTTATTAGTTTTTGTGTGTGCTGCGAAGCAGTGGGTCGGAAGGTGACCCCATCAAATATCCTTCATTTTTTTACCCTCAACCCCAGTTCCAGCGGAGGTTGCTTTTTTTACTTCTCTCCCATGAGAAATTTCGAGATTTCTACCAAGTTTCAATCCTCCCACGGGGCGGGTTACAAACGGAGGTTTGTATATGTTCGAATGCCTCCTAAAGCCGATGGTTCCCCAGGGGTCGTACCTACCCCTCGAATTTGGAGGCGTCCTGGGGATGTTCCTTACATAGAAAATCGGAGCGAGTGGCCCGAGAAGTATAGGGGTATCGTTCCCGAGAAGCAGATCAATCCGTACTGCCTCTTGGTTGAGCCGATCCTCTTCCTCGGGAAGATTTCGGAGGTGACACCGGAGGCATCGGTGATCCGGGACTTGGGTACGTTTTTGAATATTTTTCCTGTTTTTAAATTATTTCGAGCCTTACACTAGATCTTAACTGTTTCTAACTGTTTTCCTTTGTTTCGTAGTTTACTGGATGAGGCTCTCGAACGAATTCTTGGCCAGACGCGCCCTCGAACGCTCTTTGAAGGCATCGCAGCCTTCGAAGTTTACTGCGGAGCGTCCTCATGACGTCTCTATGATCATTGACCCGGCCACCATGCCCCACATCGTTCCGGGGGTTGGCATTGTTCCTCCTCAGGGGGAAAGTTCGGTGCCCATTGAGCACGGCCCCCAGGCTCCTCAAGCCGGCCCTTCGACCCCTAGAGTTGAAGGCTCCGGAGATAATGCTCGATCTGAAAGGACCCCCTGCTTAGACTCGAAACAGGCACGAGTTCGGCTTCGGGCCCTCGGGGTAAGAGGCCTCGTCCGGACGAGGTAATTATGGTTGACTCGCAGGCCTCGAAAGGTGCTGTTCCTTTAACTACTCCCGCCCTCCCGCCGCAGGGGTCGAACAACGCGCCTAATGAGGTTTCTTTCCTCCACGGAAATGAGCACGTAGCCTTGGGTTGGAGAGATCTTCTTTCTTCGAAGGTGGACCAGGTCGAACTGGACCGCTTGTCGGACGCGGAAATAAATATGAAGGAGGCCTCTTTACAGATGCAGGTAAGAAATAATTTTACTTGTTTCCTTGGCTTTTGTCATTTTCCGTTTTGCTCACCCCCAATTTGTCTCTTTGCAGCTGATGATGGTCACCAAGAATATCGGGAGCCGTCTTGATAAGAGGGCCTCTTCTCTGGGAGCTTCGAGGGGAGGTTCAAGGAGGAAAGGAAGCATAGGAAGAAACTGCAAGACACCTTGGCGGGTCGGAATGCGGAGATAGAGCGTCTAACTCGGGAGTTGGCCAAAGGTCGGGACGATGAGGTGGCTCGAAAGGTTGCACTGGTGAAGTCTGAAGAGATCAAGTCCCAGCTGGAAGGGGAAGTGGAGACCCTTCGAAAGGAGAGGACTGGGTTCGAAACGGCCCTCCGACGGACTAGGGAGGAGGTAGCTCGAAACGGTAAGTATACTCGAGTGAACGCGGTCCGAGACTTTCTCGGGTCGCAATCATTTGAGTATTTGGTGAACAAGTGCCTTGTTGATACCTCCGTGGAGACTAAGGACAAGATCTTATCCCAGCTGAAGTTTCGTGGCCACTTGCCCGAAGGTTTCGACGATTCCAAGGAGGTGGATCTTTTCCTGGATGGGATGTTCGAGCCCCCTGCTGCTCCCGTAGTACCCTCTGTCGAAGGAGTGGGCGCTGAACCCTTGTCTGAAGAGGAGCAATTTAAGTTGCTTGAAAAAGAGGAGTTTTTCTCCGTGGCCCATCCGGATGAAGCTACCAATCCTCGAAGCTCTCCTCCTATCCCGTCTTTCGTGCCACAACTATGCGAGCTCGGGAACTTTGATCTCCTTTCTGCCGGGATTAGTCCCAACACCTTATCTTATCGAGACTTCGGGTCCCTGGTGGATTATTTGGGGTTGCGCGTAGACGAAGAAGATACGGCTCGGAGTGGAGACCAACTTTCGATGGAGCAGCCACCTTCCAAGGAATGAAATGGATCGAAATTCTTTTTGAAGCCCCGGTATGTCGGGTGATTATGTAGTCAATACTTGGCTTTATTTCTGAACAATTTTTATATTTCCGTCGAAACATTTATTTAGGACATCGAACGTGTTTAGGTGATTTTGGGGGAGGATTCGTCCTAAGGCCTTTCTGATATATTTTGGCCTGGTCGAATCCTCCTTGTTCGAATGGCTTGAAACCTTCGAGCTTTTTGTAGGTCCATTGGTTTCTCACTCTGGTAGAATATGCCAACTTTTGCTGTATTTCGCATGTAATATTTTCGAACATGTTTTTGAACATGCTAACTTTTGTTGTATCTCGCATGTAATGCTTTCGAACATGCTAACTTGTGTGTTTCGCAAGTAATGCTTTCGAACATGCTTCCGAACATACTTTGTTGTATTTTGCATGCAATGTTTTTGTTTTTATTTTCTTCTAGTCTTGGATTTGACTGGTTTAAAGATTACGATGATAGATCTGTAAGACTCCTCCGTCGAAGAGGGGCTTCGGATTCGTATCTCGTAAGACTCGAAGAATTTTATGTTTTGGTAAATTCTCGAAGGCTTTTAAGTATCGTATCAGAATAAGGTATAAACCGTCGTTTATCTTTACAAGATCGTTACTCAACTCGATAAAATTTTTTCGAGGATGGAGATTATTCGAAAGATTGTCTTTCCGTCGAAATAACATCATTTCGAATAAACTTCCAAATGTTGGCCGGGATGGTGAAGGATAGCCTTAATTTCGATGACTCCTTCTTCGATGGCAGGATCGTAATATGAGGTTTCCCGTACCTTGTCCGCAACTAAATTCGCGATTTAGACCCTGAAACGTTGGTCCAATGGATCGTTTCGATAGTTTTCCGAGACAGTTTCGACGGATTTTTGTGATGTTTATATTGTGGGTGACGATAACATCCTTTTTATCATTCAAACTTCATATCTTAACACAGTGACGACCCTTCGAAGGGTGGTTTGTGCGATCTAAAATGTTTACAAAATAGATCCCTTTTCAGTGACGATCCTCTAAAGGATGGTGTGCTTAGGGTGATGCCTCTAATTTTTGTGAGACATTTCGAGGGGTCTCTCCTCTCAGTGATGATCCCTGATAGGACGGTATGCTCTGAGGATGGTTCAAAAAGTTCTCCGATGGTTTCGGAGGGCTTCCTCTTTCAGTGACGATCTTTGGAAGATGGTATGTCTCGAGGATGTTCTGCAAAAGATGATTCTTCGGGTACGGTTTCCTCGGTGTTTAGGAATAGTACCTTCGCAGGTTTTTGATATTCCATGGTCGAAGGAGATGGTTCCCTTCGAGGTCTTGTAGTCGGTACGATCCGTTCGAAATTACTTCAGTTACCCGGAATGGACCCTTCCATGGTTCTTGGAGTTTGCCTACATTTCGAGAATGTTGGCTTTCCTTAGTACTAAGTCTCCCACGTTAAGGTCGCGTCGCACCAGATTCTTGTTGTACGCTTTGGTCATCATGGCTTGATGTCTCAGAATGCGAAGTCGAGTTTCCTCTCTTTGTTGTCGATCATATCCAATTCCAAGGCTCTGGCTTTGTCATTCATGTTAGGGTCGTATTCTGAAACCCTGAATGATTCGACGGCTATCTCACACGGAATAACGGCTTCGGACCCATACACCATGCATAAGGGGGTTTCTTGTGTGGCCGTTCGCTGTGTTGTTCGGTAAGCCCATAGGACCCCGTGTAGTTCGTCGGCCCAATCTCCTTTCGACCTTCCCAGTCGTTTTTCGAGGTTATGGATGATGGTTCTATTGGTTACCTCGGTCATGCCGTTGGCTTGCGGGTGACCTAC
Organism: Plantago ovata; assembly: GCA_028274465.1. Taxonomy (NCBI): domain Eukaryota; kingdom Viridiplantae; phylum Streptophyta; class Magnoliopsida; order Lamiales; family Plantaginaceae; genus Plantago; species Plantago ovata. Next base: position 12,821,748 of record CM051458.1, read on the forward strand.
CGACGTGAAGCTTTGTTTGATACCCAACTCGGTACACCAAGCTCGTATTTTCTTCCCGGTGAACTGTGTGCCGTTGTCCGATGTGAGGATCCTTGGGAGTCCGAACCGGAAAATTATGTTCCTCCAGATGAAACTCTGAATTGCTCCTTCGGTGATTTTCGACGCGGTCTCTGCTTTGACCCACTTTGAAAAGTACTCTACCGCTACTATCAAGAATTTTTTCTGGTGAGTGGAGGTGGGTAGCTTTCCTACAATGTCTATTCTCCACCTATCGAAAGGGCATGAGATGGGTATGGGCATCATAGGTTCCCCGGGGGCCTTGCTTTCGCGGGCAAACCTTTGGCACTCGTCGCAATTTCAGAACCGTGATTTCGAGTCTTTGATGATGTTCGGCCAGTAGAATCCTTGTCTTCGAACCTTTTGGGCGAGCGCGCGACCGCCGGAGTGGTTTCCACAGCTGCCGGCGTGAATTTCCTCCAAAATTTTCGTGGCTTCCTCTCGGTCGAGGCATTTCAAGTGGGGTCCGTCGAACGACCTTTTGTATAGTGTTGTGCCGTTCCATAGGAAATATTGTGCCCTTCTTCGTAGCCTTCGGGCCTCCATTTGTCTGGGGGGATTACTCCTTGCTTGAAGAGCTGCGCAAAGTAAAAATTCAAACAATTGGTTCGAGTTAATATGACCGTATATCGAAACGAACATATGACGTAAACTTTGGGGTGGATTATTGATCCTGGGGAATAGATTCGAAGAGGGCGTATTTTTCGAGCGTCTACCTTGATGTCTGTTAACCATTCGTGGTTATCATCAATGGCGACTATTTCGAGGCCTCTCTGTCTTTTGAGCTTGTTATCACCAATGGTTGGTCGTTGGACCGTCATGAGGGTGATCTGTTTTCAAGTATAATATTTTTAGTGAAAAATACTTGTTTTCGCAAAACAATTTCGATGGTGGGTTTTAATACCTGTCGGGAAGCTATTGTTTGTGATGAACTTCCGAATCTGGCTAGGCTGTCCGCTATCTTGTTGAGCGTGCGGGATATTTGTGATATCTCGACGCTTATGAACTTTGACACCATGTGCTTGAGTTCCGCTAGGTAAAGCTTCATGGGCTCTTCCTTAGCTTCGAAGGCTCCTGAATGTTGTTGGGCGACGAGTTGTGAGTCCGTCCGTAGGTGGACATGTTTCGCTCCTCCTTCTAAAGAGAGTCGAAGCCCAATGAGGACGGCTTCATATTCAGCTCCGTTGTTGGTGGCTGGGAAGGCCAATCGGATGGCGAAGTCGATTTTTGTTCCGGTAGGATCGGTCATATGGATACCAACTCCCCCTTTCCCTCGCGTGGATGATCCATCCACGTAAATGTCCCACCGAGGCTCAAGGTTTTCGCCTCTCAGGGACTCTTCGAGGGTTAAGATCGGATTGACTTCGTCTGTTGTTCCTAAGAAGAAGTCCGCGATCACTTGAGCTTGCTTTGATTTGAGCGCTTGGAATTCGATAGAATGTTCCATGAGTTCAACGGACCACCTTACTAATCTCCCGGAGAGATCGGGTTTTCCAAGGATGCGCTTGAGTGGTTGAGAAGTGAGGACCACAATGTCGTGACTTTGGAAGTAGGGTCGAAGCCTTCGTGCCGCGAGTACAACACAGTAGGTGGAATCCTCCTTCGATCCGTACTAACACCGAACTAACGACCTCTTTCGAGATGGCGACATGTAGGTAGAGCGTGTCTCTCTCTTTGGGTTTGGCTAAGAGGGGGGGCTTGGAGAGATGATCCTTTAACTCTGAGAGGGCCTTTTCGGTTTCTCCACTCCACTCGAAGTTTTTGCTATTCCTTAGGACTTTGAAGAATGGGAGGCTCTTCTCCCCCGCCCTCGAAATGAATCGACTTAGGGCGATGATGCGACCCACAAGTTTTTGGACTTCATTTATGTTTCGGGGGCTTGGAAAATCGAGGATGGCCCGGATTTTATCTGGATTCGCTTCGATGCCCCTTTGGGTGACCATATACCCGAGAAATTTTCCCCCTTTGACCCCAAAAGTGCAGTTGGCGGGGTTGAGCTTCATTCCGAATTTTCGCAAGATCTCGAAGCATTTTCCCAAGTTTCGGACGTGGTCTTTGGCGTCGAGAGTTTTCACTAGCATGTCATCGACGTATACCTCTATGGTTTTCCCGATTTCTTGCTCGAACATCATATTCATCAGCCGTTGATAAGTAGCCCCTGCATTTCGAAGTCCGAATGGCATGACCCAAAAGGAAAATATGCCCGAGTGGGTGACAAAGGTGGTCTTATCGATATCTTCGCGGGCCATCGGAACTTGATAGTAACCTTGGAATGCGTCCATGAAACTTAGTCGTTCCGCCCCGGCTGTGGAATCCACCAGCTGGTCGATTCGAGGCAATGGGTAGGGATCTCGGGGGCAATGCTTGTTTAAGTCTGTGAAATCGTTGCACATTCTCCACTTTCCCTTCCCTTTTCCCACGAGGACGACATTGCAAAGCCAATCGGAAAACTGGGTGGGTCGAATATGTCCGGCCCTTAGAAGTTTCAATACCTCTTCGTCTATTATGAGATTCTTCTCTCGGCTAAAAAGCCTTTGCTTCTGACTCACGGGCTTGGCTTTTCGATTCACGTTGAGCTTGTGTACCATGATGTGGGGGCTGATTCCCCGAAGGTCTGTATTTCCCCAAGCGAAAGCATCCAAATTATTCTTCAGGAATAAGGATAACGCGAGTTCCAACTCTTCCGGTAGGTCGGTTGCGATCTTGGTGGTTTTCCTTTCATCGTCTTCGGACAAGATTATGTCTTTCACCTCGGAGCACGGGGACAACCGTTCTTTGCCGTCGCGGGGATCTGGTGGGAAATCAAAATTCTCGTCTTCGACGACCATGCATTGTTTCTTCGAGGGATGCAGAAAAGCCTCGGGTCCATTTTCTTGGGGGGTCTTGACCTTCGAACTTTGAGGGCGGGTCGAAGCACAATAGCATTCCCATGCTTCCTTTGAATATCCCGGAACTTCCCCTACTCCCAGCTCGGTAGGGAACTTCAGTTTTAAATGGTAGGTAGATGCCACTGCTTGAAATTGATTGACCCTTGGTCGTCCGAAGAGAATGTTGTAACCCATGGGAGCGTTGATGAATGTGTATTTTACACTTTCATTTGAGTCTTTTTCACCTATTTTAGCTATCATCTATGTTAAATTAGCTATATTTTAGTGCATTTTATTAGAATAGTGTCACGTTTCCCTTTAGATTTTATTTTACAGGTTTTGATTGAAATTCGAGGATTTCCGGGCAATTATATTGAAGTTGACAAGGAATTGGTGTTCCAGAAGCCTCTTTGGAGTATCTGAAGGTTTCCGGATAGGATTTGGAGTCTAGGGGCCAAATCTGGAGGTTAGAAGGCTACTAGAAGTCAGAAACCGAGTCCGAAAAGGGGAAGAAATCCAAAAACGCATCGAAAACGCGGAATTCCGCGAAAAAACCACCGGGCGAACCGCCACAGATGTGGGGCGAACCGCCCCACACCGGGCGAACCTCCGGGTGTGTGGACGAACCGCCCCACAGTAATTCGAAGCCTATATAGTTGTTTTGTTTTCTCCGAAAATCATATCTTTCCAGACCTACTTTCTCACCTCTCTCTGTAGTTTTAGGTAGGGACTTCCCAGAGCCTGTTCTGGGGGTCCTTAGCTTAGGGGACTTCCTAGAGCCTGTTCTGGGGGTCCGTAGCTTAGCAGTTTGGAGCTCGTAGGATCGCAATCATCCGGAGATTGACAACCTTCGGTAACTTTGTATCTTATAGTTTTATTCTATTTATTTTATTATATTCTTTCAATATGTTTTCTTCTATGATTTGTGTTGATTGCATGCCTATTATGAGTAGCTAAACTTATCGTTGGTGGTAGTATGTGAATTCTTAGCGAAGGGAAGATAATCATGCTAATGGCTATATGGCGCATTATACTCCGTGTCATTGCTTTATTTCATTAATCAGGCACAACCTAAATTCTCGTATGTTGTATTAATCATTATGCACAATTGGACCCTCGTCGACCTGTACGCGAGTTTATCTTCGTAGTGTTGAATAATTACGGAACACATTAGGACAATAGTGATTGACTTGTCAGACCAATTATCTTCGTAGTGCTTAATAATTGCAACAGGACACTAGATTGATTCAAAGATCTCTATGCAAGACCGAGGAATTTATGCATGATTATCGACCCGTTATGCCAAGAAGGATCATACTATCACCAATCTCCATTATCTGCTAGAAACCCCTTTTGCTATCTGTCTGCTGTTTTATATTCTCTTGTTAAATAGATAAAGCTAGTTATAGTCCTGAGAGAACGACACTCGAGTCATTGTACTGCTACACTACGGTTTTCGTTGTAGTTGTGGATTGCCTTTGACTAAATACAAATTTATTTGACTGAATCCGGAGCACGACAAATCCGCCTTCATCAAATTGGCGCCGTTGCCGGGGACTATACTCCTTTTTTCTGTTTAATTTGCTTATATTTTCAGCTTTCAATTCCTAATTCTATTAGTTTTAGTTTTCCTTTTTAATCTCTCTCTGATACTGCTTTCCTAGTCTGTTACAGATTGTGTATGCCGCATATACGTTCTGCAGGAACACCGCTTGCTGATTCAATTGCTGAGATTGACAGAGTCTACCACCAAAGAAGGCGACTACTCGTAAGGCGCGCGCTATAGGAATTAGAGGATACCGATTTCTCTGAATCTCTACACAGTCTTTTCAAGGAAATCGACGGAATGGCAGAAGCTAGACCACTGAAAGCATGGGTTCAACCCACCAAGGATCGAATGAGAGGGCCGGCGATTGTTCTTTCGTCTGCAACTCGAGATCTGGAAATCAAGAACCACGCATTCCAACAACTTTCGAGGTTCTATGGCTTATCAAGGGAAGATGTGATGGGGTACTTGCACGATATCGATGATTTCGTCAACCAACTCCCACGACCCGGAGCTGACATAACAACGGATGAGTTGAGGATGAAGGTTTTTGCTATGGGACTTGGCGACAGAGCCAAGTCATGGTTGAGTTCTCTACCAGCAGGCTCGCTGGACACTTGGGAGAAGGTTTTTTCAGCTTTCATGGAAAAATACTTCCCTCACACCTTGACTACCGCGCTAAAGACGCAGATCACTAGACTCAAGCAGGACTATGATGAGACCATCTACACCGCGTTTGAGAGATTTCAAGATCTCACGAACAAGTGCCCTCACCATGGTTTTGAACTTTCTGACCTAGTCCAACACTTCTACAATGGACTAACCTTCGAGAACCAACAAGTGGTGGATTTCCAATGCCGAGGCAATATTTGGGAAGAAACCCCAGAAGCCGTCTGGGCAGTTTTCGAAAGGCTTGCTAAGGGTTCGCAGTTCAAGGACCCAAGAGCAATGGTTAGGAGACGTGGACCTGAAGCTCCACCAACTCAAGAAGCCCCTATGTATAGGGGAAATGGGGATCAATTCGAGTGCTTTACCAACGAATTGAAGCAAGTCCTCAAGAGCGCCACCGGAACAACTGTTTCGAACAAAGTATGTCGAATATGTAAGAACTATGGACATGGAGCTCATATGTGTAGATCGGAGCTTGCGTATGATGATGGCAACTGGGCTCGAGGAGGCGAAGAAGAAGCCTTTGCTACGGAGTTAGGTACTCAAGAAGTTAGCTACGGACAAGACGGTAGGAATCCTCGAGGTGGATTTTGGAGAAGAGGATTCCGGAACAATCAAGGATATGCACCGGCTAACCAAACTTATGGCCCTAACCAAGACCGTAGTAGGCTAAACTATGGTAATGACCACTGCGAAAACCCCGCTCCGAAAGAGCCACCAAAGTCGAAGACGGCTCAACTGATGGAGAACTTGCAAAAGATGGTTGATCACACACAAAGTTTTCTCAAACGTTATGAAGAAGATTCTGAGAAGACTAGGGCAAGGCTCGATAGGTTGGAAGAGAGCACTAGGCTTGCCCATCAAAAGATGCAAGAGTTGATCGACCGAGGAGCAAGTAGGGAACAAGGAAAACTGCCTAGCAACACTGTGAAGTCGAATGCCATTACATTGGCTGGTGATCTACCTGACGAAATCACCATCAAGAAGGTTGTTAAGTGCGAGTGTTGCAAGAAGGAAGAACTTCTACAGACTAAGGAAGAAGAGGAGGACCTTGGTTCTGACGTAAGTGATGAGGAGCAAGAGCATCCCGAACCACTCCCTAAAAGTTTTGATGTTAAGGTAGGGATTGGTGAGCTTGAAGATGTCCGTGCCACACTAGACACGGGATCCTACTCAAATATAATTCCTTTGAATGTGTTTGAAAAGAGTAACCTTGGAAAACTATCTGAGCAAAGGGCTATTGTGCAATTGGCGGATGGATCATTTATGAGACCCGAAGGAGTTGTGAAAAATGTGTTGGTCAAGATTGGTGAAGCTTCTGTATACACCAATTTTGTAGTTATGCCGGCGTCTGCACCTGGAACGGGGGATGTCATACTCTTAGGGCAAACATTCTTGACTAAACTACCCTCCGTGATGGACATCTACCAAAGAACTTGCACCATCGAAGTGGACGGCAAGCAACACGTGTTGCACGCCATATCTGATCCACCTGATCCGCCCGATATTTCTTTCACTACTCACTACTGTGGTCTTGCAGCCTATATTCTTTCTTATTCACAGGTTCGTGGCATGGAGAGGAGATCAATGAAGGGGAAGCCTAGTACCCGCAAAAAGAAGAGATAGGCGCAGACAGGAGTCGAGTCAAAGACTCTAAACAATGGCGCTATCCGGGAGGCGGCCCGGAATTTTATCGCTTTCTTTACTACTTTTCTGCATGCATTCATTCTTGAACTATTTGCTTCTCGTATGCGAATTTGTTCATGTTTGTGTCGTATATGCTTATGTTTGAGTGATATTTTTCGAGTGGTTTTTTGAAAAAAATTGGTTTCGGGGATTAAAACCGCATTTTCTGACGACGGAAGCCGTCTCCCCGCATCGGGGAGCACGGGGCGAACCGCCCCACGACTCCAGAAACTTAAAAACGCGGATTTCTTTCCCTTTACCTCATTTTCTTCATATTTCATCATTCCTCCTCCCAAATAACCGAAAATCGCGATTTCAACTTCAAATCTTCATAACTTCTAATTTAGTGTTCTTTAGCTTAAATCGAAGCCTATTACATGATCTATCTTTCCATCCGAACAGATTTCGTCCTAATGCATTAGATTTTCAGATCTGAGGTATCATTCTAAGAACCCTAATTTTTGAATTTGGGGGTTTTCTAATTTGAGCTTCAATTATGCTTATTTGATGCATGGGTATGTTGTTTGTGTGATTAGAAGTGTTATTTACTATCAATTGCATGCTCAATTATGCTTGGATTGTTGATTGAGAATTTTGCTACTAGATGATATATCTTGTTATGCAATAAGACTTTATCTTTGATTTCTTGCATATGATTGTGCTTATTGATGTAATGTTGGTGGATTTGACGCTAGAATGCTTAATTGTTGAGTATGAGGATTTATGATGATCGAATTTTTCGCTACTATGGTATGAATTGAGCCTAGTTATCTAGGATATTGGTTGTCTAGTAAGAGCATGATGTGATGTATTGCATGTAGTAGTTACATTGGTATGTTGCATGATGTAGAAGCTAGGCTAGACATTAAAGGTTTGGGGAGCTCGTTTGTTGATTTTATCACTTGTGTGTTTCGTTCTTACACTAGCATATGCATGAGTCAGTTTTGTGTCATGTGAGGTACTAACTGTTGTTTGTAGGAGCCATGCCATGGGAAAGGAGCATTCCCGTATGATTTCTATGAAATATTGGAGGGGGATCGATTACAACCATGTCAAGAAGAGTGACCTCGTTAGATGTGCGTTCGAGCCAAGGGGTTTTGCAGCAACGTCGTGGATTATCCAAGAGGAGGAGCTAGAGTATACCTGGAGTGAGGACTCCTATGCCTATTCATGCACCACCGAAGAGACAGAAACCAATATTACGTCAGCGCTCCATCACAAGGACTGCAAAGTTCGAGTGAACTGGAAGGCACCGGGACATTCTCGCCGCGACGGATTCAATCTTGAGTCCGCAGTTGCTAGAAGGTTCCGAAGCGCTAGCTTGGTTCCAAAACATAATGACATGGGTGCCCAGTCCCTCGTTAGGGCAACCATTGACTGCCTCTAAAGGGAGCATCATATAGACATCGGGAGCATCAACTGTAGAGAATGTGGTCGACATAGGAAAAAACGGCAGACAACCTCTAAATATCCGATCAGCCTACTGTAACCTCCACGGGGTATAAAACGCTGGAGAGGGAGGCTCAGATACCACTGCCCTTTCCCCTTCAACAGTTCACAACTTATTGAAGGGCTACAGGATGGAGGATTCCATAACAGAGGCAGCCAATCTAGAAGATTCCCTTCGACACTACAACTCTACTAGTGACGATGTGCGTGACAGTAGTGACAATGAAGACAATAGGGACAATGATGATACAGATGGTTGAATTGGTCCTATCCGATCTATTGATGGAACTACCGCCACTACCACAAGTCCCGATGATCATATATAAGGCTTCCAGAGCAGTCCCAATAACTCACAAATAGCATACTCAGCCGACCGAGGCCAAACCATGGGGTAACATCTAGTATCACATCTTATTTCCTCATCTTCTTACTGCTAGGGACTAGCGTTAATTTCATGAGGGGGGATGAGATTTAAGTGATCTAATGTTGTTAGTTTGGAGCTTGACATTGGTAGGCTGAGTATAGTACCTCGCACGCTTTATCCGTCTGCATTTTGCATTTGCACGTTTACCGCTTTCTTAGATTTTTTAGGTTGCATTCACTTCATACATCCTAGGATAGTCTTGCATGTTTTATATGGAGTTTATTGCCGAATTTTTTTGAACTTTTTTATTGGGTAGATCAACTAACTATGCCATTAATCGTATGCTTCATCTCTATGAATTCGTTTGAGGTTTTTCTCGCTTGGCTCGTCACATTTATGTATTGCACTTAGTTAAGCTTGGTAATCTCGACATCACTTAGTGATGTTTTCTCTACTGCGGTTCACGAAGGCCTTTATAATAGGATGATGCATGTTAGGGTCTTATGGTTGTTTCCCGAGTGATTATGTACCTAAGAGGCAACAAGTTTTCACCATGCTTTGAGATTGCTAAATGCCTAGGAAGGAGGTAGTGTGAGGTTGTGTGATCCTTTGTTTATAACCTATTCTTCTGAATAGGTTTGGGGAGGGGATTACACCGTCATAGACTTGTTTCTGTTTTTCATTTCCGTATCGTGATTTTATTTTTTCTCGTGAACTTTGTACTCCAACCTATTCTTTCGAATAGGTTTGGGGAAGTCGTGTGAGTCATTTTATTTCTCTTCTTGTTATGCTACTGCTGGCTAAAAAATCGGAAGAAAAAGAAAGAAAGAAAAATTCCAGAAAAAAAAGAAGAAAGAAAAAAAAAGAAAAAATCTGGAAAGGAAAAAAAGAAAAAAAGAAAAGACCCCAAAAAATCAAGGAAGGGTCCAAAAAAGAAAGCCAAATAGCAGTTTAGTAAAGTGTTGAGTCTCATTTTTTCAATTCTTGTAATGTTCGTAATCGTGTTGTAATTTTTTACCTTTTTTGTCTTGAGTGTCATCTGTTCTAGACCACCCTCGTCCTGCCATTCAGGAAGTGGTGAATATCTTAAGACTTTACTTTAGAGATGGATAGAATAGGGGAGTGTTATCTTTTATAGGGAACCCTCCTTCGTTTGATGAGAGCCAGTACTGGTTCGACCTCTTTGAGGGAAAGTCTTAACATGGTGGAACAACAGTAAGTCCTCAGTTTCATAGGCACGGGACAACCATTCGTATCTTAGCATGCTTCATTACATCGTCACTGACTAGGTCCAGGTAGAGAATGTTACGAGAGACTATCTTGTCTTGACATAAGTGCTTATGTGGGTGTGTATAAGTCAATCGAGGTATTTTTCAACCTATATTCATGCTTTGATTCATATGGTTTTTGTTCATATATTTTTGATAGATTCAGTAGATTAGTTCATTTTATTTGGCATAAGACTCCATTTTGTGTCTTGCATTTTTTTTGTATTAGAGTCTAGCTTAGTTGCTTGAGGACAAGCAAAGGTTCGGTTTGGGGAGTTTGATGAATGTGTATTTTACACTTTCATTTGAGTCTTTTTCACCTATTTTAGCTATCCCCTATGTTAATTTAGCTATATTTTAGTGCATTTTATTAGAATAGTGTCACGTTTCCCTTGAGATTTTATTTACAGGTTTTGGTTGAAATTCGAGGATTTCTGGGCACTTATATTGAAGTTCACAAGGAATTGGTGTTCCAGAAGCCTATTTGGAGTATCTGAAGGTTTCCGGATAGGATTTGGAGTCTAGGGACCGAATCTGGAGATTAGAAGGCTACTAGAAGTCAGAAACCGAGTCCGAAAAGGGGAAGAAATCCAAAAATGCGTCGAAAACGCGGAATTCCGCGAAAAAACCGTCGGGCGAACCGCCGCAGATGTGGGGCGAACCGCCCCACACCGGGCGAACCGCCGGGTGTGTAGGGCGAACCGCCCACAGTAATTCGAAGCCTATATATAGTTGCTCAGTTTTCTCCGAAAATCATATCTTTCCAGACCTACTTTCTCACCTCTCTCTGTAGTTTTAGGTAGGGACTTCCCAGAGACTGTTCTGGGGGTCCGTAGCTTAGGGGACTCTTTTTCATAGCAGTTTGGAGCTCGTAGGATCGCAATCATCCGGAGATTGACAATCTTCGGTAACTTTGTATCTTACAGTTTTATTCTACTTATTTTATTATATTCTTTCAACATGTTTTCTTCTATGATTTTTGTTGATTGCATGCCTATTATGAGTAGCTAAACTTATCGTTGGTGGTAGTATGTGAATTCTTAGCGAAGGGAAGATAATCATGCTAATGGCTATATCGTGCATTATACTCCGTGTCATTGCTTTATTCCGTTGATCAGGCACAGCCTAAATTCTCGTATGTTGTATTAATTATTATGCACAATTGGACCCTCGTCGACCTGTACGCGAGTTTATCTTCGTAGTGTTGAATAATTACGGAACACATTAGGACAATAGTGATTGACTTGTCAGACCAATTATCTTCGTAGTGCTTAATAATTGCAACAGGTCACTAGATTGATTCAAAGATCTCTATGCAAGACCGAGGAATTTATGCATGATTATCGACCCGTTATGCTAAGAAGGATCATACTATCACCAATCTCCATTATCTGCTAGAAACCCCTTTTGCTATCTGCCTGCTATTTTATATTCTCTTGCTAAATAGATAAAGCTAGTTATAGTCCTGAGAGAATGACACTCGAGTCATTGTACTGCTACACTACGGTTTTTGTTGTAGTTGTGGAATGCCTTTGGCTAAATACAAATTTATTTGACTGAATCCGGAGCACGACAAATCCGCGTTCATCAAGCGTCCACTACTACGTACTGGCAATGGTTGGTTGCCCTTGCGGGTTTGTCACCTAAAGTGGTTAGGAGCCAAATGGTCCCCAGGGATTTGACAATCGATCCACCGAATCCGGATAATTCCGTCGAAACCTCGGTTAAGCCTCCTTCGATCTTCATCTTCTTAAGGGTGGCCGCGGTAATAACGTTCACCGAGCTTCCTGTGTCCACAAGCACCTTTCGAACAGGGAAGCTGGATACCACAACTGAAATTACCAAAGGGAAATTGGGGTCTTGACCTCGGGTCATGCTTGGGTGAGGGATATCCGTTTCCCCAAAAGTTAAGACGTGGCTCTGCGTTTCGAGATGACCTACGTTAAAAGTGGGTGATCCTTCTGTGTAAGCATTGCGCATTCTTCGAGCCGTTCGGTCCCTTTCTTTCCGAGAGTCCCCTCCCGTGGGCCCCCCGGCAATATATCGGATTTCATCGTAGATTGGGCTGTTGTCCCGATTGGTTTCCTCCGGGTGGTACTCTTTTGATCCTTGAAAAACTTCGGATTGCATGGGCAAAGGGGGCCTTGGGGGTGTGGGTCGGACGATTTCAGATTTTCGCTTTTCGACCAACCGTAGTGTAAGGATACCTTCTGAGTCCCTGTATTATTGTGCGAGCCCTTGGGCCACGAGTCGGCCTAACTCGGTTGTGAGTTCGATACACTTGTCAGTTGGGTGCCCCGCCTGTTTATGGAATCGGCAATACTCATTTGAGCTCCTGGTAGTGTTAGTTTCCTTGTGTTTCTTTGGCCATCGAAGGAAAGGTTCCTTTTCGATGACGGAGAAAACCCTTCTTTGCGGATACTTCACCTGCCTGGGGTTCTTCCGGGGAAGCTTTCGACCGTTGAAATCGCTCTCTCGGGTGTCTCTAGTGGGGTTTGAAGGTGTGTCCCTTCGAGGGGATCTTGCCCTGTCTCTGTGAGTTGGTGGATTGAACGCGAGTCTGGCTTCCTTGTTCATTCTCTTCTCTTCTATGTACCTGTTCACAATGTCGGAGAGAGCCTTGGTTGTTTCGGGCGCCTCCATCGAAACTTCGGATGCTAGTCCGCGGTTTCGGGTGTTGGAGAACAGAGTTTGCCTTCGGAAATGCATGGGGTAGTCGTCCACTTGTGGAGCTACGGTGTTGAAACGCTGCCACCAGCGTCGGAGTGGCTCGTCCTCTTTTTGAATGATATCTTGGAGGCAGCTGCTCGCACGTCGTGATTTTTTGTAGTCGGTGAAGTGTCCGAGAAAGGCTCGAACGAGACCGGTGTAGGATCGAATGGATCCGGTGGGCATGTTGTAGTACCATTCCGTGGCCACTCCTTCAAGCGTCCCGAGGAAAACTATTACCATAGCTTTCTCGTCATGGCCATGCATCTGCATCATGTTTTCGAACTTCACCCTATGTTCGTGGGGGCAAGTCTCTCCTGCATACCTTGGCAGGTTTTTCGGGATTCTTCGATCCGGTGGAATTGAATGGCTCATAAGCCTTGTGGATAGGGGATTGGGTGCGAAACCCGTCTTCCGAACTGGCCTCCCCTTCGAGAAACCGTACATTCTGGCTTCTCGCTCGTCTTCTCTCCTCCAATGGTCGACCTCGTGGGTGGGTCGGTGATCCCTTGGGTCTCTCTTCCTTTGGTTGTGTTCTCTTAGCAGATTCTCATATTTCCTTAGTTTCCTTTCGAGGGACTCCCTTTCGGGGTCTGACGTTTCCCCCTCCGAAAGACAACTTTCCTCCGGGATCGTGCCTAGGGGTTGTTGGCGGGGCCTTTTTTCCGCTCTTCTGCCTTCTCTAGCAGTATCCCTTCGAAGGTCACGAAGAATCACCAATGAACTGTCAGTGGGGGTTCTTTCGCTACTCTGGGGGTGGATTCCCGGGCGTTCTTGCTCTTCTCGAGTTGATGGTCCTTCGAGGGTTGGTGGGAGGGCTCGTTTTGGACGGAGCCGCTTTTTTGGGGATCGCCATTTGGCGGTTTATGAGCCTCATCGTAGACAGATCTCATGAGGTCCTTAAGTCGGCTCTCGGTAATCAATACTTGGGGTTCGATTTGGGGTTCCAGGGGTTTGTCCGTCTCTCCGGATCCTTCCCCCGAGTGGGGATAGGTGGGGTCCAAGTCTTCTGGGGGGATTTCGTCTTCTTCCAACACATATCCGTCCTCAAGATTGGGATTTTCCAAGGTTGTCGTAGTGGGTTCCTTGTCCTTAACCGCGGTTCCCGGTTGTTTCCGCTTCACCATAGCTTCCTGTCTCGACTTCCCACAGACGGCGCCAAGATGATGAGGGTAAAAACCGTTCAAGGGCCTACTCTATCACCTCTCACTCCATAGTGAACAAGGGGTGAGTATCTTTTCCGGGGAACTCCGGTACTTGTAGAAGAAGAAAGGTTAAGGGGGAGGGGATGGTGAGACGGTCTACCTCAGTTAGGCCGTCACCAAATTAATGAATATGGAAGTATATGGAATGTAATGAATTCATGTGTAAAATCCTAGTAATGCCCGTGTGCGTGAGAACAATGTAGTGGTAGTATTTATAGAGGATACGGACCGGGTCCCGGTTCTGGAGACATGTTCCCTTTATCCGGACAAAAGGGGGGATTGGTCGGTACGAGATACCATAACACCGGGTAGCAGACCCTTTCAAGGGTACCAAGTTGCTAGTTCGACCGTTCTTAACAGTTGGTCTGGGTTCGGTCGGAGACCTACTGATTTCGTGGGCATACTTCGAGGGACACAGTGGCGAATCTCTTCGACCCCTTGTTTCCCATTCTCCCCTCATCAATATGTAAACTTGAAATTATACTAAACAAAATTAAGGCATTTGGTCGATTACTGTTGGCTAAACAAATGGTACAAGAACTAAACAACTTACCACTATTGACAATTTAACAGTAGTTAAATTAAAGAAAAGAAAGTGGAAAGTGACTTGGAGTAGGCTCCCTACGTTAGACAATCTAAAAACTAGAAATATTATTCATTCAGAGGTTTATGGGGGCTACAGGTTGTGCACGGAGGAAGAGAATAGTGTTGATCATCTTTTCCGAACATGTAAGTTTGCTGCTGCAGTTTGGGATCAAATGGCAGGCTGGATTTGTGTTCGAATTCGCCCTTGCTTGTCGTTGGTGGACTTAATTATTAACGGTGAATTGTTGGACTCTGGCGGTATTGCTAACCAATTGATTGTTCCTCTTGTTCAGGGACTTTATGGGGTGTGTGGAAAGCGCGGAACAATTATTTACTTAATTTAGAAATGAAACTCAAACTGTTATGGCCTATGGGCACTGTGGAGAAAATTAAAATCAATCTATGCTTTAGGGGCGTGGCTACTCCACCCTGAATTATGTTGCAAATAGTTTGCACATCTGGTTTATGCGGTCTGCGAGCTTTCTATGACTACTGGAAATTTTGACTTTGCTTGCCATGTGTTGTTTATGATTTCTTTGGGCTTTTTGGTAAGCCTATTAGTAGGGTGGTATTGGTTAGGATATTTGGCATTTTTTTAACCGTAATTGGTAACTTCTAATTCTAATTGTGAGTGGTTACGGGATCTGGGAAGGAACATCTTTCTAAAAGTGTTGCCTAGTTATAATCTAAACTGGGTCCGTTTAAAATTCATCCTTTCCGGTCTTAATTAGACATGATATATCTCAATGATCTCATAAATTTTGAACTCTTGGCGTGTCGCTCTAGGTAGATATACTAGACGAAAAAAGTGGTTAAGATTCACCCCGTCCATAACGGTTATCGGTTATCAAGTATTGTGAGTTGTTCTTCGTTAGGTTGGGATGATTGTTTTGTTTTGTTCGGGTGCAACTCTTGTGACCCTTTTCCATTATATTATTTTTTTCTCATTATAAATAAATTGTTGCTGTTTCAAAAAAAAAAAAAAGTTATTTGTAAATATAAGTCATCTCTTCTTTAGGTTCTCTTTGGAACTATGTATTGAAACTGGGAACCGAAACCCCAAAAAAGGTCAGACCGGGATTGGATCGGATTAGACCGGAATATTGTTGAACCATCTGCCCACCGGTTCACGGTCGAACCAGTCAAACTGTTCGTTCGGGCCTGTTTTTTAAAAACATAGCTTTGGAATGAATTTTTCCTTGAAGCAACTTCCATGCATAAGCACTCACTTTAGTTGGTACCAAATTTTTCCACACCTCCCTTTTCCACCTTTTCCTTGTAGTCAGATATTCTTGCTTGCTAAGGTCCAAATAGCCACCCTTTGTCAAGTAACAATCTCCACAAGACCCTAGCCACACCCAATTGTCAATACCCAAACCATCCCTTAGGATTGAGGTTATCTTAATTTTAATCTCTTCCACCAATGCTATCTCCCTATCTCTTAGTCTTCCTGACCAACTCACTTCAAAACTCAACACTTGATTCTCCCATTTCACTCTATCACTCACCTTGGCATCTCTTTTTGTTTCCATCCTAAAGATTCTCACACAGTCTTCTCTAAGACTCGAATCCTTATTGCACCATGTATCGGTCGGAAAGCTTTTGTTTTCTCCATTACCGACCTTCTTCGTCACTTTCTTTTTTATCCAATCATTTGTACCACCCACTTGATTAAATCTCTCCACCAATCCGACCAAAGGACGCTCTTGCCTTTTCCTTTCTCAAACATTTCCACATTATCCCAAATGCCACGATATTTGGACTCCAACACCTTCACCCATAGGTCACTTCCACCCTTTAGAAGCTTCCAACTCCACCTTCCCTTAAGTTCCAAATTGAAAAGGTGTAAATTCTTGATGCATAGGCCACCTTCCTCTTTTGCCTCCCCAAGCAATACCTCTTCGTTCTTTGCCAAAGCATCATTTCCACACAAAGTTTCTTTGAAGATAAGTAAGTTATTTTGTAACCGAAACCGGCATCTTGAAGAACGAGAGGTAATATATAGGAAGAGATGTGAGCACCTCTTTAGTTAGTACTATTCTTCTTCCCAAGGATAGGTATTTGTTCTCCAAAACTACTAGTCTCTTCGCCAATTTCTCATTCACAACCCTCCAAATTCTTTTAACCCGACTCTTTGCTCCAATTGGTAATCCTAGATAGATAAGCGGTATAGTACCAATGTCGCAATTTAGAATGTAAGCTCAATCCTCAAGAGCGGTTTCGTCCACTTTGACACCCATGAGGCTACGTACTATTTTTAAAGTTTATTCTCTAACCTGAAACAAGTTCAAAAAATCTAAGGATACTCTTCACCACCTCTATGTTTGCTTGAGTTGCTTCCCCCAAAATTAGAGATCCATCCGCAAATTGAAGAATAGAGATTGGAAAACTTTGTTTTTCCCTACCACTATCGGTTTGAGCCTTCCTATTTCATAAGCCTTCTTCACCATTCTAGTAAATCGTTCTGCCATAATCAAATACAAGAAAGGGGAGAGTGGGTCGCCTTGTCTCAAGTCCCTCTCAGGCAAGAACTCTTTGATGGGGCTATACCATTAACCAAGATCGACGACATGGTAGAGAAGGCATCGATACTGGTAGACGGTAGTCAAACAATCCAACCCCCATTTTTGTATTGATTTAGGTGTTGATTGAATGTAATAGTGAAAGTTTTCTTTGTAATTTGTGTTTCTTATTTAGTTTCAAATTTAGTGATAAGAATTGCAATCTTGTTCATCAAGCATCACAATAAATATCATACAACGTTGTTTTTTAAAAAACAATGATATCATACAACCCCAAAAAATGATCAAAAGTGGTAGACTCTGTAAACTCTCTTTGGATCGGTAGCTTTAAGCTTTATGCTAACAAGGCCAAATATGGAAGGCAAATTCCGGTACCGAGACAAACCGACGGTGCAGTCTTTAATCAAAGAACAGTTACTGAGATTGTACAGAGGGGTGTGGTGCCACCTCCTTTACAAGAGGCGCAAGTATAGAGGATGGAGAATGACTTTGAGCAAGTAACACTGTTACCAGAGAAGGAAACTGTACATGTACCATTGTTACCGGTATCTATTCCTCCACAAGATAAAGAATTGAGAGAGGATTCTTCAACACTCGAAGCTGGACAAGAAGCGGTAGTTGAGAATTCGGGTCTTGAGTCGTCCGCAGAGTCACAGAAGGAGTGGCTGGATCTACAGTCTTCTTGGGCGGCTGAATGTTTGGTGGGAGAATTAGTGGGACCTCTGTAAGTGATAAGTCGGTTTTATACCTACTTATCACTGTCTTTTACTTATTATTTGAATGTTTAAAAGCTATTTTTGTTCGGTTTTACTTGTTTAATGTTTGTTTTGGCCTAGGTGAGTCGAGTTTATGATTTATGGAGATACTGGCTAAAATGAGCTTATTTGGAGCTGATTTGATGATAAAAGCTTATGGAAAAGAAGGCCCAATGGTTTGGTATAGCTCAAGGCCCAATTTCTGAAATTTCCTACTCCGTTTTGGACTCGCAAGACCCATATTTTCAGCCTTTTTTGTATTCAATGCGGGTTTATGATATATATTAGGGTAAATTAGACTTTTTAATTATTCTGATTAGCACAGACAATATTTACGTTAGACATAGAGATGGCAAACGCTTTTCTTTCGTTCACTATTTTTCCGTTCAACTGGGAGATCGATCGAAGCTATTTTTGGTTTACTCTCTCTTTTTTATTTCGACTCTTGAGAATTATGTTTTCAGATTCTTTGATGATTTATATTGAAACTATGTTGAACTAATTCTATTTTCTAGGGCTACGATGTAGCCTAGTTATGATCATGTTTATTTGAGTATGCGAAGTTAATTCATAGTATTTCATGGTTGTTTATGGTTTAAATTCTGTGTTCAATGCGTGTAATTGTCTGACCAACTATTGCATGATTTAGGACTTTGATTAGAGATTCGAGAGATGATAATTAAAGTTTCTATGAATTTATTCCACATAATATGCTGTGAGATAGAGATATTCATAGGTGTTATATATGCAATTTATATTTGAGTTTCCTAGAGTTTAATGCGTTGTATTATGCATGTTAGAGATTCGAGAGAGGATAACTGCATGATAGAATATGTTTGTTAATTCTCAAGAGAGATTAGTGAATTTATTTGGGAAGCTTGATTGTTTGAAACCAGATTAACTGTGTTTAATTGAAGGATACAAGAATGCATGTGATTAACTATGGAGAAGTCGGAATCCCTAGATGTTTGTCTATTGATCTTATCAGAAGTTTACAATTGTCGTTAATAGTATTTAGTAGTTATTCGTAAATTCTCAATTATTAATTATTATTTTCCCACCTATTTTAGATCTAAGTTTAATATACGTTAGTACTTGTCAACAAATCGGTCCCTGTGGAGACGGTACTCGATTTATCATTATATTACTTGTTGCGATATCGTACACTTGCGATTTTCAACATCAATTTTTTGGCGCCGTTGCCGGAGACTGTATTTGCTTTTTCTTTTGCAATATTGATACGAATTGACTTTTGATCTAATTTAGTTTTGTTTAATTGCATCAGGTACTTTGTGGTGTATGCGTTCGCGAAACTCGCCTCTTATTCCTTACGATCCAGAACCTGAAAGAACATTCAACGCATTAAGGAGGGCACTAAGAAACACACAATCTCGTACTAGCACCATGGCTGACCCTGATGCAAACAAACCGTTGAAAGATTTTGCCTTACCTCAGGCCACTGGAATTCATACGGTTATCACAAGGCCTACGGTGGAAGCCACTTCTTTTCACTTGCACCCATCTCTTATTCAGATGGTATAAAATTCTGCATTCAATGGTATGGCTAATGAAGATCCGCATGATCGCATATCTAATTTTATGGACATTGCGGGTACTGTAAAAATCAATGGGGTCACCGATGAAGCCATTCGACTCAAACTCTTCCCGTTTTCCTTGAGTGGAAAAGCCAAAAGTTGGTTGAGTTCTCATCCTCAGAATTCAATCACAACTTGGGATGATTTAGCTAGCAAGTTTCTTTCCAGATTTTTCTCACCTTCCAAGACTGCACAGTTACGGAATGCAATAGCAAATTTTGCTCAGCAAGATGGTGAATCTCTATACGATGCATGGGAAAGATATAAGGAATTACTTAGGCGATGTCCACATCATGGAGTTCCTAAATGGCAAGTGATTCACAATTTCTATAATGGGTTGGATGCATCTACTCGTACCCTTGTTGATGCTGCTGCTGGAGGAGCTTTCATGAAGAAAACTCAAACTGAAGCAAACGATTTGCTTGAGGAGATGGATATGAACTGTTGCCAATGGCCAGTTGAGAGAATTGGCACAAAGAAAGTGGCTGGAATGTATGAAGTTGATAAAGTGGATGCGCTTGCTGCTAAGGTGGATTCACTTACTAATTTTCTGAAAAATAATATCAAGGTCTCAGCTAATGCGGTAGAGAAGTCACTGAAGTAGCTTGTGAGATTTTTATGGGAAACCATCAAACGGTTGATTGTCAAGCTGGAAATCCATTTGCTCAAACTCCATCAGAGCAAGTTAATTATATGGGAAATCAGCAGAGGTTCACAAATTACAACACAAGAAGAAACGACCATCCTGGTTTCTCGTGGAGCAATCCTCAAGGTGCTGCGAATCAATCTTATGTAGCTCCCCACCAACAACAAAAGCCTGTTCCTTCAAACCCTTCATTGGAGGATATTGTTGCACAATTAGCCACGACAACAAATCAGTTTTTTACTGAATCTAAAGAACAAATGAGTGTGCAAAATCAGTTTGTTATCGAGGCTAAAAATCAATTTTAGGCTCAGGGTGCAGCTATACGGAACTTGGAAAATCAAGTGGGGCAAATAGCCAATCAACTCTCAGATAGACCCTAAGGTAGCCTACCTAGCAGCACAGAACTGAATCCAAAAGAATAATGAAAGGCCGTAACTCTGAGGAATGGAAGAGAGTTGAAAGAAGCTCTGCATAAGGTGATTGACAAACAGATTCCGAACCAAGAGGATGCACAAAAAGAGACGAACGTAGAGGAAGAAGTAGTCAAGGGTCCTACTCCTCCTACAGATGCCACTCCTCCAAAAGTTCGTTTTCCTCAAAGGCTGAAGAACAACAAGCGAGATAAGCAATTTGAAAATTTTATTGAAGTGTTTAAGAAATTGCATATAAATATCCCGTTTGCTGATGCTCTTGCTCAAATGCCTAGTTATGTGAAGTTTATGAAAGACATCTTGTCGAATAAGAAGAAGCTTGAATAATATGAGACTCTAGTTCTCACTGAAGAATGTAGTGCAATCTTGCAAAAGAAGCCTCCACCAAAGCTTAAAGATCCTGGAAGTTTCACAATTCCATGTACCATTGGAAATTCGACATTCGGAAAGGCCTTGTGCGATTCGGGGGCTAGCATAAATTTAATGCCTTTGCCAGTATTCCGAAAGCTTGGGTTGGGAGAAGCTAATCCTACTACTGTCACTCTACAGTTAGCAGACAGGTCAGTAAAATTTCCTAGAGGTATTATTGAGAATGTTCTTGTTAAAGTAGACAAATTTGTGTTTCCTGCGGATTTTATAATTCTGGACATGGAGGAAGATGAAGAAATTCCTATTATTCTTGGGAGACCATTCTTGGCTACATGTAGAGCATTGATAGATGTGCAAAAAGGAAATATGATATTTCAATTTCAAGATGAAGAAGTTGGTTTTAATGTGTATGAAGCTATGAAATATCCAGACTTGAATTATGAAGAATCTTTCAGCATTCGTTCTCTAGGGGTGTCTCGTTATGAAGAATGGGAATTGCAAAGAGACTATTTGGAGAATTGTCTAGTGAGTCAAAGTTCAGTTGTGTTGGAGGAACCAGAAGTAGTGGAATGTGTGAATTGGCTTGATTCTTTTGAACCAAATAGAAGAAAATATTTTGAGCAATTGGGACCTATGCCGACTCCACAAATCCCATCCATACAGAAACCACCAACTTTGGAACTCAAACCACTTCCATCACACTTGAAGTATGTTTTTCTTGGGGATTCGGAAACTCTACCGGTTATTGTTTCATGTGAACTAACAAGTGTAGAAGAAGCAAAGTTAATGCGAGTTCTTCGAGAGAACAAGGAAGCAATTTGGTGGAGCTTAGCAGATATTAAAGGCATCAACCCATCTGTACGCATGCACAAAATCTAACTTGAAGATGATAGCAAGCCTACTACAGATGCTCAAAGAAGATTGAATCCAACAATGAAGGAAGTTGTTCGAAAGGATGTTCTGGAGTGGTTGGATGCTGGAATTATATATCCTAGATCTGACAGCCAGTGGGTGAGTCCTGTACAATGTGTTCCAAAGAAGGAGGATGACTGTTGAGCTAAATGAAAATAATGAGTTGATATAAAAAAGAACAGTTACTGGGTGGTGAATCTGCATGGATTACAGGAAGTTGAACAAAGCAACTCGCAAGGACCATTTTCCTCTACCATTCATTGATCAAATGTTGGATAGACTCGCAAGGCATGAGTTTTATTGTTATCTTGATGGTTATTCTGGCTATAATCAGATTGCAATAGCCCCCAAAGATCAGGAGAAGACCACTTTTACATGTCCCTCCGGTACGCTTGCTTTTCGTAGAATGCCTTTTGGATTGTGTAATGCTCCTGCTATGTTTCAAAGATGCATGATGGCTATTTTTAATGAGATGGTAGAAAATATAATTGAAGTGTTTATGGATGATTTTTCAGTTTTTGGAGACTCGTTTGATATATGCTTGCATAATTTGAATCTGGTGCTAAAGAGATGCATTGAAGCACATTTAGTATTGAATTGGGAGAAGTGTCACTTTATGGTGAAATAAGGCATTGTTTTGGGTCACAAGGTACCTTCTAAAGGTATAGAGGTTGATCGAGCAAAGATAGATGCAATTTCCAGATTACCACCTCCTACTTCTGTCAAAAGCTTGAGAAGTTTTCTTGGTCATGCAAGTTTCTATAGAAGATGCTGTCCAAAATTCTCAGAAGAGGCAAGGGTTTCTTTAGGCTGCTAGAGAAGGATGTAGTGTTTGATTTCAATGAAGAATGTTTGAAAGCTTTCAACAAATTGAGGGAGAAACTCACTACTGCACCTGTAATTATAGGACCAGATTGGGAATTGCCTTTTGAGTTGATGTGTGATGCTAGTGATTATGCAGTTGGAGCAGTTCTGGGGCAGCGTAAGAGCAATATATTTCATACTATCTACTATGCCAGTCGAACTATGAATTCTGCAGAACAGAATTATGCAACAACTGAGAAAGAACTTCTAGTGATTGTCTTTGCTTTTGAAAAATTTCGCCCATATTTGCTTCAGAATAGAGTCATTGTATTCACTGATCATTCCGCAATCATATATCTCATGGTGAAGAAAGACGCAAAGCTTCGACTAATCAGATGGGTTCTACTTCTCCAAGAGTTTGATATGGAAATCAAGGATAAGAAGGGTTAAGAGAATGTGGTTGTTGATCATCTTTCTAGACTTGAAGGTGCAGAGTCACAAAAGCCAGATATAGTTCCAATTGATGATAATTTCCCTGATGAGAAGATTCTCTGAGCTGATACTGGTCCATTACCTTGGTATGCTGATTTTGTTAATTATATTGTGGCCAAGGTTCTTCCTGACTTTTCATACCAGCAGAAGAAAAGATTTTTGTCTCAAGTTAAACATTACTATTGGTATGAACCTCTTCTTTTCAAGCGTTCTGCAGACCAAGTGATTAGACGTTGTGTCCCAAAAGAAGAGATGAAAGATATTCTCACACATTGCCATACTCTAGAATGTGGAGGACACTTTGGAGGGCAACATACAACAACAAAGGTATTACAATGTGGTTTTTATTGGCCTACACTCTTTAAAGATGCACACGCCTTTGTAGCAGCATGTGGTAGATGTCAGAGAATGAGAAAAATCACTGGTAGGAATGAGATGCCGAAAACTCGAATTCTGGAGGTTGAACCGTTTGATGTATGGGGAATCGACTTCATGGGACCATTCCCATCATCTTACAACAACAAATATATTCTCTTAGTAGTTGATTATGTGTCCAAGTGGGTTGAAACTGTTGCAACTCCAACAAGTGATGGTTCTGTGGTTCTAAATTTTCTCAAGAAGAATATATTTTCCAGATTTGGCAAGCCAAGAGCTATTATCAGTGATGGAGGAAAGCACTTCATCAATAAGAATTTTGAAGCTCTACTCTTGAAGTATGGAGTTCGTCACCGTGTTACTTTGGCATATCACCCTCAAGCAAATGGGCAAGCAGAGGTTTCGAATCGTGAGATTAAGAATATTCTGGAAAAGACGGTGAGTTCATCTCGAAAGGATTGGTCAAAGAAGTTGGATGATGCACTTTGGGCTTATAGAACCGCCTTCAAAACTCCATTGGGGATGTCTCCATATCGGTTGGTATATGGCAAACCTTGTCACCTTCCTGTGGAATTAGAGCATAAGGCTTATTGGGCAATGAGTCAGTTGAACATGGATTTGAAGGTAGCTGGAGAAAAACGAATGTTGCAAATTAATGAAATGGAGGAATTTCGCAATGAAGCTTATGAGAATGCGAAAATCTCCAAAGACAGGACCAAAGCATATCATGACAAGAACATAGCCAGAAGGGAATTTTATCCAGGCCAACAAGTGTTGTTATACAATTCTAGGCTTTAATTATTTCCTGGAAATCTCAAGTCAAGGGGGTCGGGTCCTTTCAAAGTTGTGCAACAATTCCCATATGGAGCAGTTGAGATCTCTCACTCAGAGAAAGGCAAATTCAAGGTCAATGGTCAGAGACTAAAGGAATATGTTCCAGATAGCTTCTTCGACAAAGAGAAGGAGCTCACACTTCTTAAACAAGCCTGATCATCGCAAAGTCAAGCTAGTGACTTTAAAGAAGCGTTTCTTGGGAGGCAACCCAAGACATCACCACTAGTCAGAGACGTGCTCTTCTCTTCTCTTATCTTGCAATGTTTGTTTTTTTCATAACTCATTGAACTAAACCCAGTTTGGGGTAGTTAGGAGTATGTAACTAATTGGTGGGATTTTTGTGTATTAGTTGATTGCTAGTTTCTCATTTTGCAGGTTTACGTTGGAGTGTTTCTGACAACATTGAACTTTAATTTGATGTTTATTAGACGATCTCCATGTAAGTTTTGTGTTAGTTTAGGTTTTTATTATCAAGGGCGCATTAGAGATGCAATGATGCGCGCATTGATGCCGCTCTAATGTGGGCACATCCTGCAGGGGCGTGGATGTGCCCTGCCTTGGTCCCGCATTAGTGCGCTCACTGATGCGGGACGGATTTGACGCCACTGGATAGGCCCGCTTTGGAGCCGCACCAATGCGGCCCAAATGTGCTCTTTTAAATAAAAAAATAAAATAAAATAAACAAAAAGAAAAAAAACTAGATAAAAAAAGGGGAACGAAACAGAAACAACAATCGTTTGTCTGCCTTTGCCCCTCTGCCCGCCCCCATCTCTTCTCTTCTCTCTTCCCCGTCCACGGGCTCTATCTTTTCTTCAACTCAATCAGGTATGAAATTCGATTTTCTCTCATGTGCAATGAAATTTGGTGCTTGATGGTGCTTTATCTTGGCTGGAATTTGGTTTGAAGGATTGAGGTAGTTTCATTAATGGGAGAAAGAGTAATAACACTATGCACACAAGGTGTTTGATACATTGCTTGAACGAATTTTCCCTCTATGTTTTACTTGAATCTTGATATCTTGCTCCTATTCATCCTTGAACGCCTATCTATGTTACTAGGTGAGCTGGGTTTCATGATTTTGGTTATCTATTAGGTGGGATATTGTCAGGCATGTGTTCTGAGCAGATAATGCCGTACCTGAGACTAGGCTCTTGTTTGATTTGGGTTAAATTTTCATGTATGAATTGTGCTTATTTCTACTAGTTGGCTTGGAGTATTATGCTGGAATTGATTATTAAATTTTTACCTACTTCCAACCTCAACTATACTGTTAATAGCATGAATCTTTCTACTCTGTTTAAGTTTAGAGTTCTCTGGTGTGATGAATGTTGTTGTTTTTGGGTGTAGCATGAGCTTGAATATATGGTGGGGGAGACTTGTTGGAAATCTTGGATTGAATTGCCGCTATAGCTTGTATTTATCTTTACTTCGTCGTTGCTAATCTGTTATTTTGTAGGATAACATGGGTAAAACAGGCAAGCGGACCGCACCAGCCAAGGGCACATCTTCCCAGCCCCCTTCTAAAAAGGCGGCACTCACCCCTACTCAAAAGAAAGCAGCGACATTTCGACCAGTAGAGGTGGCGTGTGTCGCTCGAGGTGTTGGTGTTGAAGAACTTGCGAAGCTCAAGGCAAGGGAGGACTTGCGCACAACAGTTGCCAAGAAGAAGCTTATCCTTGAAAAAGGCATTGCCCTTTGTGATGAGAGATTCCCCTTTATTGCTGAAGTGAAACATTCTCGAGGTTGGCGTAAATTGTTTGAGGTACCTTCTCCGTTTGATGATACTTTGGTGCGAGAATTCTACCACAATGTGCCAGGACTCAAAACCACAGGTGTTGTCTCAGTTCGTGTTCAGAAAGTACTCTTTCGGCAGCCATTATCAATACACACCATGGTATTACGATGTCTTCTAGGGATGAGTTTAAGGAGTTGTTGGAGACAAGTGTGGTTCCCTTTACTTTGTTGAGTTGCATTGCTCAACCAGGAGCCTCTTTTTCTACGGAGGGGACACAAACAATTTTTCATAGGAATCTGAATGATGAAGCAACATTATGGCACAATATTGTGTTTGCCAGATTCATGCCTAACAGCAATCTTTCGGACTGTACCAGGTCTGAATCACTCCTCATCTATGCCATCATGAAGGGAATCACTATTGATGTAGGAGCGGTCATCTTGAAAGGCTATTGTAGAATCAGCCAACTCGACGACAAAGGACTTAGTTTTTCCATCTTTGATCACCGATTTATGTGCTAGAGCTGGCATTCCTTTAGTTGACGCAACACTTCGCAACTATAATGGGACGCCCAAAATTTTTCTTCCTTCTGCCACTATTCTGCTCATTCCATAACGCAACTTATCTTCCCTTTCTAAGTCGGGCAATTCTAGAGGATGTCCGATTTGTGCGTACCAATATGAACCATTGCAACGCGATCTTGATTCAATGTCAACATCCCAACACTTGGCCTCAATGTTTATCGAAGATCCACAATCACGCTTTCGCAAGCAACGATGGACGATTGGAACAACTAGAAGAATTGATTGTGGAGATGAGACACTTGTTGGATATGGTGATGAGAAGTCCAATGGTGACAAATATGGTGGAAACAGTAAGCAAGGCATCAAATTCGATTTCTTTGCCAAAGGTACGTCCAAATATTTCATCTAATTTGATGTTACGTTTTGTTGTCAAAGGATGGTAGAGGAGATCAATACGAGTCCAACGATGAAAGATTCGATGCATTTAGTTGAGAAATGAAGCCGTACGAACAGAGCTTTCAAAAAACTTTGTATCATCAATGTCGGATTATCGAAACGACGACAAAACTTCGGACTGGGGTCATAACATGCGGGAGACGTCAATACGGATCTATTGACGTTGGAATCATGTGATTTTTGTGGAGAAACGAGCACGTAATTAATGAGCACCGAAAGTTTGTCCAAGGTGCAGCCGGTCGAGAGGTATACGTGAGGAAGGATATTGCATGCCGGTTCAACCATGATTATGTATTACGTAATGAGCTCCCATAGAGATTTTTCATGAAAGGAATTCAAAAGTTGGTATCATGGCCAGTAAAACTATGCAACTTGATGGCATCAAACATGCATGTACGATTTTGCGCCAATTAGAAGTTTAAGTCACTCGTTGAAAGTAACTTAAGGAATCTTCAACATTATATTTCAAATCGTTGATCAAGATAAACATTTATCCTCTGTCCCAGAGTTAGAGTTGCCATTTTTTGGCGTTGCCATTTTTTGGGCGTTAGAATTGTACAATTTTATTTCTTTGTCATATTTGAACATGGTTATAATAATTTTATATTCCATCAATACATTTTTGTGGCCACAAATCATCCATAAAGTAAAATCAATACCCACTATCAATATAATTTAATATTTAATTATTCTACTTATTTTATGTATCCAAAAGCAAATGGTGCAACTGTTCTAGGACGGAGGGAACTAATATGTCAATAATTTTTATGGCCATTATACTCTTATGCATATACTGATATACTACTTATTATGTAAAAAATAGTATTTGTCATGTACTCCCTCCGTCCCAAAACAGTTGCACCGTCAACGGAATTGAAGTTTGACTACAAATTACTCTTAAACTATAATAGGAAAATATTTATCAAAATTATATTATGAAACTTTCCATCCTAAATTTTCAATATGTAATTTTGTTAAATATTTTAACATTATAGTTTAAGAGTAATTTGGAGTAAAACTTCAATTCTATTGACTGTAAAAAGTCAAGACGGTGCAACTGTTTTGGAACGGATGGAGTATTTAGTTAAACGTTTTGTTTTCTTGACTTTTTAAAAATCGATTTGCCATTAAATTAATTTTACAGGAAAATAATTAAAAAAAATTATATTTTAAAAATGTAAACTTTCTAGTTTCATATTATAACATTTTAATATTTTATCATATGATTCAAATATAATTTGAATTTAAACCAACCATAAAAAAAAAATTAACAAAACAAATAGGTTGAGTAATTAATTACTTATTAATAAAATCATTTGATGATTAAGAGTTAAGGTGAACACACTTTTATCTTACGAAATAACTCATAAAGTGCGTATGTCCTCGATCGGATTGCGCTGTGCAAGTGCAACCCATGAAAGGAAACCATAATTCATAAAGTGAAAAAGTAACTTTGTTTTGGGATATAAAGAAAGGAAAGCATGATGGTACTTGAATAAACAAACCAAAGAAATACAAAATACAATTCAAATCAATCAAAAACCCAATCCACAAATATAGCTGGTGATGAAATGATGTGGTTCATGTTTCAACAACAAGAAGCTCATCTTCCTGCAGCTGCAGAGAGTGTGGAACAGATCGACGACGACAACCACAGCAGGAAGAAGAAGAAGTTGAATGGTGATGCAGTAGAATGTTCTGTTGATGAGATTCGACGCAACAAGCGAAAGATCAAGAACCGGGAAGCTGCTGATCGATCACGAGCCAGAAAGCAGGCTTACGTGGATCAGTTGGAACGGGAAGTAGCTCGTTTGCTTCAGGAGAATGCCAAGCTTGAAAACCAACACCAGGTACCCTAGCTACTCCCTCTACTGGATCTAAACTCTCACTCTCCATACTTGTGTTTTTAAGTTAAATGAGCTAGCTATGTATTATTGAAAATGTGTGGAAGTGGCATACAATTTTTTTCTTTTTTTTAATCAGCAAAATTTATTAATCAGTAAGAGTTTGAAACAAGTACAACAATTAATAACGTGCATAAGGAATATATGTAGTGAAGTTTTTATGTAATTAAACAAGATTAATTAAATACTTACAATTTGTGGAAAATGTGTTGAATAGTAAAATATTGATGTTGCCCGAAAACTAAAAGAAAGATTTTGTTTGCGTCTCCTAGCTATTGCGAGTCACTTATAAATAGGTATAAACTATACTTTGTGATTTTTCATGACTTTTCAATTTCAATCTTAAGGAGTAATATATAGCTCCATGAAATAATAAATTATGTGCATAAAATAATTATATGTATGAAATAAATAACACAATTAAGGTGCAAAGCTGTTTGTTAAAACTACATAACTTTTGATCCTAGATCACCTTGTACTCCTGACTTTTTAGCACTCCGAGCCACTCTGACGCTATGGTCTTATGTTTTAAGTTTCGCTAAATCGCTAAAACTTGCCCTATGTATTCAAAATTAATGAATACTCCATCTGTCCCGATAGAAATTATTCAATTTGACTTTTTCGGTCTAACAGTTTTCAACTTTGACTCCCGATTACTATTAAACTATAATGAAATATTTAATAAAATTATATTATGAAAATTTAAGTTATATATTTTCATAATATGATTCGTTAAATACTTTATCATTACAGTTTAAGAGTAATCAGGAGTTAAAGTTGAACATTGTTGACCGAAAAAAGTCAAACTGGATAATTTAGAGTGGGATAGAGGGAATATATTTGATTTATATCTTTCCTTTATCAAATGATATATGTTAAGTACGCAATATGTTGTATGACAATCAAACAAAAGTTGACATACGAAACATGTAATATATCTTTTTCGAACAAAACTCTACGTAAAAGTTAAATGATTATAAGAACATTTTTATCGGCACCGATAACATTACTATATTACTATATTGTACTAAACTAAACTTGATTGTGTTTAAAAATTAAAAGCTTGATATTGATGAACTGGTTCAACTTTGTAGAGTTCTGCAGATGCGGCTGCTGAAGCTCAACAGCGCGAAAACTACAAACCATGTTGTCTCCATCGAACCTCAAGTGCTCCATTTTGAACAACAACAAACAATGCTAGAAGATATGCGACTTAATTTACTCCATGAGCTTTCTTGACTATAATTATTACTTCCAGTTTCATGTAAAACGACTTAATTTACTCCAAGAAAATGCAATATTTAGTTTCCAAAAAATTATGAAAATGAAACCAGAGTACAAGTATTGTAGTAGAAGAATCATCACTAGGGAGACCATCCAAATGTAGGGGATAGTCTTTTTCTGAATGCTTTTCTAGCTAGCTTGCTGTGCTTTTTTAATTGGGTGCTTCATGGTATATTGGTATCACATCCAACAGCTGGATTCTATATGATGTATCAAGGTAGCTGAAATATTTGATAAGCTGATAAGGAACAACTTTCATCTTTGCAATTTGGTGCTTTAGGGAACATAAAATAATTGGGGTATCTATACTTTGTTTAAGCTTTCATGCCTAGTAATAAGAAAAAAAAAAACTATAGTATATCATAAAACTAGAGTTCTTTTACATTTTTTCAATCCGTCTTGACACTACAAGGAAACCAAGTATTGAGATGAAGCATTCCTCTCAGTTGATAAATATCTGTGACCAATAGCAACTGAGAGGAACCTTGCCTCTAAGTTGATGAAAAGGTGTGAGGAATATTATTTCCTCACAACATGTGGGTAAATTTGAAATTAATAAAACTTCACACAAAAAACTCGGCGGCAAATTTGTAAATATACAAAATATTGATTGTCTTTTGTAATTTACCATTAAAGGAAAAAAGCTAATAATAAAAGAAATAAAGAAACCACAGAGAAACGCTTCAGCTCTCTCGGTCTGTCCGAAGAAAAGCTTCACCAACGCATCCATGGCGAAAATCCTAATCTCGGCGATTGATTCCACTGATCGGAGCCTAATCTCGAGATTTCAATCGATGGAAATCCAAATCGAGCGGCACACTTACTCTGTGTATTTGTATGGTAGCTTCCGATCACCAATTTAGAGTTCATATCGCTCGCTCACAATCCGTGCTTCCTACAGAGCACTCAGGTAAATACGAGATTCAATTATTGCTGCTAATTTCCTGATTTCTCCTCAGTTTAGTGCTATTAGAACTTTGTCGAATTCAATTCGTTAATTTTCTGTTTCCATGAATTTATTGCTATTAGGGTTTTGGCTGAATGCATGAGAATTGGTATTGATTCAGCTTTTGCTTATTTGATTTTGATTCGGATGATTATGTAATTGCTTTCTACGGCTGAATTCATTTTTTTAATTTTCTAGCATTCTGTGTGTTGCAGATAACTATGATTTCGAATTGTATAATAGATATTAGAATGGAGGGATTTTGAATTAGTTGTAGACATTTATGCTATGAATTATTATGTTTGGTTTCCATTTGATTATACTATGTTATGTGTATTCAGTTGTCATTTGATTTGTTCATATTAGAGTTTGTGTTCCTCTGCTATGTGATGTTTATTTCTTCTATGTTTTTGTTTTCTCGATAGAGGAACCAGCCACCTATTTGTTAGCTCTACTGTTGCATGACTAGAGTCACAGATTGATAAACGTTGAATACACTTTTGCATACAAGATTTCTTGGTTCACCTTGTATAACATTAATCATTTAGTAATATATTTGCATATATACTCAATGTAGAAGAACATTTTCATTGGGGGTCTAGCATTTAAGAAGAGTAGGTACTCTTCTTTCCATTGTCTTTACAAAAAAGTTGTTCAAGGACTGATGCTGTACTTTCTTTTGGATCTGGCTATCTTATATTCTCAGGAAAATGTTGCAAACAGTCTGTTAGAATGTAAGCTCTTAGAGATACTGGTATTATTACTCAGGTAATGGAACTTCTAGTTTTTCCTGCTTACTGCAGATTGGTATTATTGCTCAGTTTATAGATATTCTAGTTTTTTCCTTCTACATGCTTACTGATCCATCTTTTATTCACTTGGAAAGTGCAAGTGGCTCAGCAAGAGTCAAGACAGGTGGAACCTATGTCATTGCAAGTGTGAAGGTATGTAAAAATGCCTTTGTACCTTATCTCAATCCTTTGCACCTTATCTCCTTCGTAGTTTCTCAAAATTTTCCACATTATTCTACTCCTAAATGTTCAGCTAAGTTTCAAAATAGTCTCAAAGTCCATATACTAGTTTTCCTTAAATAGACCAATAAACATTG
Organism: Plantago ovata; assembly: GCA_028274465.1. NCBI lineage: Eukaryota > Viridiplantae > Streptophyta > Magnoliopsida > Lamiales > Plantaginaceae > Plantago > Plantago ovata. The sequence continues at coordinate 12,853,845 of CM051458.1, forward strand.
AAGTGTGAAATGGTGAACTAACGGGTTTTCCTTAGATAAAATGCATTCAAAGATTGTAATAGGAATACTCCAGAGAAGCCTTAAGAACTTATAAACTCTTGCGAACAAGATTTGCAAAGTCTGATGCCCGTTTGGTAAATAGTGTGTTCAGGGATTCTTAATGGGTCATAAGGTCAGATGCATGTTCCATTCCTTCAGATATATTGACGTAGCGCAGGTGCATTGTGGAGTGGGCACACAAGAGGTCTTGGGGGATCATTGGGGGGGGGGGGAGGGGGGTTCTTGACTCACAGTGGATGGAACTCAGGCCGGGAGACCATGTATGAGGGTGTGTGCTCATACTATGCTGGCCGTATGTCGTTGATCAGCACGTCAATAGTAGGTTTGTTGAGGCCGAATGGTAATTAAGGTTGGATATGAAGAATACTTGTGAAAGTAATATAATCGACAACATGGTCCAGAACTTGAGAGTTTGAACGAAATCGAGTCCATAAAAGAGCAGCTTCTCTGCAACTTCCACAGCCAAACTTCAATACAAGAACTATTTCAACACATTTAGCATGAACTATTTCAAAATTTTCTCTGGTTGTAACCCTAATTAGCGTACCTTGTCATTACATTAAACATTGACAACAAAGGTAGGCGGCTTGTCCGATTTTTTATTATATATAGTCTTACTTTCATACACAGGTCACCATACTACTAGACTTGGGTCCATTATTCATTTATTCCCAAGCCCAACCCAAATATATCTCACTCCAAAGTCTAGCCCATACAATCACATCTATGTAGCACCTTTAAGTTTAATTAGACGGGGACGGGAAAATACTTGCCTAGACCAGGTCTATATTTAATGTGGTTAGAATTGATCCACATCAACAATTAATTGTGATTATCAATTAATGTGTATTGTGGATCAATCCTAGCCACAAGGTCTGTGGATGAGTCATAGACCTGGTCTTAGTAATAATTTTCCATTTTTACATCTACTATCCCTGTTAGATTTTGTATTACATATAGATTCATGTTAGTCAAACAATTACATCTAATATCCACAAATTTAATTACACATAAACCCATAATCTTGGCTTTTGGCGATTTTTTTTTTTTTTTTTTTGTTAGTAAAAATAACTTTCATTCCAAAAACCCGTCAGTATCCTAGATACCTAGATACTTTATAGGTAACTCTCCTTGCACAAACCCGGTTTCCTGTAGTATCCTTTCCCTTGTTCTCTCATCTATGCTAGTGACTTGAGTGTATAAAGTTATTGCTCTGCGTTTTCTAATTTCCACGCAGCAGTCATCTGCTCGAATCATATCACACAAGTTTTAAAGCATTTGAAGCTTGACTAGTTCACATTTCCATCTTAGTCTTGCAAGATGTGATTCACATACTTTCTGGCAGATTTGTAACTCATTTATGCAACTTTTCAGGATTGATCTTCATTCGATATGCTATATGCCGTGCAGGTGGAAGATGAGCTTGTTGTTGAATTTGCTGATCCTGGCAACAGTGTTACATCTCCAGATCAGGTTTGTTGCAGCTTTGACCGTGTTGAATCTCCTGCTCAGTGATTACAAAATCATCGCCAGAATCTGATCGGAGCAGTCTACGTGTTTAACAATGGAATAATGGCTCCGTTTTGGTTAGATTGTTCTAGTTATCACCATAATTCTTTTGATTGGTTGTATTTATGGATCGATACGTGGAGTAGCCCATCAAATCATCTACCAGTCAGGTTCGTATACAATGGGCTTATAGTGATCGAAAGGGTCAAATAAACTAATGTTAAACAGAACCATAGTTATATAGCGTGTAGAGTCAATATGCTGGACTTCAAATAATGAATTGTTGCATTGGCTATAGGTGAAGCCAAAGGGTGTTAGCCAAGGCTGCAACGATGGCATTAGTTCAGCATCCAGTGGTGAATGCTACATGTAAAGATGGGAAGAGTTTTACTTACAATAGCAGTATAAAGATTGCAGTTGCTGTGGCAATAAATGGTGGATTAATCACCCCTGTTCTCCAGGATGCTGACAAGGTGAAATATGTTCTTTGAATATTCTTCTCACCGTGCATAATTTGGCAGTGGCTTTATGCATATTTAGATAAACTCTATTCATTTATTTTTCATTTTATAGTTGGATCTCTATCTTCTTTCTCAAAAATGGAAGGAGTTAGTTGAGAAGGCCCGGGCTAAGCAACTTCAGCCCCAGGAGTATAATTCAGGTATTAAGTCAGGAGTGAGCGTCTTGGTAATAAGAAGGCTCCGTCTTGGTTAGATTGTTCTAGTTATCACCGTAATTCTTTTGATTGGTTGGATTATGGATCGATTTAGAGTACCATCTATTGATATTGTTTTAGAAGTTTGTTATGTGTATTGAGAAAAGTGTTTTGTATCAATGTTTGGTGGAAGCTAGTTATTGGAATGAATAAGAAAAGCTCCCTGTATGCCCTGTTTTTTTTTTTTTTTTAAAATTTTTTTTATTTGCCAATGGCCTACTTGTGAGGAACATTCCTCTGATGACACCCCACCAACTGTGAGGAATATGTCTTACGTCACCATAGCCTATTGGGAGGAGGCTATCGTGACGACCCTGTGAGGAATTTGTTTCCTCACAGTTGGCCAACAGTGAGGAATTTCTGGCCTAATGTGAGGAAAATGTTCCTCACAGCGCCACCTTTTTTTGTAGTGTGAACAAGACGACTACTACTAATAAACATTTTATAAGTGTAGTAAATATAATCCAAATTTTTAGTTTTGAGATGGCAATAAGCGGCAACAAGTTATCTAAAAACCAAGACAGATTCTATTTTCTAATGAAAAATTTTGGGGTCTTGATTTCGGTAGCAACATATGGATGGACATGGTCCTAAATAATACAAGCAATATGTGTCAATAATTAAATCCATGAGTAATTTCATGCTTGAATTGTTAAGTAAGAATTTACAGTCCTAAAGTTCCAGTTCCATTCCAAAACCACCTTTTTAAGCAACCAATATATGATACTCCACTACGTACTTTTCCATTGTCATCAAATATGCACCACACACCTGCATTACAAACTATGAACAAAAAAATTGAAATAAATTTACATCTAGAGACGAAATTGAAAATAATTAATGATGATCCCTTACCAACTTCACAAGTACATATGCATGCACTAAATTGATTAACCAATAAAACTAAAAATTAGATACATAAAATGGCTTTTGGACGTTAGCTCTAAACAACACAAAATCGATTAAACTATTGCGGTAAGGAAAACAAAGAAGTTTTGTTTTTGACGAAGTAAACAAAGAAGTTTGTTACAGTCTTTTCTTTTTTTATACAAAGCCTAAATATACTTTCATCACAAAATTATATAAAACTACCACTCTAGCACCATCACCTTATAGCTAAAACATTTCACCTTAAAAAACCTCTTACAAAAATGCTCATTCTATTTTTTTGCCCTAAAATCTAATCAAGTACTCTCCACAAATCTCGCTAAATTGGATCTGAACTCCATGTTTCTCGCTAAAATGGATTTTGATGGTGTTTTTGACATCCATTAGTGTTAATTAATTACTAACTAGTTATATTTAACTATTCTTCTGCTAGCTAATTAATATTTATATACAGAAACTAATGAAACTAGCATTTTTGTTGCTGAAACTAATAAAACTAGCATCTGTGTTGTTGAATATAATGAAACTGGCATTTTTGTATTCACTTGTGATGCTGAAACAAATGAAATGAGCATTCATGTTTGCCGAAACTAATGAAACTAACATTTTTGTTGATTAAACTAATGAATATAGCATATTTGTTGTTCAAACTAATGAAATTATCATTTTATGATGCTGAAACTAGCATTGATAGCATTGATAGTTAGTTTCAGCTGGTTTATGAAATAGCTTTTGTTTGAAACTAGCTTTTATGTGTGAATCAAATGTGAAACTATTTTTTTTCCAGTTATAATAATGATTTATATTTTTATAATTTTAGTTTTCATATTTTTTTATTTTTTTAGTTTAGCATAAAAAAGTTTTTAGAGTTAATTTAATCATTTTATAAAATTAACAACTAGTTTTAAAGGCTAATTTCAGGAAAAACATTAAATTAACAGTTAATTTCAACTTGTTTCAGTCATTTTCAACTTGTTTCAGTCACTTTTAGCTAGTTCCAGTCATTTTTAGCTAGTTTCGTCTAGTTTCAGTGGCCGAAACTAGCTTTCGGATGTCAAATTTGCTATTAAATCCAGTTTAGCGAGATTTTGAGGTCCATTTCTGTAGGCGGATTTCAAATATCTTCATTAAATACAGTTTAGCGAGTTTTTTAGGTCCATTTTAGCTAGTTTCAGCTAGTTTTGGTGGCTGAAACTAGCTTCTGGATGTCAAATTTGTTATTAAATCCAATTGAACGAGATTTTGAGGTCCATTTCTGTAGGCGGATTTTAAAAATCTTCATTCCACTTTAGCTAGATTTTGAGGTCCACAAGTAGTAAGGAGCGAGCACTTTGTAAATGTTGTTTGAAGGTGGTTTTTTATGTAATTAGCTGTTGTTATTGGTTTATTTCTGCATTTTTCCCTACTTTTGAGGTTGTTATTCTTAGAATTTTATTGGCCAAGAGGGGAGATTAGTTGATCCTCTAAAAAATAACTCCAACTAACTCTTAATTTTAGGGTGCTAACTCCAACATGGAGGTTTGTTATTCTAGATTAAACTCCAACTCTGTTCAAAGAATTTCTAAGCGCTGATATATAGAGTATAAACTTTACCATTATATGGATAAATATACCTGAATTGTACTGTAAAAATCTTGTTACTCACCATTCATGAACTCCAATACAGTGTAATGCAAGCCAACCGTGCATTTTAGTATGTGCAGACAGTGAGACAGAGAACATAATGTGAATATATATTATTAATATCACAATCAATTATCGTAACAGCTATGAATCTCATGATATGGTTGCTCTCACATCCTTTCTCCCAACAAAATTTTTCCTCACATACCGGAGTTCTATAGAGAGCTTCTCTGTGGACATTCTTTGACAAAGTTGAAAACTTCCTTTACGAAAATATTCAAAATAAGAAAAGAAAAATGCACATCACCATACAAAACGCCACACACAACAGCATTAATAAATACCGCAACAGAGAAGGAAATATTGGAATATATGCACTTTCAGGAAAATATCTGTATGTAAGGAAACTGGAATAGAGAGTATATGTAGGTGTAAGTAATGCTGCAAAATAACGGGATAGCCCGAGTTCTCTGAGATAATATTTGACTGTACCAGTGCTCACAGTATAGCAAATATATCCCCAAGACTGCAGGAGAATTTAGTAGGTAGCACGCTAAACTAAATTCGAACTGGTATATGCCAATAAGGAAGAACAAAATTTATTTAGTAATAGAGGAGAAGAGAGCAGATTGAATGAGCGAGTTTTGCTACTGCAGGAGAGTCTTATTTATAGTAGCGAAGTGGTATCTTTAAACGGACATGACTGTTGGGAACAATCAGACATCAGACACAACTTTTCGGAAATGGAGGAAATAATTCTACCCAAAATTTTCCTATTGGGCCGATCCGATAAGCTTTTCTTATTCGGACAAAATAAAGTTAGTATTTTGTCCAAAAAGAATACATACACCACCGCCATGCTATGCCATGCCAAGCCCAGCCCACGCCCCAGCACTACAAGAAAACACCCTTTTAGCGACGGATTGATAGAAACGGATACCATCCGTCGCTATTTAGTGACGGATCGTTACTGCTAGCGACGGATAAGGACGAACTGCGCTCTATGCTCAGTTCGTGTTCTAATTAACGACGGATTAATATTATCCGTCGCTATGTGGGCGACGGATAATGTGATTCATCGCTAAAACTGTTGACCAGGCGTTTTTTTAGTTAACAGAAAATTGTAAAAAATAAATAAAATATCACTTAGCGACGGATTACGTTATCCGTCGCTAAGTCCTCATATACAGACGTGCGACCTTCCTTCTTCCCCATTTCTGCTCTTCTCTCTTTCTCTCTTTTCCTCTCGTTTTTCTTCTTCGACTTCATCAATCCGTCTCCAAACTCATCAAATTCATTCAAATTTGAGCTCAAATCAAACCCTATCCTACAAGGAGTTCGTATCCCTAATTAATTTGGAGGTTTTTCGTCAATTTGAAAGGTAATTAACAAAAACCCTAAATTTTGGGGTTTTTTGATTGTGATTTTGATTTTCGATTTTGATTTTGATTTTGATTTTGATTTTGATTGAATTTGTTCTATGTTTATTGGAGGCTAGGTACGATTAGCAAGACACCTCCACCTTCACCGCCACCGCCACCGCACCGCCGGACCAATTTGAAAGGTTAATTTCCCTATACTTTTAATTTCAGTTTATTAATTTTGATTTACTGTATGTTAGTAATTTTTATTTAGGGTTTAGGGTTTCTTGACTTTTAATTTTTATTTAGGGTTTAGGGTAGTTCGAATCCCTAATTAGGTTTCTGGAAATTGTATGTTAGTTTTTATTTAGGGTTTAGGGTTTCTTGACTTTTAATTTTTATTTAGGGTTTAGGGTAGTTCGAATCCCTAATTAGGTTTCTTGAAATGAAATGCTTACTGCTTATTGTAACTCAGTTCTTAATTTAACTCAATACAGGAAATGCTTAATAATTAACTCAATAAGCAAAAATAAAAAAAATATGATTAACTAACTGAGAAAGATAGAAAATATAAAAACTCGAATTTTTATTAATAATATGGATTACATATAAAAGTTTCATCCATCAATAGGTAATTCTAGTCACTCTTCATCCCCTCGTCCTCGTCTTCATGTAGGAGCGACCAGTCGATGACATCTTTTGATTTCAAAAGTTGTTGTTGACATATCTTGCATAAGACTCCTTGGTCGTCGAAGTGCTCAACCTCTTTGTGCGTAGGAGATTTGGGGGGAGATGGAGGAAATGCCTCTTGGAGAGCTTCCTTCATTTCAGCCAATATTTCGGGATCAACTTGTGGTGGGGGAGAAGGTGGGGGGAATGTGAGGGTGTTTCTTCAAACCTGAATTTGTTAGGGTTTTCCATATTTGTGTGAGAATATGTTAAAATTAGGTGACTTCTTATAGTTGGTGTTGGGAATTCTAAAGGACAAATACACTTTATTGTTAATGTATTAATGTACACATTCATGTAGCCACATTCATGTATAGGAAAAATTTATGAGGCATACATTTATGTAATGACTTTTAGGATTTTCGAAATTAAAGGATTTTTGGTAATATCTAATCATTTTATAAAGTGTGATGATGATATACGTATATGCATAAAAAATACAAACACACTGTCCTTCGGACACACCATCACTTCCATATATATAGATTGATGAATGGTATGGTACTTGGCCTGGGCTTGTGAATGATTGTAGTATGCTGGTACCGTAACAACAACATTTCTAATGCCGTTGTTACTGTACCAGCGTATTTCAACCATTCTCAAAGTTTAGTTCAATATCGTAATCATGTAAACCTTCTATTCTTAATAAGTTGTATATACATAATGTAGTATGTGAGCAAGAAATGTGTCTGGATGTTTAGGAGTTTGAATTCTCCATCTTTAGTCAGTAACTAAAGATGGAGATTTCAAGATCCTAAAGATCCAGACATCCTTTCGTGTTCACATATAACGACGGATTTGTCTAAACACATCTTGTATTTGTCTAAACACATTGAGAGTTTGTATTTTAGTATTTTGTATTTGAGTGTGATGATGCTATATGTATATTAGTTTCCATGGATCAAGCACAGCAACCGGGCGACCCTCGACAGATCAATGGGCTTCCAGTATTGTCCACCAACAGATCTAAGTAAGTTCTTAATAAATTGGTATTTAATTGTTCTTGTATATATAGTTGTCGGTACTCCAACTTTTAATCTTTCAAAATGTGTGACAGATTTCAACCTACTATAGCTTCTAGAAGGATTTCAAAGCTCATGAAAAGAGAGTTCTTTACGCCTCCTGGGAGTGGCGGAGAAAGGTGGGCTACGGTTCCTCGACCCGTGAAGGAGCACTTGTGGGAAGAATTCCAGGTACTTTACTATCTTTACTTGAATATTTCTATATTGTATTCTTGGGGCATTGCCTTAATTATATACGTGTGCGTACATTACTTGTTTATCTGTTATTGGGGCATTGCCTATATTATCTATTCTTGGGGCATTGCCTATAGTATCTATTCTTGTGGCATTGCCTATAGTATCTATTCTTGGGGCATTGCCTTTACTATACATATGTGTACGCACATTATTTGTTCTTGTGGGGCACTGATGTGGGATTTTTTGTGGGATTGTTGTGTTGCAGAAATACTACTATGTCCCTCCTGCCAATGCGGAGGAGATATTGAGGGTATTCAACATCCGGGCGGAAAAGATTCATAGGCATTCGATTTATTATGTCAATGAAAGGTACTTTCGGCATAAAGAATGGGTTCGATACCTCAATCCGGAGCATCGGGATCTATGGCTGGAATCGTGGCAGAAACATGTGACCCGTGAGCAGGCAAATAGGGATGGGGCGTTGACGGCTGAAGGGGTCGGTTGGTTAGTGGAGAGCCCGTAGGATTAGTGCTTTTTAAGATTGTTATTCTTTATCCGCACATTTTAGGATTCTCATTTATTTTAATGATTATCTTTGTACCTTTTAGTTTCTTTGTACGTACACTTTTAGTTTTTTTATTGAAATTTCGATTATCGTAAATGAATCAATCGTATATATTTTGTTAGTCGTACTCAATTTTGAGTTAAAATAACAATTTTTCACATAAATTCAGTAAAACAAAAAATCAATTTAAAAAAAAAAATTCAGAGAAGTTAGCGACGGATTAGTTTATCCGTCGCCAAATTCCCCTCGCAAGGGAATGACACGTGTCCCTTAGCTTTAGCGACGGATAACATAATCTGTCGCTATTTATAGATACGGATAAAGTCATCCGTCTTTATGTTGGTCAACGAAAATATAGCGACGGATAAACTGAACCGTCACTACATATAGCGACGGATAATATTAACCGTCTCTTTATTTTTTAGCGACGCCACTTTTCGCGACGTCCTATTTAGTGACCGGCTTTCCGTCGCTATTGGTGTTTAGCGACGGATCGCTAACATATATTTTCCTTGTAGTGCAAGCGGAGCCAGGCGGGTGCGTGTGAGCGACCGTGAAGCAATCTAGGTCCTCTCCCGTCCAGCATAGCTTTATGTATGTTCGTCCAGCAAACAGCAGAAACAGCTTTTCGGAAATTGAGGAAATAATTCTACCCAGAATTTTCCTATTGGGCCGATCCGATAAGCTTTTCTTATTGGGCCAAAATAAAGTTAGTATTTTGTCCAAAAAGAATACATACACCACCACCATGCTATGCCATGCCAAGCCCAACCCACGCCCCAGGCGGAGCCAGGCGGGTGCGTGTGAGCGACCGTGAAGTAATCTAGGTCATCTTCCGTCTAAAATCATGGGTATCCCTTGGGGGCAAAAACTCTCTTGCAAACTAGACACTTATGTCTAACTCACACTCTTCTCATTTTAGCTATGTTGGATAACTCCCAATTCCAACTCTTGAGCTTCCTAGCTAAGTTTTCAACCAACACACTTTGAGCTTTAATTACTCTTTCATCACCAAGAGAATTTTAGTAATTATTTCTAAAGTGTTTTCTACTATCATAGTAGATTATGCACATTCGATAAAACACAAGTTTTGAATGTGTGAGCGTTCTTTGGTTAAGTCACAAAGTCATAGAAAATCCACTTTGGAATTAGCTAATAATTCCTATAGGAAACACACCACAACAGCCATACAAAGTTCGAGCAACAACAGTAAGAGAGTGTTTGGAGCTCATTTCTTGGCATTTTTTACAGGTGTTTTTTTGGCTTGAATAGTGAGTAGTGAGTGTTGTTTGGAGTTGAGAGAAAATGATTGAAAAATTGTGTTTGGTATAATTTTGAGAGGAAAATAGGTGTATAGGGTAGGGTAATGATGATGAGTAAGAGAGAATGTTTTTTGTTTTTTACTAGGAATGGAAATTGAGGAGCATCTTTTTGAGATTGGTGGGTTGTTAGTTGGGAGGATATAATAGATGATATATAATAATGGAGTTTAAGTAAAAAGTATGAGAAGGAATAAATTATTTTGGCTCTTTGACTCGGTCAAGCAGACTTTGACCACGATTGTTTTTTTTTATTTTATTATTTTTTTTTTTTTTTGGTGTTTCTATAAGAATTTTTTTTTCACTTTTTTCGTTTTATTTTCTGAACTCCTCAAAAGTGGGTTTTTTTTTAATTTTGTTTTATCTTCCGGTTAAGTTATTGAGAGAGTGTTTGGAGCTCATTTCTCGAAACGTTTTCTCATCTTCAAAAAATATCTCAACTTTGGTTCTCTTTTTGTGGCTCATTTTCTAACAGTAAACAGAAATCATGTTTTGGGGATTTTTCAATCTTCGTTCTATTGAATTTTTTTGATGGAATGTTAATTTATTGGATGGGAAATTTCCAAATACCCACCCCACTGCTGCACCTAATTACGTTTCTTCCCCCCTAGTTCAACAATTATATCCAACTCCAAATCTCTCCAAAAGTTTGACCAGCTTATAAGCCCAAATTCGAAATTGAGATTCCAAATGCGGCCTTAGTCTGAGAAAATAGGATTTATTACCTAATTCCATAAATTATTTTCATTTTCCTTTTCTTCCCCTTGTCCCCTCCTGTACCCTACTTCCCTCCATAGCTTCCTCTGCAACTGTAAACTCGAACCAAATTCGACCATAATCAAGCTTCGCAAAGACCATATTATTACATATAATTTCTTATCGGAGACTGTCGATGTCATACGACAGTTGAATTACGGAAAATGGCGCCCGACTGAAGGTTAGTAAATTGTTTTCAGAAATTCATGTTTTTTCTGTGTTTCTGTGTTTTAGTTGTTGTTATGATCATTCTGATGTATATATTGTGGTGGATTTTTGTTAAATTATGTTGTAAGCTAGAACTAGGGTTTTTTCAAATTTGAAATTGACAGTGTTTTTACTTGTTTTTTGGTTGAAGGTATAGTGAGGAAAACGGACCTGTTTAACATCCATGTGAATGGTTGTATGGAGCCACTTACGCTGACTGACATTAATCCTACAAGGTACACTCATGCGAAACTGCTTAAAGATTTAGGTGAATCTGTTGTGGGTAAAGTTCATATTAAGGGCCTTGAGTCTCTATTTTTCACATTGTCTGCTGGTACTGAAGTTGGTAATACAATAGATGTTAACACTGATGATGATGTTAGAAACATGTTTGCTAGTAATATGGAATTCAAAGAAGTAGAACTTTACTTGAATGTAGACTTGGTTGTACCTCTAGGTAAACATACTCTAGTAAAGGGAAAGGGTAAGGGAAATAAGGTTGATGAGAGTGTTGATTTGCCATTTGAGATGCCCTTAAAAGATGGACCTGTAAGGAGAAGGATGCTTAGGCCAAGAGCCACCAAACCAGCTCCACCTAAAGGGCCAAAAAGGTTCCCAAAACCAACTGATGAAGTCATTGACTTGACAGAGGATGATGGTCACCCACCAATGACTCAAGAAACACAGTCTTCTCCCCCACAGAATGAGCCTAAATCACCAACTCCAGATCCTAAATCACCAACTCCACCCCCTTATCACAACCCAGTTGTGGAGAGAACACCACCTAGTGCTTATATTCCAAAGATGGATACTCCACTTAAAAGATGTCCCTAAAGATACTAATGTGGATATGGAGGGCAGTAGCTGGGATGATGTTTTATCTGAAATTCTGAATTCCTATAAGGCAATGGGTGACATGAATCCACCTACTAATGAGACAAATGCTAGTAGAGGTAATGAGGTAAATGGTGTAGAAGGTGAAAGAGTGACAGAGGGTGAAGATGTTGGAAAATATCAAACTGATGAGGTGGTAGTTGAGGATTGGGAGAGTGACAAAGCTGAAATTGATGATGTTCACTTTGATGGTGATGAATCTGATGATATGGACTTTGATTGTGAAGATATGCTTGAGACTGATGATGTTGATGGAGGTGATGGAGATGAAAGTGAGCATGAGTTTGAACCAGAGAGTGAGTTTGAGCCAGAGGGGTTGGTTGACAGTGATGATGATGAAGGATTTCTTGATTGGGAGAATGATCAACCTATGGCAGAGAATGTTCATGAAGATGAAGATAGAGAGATTGGTTTTAATAGGTGTGAGGGGTCTGATGATGATGTTGATGATGAAAATGTTGATCTAGACAATGATCAAGGGAATGACAATGGTCAAGGACCTGGACCTGACAATGTTGAAGGTATGGATTACTGTATTTTTTCTCTTGTTTGTGTATTACATTTAAGCATTTATTACTTGCCATGCTTATTTGTTCTATTCAATGAAGGTGATGATGAGGTTCCTGTCACATACGCAAGTGATGAAGAGGTGCAGAATGATCATATCCCGCAAGGAACTTGGACTAGAGATGAATTTCATGAGAACTATGAATCTGCAGAATCAAAGAGTTTGAGGTTGGACTAATTATTTGGCTCTTGTAAGGAACTAAGAAAGAAGGTTAAAGAATATGTCTTGAAGGTTGGAGTTACCATGGTTAGACATAGAAATGAGAAGGATAGGTACACAATGTACTGTGCAACATAGAATAAGGTGATTGTATTACTCATATTCTTATAATTTCTCATAATTCACTTCCCTTACATCATTTCTGTTTCTCACATTGTGTCACTTGTAGGGCTATCCATGGAGACTACATGCAAGCCAAATGGATGGTGAAATGGCATTGATGATAAAGAAGTACAATGGGCTTCATAGGTGTGTAAGGAGAGTTGATGCAAAAATGGCAGATGGTAGTTGGCTGAAGGATAAGTTTGTTCAAGAGCTAAAGGAACACCCAAACTTATTTGCTAAGAAGTTAGAATTGTGGGTGAACAACAAATTGGGTGTACATGGTGGCTATATGAAGGTCTGGAGGGCTAGGAACCAAGCTATGTTGGTGTTGGGAGGAATTCCAGAGGAAGGCTACAAGCTGGCTCCCAAGTATAGGGAGATGATCTTAATAAACAACCCAGGATCAGTGGCTGAGATAGATACTATACCTTCAGTGGAGAGGCCACCTACATTTAGGAGATTCTTTTGTGGCTTAGCTGGGTTGAAGCAGGGCTTCCTTGCTGGTTGTTCACCCTTTTTATTTTTTTACGGCTGTCATTTGAAGGGGAAGTATGGTGGAGTACTGCTGAGTGCAGTTGACACTGATGTCAACTGTGGTATATTCCCTCTTGCTTGGTGTGTTGTTGAGTCTGAAAACAAAGAGTCATGGGGTTTTTTTATGCACTGTCTGGAAATGTTTGTTGGCCCATTTGATGCTGAAACAAAATGGCATTTCATGGCGGATAGACAGAAGATATGTTTTATATATGAAGTCTGATATGTTCACAAATAAATTTGTCAACTTTAACTTGTAATTCTTCTGTAATGCAGGGCTTGGTTCCAATTATTGAGGAGAAGTGTCCAAATGTGATAAACAGGAAATGCTCCAAGCATATATATGACAACTTTAAGCTAAAGTGGAGTGGCATCTTAATGAGGAAGTACTATTGGCAGGCAAGTACATCATACACAGCTTATGGCTTCAACAAAGCCATGGATAAGATTAAGGCAGTGAGTAAGCCATCCTATGAATGGCTGATGGATATTCCATTGGAACACTGGGCCAGACATGCCTATGATAGTTCTCCACATATTGACCATGTTACTAACAACTTGAGTGAGTGCTTCAATGCATGGGTGGATCCAATGAGAGGTTACTCATTACTAAACATGATGGAGGTATGTAATATTGTTTAATTATTTAACTCCTTACATTGTTCTAATCGATTATGTGTTTTACTTACATGGGCTTACCGTATTAGGAGTTGAGAGGCCAGGTTATGAGAAGAATAGTTGTGAGGAAGAGGCAAGGAAGTGTTGTGACCACTGGTATAATGCCTAGAGTTCTAAGGAAGTTGAATGAATGTCATGATCAGTCTAGGAAGCTCCATGTCAAGACAAAGTCAGGGAGTGGTATCTATGAGATTGAGGATTATAGCTTCACATTCACGGTCAACACGGAGAAAAGGTCATGTAACTGCAACAGATGGGACCTAACTGGTATTCCATGTAGACATGCATGAACAGTTATCAGCTACAACAGAGATGATGCAGGAAAAATATGTCTCATGGAATCACACCACTGCGGCTTATAAACGGACCTATGATTTGACTATTTATCCTATTGATGACCACAAGTTCTGGCCTAGAAACCTCACACAAGAGGAATGCTTACCACCATTTGTGGAGAAGAAAATTGGCAGGCCCCAAGTAGTAAGGATCAGACATCCATTTGAAGGGGGGAAGAGGACCAAAGTTCCAGCTCACTTGCAGAGGAGATGTCCCAGGTGTAGCTTATGCAGAAATGAAGGCCATAACAAAAAAAAGTGCCCAACCCTTGTATGTATTCCTACCCTACTATTCATATGGATTGTATGTGTGAAATTCTAACATTTACTAATTTTCTTGTAGAAAAAGACTCAAGTTCCAACTGATCCTCCAGTCCAGCCAAACACTCAAGCTCCAACTGATCCTCCAGTCCAGCCAAACACACAAGCTCCAACTCATGTTCCAATCCAGCCAACTATAAGTTTCACTCTATTTTGTGTGACTGTTAAGTGATTGTAAGGGTATATTGATTGTGTGCATGTGACTGTGAGAGTTTGATTGTGAACTATGTGTGATTGTTTTGTATGTTGAATGATAGGGAGTTTCTGGCACAGAAAGGAGAAACAAGAGGAAGAGAACTGATCTGGGAGAACCAAGCAGCAACACTGCATCAGGTAGTGGAGGCAGAGCATCAGGAAGTGGAGAAACTAGAGGCAGGGTTGCAGGGAGAGGAAATAGTGGCAGAGGTGGAAGAACTAGAGGCAGAGGTGGAGGGAGAGGAACTAGAGGCAGGGGAGCAGGAAGAAATGGAAACATGAGGAATTGGTTTGGGTAAATTAATCATCCAACTTTCAATCATCTTTTTGGTCAAGACTTATAGCTGATGTTTATTCCAGCTTTTATTCATCTTTAAGACTTGTTATAGCTGATGTTTATTCCATCTTTTAATCATCTTTTTGGGTTAAGACATGATGTTTAGCTGATGATGTTTATTCCAGCTTTGAATTACCTTTTTGGATTCAAGTAATACTTATTTGGTTATGTAAACTTCAAGACATATTGAATTTGGTTATGCAAAACATGTTCTGCTGCATATTTTCATTCATTCTCCTTATTTGAATGATTTGCAAATTTGCACAAATAGATACATGGCCAACAACAAAATATTTAGGCATATTAGTTGCCTAATTACACTATACTTGTCTTCTTTTTTTTGCTTTTTCCCTGCAGCCCCCATTTGCCTTGTCTGTTGCACTTGTTCTTCTCTAGGCTGTTGCAAGACACCCGTTGTTTGTGGCAGACTTTGTGGATGTGTAGGTGGGACAAACTCCCATAACACCGTAGGCTGAATCACTTCTCCACGCCTTTGACCTTGCAAATTATCTTCCTCACTAGCCCATTCAGACCATTCATGTATGGGACATCTCCAATAAAATCTCCCACTATTGCCAACAGATAGGATAGTACGCTTTCGACACCTCGTAGCCTTGCAAACCGGACGAAGAACACCTAAATCACTCATTTTTTGAAGGTATAAGAAGATATATGAGTATATAGGTGATGAAAGGAAAATACACTACAAAAACATGAGCAAGAAGGGGTATAAATAGGCCAAAATTTGAATTCTAACGGCTACTATGTGCTTCCCAACGGCTAGTACCTTATTACATTTAACTACACTGTTGAAAAAATTCAATTACATTTAGCCCCACACGTGCAACCCTTAGGCTGTTTGGCTCTCCAAAAAAGCTGAAATTGAAGTGAGGGCAAATATGTCATTTTCGGGCCTTAATTCGCTGAAAGTCAAGGTCGTGGGGCTGGATGTAATTGTTTTCCACTAGCGAGGGAACATATGTTGTTGTTGAACTTACGAGGGCTGGTCCGTAATTGATAAAACTAACTGGGGGCCTGTATGAAAATTACCCATACCTTTTTTTTTTAAAACAATTCACACGAAAAGGTATAATTAATTTCATTGAGTATGTTTCAATATAATTTGTGGCCCAAATTGAACTTTAAAAAAAAAAACCATTTACAAATAAGTTGATGTGAAAAATATATTTTATAGACTCAAATAAATAAATAATATTTGATACTTGTGATGACAAGCGTCCAACTAATTTGTGTATTTACTGATAACATGTAACAACCCAAACTTTTTTAACCCTCTTAAGATGAAATTTGTTATTGGAAATGAAAATTAAGTTCAATTATAATATTTATTTTTGAAAAGTATGATGATTAAGTCATAGAGTAAATTGAGAATAGTGATTTCGATTTATTTGAGTCCAAATTGGAGTAAATGTACGTCCATGCCTATAGGTTTGACCGGAAGCTAAAAAAAGTATGGACAGAATGATATGAACCGCATGATTTTCTAGTTTCCGAATATATGTTTATCTTTATATTCGGACGTAAATGTAAGAGTCGAAATAAAGGACCGATGAAAGTAATTGAATTGGTTAAAATATAATATATGTACACTCAACTCCTTAGCCGACTCAACTTACGGCCCAAATCAAATTACTTCGCGTTGAAGTAATTATTCATGTCAATAAATAACTCCTCCAAGCACATGAAGTATGTGTTTTTAGTATAATTAGTAACGCTTCCGCATATGTTTAAATAAGATCGCTTCCGCTTACGTATAGAAAGTGTGTGAAAAATAACTTTTCACTTGCATAAGTAAAGATCATAAAAAGAGTCTATGTTTTTGAAATGCTTCTGTGCGCCTTAACACCTAAGTGCGTTGAAGGTGTTAGGTTGTTACATTAGGTGGTATCAGAGCACCGGTACGGGTTCTGTTTCCATATGCATCATATATGAGTACCAGTGAATGTTTTGTTGCCATATCATCATGACAGGGTGATCTGAAATGGGATCCATGGACATTGAAATTACATGCTTCCACGTTATATGTTAGAAAACGTTATACAATATGGTATGTTTATGATCATATAGTTGCATGTAAGAAGTGCATACACTCATTGATGAGCCAAGTGTACTATAAGGTGGAGAAACATCTGAGCCCGAGTAAGATTCTTTTACATCACATTATTAATAGCCACATGGGCTATTGCCCGCTAATGGTTTGATCAATAGTTGATAGTAATGTTTTTATCATTTTAATACTATACGTACAAGTTATTGGTCTCGAAACTAAGAGCTACTCTGATGGTTATGTTTCTTATGGAGTTTGATACGAGAAGTTTGGTGAGCCTCACTTAAACTTTGTGGGTTCACCAAGGATACTGTTTTGATGGTGTCAACAAGACATGTATTGCGTTTACTGTTATAATGGAATTGTGCATGTTTGTACGATATCTATACCAAGGGTGTTGAAGTCATATGAAAAGAAAGAATGTCGGCGACATGAAAACCAAGTCAGATTATCTGAAACTTGAAGTTACTCATACATTCAAGTGGAGTGATATGGATTTTTTTTTACGATAGGATTTTATTATAGTGAACAGACATTTGGGTTTATTGTCTCATTGTTTGAAATGATTGGTATGGTTATTATCGTTATTGATGACTTAAGTTCTTGATTATGGTTTTGAAATTACTAGCCAGTAATGGATATAGGTGATCTTTTGAGTATGGATTGTTTTAAGGATAAACATGTGAAACTGATTGTTTCTCCATGGGATGAAAAGTTCATGAAAACCTGGGTTTTTGGCAATAGTTTTGAAATGTGTAATGGGACATGAATACCGTTTGAAAGTGATAAATAAATTATGATTTTGGGAACAATATGTATGTCAAGAATGTTTGAAATGATGAGAAAAGGATAGAAATCCAATTTGGCTAATGTTGTGGATGCGAGTTCATCTATTATGATACACCCATTAGTTTATATTCTAGACTTCTCTAACAACGTATTGAAGGTAGAGTAGATAAGGTGCGACTCTATATCATCTCATAGATGACTAGTGTTATGTTCATATACGTAGAATAGGGAGTATACACAACGTTGTACGAACATATTCTTGTTAGTGGTTTATTTTTTGTCTTGACAGGGCATAAAGCAAGCTTACAAAGCTGCTTGAATATTTTCAAACACAAGTTCTTATTTACATTCCGCTGTGTATCATACTTTGATATATATCTGTGTTTGTGTTTACTAATCTGCAGATTTCTGACGAATATCTGTAGAGGTTCATCTAGATGTTCACTGAACCCCATAGTCAACTTGGCACCGTCTGACGTGTAATTTGTACTTAAAGCAAGTTATATCGATCCTACATTTTTTCAGGTATATTTCAGGACTGGATACTGCAGAAGAAACCGTGTAAGCGCTACATAAACAGGTTGCAATTAAAAAACGTGATTTGGTATACGTTTTTCGAAATGGATAATTAATTATATACATCGTATTTGTAATATTATATCTCAAAAACAAAATTGATAATTTAATCATTATTATTGATGGATATATCACAATAGCATACCTAGCTGAAACAAGCATCACATAGTCCTACCACAAATAATGTAGGAAATCTTAAAAACCTTTCCCAATACGTAGAACTATATAAACCAGAAATACTTAACTACTAGTACTACAATAAAATTAGATACATATACTAGATGTATATATATAACCACACTACATTATTGTCCCATTTCAAGATGTAATAAAACTCAATGGAGTCCATGCAAGCAATACTAATTGTTGTTCATGCTGCTACTTACATTCAAGTCATGATGATAAACAAAATGCTGGTGGTGATAAGGCGGCGCCAGCATCGATCCGCTAGCCTCTCCGGCTTCATCATTCTCATGACAACCGTTCTTTTCCTCGTCTTCACCATCATCTTCCAACTCTTCCTTAGTACCTTTATCATGATCAACTCCAATGGACAAGTACTGATTGTGAGCTTCATAATGAGGTTGGCCAGAAGATTGGGCGGGCACAACGGAAGGTAGTTTGGATAGGAGGGCCTCAAGGCTGCTCATGGAAGGGGTGATTTTCATAGAAGGGTGATGATGAGGGGCTAAATGGTCATAGAAGCGAGGATGGTCATTTTGGGCCATGTTTTGAAAATTATGCCATGCTTCTTGAGTAGGTGGGGTACTGTTGGGGTATGGGTCAATCTTGTAGGGGTATGGAGCTGAAGATGGGTGTGGAAGTAACACTCCTGGGATGTTCTCAATGTAGCTGAACTTCTTCCTTAGTAGCACCACATAGCTCAAGTCCTCAATTACCTTTTTCAAGTACATAAATGAGTTAGTTACTATCTACCCCAGTTAATATCCCGACAAATGTTGCAGTTTACTCGAATAATTAAAAAAAAAACCTTGTGAATGGATCCCAATTGAATCACACCTTCCCTAACAGCAATCAAGGCAATAGTCTGCAAAGTGTAACATTGAAATTGAATTAGTACTAGCTAGCATATTTGTGTATGGACAATTTGTCAATTTCTTGTCCTTGTTCTAACAATGAATACAAGTAAGTATTGAAAGTGAAAGAAATTAATGTGATGTTTCCTTGGTACTCGTACCTTTATCCCAGACTGAAACTGAGCTTCCCATGTCCTGGGGTGCTGTAGACATCACATAATAACATTAGCTAGCGCAAACTCTTTTCTCTTTAAATAAAAAATAATCAGTTCATTATTGTAACGAAAATGAGAATTCTTGAACTACGGTAAAATATCTGGTGTGGTTTTTCTTAATATTTACGAAAAAAAAATTAGTCGCTACAATTAAGGTAGAGCCACAAATTCAATTGGTTGACGTGACATTAGTTGAGATCTAGGGGTAAATCGGGTCAAATCGAGTTTAAGTGGTAATACAGTCGCCCCCTCGGACCACCTCCTTGGCTACCATGCTACATGAATGTCAATAAATCAAACTTGTGGTCTCCTATTTTACATGTTTCAACTTTCAACGGGAGAAAGTTACTCTATGCTATCAATTTAATAAGAGTATAATATGCTTACAGAGTCAGCTGAGTTGTGCCATGCAGATAAGAAGTTGATCTCTTGGTCATTTGGTTCTTTATAGATCCACTTATGGCTATGATCAGCAGCTACTTTTCCAACCAAACTGGAAAAAGGAAAAAGCAAAAGAAAAAAATGTAAATCAAGAGACAAGGAAGAAAGTAGCTAATATAACAGGTAACTTTTGAAATCCCTGTCTTACCCTTCTCCATAATTGTAGATTTCATGAGACATCTTGAAGAACAGCTCCGGTTGTAGCCCTTGGTATTGCTGGTACTCAAAGTTCCCGTAAACCGACGAGCTGGCACATTCTCCCGGACTTACCTCCGTCGTTGAGGCTGCAAAGTTGCAAAATCCATCTTCCCACACCAAAATCCTATATACATATATACACTCCGTGTTAATAACTAAATCAAACGTTTACAAAGTCACGACAAGGTCTACAAATTACTCATAAGTTCGTAAAAATGAGCTTTACCAGTTCCTCCTGTTCCCTCTTGACCTGTCAAAAACCCCTCCTTGGCCATCCCACCTATATCACCAAAATAAAACAAAACAAAACAAAAAAATCAAGAAAGTAAGATCCCATAAAAATTATAAAAATTATAAAAACAATTACTGCTAAATTTGAAAAAAGAAAAAAAGTTATGTGAAACCATAGTAAAAATGTGCATGATTTGATATTTACTTGGGAGGAGGGTAATTTCTAGGCAAGATTCTCCAAAAAACAGCATACACCCACTGTGAATTTTCATTACTACACAAGCTTCTGAGTGTGTGTTGAAGGAGATGAGTAACTGCCAAAGGATTGAGCTGTTCTTCCATATTGGTGAACAAAACTGGCCTTACTTTTAACACACTTGAGCTAAGCTATAGACCCGTCGCTCTCACTCTATTTTTTTTCTTTTTTTCCTCTGTAATAATGATTTAGTTAATTTAAATTATGACTAGTAGTATCTTTTTTTTTTCAAAGGATGAGAGCATCTTCTTTACTCGTCATACTCCTCTTTATATAATGTTTACAACCAATGAAATCTGGCATTTATACTTGTCCCTCCGTTTTTCACTGTTTATTTCTCTCTCATAATAAGTCTCTGCTTTTAATATATTTACCAAAATCATATCAATGGACCCCATTCTTTTTCCATCAACATATCCTCTTCATCAATGGAGTAGTGGTGATCACACTAGTGTTTCTATGGTCATAGGGCGTGTTCTGATTCTTCAAATTATTTGTTGATATGGTGTATTCACGTATCTGTCTCGTATCAACATATGTATATATGTATGAGTTCATAGATGAATTGCGATACTTGGTTACTTGGTTCAGATGACTTGGTAGAAGAATTATCTACTTTTTCTTTACTTACGATTTAGATTTAGCTTGGTTTAATTATAAATTCATATTATTTCAGTTGGATTAAACACACTTGTGAATGTAAAAACACTTTTGGAAGAGTTGTCCCTATAAAAGGATCTGACAATGACAATGCTTGAATAGAGTAGTCGCCATGCATGAAAATCATTGTTAGAATAAAAAAATAGTTATAATACCCAAAATTTCAATTTCAAATTTTCAATCATGACCATCATTTAGATTTAAGCCTCACTCAGCCTGCTTGACAGCAGTTCAGCCTTAGTTGTAGTTTCAGTTGTAATGAATTGATTTTGATACATCAGGATTACTAGTAGTTTGGGGTGTTACAAGGGTGACAGAGTGGCAAGGGTGTTGGAGTAGTAATGAGTGATCGAGGTTCGAACTCCGACGAAGGCATAAGATTGGTTTAGGTCCCTTTGAAGTTATAAGTGGATAAAGGGGTAGTGTAAAAGTCAAAGTTGGATAGGTTAGATTTGACATTTCAAATAAAAAGTAACGTTTCATGTAAAAAGTAGTTTGGTTAAAACAAAACTTGAGCTTTAATGTTGTTACACGTTTTAAACCAAAACGACAAATTTCCCAAATCAATTGAGCTAAGGCTATGTCGGTTGATTCATGTGAAAATCTTTGAAATGAACTGAACTTAGTTAATCTGAACTTAAATTGAACAAAACAGAAATAACCTGAACTGAACTTATTTGAAGTATAAGAACCTTAACGAGAGCAATAAAACTGTAAATCATGGATTGACATGGTTCAACTCAAGATGAACCTATGTCCTTGAGAACGGGAGAATAAAAATTCACTAACTCACTTTTTTTTTCAAATGACAAATATTACAAGTACTCATACACTAGTGTTATACAATAATATTATACCACATTATGTCTCTGTTGGGGAATGAACCATGCACCTTCATTCACCATCTCAACTATCTGGACAGTGGCGGAGGTAACCTGGGTCAAGCTGGGGTAGTTGACCCAGCTGACATTTGTATATCTGATTATGTAGCCTGTTGGTAATTGCCCCGGCTGGCTTCAGTAATGGCCAGAGTTCAATCCTTGTGTTGTGCTCTTTGTTTCCTTATTTTGTTACATTCTTTACACTTTTATTCACAATTTTAATGTTTTTTATTCTTTTTCAGCAAAAAAATCTTTATTTTCACTATATTAATTTTTTAATATTTATTTTTGTCTTTTTGAGCAAATAATTCTTATTTTGTACATTTTCTTCACTATATAAAGTTAAAAATTAGAGAAATTTTCTCCTCTGCTCTGTTTATTATTTTAAAAAATAGAATTATTGCGTTTATCATATTTCTCGGTTATACATTTCATAATTATATTTTACATGATTAAATTTTGCCCCCCTCACATTTGGTCCTGAATTCGCCACTGACTCTGGACCACCATATAACTCCTCAGTCCTCACTAACTCACATATGGAGTTATAGATACAACCGGTGTTGATAAGATACCAACTTCTTTCAACAAACTCTCTGTAAATTCCTCACAATTCGCTCAAAACTGTATGAATCAAGATGATGATGATAACTGCTAAAACTCGGTTACTTATATATGTGTTACAAGTACAGATTAAAAAATACCTAGCTTGAGATGTAACTGCCTCTAACAAAAATATTCTTCCACAAGCTTCTTGTAATACTTGTAATAACCTTATTTAATCTCAGCCATAGATATAGATCTTCAGATTCTCCAGTAGCCGTTGATACAAATGATCATAAGTAGCAACTTAATTTTAAGTTCTAGCTATCATTTACAAATGTATGCATGTGGCAGAGTTTTTTTCTTTTTTTTTAACAGCAAATCTAGTTATCCGACTCCTTTACCAGTACCCCGATGATGAATACTAGATGGACATGGCCCTAAAGGCGCCGACAGCTAGGTTATATTAGAGTTAGAGCTTATTATCTTATTTTATGCTTTCTAGAACTTTTTTTTGTCAAGCTTAGCCCATTAGTATTTCTTGGTCATTAAGTTAGGTTAGCTTTTCAATTCTTATTTAAGCACTATGTAATGTTGATTATTGAGTTGAATTCATAGAACATTATGAGCCATTCATCTTTACGGATAGTTGTTATTCTACCGTTGTTACCGGGAAGATAGTAGCAGTAAGCTCCTTGCACGTACAAGAGTAGTGAGAGAAAAAATGAGAGATGTAGGAGGAGAGAGAAATCCGAGGAATAACATCACCCCTTTTCAAGAGCAGCTAAGAAACAGAGGTTCTGCGAGGACAAGAGAGGCAGAGGGGCAACAAGGTGTGGACGGCGAGTGTTAGGAAACTTGTAATTTTGATGAGCAATTAACCATGCTAAATTAAGGAAAGTCCAGTAACTAGTACTCTTAAGGTCCATAGGAATTTAGAATTTAAAGGACATTGTAAAAGAGGAACGTTTGCTGTAGACTTAGTGTAGGTACTAGTTAGGTGCTTTAGTTTGCTGATGATGTACTTTGTTTTTATAAATGAACTATTGAAGCACTAGAACTGCTCAGAAACTTGAAGATTCGAAGACTGAAGACTTAAGAAGAATTCTGAGAAAAGATATCTACAAAGGCACATGTTGCTCAGAAAGTGAGATTTTCAGCAACAGCTCGCATAAGTGAAAATCTATATGACAGAGTAGGTTGTGCTTGCTGAAACTGAGACTGACCACTTGCTGAAATACATATGTGACCTCCTTGCTGAAAGTACTTACATTTTGGCTCCAACGTTCACATTTGAATTCGATTCAAATGAACATTAAATGCAAAGTAGGCACGCGAAGAACATGAAGACTAGAAGACAAATGAAGGACGCTGCTGAAAGTACAAAAGCAAGATAGTGACATCTTAAGGAACAAAGCCTTAGAATTTGAAATTCAAACGGATCCCTTGATTCACTATAAATAGAGGTCATCCGACAAAGAGTTGAAGTGTGTCAACAACGTGATCAAACTCTCACTTGTGCTTAAACACTCAAACCTTCCATACTCTTTACTGCCTTTTGATCCGTTCCAAGACTTAAGCTTGAAACAAAAGCTACTTGTGAAAAAGTAGAACATTCACGGCTAAGAAATTAGTTAAGTGTTCTTTCTTTCGAACAAGAACAAGTCTTGACACCAGAAACAACTTAACTTGTTTACTGAAAAGTATTACAAGTTGTGTTTCTTTAGATAACTTGTTATAGCTGAAAACGTTATACTCAAGTCATCTCATCCCAAACCTCTCTAACTAATAAACACCCTTTTTCAGGCGTGAAATTCAGGGGGAATTAATCAAGCATTGTGTTGCTGATTTTAAGTCCCATGTTTGGTGGAGAACAAGGTTACAGTTCTCTAGTTAGGTTGGAAACGAAGCAAGTGTGCTTTGGTTTCTGAAGAATCATTATAGACAGGTGTTGTAAGGAACCTCAAGCTTATCTTAGTGGATTCAGTCCTAGAAAGGACAAAGTGGATTAGTTGAGAGATTACGCCACTCTCAGATACCACTATAAAAGTGTTTGTGTGATTTACTTTACCGTATTTAGCTTTCAGCAAGCTTTACTTATTGTATACTGCCACTCTGCTCACTTGCTGAAACTAGCACTATCTGAAAAGCACTTATTGTATAAAGACTTCCGCACTCTGTTTTTAAAGTACCAGTAAAACTCGTTACTGAAAAGTAACTAGTACTTGCTAAGAAAGTTAAGTATTAGCAAACTCATTACTGAAAAGTAAAAAGTACTTGCTGAGAAATTTATTAAACGACGAAAGTTTGAAAAGACTATTCACCCTCCCCCCCTAGTCTTTTCTTGTTGTTTAAAGGGACCAACAAGTGGTATCAGAGTTGCAGGTTCTTTAACCTTCAGCACTGAACCTAGATTCTCTTAGGTGCTTTCCGTAAATCACTTTCACTTGATCAGTTTGGTAGTCTTTTGCTGACAGGATGTCTTTAGGAGACACTCCCTCGCTGAAGCTGGAAAACTATGAAAAATGGAGAAACAACATGATGCTACATCTTGATGCCATTAGTGATGAAATGGTTACTGTCATAAATGATGGACCTATCAAGATCACTAAACTTGAGAGAAGTTTTCCTCACAAAACCACAGAGGCTGGAAAGGAAACTATCTTAGGTGAACCAGTCGATACTGTTGTTCCAAAACCAAGAGAGGAATGGACTTCCGATGAAGCCAAAAGATTCCGTCTTGATGGCCAAGCAAGAAACATTATTATTAGATCAACTCCAGATACTATACAGTGCAAACTGTGGGGTGCCAAAACTGCTAAGGAAGCTTGGAAAATGGTTCAAGACCTTTGTGCTGGATCTGACAAGACCAAGGAAAACAAACTCGAAGTGCTAAAGTTGAAGTTCCAAAACTTTAAACAAGGCACAAATGAGTCACTGAAAGACTTGGATTTCAGATTCACAACTCTAGTGAGTGAGATGGCTGCCTTAGGAGTTGGAAACCTCTATTCAGATTCTGAGAAGGTGAAAACCATTATTAGAAGTCTGAACCAAGAATGGATCCATACTCAGAATTTCAACTATAATCAAGGAATGCCAAATATCACACCAACAGAGTTGTTCTCTCATCTTGCTAATGTCAATTACGAGACAAAGCAAAGAGAAAATGTGTTTGCTGAAAAATCGCAAAACATTGCTCTTGCCGCAAAGCCGTCATCTTCTGAAAAGAAGAATGATAAAGATCCTGCTGATGAAAATGCTCTAGTTGTTAGAAACATGAAAAAATTCATCAGTAAGGAACTTGAAAGGCGAAAAGCAAAAGAGAAGCTGAAAAATATCTTTGTAATAACTACCATAAATACAAGAATGAAGCTAGCTCGCTGAACAAGCAAGCTCAGCAAGCAAATTTCTCTGAAGAACCAGCAGTTGGAAATGATCTCTGCTTTTATTGCAAAAAGTCTGGACACTTTAAAGCAAATTGTCCTTTGCTGAAAGGCAAATCTGCTGAAAAGAAGAAGAAGTTCAAAAGGGCTTTGATCGCTGAAGAAAAGAAAAAGCTTCAAGCAAAAATCGATGCGCTTTGCATTGATACAAGCTCTGAAGACAGTGAGGTAGAAAGCTCAGACACTGAAGAAGAAGAAGTCACTCTTGATGTAGAGATTGGCAAGGAAGTTTGTGGAATAGCTATGGAAGCTTATCCAGACGTGTCAAACTACGAATTCTGCCTCATGGCTGGTCAGACTTCAGCCACGGAGACAAACAATGCAATTTGGCACTTTGATAGTGGTTTTGGAAAGCACATGACGGGCAACAAGAAAAACCTTATAAACTATAGACGGTGGTCTAAAGGTCAAACAATAAGGTTTGCTGGTGGAGGCTTTGGTTCTACTAAAAGTTATGGTGACGTGAAGTTAGGATGCATTACCATTTCGGGAGTTCTTTATGTCAAAAATCTTAAGTTTAACCTTTTCAACATGAGTCAATTAGCTGACAAAGGTTACTTCATCAAAATCAAAAGTGATGAATGTAAACTTATAGACTTTGAGACAAAGAAGGTTATTATGGTTGCTAGAAGATCAGGAGGTTTGTATACCGTAGACAAGCAAACAAGTCACCTAAACTTCAAGACGCTGAATAAGCTGTCTAAAAGGGCACTTGTAGTTGGATTACCTAAGGTTAATTTTAAGAAGGATGGTGTTTGCAATGCATGTCAGTAAGGAAAGCAAACCAAATCTTCTTTCAAGAACAAGGCAGTACCGTTAACTACAAAACCTTTACAACTCTTGCACATGGACTTGTTTGAATCTTCTTCAACAAGCTATGCTGTCAAGAAGTATGGTCTGGTGGTGGTAGATGACTATTCAAGATTCACTTGGGTAGTATTTATCAAGCACAAGTGTGAAACAAGGACTGAAATACCTAACTTGTTGAACAAGCTTGAAGTCATGAAAAATGACAAGGTAAAAGTCATAAGAACAGACCATGGTACTGAGTTTGTAAACCAGTACGTAACTGAGTATTGCACTTCAGAAGGCATACAACATCAGTTATCTTCAGTAAGGACACCTCAACAAAATGGTGTTGTTGAAAGGAAGAATCGTACCCTTAAGGAAGTAGCTAGAACGATGCTTGCTGACACTGAAATAACTGAAGCTTATTGGGTTGAAGCGATTAATACCGCCTGCTATACTCAAAATAGATGTTTGATAACTAAGGAATACAACAAAACTCCCTATGAGTTATTTGTTGGAAGACCTCTTAACATCACCCATCTTAGAGTATTTGGTTGCAAATGTTTTGTTCTAAACAATGGTAGAGAATACTTAAGAACATTTCAACCAAAGGCAGACGAAGCGATATTTCTTGGTTACTCCTTGCATAGTAAAGCTTATAGAGTCTACAACAAAAAGGCACAAAAGATCGAAGAATCAGTGCATGTTGTATTCTATGGAAAGTCACAAGGAGTTCCTGCTTAAGAAGAAATATCAGAATGTATGAAAAAGTTACTCATACACGAGCAAAGAACTGAATCTGATGCTAGAAATATCAAATCAATTGAACTATATGATGATTCTTACAATGAATCTCCTCCCCCTAGTCATGACAAGATAAATATAGTTCATGATGAAGAATTTCCAGCAAAAGACGAGGTTGCTCCGGATGTTGCTGAAACTATGCAACTTCCCGTGTCTGCTGACGAGTTACCTCAAACTAGCAATGCTGAACAAGCAGTTGCTGATGAACCAATTTCAGCAGAGACACAACAAAATACCAGTAGTACTGAGCAAGTACATGCTGAAACGCAAACTTATCCAGATCCAAAGAGCAGAAAACCTGTTAATAAATGGATTAGAGATCATCCCTCTACGGATATGATTGGTGATATTGACAAACGCCAAGTGACTAGATCCAAAGTATCTACTAATCAAGAACTTGCTGAAGAAGCAAACGTCATTGAAGTAGAAGCTTTGTTCTCTTGCTTTGTTTCAAAAATTGAACCCAAGACCATAGAAGAAGCTTTAAAGCATTCTGAATGGATCAAGGCAATGCAAGAAGAACTGGATCAATTTGAAAGGAATAAAGTATGGAAACTTGTACCCCTTGCTGAAGGAAAGAAAGCAATTGGTACAAAGTGGGTGTTCAAAAACAAGTTGAGTGAGTCTGGAGAAGTAACAAGGAACAAAGCACGTTTAGTTGCTCAAGGTTACTGTCAGACTGAAGGATTGGACTATGATGAGGCTTATGCACCAGTTGCAAGATTGGATGCAATTAGACTTTTCTTGGCCTTTGCTGCTCACAATGACTTCATTGTTTATCAAATGGATGTTAAAAGTGCATTCCTAAATGGTGAACTTGCTGAAGAAGTCTACTTGGAACAACCCCTGGCTTTGAACTTCCCTCAGAAACCAAGATGGTATACAAGCTTCAGAAAGTTGTATATGGTCTAAAGCAAGCACCAATAGCTTGGTATGATACCTTAGCTAAGTTCTTGCTGGATAATGATTTCAAGAAAGGTGAAGTTGACAAAACCTTATTTTCCATGAACCATGATGGTAAAATACTCTTAGTCCAGATTTATGTGGATGACATAATATTTGGATCTAAGGACAAGCAACATTGTGATGATTTTGCCAAACTCATGACAAACAAGTTTGAAATGAGTATGATGGGTAAATTGAATTATTTCCAAGGATTGCAAGTCAAGCAACTCAAAGATGGAATATTCATAAATCAAGCAAAGTATGCAAATGAAATGCTCATAAAGTTCAGGATCAAAGAGGAAGAAAAACCTGAAAAGATCCCTATGAGTGTTGGTACCAAATTGGGTTATACTAAACAAGATAAGAGTGTTGGTGAACACAAGTATAGGAAGCTCATTGGTTCCTTGCTGTATTTAACAGCAAGTAGACCTGACATTCAGTATGTTGTTTGTGTGTGTGCAAGATTCCAATCTGATCCAAGAGAATCACACTACAAAAAGGCACTTAAGATACTGAAATATGTCAAAGGTACAGTCAATGTTGGATTATGGTATCCAAAAGATTCTGGATTTGAATTGGTTGGTTATTCTGATGCTGATCATGGAGGATCAACTCTTGATAGAAAACGTACTTCTGGAAGTTGTCAGTTTCTAGGTACTAGATTAATATCATGGTTCAGTAAGAAGCAAACCTGTGTTGCCAATTCATCCACTGAATCTGAATACATTGCGGCAGGTTGTTGCACAGCTCAAATCCTATGGATCCAGCAACAATTAAGAGATTATGGTATTTCTGCAAAGAAAATCCCAATCTTTGGTGATAATACAACTGTTATTGCTATCACGCAAAATCCTAAGTTCCACTCAAGGACAAAGCACATTGATATTAGACATCATGTCATTAGAGATCATGTGGAAAAAGGAGACATTGAGGTTGTAAAAGTATGTACTGATGATCAACTTGCTGACATCTTTACCAAGCCCCTACCAGATAATAGGTTCGCAATGCTAAGGTATAACCTTGGATTGATTGAACTACCTCAATAAAAAGGGATACATTTGGTGGATTGCTGAAACAGGCATTCATCAAGCCAATGTTTGCTTACATGTATTCTTTATAAAGTTCCTTCCACTGGTTTCTCTAAAAAAGAAATGATTGTACACTATATGTTTGCTGAAACATGCATTCAACAAGTAATTCCTTCAAACCGGGTAATTGTTAGGAAACTTGATCACTTGCTGAGACGGGTACTCAGTAAAGAAAAACTTTAAAGATTGTTGAAACTGGCATTCAGACAATCAAAGATACTGAAACAAGTATTCAAGTATCAAAAGAAAAATCTGAGACGGGATCTCAGCAAAGAGCAAGAATACTTCTCAGATTTTACCTAAGGATATCTCAATATAAAAAGAATTTTCTGAGACGGGAACTCAGAAATATCTTTTACCTTAAAGAAATATGAGATATTTGATTAAGGGGGAATTTTCAGCAAATACAAGGCTTGTTACTTGAAAAGGTAAGTGCTAAAGTCAGATTGAATAAAATCGCTGAAAAGATTCTTATTTACTTCAACAAGCAATTAGCGTTGGAGTAAAAGAGATCAAATCCTGAATCAAGGTAAAATCAATTTGTGACGTTAATCATGGCACAAATAAACTCGTTGTTAATCATGACATGAAATACAATCATGGCCATTAATTTTAAAGCAGTTTTTGATCCAACGGTTGATATTAGAAAGTATGCTCTGACGGTTTTTGTTAGTGGTCCACTATGCATTTAATGCAAAGGCTCCACTAACACAAATGAATCTCTGTTTTACCCTTGCTGAGAACTCAAAACCATTGAGCTTCTCACATAACAGAGATACTATATAAATGAAGAGTTAGAGAAAGACAAATTTCTTTAACTCACATTTCCTTTCTCTGCAATTTCTCTACCCTGTGCTCTGAATTAGTGTACCTTCGGTCAAAAAGGAAAATCTCTTTTTCGTACAACCCTTAACCCTCAAAACTACTATATAAGAGATGGCTCCCAAAAGAGAATCCTCCAAGACCTCAAAATCATCAAAGGCAGACAGTGCTCGAAAAAGCACTGCTCCTGTTGAAAATCCGATGAAGAACACAGTGAAAATTATGTTGAAAAACGACAGAATAACTGAAAGACCCATGCCGCCTGCATATCTCGACACTGCAAAGTGTGAGCAGATGATGCAATGGGGCGGATTTGCCAAAGAGAAGTACATTAGATACTTCTATGAACAAGAACTGGACGAAGAAAACGAAGTGGCGTTGAATCTGATTAATCAACAAGGCCTCCTTTTCTTCATTACTTCTCGCACTAAGAAAGTGAGCATGCTGGACACAATGGAATTCTACAACAATGCAGAAATCCAAACCCTTACTGATGGACAAGGAGTCACTGAAAAAGTGATTTCTACCTCAGTTCAAGGAGTGCAAATCATCCTAAAATGGATTGATTTAGCAAACATCTTTCAGATTTCAACTACTGGAACTGAAGATGACATCACTGCCACTGATGAAGAAATTGAAGCCTTCTACAGTGATGTCAGAAATGAAAGGATGAAGAAAGGCGAGATTGCTCCCGTGAATTGGACAAAGCACGTAAAAAGAAAGCATCTCTGCCATTCACTTGGTCTGGTAGCTCTGCTACTCATCAAAGTCTTAGACTCCCAAGTTGTAGGAATTGACCAAGTAGGCCTGAGAAGGTGGCCATTGCTGATGCATATCCATGAGAACAAAACTGAACTCAACTGGGCTAAGTACATTTTCAACAGACTCGTTGATTGTGTTACAAAGTTGAAGGTCAAGGTTGAACACAACACAGTCTCACCTTCCCTTCCAGTGATGTATGGATTGAAAATATGCTACATCCTTGAACATTTCAGGATTCAGCTACAAAATCCATTGCCGATTAAGAAAACAGTATGCAATGTGGGAAGAGCTTTCTACAAGCAGAATGGACCTAAGGTTGCTGACAAGAAGTCAAAGAAGCCAACAGCTACAAATGTTGCTGAAACTGATAACCAGTCCATGAATGCAACAACCGCAAATGTTGCAGATATTGATCAGCAAGCTAGGTATCCAACAACTGCAAATGTTGCTGAGAATGCAACAGCTGCAGATGTTGCTGCTAACACCACTGCGATTGCTGACACTAATGCACCCAGTGAGAAATCTAAGAAGAAAAAGAGGAAAGCTGATGGTGACACTCAAACTGCAGCTTCATCAGCTGATCCTATTCCTAAGAAGGCACGGACAAAGACTTACTCAAGGAAGAAAACAACGGCACGCAAGTCCGTTCCAATTGTCCATGTCATTCAGGATGACGACAATGTCCCAATAGTTGCTGAAACGCAAGCCACTATAGTAGATGTTGCTGAAGTGTTTGCAGAAGCCTTCAGCAATTCAATTAACTTGGATTCATCTGCTGAAGCGAGACCACATGGTAGTGGAAATGAATGCCGAAGATCCCTTAGAAGATATCTACATTGTAGATAATCTTGATGACAACACTCTAGAACCAGCAAGTGACATCGCTGCAGATTTGAGAAGAGTTGCACTTGCTGAAGAGACAGTTGCTGAAAAAGCAACTAGTTCGGTCCAAGAAATTGCTGAAGAACCACTTGCTGAAACTGCAATGGTTCAAGTCCCAGAGGTTTCTGAAACACACCAAGAGACAGTATTCGACGACGCATCTCAAGATGCTGAGAATATTAGACCTAGTTCACCAATGACCTCTATTGACAAAGTTCAATTGGTGCTGACTGACCTAAGCCAGCAAATGGACTTGGAGATTGAAGACAACTACAATAAGTCAGTAGACATGTTCATGACAAGTAGTGAACTTAGGGGTCAAGATGTCTCTGCTCAACTTGTCAATTCAAAGACAAGGGAGATTGTTGAATCTGCACAGCCTTCTCATTTAGAGCAAGAAAAGAAGTCTGCTGAAGAACAAGTCCAAGATAATGAAGCTGCTATCATTGCTGAAAGGACTGAGTCACCACCTGCCCTTCTTCAGCAGGTAGTTAACTCAGATATAAGCAAAACTTCACTATCTGAAACTTTATCTTTAGCTAATATAATTATTTCTTTACAGACTTCTCAAGATACAAGTCAGAAGATTGCTGAAACTTCTGCACCAGAATCCACAACTCCTGTTCAACAAGTAGATGAAAATTTTAGTATTTTCTACTAAGTTTGAAAACTTAGTACTTGTATCTAATATAAAGTTATTTCAGGATGAACAATTCAAGGATGCTGCCACAGCTCCTGAAGCAATGGAAATAGTACCAGCACAACTTAGTGTGCAACATGAGCTTGTTGAAAGTCAGCAGGTAAATCATGTTACAGTTTTAGACTCTAAAACTATTTTCCAAAACTTTCCTGAACTTAACTTTACTCTTATTCAAGCTCAAAAGGAGAACGATGAAGTGGTTCACATCACTGAAGATCTTGAAGTTAGTTCTGAAGAACTTTATTCAAACTTCAAAAAGAACACCTTGACCAGAGTTGCTACAGCAACTGGCAAAGGTATAGAAGGATGGATTTTTCCGATCTTCACATCCATCTGTCCAATGAGAAAAAGAGAATCTCTCTACTGAAACTTGAGACGTTTGTACACTCCATACTTCCGG
This sequence comes from Plantago ovata, assembly GCA_028274465.1. Classification (NCBI taxonomy): domain Eukaryota; kingdom Viridiplantae; phylum Streptophyta; class Magnoliopsida; order Lamiales; family Plantaginaceae; genus Plantago; species Plantago ovata. Next base: position 12,887,492 of record CM051458.1, read on the forward strand.
AAGAACTTACATATTCTCAGCTAATGAGTTCAAATCTGATTGCTATAATCAGAGAGAATATGAAAGCAAAGTTCAAGAGTGCCTCTCCAGTTGAACAAGCTGTGATGCTCAAGGGTTCCTTTGTATTTGTGGTGGCTGATCCCCACAAAATCAATGAAGAAGAGGAAGTTACAAGTGCTGCAATGTACAAACATCTTGAGTTAGTCATACTGACGGACGATGATGAAGAAGAAGATGATGAAAATATCCCTAAAGATACTAGTGATGATGAAGCCAAAGATTCTAAGGACAGCAAGGACGATGATGATGATAATCAAGGTCCTAGTCCTGATGCTGGCGGAGTAAAAATGCTAGTTGCTGAAACTGAAAATCAAAACACTGAGAATCAGCAAGCTAACCAAACTCCCAGTCAGCACCAAGAATCTACTCCCGCTCCTGCTGAGACAAGTACTCTAGCAACTGAACAAGTTGCTGAAATTGAAGAAGAGTACGCCAGAAAGCCTGCTGAAATGCACACAGGAAAAGCTAAGCTTTCTGATGCCGAGTTAACAACACTCGAAGCTAAGGTCACTGATCCAAACCTTGGAGAAGAAGAAGAAACGGATGAAGATTATCAAAGAGCTTTACAAAATAGTCTACAGATTCATGCTAGACATACGCAGAATCTGGATATTGCTCAATCTTCAGGAGTGAACAACACGAAAGTCTCCTCCCTTCCACCTACTACTGGTGAAACTCCAGTTGTTGAGTCCAAAGAGTTGCCCTCAGCAACCACTCAACCAAAAGTGATTGAAGCTAAGGATTTGGGAATCAAGGTTGATGGCCTTGAAAATCTGATGAAGAAGAAGATCTATCTAACTTCTCAGCAAATGAAGAAGAAAAGACAAAGAAAGTTGAACCCACAGTGGTTGCAATTCCTCCATCATCTCTCCAAACTGATGAAGGAGATGCTGAGAGAAGTCATTTGCTGAGAAATGATGATCAGTTCGCCACTGAAATCAAAGCTCATTCACTTACTCCCTCTCTAGTGACGTTTCCAAACGTTGAGGATTTTACTCCCAGAATAAAGGCACTAATGGTTGTTCACAAAGCATGCCAAGAAGAGGATGATGCCTTGCTTGCTGAGAGTCCGCTTGACATTGGCAAAATACTGACTACCGTGCTGAAACGCACTACTACACTTACCAAGCTCAGAAAGACATCAGTCTACATCACAAAAGTTATGAAGAAGATGTCAGTCAAGCACTCAAGCTTGCTAATGTGCATTGAAAAAGGCTCGGGCTATTCTTGAAGAAAAAGTCGAAAATGAGCGCAGACATGAGGAGAATTTGGCTTTTATTAAGGAAGAATTGTCTAAGCTAACCACAGATCAGCAAGACATGATTCTGAAATACAACAACCTAAGCACTCTTGTTGAAACTTGCAATGAGTTTTTCTCTCTACACATCAGACCTATGATGCAATGTATGTCTAAGGGGGAAGATAGAAAAAGAAAGTCTTCAAGATCATCAAAACCCTCTGCTGAAGCGCCATTGATTTTGCCTGGTCCACCTCCCAGAGAACCTCTTGCTGAAACAGAGCAAAGTTCTAAGAAAAGAGCTGAAACAGATTCCGAGAGAAGTTCAGCAAATCCAAAAAGAAGAAGAACTTCTGCTGGAACTCAAGAATACTGTCACACTGAGAGTCATCAAGATCTGAATGAAGATGATGATAATGATGATGACCAAACAATAGCTCAAGCTATAAGAGCTAAGCCTATTTCTGCCTTAACACCATTTGGCCAATCCAAACACTTCTCTTCTGACTCTAGATCTTCAGCAAGAGATCAAGAAAATACTAAGTCAAGAAGAAGAAGGCAAAGACAGGAAGAAAGAAGGCTAGTCAGCATTGCAATTGGCACTGGCATTGAATATACAAAGACCAGCAATGAGGAAACAACTCAGAATGTGATCAGAAACCTACATGGTTGCTGGATCATAAAGCTGGAAGATCTTTTGGCCAATGATTTCTTTCTAACTGCTATACTTAATCAAATGTACACTTGGATTGAATTAAAAGTGGAAATAAAATAAAGGGATCCTCCTCCCTACCCAAGGAACATTGCTATAAAATGGTTGAATTTAGAGATCTTAGTAAGAAGAACTTCAATCAGCAAGAAGATGAAGCAAGAGCCCGATTTAATCAAGCCGATTGATGTTGCTTACTATAGTGATCCAATAACCAAGAAGTCCAAGAAGAAATATGGCTTGATTCCTTATGAGTATTTTTATCTCACTCCTAAGGATCAAGAAGAAGATCTTCTCTGGTTAAGGAAACTTGTAATTTTGATGAGCAATTAACCATGCTAAATTTAGGAAAGTCCAGTAACTAGTACTCTTAAGGTCCATAGAAATTTAGAGTTTTAAGGACATTGTAAAAGAGGAGCGTTTGCTGAAGACTTAGTGTAGGTACTAGTTAGGTGCTTTAGTTTGCTGATGATGTACTTTGTTTTTACAAATGAACTATTGAAGCACTAGAACCGCTCAGAAACTTGAAGATTCGAAGACTTAAGACTTAAGAAGAATTCTGAGAAAAGGTATCTACAAAGGCACATGTTGCTCAGAAAGTGAGATTTTCAGCAACAGCTCGCACAAGTGAAAATCTATATGACATAGTAGGTTGTGCTTGCTGAAACTGAGACTGACCACTTGATGAAATACATATGTGACCTCCTTGCCGAAAGTACTTGCATTTTGGCTCCAACGTTCACATTTGAGTTCGATTCAAATGAACATTAAATGCAAAGTAGGCACGCGAAGAACATGAAGACTAGAAGACAAATGAAGGACGCTGCTGAAAGTACAAAAGCAAGATAGTGACATCTTAAGGAACAAAGCCTTAGAATTTGAAATTCAAACGGCTCCCTTGATTCACTATAAATAGAGGTCATCCGGCAAAGAGTTGAAGTGTGTCAACAACGTGATCAAACTCTCACTTGTGCTTAAACACTCAAATCTTCCATACTCTTTACTGCCTTTTGATCCGTTCCAAGACTTAAGCTTGAAACAAAAGCTACTTGTGAAAAAGTAGAACATTCACGGCTAAGAAATTAGTTAAGTGTTATTTCTTTCGAACAAGAACAAGTCTTGACACCAGAAACAACTTAACTTGTTTACTGAAAAGTATTACAAGTTGTGTTACTTTAGATAACTTGTTATAGCTGAAAAAGTTATACTCAAGTCATCTCATCCTAAACCACTCTAACTGATAAACACCCTTTTTCAGGCGTGAAATTCAGGGGGAATTAATCAAGCATTGTGTTGCTGATTATAAGTCCCAAGTTTGGTGGAGAACAAGGTTACAGTTCTCTAGTTAGGTTGGAAACGAAGCAAGTGTGCTTTGGTTTCTGAAGAATCATTATAGATAGGATTTTTTAGGAACCTCAATCTTATCTTAGTGGATTCAGTCCTAAAAAGGACAAAGTGGATAAGTTGAGAGATTACGCCACTCTCAGATACCACTATAAAAGTGTTTGTGTGATTTACTTTACCGTATTTAGTTTTCAGCAAGCTTTACTTATTGTATACTGCCACTCTGCTCACTTGCTGAAACTAGCACTATCTGAAAAGCACTTATTGTATAAAGACTTCCGCACTCTGTTTTTAAAGTACCAGTAAAACTCGTTACTGAAAAGTAACTAGTACTTGCTGAGAAAGTTAAGTATCAGCAAACTCATTACTGAAAAGTAATAAGTACTTGTTGAGAAAGTTTTTAAACGATGAAATTTTGAAAAGACTATTCACCCCCCCCCCCTCTAGTCTTTTGTTGTTTAAAGGGACCAACAGCGAGGGATGGCAACGGGTGGTTAGTCGATGGAGAAGGAACAACTTTAGAGAGGAAGAGGTAAGGTTGCAGGTCTTAAACGCAAAATTCTTAAACCTCTATGTGACCAACTTCCCTGAAGATATGTCAGCGGAAGCTCTTAAAGGTTTCCTCAAGGGGTAAAGGAGAGGTGGTAGATGTTACAATACCTAGGAAGAAGAACAAGTGGGGTAAAAGCTTTGCCTTTGCACGGTTCAGAGTAACAGGAAACGATTTTGAGGGACGATTTACGGGTCATTGAAGCCGTGAAAGGGAGCTGGATAGGTAATTTCAAACTGTTAGATAACAGAGCTAGGTTCCTAAACCGATCTCGGGAGGTGGCTGGAGGTGTTTTTAGGGCAGTGGAGGGACCACAAGAGAAGGAGGTCTCCGGTGATACGTTGGAAGAGTCTCAGGCAAGGAGGGTTGTGACGCCAGTGTTGCGACGGTCCCCGGTTGACCAACAACACTCAGTTGCAGGGTTACGGGAGGAAGCTTGGAGCAGACCACAACAGAGGACTTCTTTGCAGGAAGAATCCAGTACATTAAATGTACAGAGGGAGGAAATTTTGGACTGTAACCAAACTGTAGCAGAGGAAGAATTGCTTAACTGGGCGTTTGACTGTCTTGTGGGAGAGACAATTCTGAGACTAGACCATGTTCATCTTCACAAATTTCTGATCGGAAACAGACACTCGGGATTCCAATTGTTCAAATTATCAGAATTCGGGTGGATTTTGAAACCAGAAAGCATGGAAGCCAGAGAGATCTCCTACTAACTGAGGAAAAAGAGTGGCTTGATTCTTTCTTTTGCTGACTGAGACCTTGGGAAAGTTCTGATGTTAATCGTTCACGTTCAACTTGGCTCGGTGTTTACGGCGTGCCATTACAGGGGTGGAATGATGAGACCTTTGAACGATTAGGAAACTCAGTGGGAAGGTTTTTGGGATTACACAATGAAACTGCCGGCAAGAAAGACTTCCGACGGGGGAGAGTGTTGATTGAAACGGATGATTTTGACCTAATCAAGAAACAAGTGCCGATCAGAGTTGGTTCGGAGGTGTTTCAGGTTAAAATTCGTGAAGAGGGAGGCGTTTCTCCCATTCACGCTAGTATTTTGAAACAGGAGGACTGTAACGATCTTGATTTTTTCTCTAGTTTCTCATCCTATGGACATGTTGACAGTGATGAGGTAACTAGTTGGTGGAGCGAGGAAGTGTGTGAAGCGGATTCGGCGAACATGCCGGACGACTGGGTGGTGCCAGAAACACAGGAGGCCGAGATGGGGGCGGCTAGGGTGGAAGGAGATGAGTAACAGTCAACAGAGGGGGGAGTGGGTTGACCGTTGTATGGTGGCAAGTCAAAAAGAAGGTGTGATGGTGACATGAGACTGTGGGAGTGAGACAGATAGGAGGACAGAGGTGATGCCAAGCTTGTCAGTCGCAGGTGGTCAGAAAAGTGGTGATGGAGGCGCTGTCGTTTTTCCAACGGTGGCTTTGGTAAATGACAAAGATTTGTTTTTGAATGGAGGCTTTTTAGATCAATGCCAGTCGTCGCTTTGTGGAGGCATCCAAACAACCCTGGTTCTGGGCCAGGACGGAGCGACTTTTTTGGGCCAGGAGGGAGCTTGTCAGTTGGGCCAACAAGAAACAAGTCAGCTGGGCCAGGAGGGAACGGTTCACCCACAACCTGGAGTTGCTATTGTTGATGAGCCAAAGTTTGATGCAAAAGCTTGTGAAAGTGGCATGCTGGACATCGACCATGAGAAAAACGCTGAAGGTTTAGAAGTAGCAATTGATGCTGACTTATTTGGTTTAAAGAAATACATTTGACAACCCACCGGAAGGAAGGATAAATAAAAAAGGAGGGAAACAAACCAAGCAAAAATCGAAAGATAAAGGTGGAGCCTCGAAAGGTTGTGGTGCGCCTCAAATTCAAAGGAAAGATGGAAATACAGCTTCTCAAAGACAAAGAAGAGAAGAGTGGTCGGATTTTATTGGTGAGGTAGAGATCGGAGGGGTAGTACGTGTCAAACCAAAGAGGGGAAAGAAAATTCCCGTTGAAATTTTAAGTTTACAAATTGATGGAGGATGTTGGCCCTCTAATAGTGACATTGAAGCTCGTAATAATTTGGCGTTTAAAGAGAAGGAGTGTAACCCTCCACCCCTAAAAGAGAAGACTATGGTGGTGGATGATTGTGTTTCTCTTGGAGAGGCGTTGGGTTTTTTTATCAAAGAGAAAGGTGATCAAGTGCGAGATATTCTTAAGTCTTGGGAGGAAAGAGACCGAAGAAGCGGTGGGTCGTGGTTCTAAAAGTTGTGGATATTGAAGATTCTAAGCTTTAATACTAGAGGGTTAGGTGGTGGGGTGAAGAAAGGAGAAATACGGAGGATAATTAGTATCGAGAAAGTGGAGTTCGTTTGCTTACAAGAGACAAAGAAGGATTACTTTTCTAAAAAAGATGTGGAGGTGCTTTGGGGAGGTTCGGGTGTGGATTGGGTTTTCTCCGGTGCTCTTCGAGCTTCGGGGGGCTTACTTTGTATGTGGGACACGGATGTGTTTGAAAAAGTGGATTTTTGGGTGAAGAGGGAGCTATTGGAGTCGTTGGAAAGTGGAAGGGAGAGTTAGTTTACATAGTTAATGTGTACGCTTCTTGCTTTGAGGAGAAGAGAAAAGAACTTTGGGAGGCTCTTTTAGTTAGGTTGAAAGGGATAAAGGATGGTTGTTGGTGTGTGTGCGGTGATTTCAACATGGTGAGGAACGTGGATGAACGAAAAGGGTCAAGGAGGAGTTTGGGAGTTTTAAGGAGTAACTCATTGAATGAGTTCATTTTAGATGGTGAGTTGATCGACCTACCCTTGAGTAGGAGAAACTTCACGTGGTATAGGGACAATAGGGAGTGTTGTAGTAGGTTGGATCAGTTTTTTGTTTCGGAGAGTTGGCTCAAGCGGTGGCCGAATTTGAGTCAAGTGGGACTTAGAAGAAGAATTTCGGATCATGTGGCTCTATTATTGAAAGAGGATGGTCGGGATTGGGGACCTAAACCCTTTAGATTTCTTAATGAGTGGGTTAAAGAGCCCGGTTTTAGGAAGCTAGTGAAGGATTTTTGGAAAGAAGAGGTGATTAGTGGATGTGGAAGCTTTGTTTTCAAGGAAAAATTAAAGTTGCTCAAGTGCAAAATTAAATGTTGGCAAGTGGGGTGTTAGATTCAAAGATTGCAAACTTGGAAGAGCAACTTGAACAATTGGATTTGGACATAGAGAGCATGGAGCAGCCAGCCCACGTGGAGGAGGGGTTTATTGGGCCAGACTATAATTTTCAGACCATTAACTCTCCCTTGCAAGCCCAAGGACCAGTGGACAGGGGTATAACAAGAAATAATCATGATGAGGCAGCTGTTTTGGAGCTAACAGCGGCAGTTTTCTGTTTCGGGGCATGGGAGTGAGCATGTGGCGAGTTCGGGGTAGGAGAATCGACTAGTGGAAGTCGATACTTCGGTCACGGGTTTGGTAGCGACGGAAGTGAGAAATCTTAGAGGAAAAGAAGGGATGTCTCCATGGAAATCCTCCGCTCTCTTGAATTGAAAGAATCAATTAGATGTCAACAAGCTAAACGAAAATGGGTGAAGGAAGGAGATGCAAACACCAAGTTTTTTCATGGTTCGGTTGCAAGGAGAGGAAGGGCTAAGATTTTAAGAGGTGTAAGAATCAATGGAATTTTGTTGGAAGAGGTTCCCGAAGTGAGAGTTGGAATCCTTAATTATTTCAAGTCTCACTTCCAAAGGCGGGAAGAAGCCACTTTCAAGGTTCAAGGGATTGAAGGGAGTTCCCTCTCCGCTTCCTCTAGGGAGTTTTTGGAGTTTCCTTTCCTTGAGGAGGAGATTAAGGAAGCCGTGCGGAATTGTGATTCCGATAAGAGTCCGGGTCCGGATGGTTTTGGTGGGTTGTTTTTCAAAGTGTTTTTGGAGTGCATCAAAGGGGACTTGGCGGGGGTTTTTTCGGAGTTTTTCACGAATGGAAGACTTTGCAAAGGAATCAATAGTACTTTCATCACTTTAATCCCAAAGAGAGCAAACCCCGTGGGAATTGGTGACTTAGGCCCATATCTTTGCTGGGAAGCATCTACAAAATCATTTCAAAGGTGCTAGCTTCTAGATGAGGTTATATTGGAAAATCAATCGGCTTTTATTGGAAGTCGTAACATTCTTGATGGAGTCCTTATTGCTAATGAGATTCTAGATGAGGCAAGAAAAAAGAAGAGGAAAATCTTCATGTTTAAGATTGATTTCGAAAAGGCTTATGATTCCGTAAGTTGGGAGACTCTTTTTGACTTGTTGAGTTTGTTTGTCTTTGGAGATGTTTGGATAAAGTGGATGAAGGAGTGTGTGACTACCGTGTCTTCTTCTATTCTTGTTAATGGAAGTCCAACGGAAGTATTCTCCTTCCAAAGGGGTTTGAGACAAGGCGACCCTCTTTCTCCTTTCTTGTATCTTGTAGTAGCGGAGTGCCTTAGCCGAATGCTAAACAAGGCTTGTACTTTGGGAAGGTTTTCTCCGGTGACGGTGGGAAAGAATGGGGTGCCAATCTCTCATCTTCAATTTGCGGACGACACTCTTATTATTGGGGAAGCTAGTGAGGAGAATATTGAGGCGGTTAAAGGGATCCTTCGGTGCTTTGAATTGATGTCGGGTCTCAAAGTCAATTTCAAGAAGTGTAGTCTTATGGGAGTGGCGGTGGAAGAGGGAGTGTTGAGAAGGTGGGCGGGGTTCCTTAATTGTGAAGTAGGGAGTTTTCCCTTCTTGTATTTAGGGCTCCGGGTTGGAGGGGTGGCCAAGGATAGAAAGTCGTGGGATGTGGTGAGGGAGAAGTTCAAGACACGACTCGGGCTTTGGGAGAATAAATACCTCTCCTTGGGAGGTAGGATTATTCTTTTAAAGTCGGTTTTAAATGCTCTCCCGTTATACTACTTGTCTTTCTTTAAAGCACCAAAGGGAGTGTTGAAGGAGCTAATGGGTATGCAAAGGATTTTCTTGTGGGGTGGAGGGGTAGAGGAAAACAAAAGGAAGATAGCTTGGGTGGCTTGGGAAAAAGTTTGCTCCACGAAGGAGAAAGGGGGCCTTGGTATAAAAGATTTATCGTCTTTTAATTTAGCTCTCTTGGGGCGTTGGGCTTGGAGAATATTGCAAGGTGAAAATGAACTTTGGTTACAAGTGTTGGAATCTAAGTATGGTTCGTGGAAGAATCATGTGGAGTTGGCTTTGCAAGGAAAAAGAAGGTATGGGGTGTGGTCGAATTGGTGGAGAAACTTAGTGTGTTCGGTGGGAATCAAAGAGTGGTTTTCTTCCAACTCGTTGAAGAAGGTAGGGAATGGGAGAAATACACCTTTCTGGGAAGAAAGATGGGGAGGTAGAGAGGAGCCTTTAAAAGTATATTTTCCAAGATTTTTTACTTTGGAGTCAAGGAAATGGTGTTTTATAGATGAAAGATTGGTAAGGGGCGGAAATGGAGTATCTTTCCAAGGTGAGTGGAGGAGGGAGCTCTTTGAGTGGGAGAAATTAGAGGTTGAAAGGTTGGAAGATAGACTAGTGGGATTTGAGTTAAGGGAGGGCGTGGATGCCTTGTGGAATTGGGGGAAAAACAAGGATGGGTGTTATACAACTCATGAGGGGTATAGGGTGTTAATGGAGGGAGAAGGGAGCGAAGTGGATTGCCCATGGTCGAAAGAGGTATGGAGGAAACTTATCCCTTCAAAAAATTTGCGTTTGTTTGGAAGGCTATTCAAGATAGAATACCTTCTAAAGAAACTTGGCTAAGAGAGGTTTTGTTTGGTGGAGATGGAACGGGGTTGCAAGTGGTGTAAGGATCCTTTGGAAACTTCGTGGCATGTTCTAGGAGGTTGTGAGTTTGCAAAGAATGTTTGGTCAATCGTTTACGCGTGGTTAAGGGTAGATTCTCCCCCTCATGGTAATCTAGTTGAAAGCCTAGAGAGCCATGTGGCAACTACCCCTAGGGGAGGGTCGGAGGTTTGGATTGTCTTTTGGCATGCGACTTTGTGGAATCTATGGCTAGCAAGAAACGGATTGGTTTTCGAAGGTGACTTTATTTCTCCGTGGCAAGTTGTAGAAAAAATAAAGCTCAATTGTTCGTTTTGGCTTAAAGGCAAGGAGATCTTGAAATTACATGATGCGGTTGGGTTGTGGTTCTTGGAACCAAGACTTTGTTTGAATATGGAAGGGGTGGGTTAGGTGGTTTCGAAGGTGGAGGTAGGCGAAAGGGGTCTTTGGAGTACGGGTGTGGATGGATCCGGTCCCATTAGTCTAGTTCCCTTTGTATCTTTTCACTTTCGACTCTTTATTGTTGTAATTCTTTGGCATTTCTTATGTCTTTTTTATTGAATAAAAATCTTTAGCCGTTTCAAAGCAAAAAAAAAAAAGCAGTAAGCTCCTGATAGTGTATATGTCCTAGAGATAGTCCTTACCAAGGGCATGGTGCCCTTATAGAGGGCATATATGTACTATTACACAGGTCAACGTAATATAATATATGTTTGTTGCATTTTACTATTGAGTATCGCTTTCATATTTATATTACACCAGGCTGCAACATGTCATATCCTTATTACTGTCTGTATTGATATTAAACATGTCCCCTCGGATAGATGACCGATCACACAGTTAGTGGGAGCTATGTGAGTTATCATCTATCCCAAACTCTCCCTAGTCGTGGTTCATCTCGGATGTGGGGGTCTGAATGAACCTGACAATACTAGTATGCGTGGAGGTTCTACTTGTTGGAGCAAGTGTGAGCCGATCCCACGGCCACGGAACGGATTGTTGGACAATCGAGAAACGTTCCCATAACTGCGCATAGTTGTTCAAAGAAGCTTTATCGAACAATGGAAGTACCCACCGGACACTCCCATCGATGTATACTCCACAACGATGTGTCTATGGGAACCGGTGAGTTGTCGAAGTGATGCCATTCGTCCTTTGTACTTACAGGACTTTATCATCACATTTGTTGCCCCATATCCTTGGTGGACCCGTCGATGTCAGCTCTGAATAAGCAGCTGACCTAAGACACGATCCAGGATTATGGCTAAATACAAATGGGGGTGATAAGTGATTCTGTGAAGGATTCATCTCTCAAGTGTAGCACAGGAGAGCACTGCTCATAGTCTGCATAGTTGTGTTGGTAAAGTCACTGGCCAGTGCAAATGATATATTATGATGGTCATAAGTATATCTTAACCAAGCAACTCCCTGAGACGCCCGTGGATGTATTATTGGGATAGACACTTCATTGATCCTAGATACATTCGAGCAAGTCAGATGAAGGGACGTTACCATCGCCGCGTTGAGCGCAACAGGCTTCGCAACGAAAGGGTTAGCTTTGAGAAACCTCTCAAACGTCCTCACGTATTAATATTGCAAATGGAACCGTCTAGGAATTCCATGTTGCCTAGTCTAGGACTTGCTTAATACGGTGAGGCCCTATGGGTCACACTATGTGGTGATTCAGTCTATCAGAATATCCTTGAAGATGGAATCGCAATTAATTTGGAATTAATTGTAATTGATGGATTATAATTGATTTGGAATTAATTATAATGTTTGGTGGCTCAATTAATAATTTGGAATTATTAATTTAATTGGCTAATTAATTGTATTTTATGTAAATACAATTAAAGATTATATTTTAGAAATATAATGGAGGTTCGATTAGAAAGGATATGTTAATTTAGAATTAACATATGCACTTGGGCAAAATTCTACTTGGAGTTTGGATTGCCTTAGAAATATAAGTGGGTCACAAAAGTGGGACCCACCTCCAGTAGGACTAGGCGCGCGCGCGCGTGGCTGGGTAGGGGAAGGAGTTCGACTCCTTCCTCTATTAGAAGTCCAAGGGATAAGTTAGATTTTCCTGATTGAGTTTTAATTTGATTGGGAATGAATCTAGACTTGATATTGGTTTCCTTGTGCGATAAGAATTAGATTCTTATTCCTTTACGAAGTCTAATTGCTTATGTTTTAGGCTTCTATAGACTACTATATATAGTGGACTATTAGAGAGCTTTACATAAGAGTTTTGAACATAGTTATTCTACCCAGTTTTCTTAGAGAAAATAAAAGCTCTCCCCTCCTCCTCTTAGCCTCACGAGCGCGCACCACCACCGGAGGGAATTGCCGCCCCGTCTTCTTGGTCACACAAAGAATATCCTAGCATTCTTCCGATAGGCTGTTCATCCGTGGATACCAAGGTTGAGGTTCTAGGAGCTGGAAACTAACTCTTATTGTCTTGTAGATATAAGGAGTATTGTAGATATCTTCGACTTCGACGAAGGAGAAGATACACCGGATTATTACGAAGACTTGGAAGCTGCTTTGGAAGTAAGGTTAGTCTTCTAATTGACGTGTTTATATATATACGATATATGCATAATCAATTAACCTGTATGTTAAGAAATTTTTTTGAAATTCCGCTGCGTACCCTAGGGGTAACTCTGACCGTATTTTCTTACAGTGGTATCAGAGCGAGGTTAATTGATTACGTATATACGTATATATATTGTATGGTTTTGTAGATATGTGGATGCAATTGATTCTAGCGCCCGTGCCGCGGGCGCCCGGCGCCCGGTGCGTCGGGCGCCTGCACCCGCGGCGCCCGGTACCCGCGTGCCGCGGGCACCGGGGGGACGGGACCACGTTTTCAAAAAAAAAAAAAATTTATATATATTTTCGGGTTGGACCCAAAATCGAATTTTGAAAGTTTTGAGGATTGAATTTTATATTTGGAATATAAATATGATTTAATTGTAATTGTTTTAAACTAGAGACGTTAAATTTAATTAGTATAAAGTTAAAGGACTTATTTGTAATTTATTTATTGCAAATTAGTCCTTCTACTTTTGAATTTTAGATTTAACACCTCCAAGGTTTTTAAAATTACAATTAAGTCCTTGGGGTTTTCGAAAACTGCTACTTGGTCAATAGAATTTTCGAATATTCAATCTAGTCCAAATTTTCAATTATTTCATAGAGATTATAAGTATGGTATTATAATTTTCATAATGAAATTATGAAGTCATTTGTCATCCACATAGGCTACTACTTGTTTCATATGCTCAATATGCTATTGTTTGACAATGCATGTTTAAATACCATGTTTTTACATTCCGTTCGACCGCTATGCATGCGAGGGTAGGCGGCGCCCTCTTATATGTCGGACCGCGTATTTATGTATGGGTAGGCGGCACCCATTATGTGCTTGACCGCGTTTAGAACTAGAATGGATAGGCGGCATCCATTACGTGTAGACCGTTCATGCATGATGGGTAGGCGGCGCCCTTATTTGTTTGTAGATGACTGATAACAACCCTCAAGCTACAAGCCCCAACCAATATAAGTACAAAAATATATATATGTATGTATGTATTTCTGAGATGCTTTCCATAGGGTGCTTTAATTCTGAACTTTCATTGCGTTTTCTTGTATTGGCGACCTCGTCTTACAGACTCGCAGTAATCGTCAGATTAGAGTAAGCATATGGTTATGACTTACTGCATATTGTATCTAGCGACCTCGATAGGTACAATATGTAGGGCATCGGGTTAAATTAGATTTAACAACCAAGAGTTGCGTGACGCAATTGGATAGTCTTACTAGTCCTACCGGTCATATTATGCTATGCGACCAGCCCCCGTTGGAGCATGGCATAATATGGATTTGGATCTTGGCCACTACGGTAACTTGTTGGACATTACCCGTATGTTTGTTGTGGGGGCAAGCATATGTGAAAATAGTGGGAGCTAAACAACTAAAGGACCTTGTTGTTTAGTTATGTTGACTGTGTATTTAGAAATGATATTTCAATAGTTGATTTATTGTTTTCGTTCTATATTATTTCTCCTTAGGATATTAGATATGGCGATACCGTCCTTCGAGCTTGTTGCCAACTTGGAGTTGCAAAAGCTAACAGGACCAAACTACGTGGATTGGATCCATGAGGTACGAAAGGTGCTATGGTACAATGAGGTTGAGTACGTCTTGGACGAACCTATCCCTCCACCTCCCACTGAATTCACTACGGCAACCTATGATTGCTATTATGAATTGGAAGTGGAAAGGGCCGAGTTTGTAAAGAACTTGTTGTTGAATGTTATGTCTGAAAATATGGTTGGACCATGTCAAGACAAGGAACCATATGAGATTGTAAAATATCTCTCCTCATTCTTGGATGCTCCAAGGATGTGTGAAGGGTTCGAAGCTATCAAGATCATGCTTATCAAAAGGCTTGGGACAGAAGAGCTGTCGCCTGAACAAGTTAAGTCATTGATTGACTTTCTCTTACAACTTGTTGGATATGGCTTAGATCTAGAAGCTAAGGCTTCCATTATCTTGATCGTGCAAAGATTGTTGCAATCTATTCATAATCCCAATGTTGGGGTAGCAACAGAGTTGATCGCTGAGAGACCCATTGCCAACAGATTCCCAAGGGTCAATCGTAGACCCAAAAGGAAGAGGGGTGGCAAGAATGGGCGCTATCGTAGGATGGCTTAATTTCGACTTAGGATCGAGATTTGTCTCTATTGCAAACTCAAGGGCCACTGGAAGAAAGATTGCCCTAAGCTTAGGGCAGATCAGGCTGAGAAGTCACCGGCTTCTGGCTCAGGTATGTTTGTTATTGAAATGAACATGACTACTTTTGACTCCAATGGTTGGGTATTAGATACAGCCTGTGGCTCACACATTTGTAATAATGTGCAGGGGCTAATTGATCACAGGCTAGTCAAGCAAGGTGAAATCGACTTGCATGTTGGGAACGACAATCCAGTTGAAGCCAAACGCGTTGGACGCAGCAAGATAGATTTACCTTCGGGACAATGTTTAGAACTTGATAATGTTTATTTTGTTCCATCCATTGTCAGAAATATTATTTCCATTCCATTGTTAGACAATATGGGTTTTTCCTTTCGATTTACGAATAATACTTGTTATTTTTCATTAAATGATCAGTATTATGGAAAGGCTCGCTTGGTGAATGGTTTATATATTTTGCAAAGTAGTCTACCTTTATTTCAAATACATAACAAACAACCGTCTTCAAGTAAGAAGAATAATCCATCTTATCTATGGCATTGTCGGCTAGACCATATCAATGAAACACGGATTCAAAGACTAAGGAAGTTGGACTACTTAGAACCATTTGATTTTGAATCATATGGTACATGTGAATCTTGTGTTAAGGGTAAGATGACGAACAAACCCTTTGTTGGACAAGGTGTTCGTGCCACTCGCTGCTTAGAGCTCATACATACCGATGTATGTGGACCGTTTAAAGTCCATGCGCGTGGGGGTTATCCTTACTTCGTTACCTTTACTGGCGATTTCTCAAGGTATGTATATATTTATCTTATGAAGAATAAATCCGAGACCTTTGGGAAATTCAAGGAGTTTAGGAATGAGGTCGAGAATGAATTGAACCTAAGGATAGTCACTCTTCGATCAGATCGAGGAGGTGAATACCTTAGTGAAGAATTTATCGATTACTTGAAGGAAAATGGGATTCAATCGCAATGGACTCCTCCTGGAACACCACAGTTAAACGGTGTGTCTGAGAGGAGGAATCAAACCCTGTTAGACATGGTAAGATCAATGATTGGATTCTCAACTCTTCCAAAGTATCTGTGGGGATATGCACTACAAACTGCAATCTACATTCTGAACCGTGTACCATCTAAATCAGTGGAGAAAACTCCTTATGAGTTATGGAAGGGAAAGAAGCCTTCACTAGGATATCTTAGACCTTGGGGCTGTCCTGCGATAGTCAAGCTGATGCTCACTGATAAGTTAGATGCCAAGGGTGTCAAAGTATATTTTATAGGCTATCCTCGTCAAACGAGAGGCTATGAATTCTATCATGCTGAAGATCACAAGGTGATCGTGTCTAGAAACGTGAAGTTTTTAGAAGCTGAATACCTCGAAGAAGAGAGGTTAGATGATATGATAGAACTTGAAGAAATTCAAGACTTTGACACGCGCGAACATGAGGTCTCTAAATCTTCTGATTGGACTCAAGTTCAGTGGGAGCTTTCGAAGCAGACAAGGGTGATGATATGACACTTGCTAGGCATGTCATAGTCAGTGGGAGTCCTGTGATTAGATCAACAGTTGAAACCACACCTATAGAACCCGTTGTCAACCAACCTGTGCAACAAGTTGCACAAGAGCAGCCTCCCGCAAGGGAACAGGGTCGCGCCCAACGACCAGCTGCATCAGTACCCACTGATAATGTTCGTGTTACACGAAGCCAGAAAAGAAAAGCACCAGAACAAGTCGAGCTCCGTAGGTCGAAGAGGATCCTAAAAGGACCTCAGAAGCAAAGCCTTATGATAGAAGACATCAGTGAACTTGATGTCGGTTTATCAGATCGGGAAGATCCCGAGACCTACAAAGAGGCAATAATTGATATTGACTCAGACAAATGGCAAGAGGCCATGGAATTAGAAATGGATTCAATGTACCAGAACCAAGTTTGGAACTTGGTAGACTTGCCCCAAGGGGTTAGACCAATTGGGTGCAAATGGGTCTTTAAACGAAAGACAGATGCCGATGGCAAGGTACAAACGCACAAATCTAGGCTTGTGGCGAAAGGCTACACGCAAAGGTATGGCATCGATTATGATGAAACCTTTTCACCGGTAGCAAAATTGAAGTCCATTCGAATTCTACTTGCGATAGCTGCCTACTATGATTACGAAATCTGGCAGATGGATGTAAAGACAGTCTTCCTCAATGGCAACCTTGAGGAAGAGGTCTATATGGTACAGCCGGAAGGTTTTATTAGTAAAACCAGGCCAACTGTTGTATGCAAATTACAAAGATCCATCTATGGGCTAAAGCAAGCGTCAAGGAGCTGGAATATCTGATTTGATGAAGCTGTCAAATCGTTTGACTTCATCAGAAGCAAGGAAGATCCCTGTGTCTACGCGAGACACAGCGACAAAGGAGTTGTTTTCATGATCATTTATGTAGATGACATTTTGATCATGGGAAACAATGTCTCTATGCTAGAAGAGACTAAAGTTTGGTTATCAAGTACCTTCTCGATGAAGGACTTGGGTGAAGCGAACTACATCCTAGGGATCAAGATCTTTAGAGATAGATCCAAGAGGATGTTGGGAATGACACAGTCCACCTACATCGACAAAATACTTAAGCGTTATAAGATGGACGACTCAAAGAGAGGCTTTCTCCCAGCTAGGCATGGGATTGTCTTATCAGTTAAGGATGGTCCTAAAACTGATGAAGAAAGAAGTGCAATGAGTCGTGTGCCCTATGCTTCGGCAGTAGGGTCTATAATGTATGCAATGAATTGCACAAGGCCCGATGTGGCATATGCGCTTAGTGTCACTTGTCGACACCAACAGAATCCAGGAGTACCTCACTGGACTGCTGTAAAGAACATTCTTAAGTACCTTTGACGGACTAAAGAGATGTTTTAGGTGTTTGGTGGAGAACCAGAATTAAAGATGTCTGGTTATGTCGACGCTGGATTTGAATCAGATCCTGATGACTTTGAGTCACAGACAGGATACGTATTCAAATTGAACGAAGGAGCTATTTGTTGGAAGAGTTCTAAGCAAGCCACGATTGCTGACTCATCCACAGAAGCTTTGTACATTGCTGGATCAGAAGTTTCGAAAGAAGCTGTCTGGATTTCAAAGTTCTTGAAGGAATTGAGGGTTGTTCCTGCTCCTAGTCCAATAACGATTTATTGGGACAATACAGGCGCCGTCGCACAAGCTAAGGAGCCTAGATCTACAAACAAGAACGTACATGTACTTAGAAAATATCAGGTTATACGTGAGATTATAGATAGAGGAGAAGTTAGTATAGAACGTGTCTCTACCACGGACAACGTGGCAGATCCTTTCACTAAGGTCTTATCAGTGGAAGTCTACTTAAGACATTATGCTAATCTGGACATTAGGCATAAAGGTGACTGGCTCTATATTGATAGTGTATATGTCCTAGAGATAGTCCTTACCAAGGGCATGGTGCCCTTACAGAGGGCATATATGTACTATTACACAGGTCAACGTAATATAATATATGTTTGTTGCATTTTACTATTGAGTATCGCTTTCATATTTATATTACACCAGGCTGCAACATGTCATATCCTTATTACTGTCTGTATTGATATTAAACATGTCCCCTCGGATAGATGACCGATCACACAGTTAGTGGGAGCTATGTGAGTTATCATCTATCCCAAACTCTCCCTAGTCGTGGTTCATCTCGGATGTGGGGGTCTGAATGAACCTGACAATACTAGTATGCGTGGAGGTTATACTTGTTGGAGCAAGTGTGAGCCGATCCCACGGCCACGGAACGGATTGTTGGACAATCGAGAAACGTTCCCATAACTGCGCATAGTTGTTCAAAGAAGCTTTATCGAACAATGGAAGTACCCACCGGACACTCCCATCGATGTATACTCCACAACGACGTGTCTATGGGAACCGGTGAGTTGTCGAAGTGATGCCATTCGTCCTTTGTACTTACAGGACTTTATCATCACATTTGTTGCCCCATATCCTTGGTGGACCCGTCGATGTCAGCTCTGAATAAGCAGCTGACCTAAGACACGATCCAGGATTATGGCTAAATACAAATGGGGGTGATAAGTGATTCTGTGAAGGATTCATCTCTCAAGTGTAGCACAGGAGAGCACTGCTCATAGTCTGCATAGTTGTGTTGGTAAAGTCACTGGCCAGTGCAAATGATATATTATGATGGTCATAAGTATATCTTAACCAAGCAACTCCCTGAGACGCCCGTGGATGTATTATTGGGATAGACACTTCATCGATCCTAGATACATTCGAGCAAGTCAGATGAACGGACGTTACCATCGCCGCGTTGAGCGCAACAGGCTTCGCAACGAAAGGGTTAGCTTTGAGAAACCTCTCAAACGTCCTCACGTATTAATATTGCAAATGGAACCGTCTAGGAATTCCATGTTGCCTAGTCTAGGACTTGCTTAATACGGTGAGGCCCTATGGGTCACACTATGTGGTGATTTAGTCTATCAGAATATCCTTGAAGATGAAATCGCAATTAATTTGGAATTAATTGTGATTGATGGATTATAATTGATTTGGAATTAATTACCATGTTTGGTGGCTCAATTAATAATTTGGAATTATTAATTGAATTGGCTAATTAATTGTATTTTATGTAAATACAATTAAAGATTATATTGTAGAAATATAATGGAGGTTCGATTAGAAAGGATATGTTAATTTAGAATTAACATATGCACTTGGGCAAAATTCTACTTGGAGTTTGGATTGCCTTAGAAATATAAGTGGGTCACAAACGTGGGACCCACCTCCCGTAGGACTAGGCGCGCGCGCGCGTGGCTGGGTAGGGGAAGGAGTTCGACTCCTTCCTCTATTAGAAGTCCAAGGGATAAGTTAGATTTTCTTGATTGAGTTTTAATTTGATTGGGAATGAATCTAGACTTGATATTGGTTTCCTTGTGCGATAAGAATTAGATTCTTATTCCTTTACGAAGTCTAATTGCTTATGCTTTAGGCTTCTATAGACTACTATATATAGTGGACTATTAGAGAGCTTTACATAAGAGTTTTGAACATAGTTATTCTACCCAGTTTTCTTAGAGAAAATAAAAGCTCTCCCCTCCTCCTCTTAGCCTCACGCGCGCGCACCACCACCGGAGGGAATTGCCGCCCCGTCTTCTTGGTCACACAAAGAATATCCTAGCATTCTTCCGATAGGCTGTTCATCCGTGGATACCAAGGTTGAGGTTCTAGGAGCTGAAAACTAACTCTTATTGTCTTGCAGATATAAGGAGCATTGTAGATATCTTCGACTTCGACGAAGGAGAAGATACACCGGATTATTACGAAGACTTGGAAGCTGCTTTGGAAGTAAGGTTAGTCTTCTAATTGACGTGTTTATATATATACGATATATGCATAATCAATTAACCTGTATGTTAAGAAAATTTTTGAAATTCCGCTGCGTACCCTAGGGGTAACTCTGACCGTATTTTCTTACAACTCCTTGCTCCAAGACAAGTCGCTTGGCCTAGTACTCCGTTGTGCTAGAGGATCCTACGTCCGTGATCGGTAGGCGCTTTTCTCTTTATTTTTATTTTTTTCTGTTCAATCTGTTGCATCTCTTTACCATATTTTGTTTTATTGCTGTTTTCCTACGGATACGCGAGGATATTAAATTTTGTATTTATCACCCGACCTCTCATTGCTACTTCAACACCGTTACCACTGAACCACCTTCTAACTTTGCAAGTAGCGTAAAGTTGACTAAATATTACATCGTCTGGGACAATTAATGGTCCGAAATAATCCGGATTTAACCCCTCCTAACCGATGCTCCAAGATGATTTTATTGAGTCCGGTACACATTGAAATTAGATGGAAATTAATACTAGTATTAAATGAGTCGATAGCTCTAGGTTGTGGAGGAATGAATACGCGTTTATTCCACAATGATGATCACAAGGGTCTATAAATCCCAAAAGTCCTTGTTAAGATTCAAACTTCCATTCGAGAACAACCCTACAACGCCTACTAATGTGTGCTTGTCTGTCCTATACAGTACTTTCCAATTCATGCCCTTAGCTAAATAGCTAGCCTCTTGATTAATAATGAGTGATCAGAAGGACCCCTTGCATGTACAAGTCCACCTCCATAATGAGTAGATACTCTAATCAGAGAGGGCCTGGCCTCATCACTCATCACTTCCATTAATATTCAACACCACCATACTTCATTTCTATCCAACACCTTTAATTTTCCATTTTATTTTTCTTTTTAATAATTCCTTTATTCCCTCGTGATTCCCGTTATTATTGAGGTTAAATTTTTAATTAAATCTTGAAAACTTACTCTCTGTAACACTGTTCAATTAAAAACTATAAAAAATTTCATTATTTGAGTCAATAATAAATAAAAGAATAGTACGTGAGAAGATTTTGTATGATTTGTAAATATATTTGATGCGTCATCGGTGCATCAGAATTAATATTTTCAAAATTTCATTACAAATTTCCTCTTTGATCATGTGTTTGACCCATATATTACACTTAAATTATATTGATAATTATTTTTAAAAATATTAAAAATACAACTAATCTATAAACTTTAATTATTTATTTTTAGAAACAAATTGCATCCGTATAATTAGAAGTAATGTGCGGTCAAACATGAATATCGTTGACCGAAGAAGAAGTTTGTAATGAAATGTAGAAAGTATTTATTTTTATGTCAAAAATCCCACTAACTACACAAGAAATAGTGCAGCACTAAGATGACATAAGTGTCGTTCTCTAAAGGATTCAATGTGGCTTAAACTCTGTGTAACAACTATGTGATAAATAAGTTAATTAAGTGGATTAACAATAAACTACCAACTAGAATAACGAAAGCTATGAAACAGAGTTTGAAATCAATTAAATAGATGTTGGTGGTAATTTGTAGGATCTTCAGGTGTCAGGTTTAACTATTTTCAAGAGTTCACATGTAGATTTCTTGTCATTTATGACATGATCATGAAAGACTTCTAACTAACACTTTGCTTAGGCAAAATTACCCAGCATTACTTAGTCTCAATTAAAACATAGTTCAAAGCTAAGATGACCATGGTTGTCACTACCAATTGGAAAATAGGTTAAGGGGATACTTTGAACAACATCAAATCAATAACTTAAGCATTTACTTCGAAATCCAATCGGACATGGATAAACCCTAACCATCAGATACATCATATCACCAACACGCGTAAATTAGGGAGTCATGTCCAATTCTTTTTTAAAAAAGGAGTCATGTCCAATTTATATACTATAGAGTGGATATGTTCAATTTGGGTACTTTATATTAACAATGACGCCAATTTGGGTACTTTCTCAGTTTGACTGGAAAAACGTGGTTGCCACGCGCGACTGGACTCCACACGACAGAAAATCTGGTGATAAAATGAATAATTGCGATTTGAAAAAAATATCGACCGATGCTAGCCGCCTCAGGCCCCCGCTAGCAGCGGCCAGGGCATTGGGTGCCTTGGGCGCTGCTAGCACCCGAAGCAGAATGGTTGCGGGCCTTGAGACTTCCTCTTCTGCGTGCCACAACCTCCAAAAAGTGTCGGACCCAGGTGGAAACATCGTTGGGAATTCTTGTCTTCAAATAACGCCCAAAAAGAGGCCAAAACCGTCACTTTTGCACCAAATTCGATCTGTCACTTTGCTCGAAAAGAACTTGAGTGCAAAACTAACTATATACTAATAAAATATAAATACAGAAAAATTCAACTTAAAAATACCAGAAGTGCAATAAAAGGGCTTGATAATGTGCTAGATGCTTCGTAGATGAATACTACTTATACTTTTTGTTTTTGTATGAGATTATTGTAATGAAATACCGGAAGATTTTGGGATAATATATTTTTTGACTACAAATCTGACACGTTTCACCTATTTCAGTCCCAGGATATTTAATTTAAAATGTGACCCCTACATTCATTTACTTCTTTCATAGTGCACCACAGGATAACAGACTGATTCTGAATGGTAATAATAATAGACTGCTAGTTCTTGAATGGTTTTACTTGGTCTCCAAACTAACTACTCTACTAATGCTTAAAAGGTGATGGTACTAATTGAAAAGGTTATATAGTTGGAAGTTGTGGGTATCTCGTGCGAAATGAGAATAAGTAACATGTGTGACGGATTAATTTCGACAGATTTGTTGGCGCAAAGAATAAAATTTGGTTGGAGAGAGATCTCGCAAAATTAAGAGTCTTGCAAGAGAGAAGATTTCTACCGAAACATAACTGCATAAAACGGTGAAAGTGACATCTACGGGTGGGAGAGATTGGAGCTTTCGATGTGGAGCTAGCTCCAAACTCTGATCGGAGTAGAAAGTGTTGAATTTTAGTTAAGTTTCTAATTGTTTGTTTTATTTAACTCCTAGCTAGTTAAAACGTAGCAATTCTATATGTGCAATTTATCAACACGACAATTAGAGATTTTATAAACTTTGATGGGTCTAAAATGAAAACTGTACATATTTGCCAAGACAGTCAAACATACATGAGGCATCAACTCTTATCCAACTACTTAAAATGTGTTTGTTGCATGTCTACATGCATTATCAATATGGTACGACTTGGTTTGTACTATTGATCAATGGCTCTAATAGAGATTCATTGAGGACAAATAATCACGTGCTATTGCCCATCTTCTTAAAAAATGTTACTTTTAGGTAGATTAATTTGTAG
This sequence comes from Plantago ovata, assembly GCA_028274465.1. Classification (NCBI taxonomy): domain Eukaryota; kingdom Viridiplantae; phylum Streptophyta; class Magnoliopsida; order Lamiales; family Plantaginaceae; genus Plantago; species Plantago ovata. The sequence goes on from CM051458.1 coordinate 12,910,659, forward strand.
ATCAATTTATTGAGAAATTATTAAGATTGGATTATTATAACATTTCATTGAAGGATGTTTGCAAACTTAATCTTTTCACAAAATAATTGAAGTTTAGCTTAATTAAATTGAAGTTGTTTAAGGAGGTCCAGTCCGACTTCTCTAATTTCAGCTTAACAAGATTAATTTAAGAAAATTTGTCAATTTATAAGAGGATGCAAACATTTAAAAAAGCCACTTCTTAAATTATAGTATTATATATACTCTAGCTCTACCATATTTTTGTCTAGAACTTTTATTTTTCTTAATGCATTGGAGGATTTTTTCTTTAAACGGCTAAAACTATATTAATGAACATCACCAAAGAGTCATTACAACGAGTGCATAAATAATGCACACCAAATACAACCTCAAAGTCCGAAGCAACATAGAAAGGAGAAAAAAAGCAAGAGCAAATGGAATGGAGGAATAATAATAGCTTTTCATATACCTCTATGACTACGGCAATACAGTATTTTAAACCATCTAATTTTTTCACATATATATCAACCTTATAATTACTACATCACCATGGATCGAACCATACACCCCTACTACTGCTTTAGTTCATTATCACTCCACAACCCGTTACTGCACCACTAACCTATTATTACTCCGGGCCAAAATCTGGCTGTCATTGATGTGTAAACGCATGAGGGCATCCAATAAAAAATAATTAGAAACTACTGTATGGAAATTGAAAAGATGCCTCACAATATCATAGTATTTGCAGGAGGATATGTCTTGTCTAAGATTGTACTACTACTTAATAATTTTACAATCTCTGACGCATTGAGTACGTACAAATAATTATTTTTGCCGTTCTTTTAATGAATACCGAGTAGTCCAAACTTTCTTCACATTAAAAAAAATAAAAAATGGAGTAATCGGTTACCTTCAATATACTCATCCGTTTTTTTAAATTGTTTATATTTGCTTTTGAAACGGTTTATTAGAAGGTTGATGAGTGTAATGTTTGGTTTAATGGTAGGACCCGCAATAAAGTTGTGAGATAGAAAGTTGTCAAAAAAGTAAACGTAAACAATCTAAAAAAAACGGACGAAAAAGGAATACGTAAACATTAAAAAAAACAGATGAATATATAATAATATATATATACTAAAATACATACGAGATGGAAATTTATAGGGATTCACAGTATTATGGCAGTCTATATACTCCCTCCGTCCCGATGATAAGTCTACGTTTGTTTTTTGCACGATTTTTAATGAATGATTCTGTTTGGTAGTGTTATATTTTTTTGGAACCGAAAACAGAATTCCAAACAGTTCAAGTACAAAGGTCGACTTCCCGGAGTCCAGACCAGCCCTATTGCCTAAGACAACCAAAGCAGGACTTTAACAACTAATGAACTAAGTAAAAACAAGATCATATACTGTTTTTTCAAGGCACGGAAACAAAACGCTCCTATACACAATTCGCTGTATAGTAGCAGCACTTATGTCTTCCACATCAATCTGCTTCTGTTGGAAAATTCTCCCGTTCCGGGCCTGCCAAATTTCGTAAACACATTTCGCAAACAGACCCTTCAAGAGCTTGACCATGTTGCCTTTCCCCTTCGCTCGTTTGCTGAAACGCTGCATGCTCGTTTCCCAATCCACCCAGGTTGTATCCAAACGTGCCCAAGCCATCACCTTGATTAGAATCTGTTGCGTCCTCTAGCACTGGAAAAACAAGTGTTCGATGCTTTCCTGTCCTCCACAAAATACTCACAACCCATCAGTTTGGATGCCAAAACGATGGAGCCTGTCTATTGTTGCGAGACGTTTGTTCAAGCATAGCCAGAGGGAGAAAATGGCTCGAGGTCTGGCCATGTTTGCAGTTACCAGGCTACGCCAGTATACCTTTTGTTTCTCACCTCTGAGACCCTCATAAATCTTCCTGACAACAAATTGGCCTCTTGCCATGCAATCATCCCATGCTGTTAAATCATATACTTTCTCTCTGCAATCAAGGATAGGTCGTACCACCCAGGAGCAATTCATAGGCGACATGAACGCATGTATAGGTGTCTCTTTAAGGTAGTAGACATGTATCCACCGAATCCACAACTTATCGCTTTTGTTTTGGATATTCCATAGCAGCTTGGCCATAAGAGCTAGATTCCATTCTTCCAGAGCTATAATATTCAAGCCTCCACAGCTTTTCGGATCACACACTTTGTCCCACGCAACAAGTGACTTTTTGGATCGATTGTCTTTTCCAGTCCATAGCAAGACCCTCGCTCTCAATTTGATGTATAACCTGTTTGGGGAGAGGGAACACCTAGAGCCAATAGCATGTGATGGAAAAGAGCACACTTTTGATTAGTTGTTGTCGTCCAACATAACTCAAAAGCTTTGCTGACCAATGCCGGATTCTACTCAAGATCTTGTCAATCAGCGGTTGGCATTGGTTCACTGTAAGTTTTCCAGTTAGGAGTGGTACACCAAGATATTTAACTGTCAGCTGTCCCCGAGTAAAGCCAGTACATCGGACGATCTCTCCTGTTCAACCGCATGTACCCCACCAAAATATAGACCCAACATTTTCCCAAGTTTGTCTTTAGCCATGTGGATTTGGAGAATTTCTCAAACTGTTGCATAACCAGATTTACTGAGCCCACATCACCTCGCATAAATAGCATTAAGTCATCAGCAAAGAATAAGTTAAAGATTTTCAGTCTTTCACACATGGGGTGGAAATTGAAACAGGATTAGTAGATAATTGTTGTAAACATCGGTGCAAATATTCCATGATTAAAACAAATAGAAGAGGGGACATAGGGTCGCCTTGTCTTAGCCCCCGCTTGGCTTTCAATATCTTTGATAGCACCCCATTAATCGAGTATCGGTAATATACTGATGTAACACAACGCATAATCCACTGTACGAACATCGAGGGAAAGCCTAGCTCCTTCATAATCCCTTCCAATGCACACCATTCTACCGTATCGTATGCTTTCTGCATGTCCATTTGAACCATGCATCACGGGGAAATCCCCTTTTCTGTTGTATCCCTTCACCAATTCTTGGGCCATAAGAATATTATCCTGTATTGTCCGCCTTGGTATGAATGCTGATTGGGAATCATTTACCACACTGTTAATGACTTTGCCCAACCTGTTGGTAATGATCTTGGAAATAATTTTATACACTGTGGTACAACACGATATAGGTCTCATGTCTTTCATAATCTGCGCCCCTGGAGTTTTTCGGATAAGGGTGACCAGCGTGCAATTCCAAGCCGGATAGAGCTCTCCCTTATTAAAGAATTCAAATATGGCATCAATCAGATCAGATTTAGTGAGGTTCCAGGTTGCTTTAAAAATTTTGAGTTGAAACCATCGACACCCGGTGCTTTATTCTCGCCTATGCCTTTCGATGCCTCCAGAATTTCAGATTCCGTTATACCCCGGATCAGCCCTTCCCTCTCCGTCTGCGTGAGTTGCGGACATGTGCGGATAGCAGTAATGTCAACTGCCTCAATTCTCGTGGCAGTATCACCAACTACTTTGCCATAAAAATCCAGCACCTCCTCTTCCATTCCCTCGAAAGTAGTTACTTCCGTTCCATCCGCTCTGAGCAATTTCTGCAGGCCTACAACTTGATTTTTTTTCACGAACACATGCGTGAAAGTATGCATTATTACCATCTCCCAACTTAAGCCAATCTATCTTCGACTTTTGTTTCATGACCCTTTCTTCCAGAGTATGCCACTTCTCCAGCTTCTCATCCTTCATTCGATTAATAAGCTCCGTATTTTGCCTATCAGTACGCAATAACGTTTGTGTTAATTCCAAACACTCCCGCGCTTGCTGTATTTTGATAGGAATACCCGTAACTCGCCGTTTGAGGCCCTTTAGCACATGATGTAAGTGTTTCAACTTGATCCATACTTGTTTCTGTTTAGTCTCTTGTCGTCTGCAGTTCCAACCATTCCAGACGATTTGGTGAAAGTCAGGCAGGTCCATCAAGCAGTTTAGGAATCTGAAATTTCTGCTCCTATTTAAAAGTGGCAGGAGTTGTCGTACAAGTAACGGTGTATGGTCCGATACACCAGGGTGCAGTACCTCAATAACAACATTCAGATTAGCTTGGAACCAGTCAGGATTTGCCAAAGCATGGTCAATACGCGAGTTGATGATACCTTGAGTATGGTGATTAAACCATGTAAAGTGTTCCCCTCTCGTATCCACCTCAAACAAGCCAGTATCAAGCATCATATTGGACATGTCCCGGTACTCATTCACATGCACTACATTTCCACCCTCCCTGTCTGCAACACTTAGGACATTGTTGAAGTCACCGATACACAACCACGGGCCATTGATGGTACCAGAAAGTTGTTGTAGGTCATTCCACAATGCTCTTCGTTGCTCTAAAACATTGAAGGCATAAATAAAAGTGATAAATCCTTTATCCATTCCATTGACATCCCAAACTCTACAATGTATAAATTGTTCAGAACAACTCAACAGTTGTATGCGAACACGACTACTGTCCCAGAGAATCCATATCCGTCCATTCAGATGAGCATTATAGTAATCAAGAAACTGCCAGCGATGCCCCAGTTTCTTTCTAATAATAGGAGCTCGATTTTCCTTCACATGAGTCTCCAAAAGGCTAGCTATACCGACATTTAACGCCATGAGACGGGGGCCGATCTCCTTATGTTTAGCTACCATGTTAAGCCCCCTTACGTTCCAAACAATCATGGGACTTGGTTTTGAGCTGCATTGAGTGCAGTTCCATGACTCAATACAGCGAAACCATTTCCCGTTTCAACCAAAATGTTATCACGTTGTTTCCTAACTCGAGTTGGGCTCCGTTTGGGGCTAGTACTCTTCCTTCTCACTTGTGTCCACTCCTGGTCCTCCCCCATCCGTTGTTGATTGCTAGCTACTGAGTATGGCACTGCAGACGTGGAAGGAATATCTGGGGGGGGGGGGGGTGAGTATTAGCTGGGGGCGGCCTGACGGTGGTCTGATTTGTCCCTACCACCACCTGACCAGATACTGCAAGTTGCTGTCCGGGAGCATTGCGCACAGGTTGCACAACAGCCTGCTGCTGGGGTTGCGCATTCGGTGGCCTAGCCTTCCATGGTTTCCTATGAACTTGAGGGCTAGGTCAAGTTTGAGGAGGCGGCCGTTTGATGGAGCAATCATGCCCCGTTTTCTGGCATGCCTGGAAAAACGATGGCTTCCATTCCAAATCAACAGTTTGCTCATATTCATTCCCGTGTCTATCTCTGATTAGAATGGATTCTGGAATAGCTTGGGTAATGTCAACCTGAATCATCATCCGCGCATACGACACCCGTAGCTTATGAGTTGTACATTCATCAGTCACCATAGGTGTCCCAATGATACTAGCAATTTTGTTTAAATCTTGTTCACTCTATAAATCCGCTGGCAGGCCTGGGAAAATTACCCACAAAGGCATGGATTTCAGGATGGTATCAGTTAGCTTGAAGTTCCTTTCCCATGGCCGAAGGAACATTGTACTTTCGAAAATCGTATACGGCCCCTTCAAAAGTACTGCATCTTTATCCTTTTTTTTTACTTAAACCGGATCAGGAAGTAACCATCGTCCTGGTAATACAAATCAGGTAATCCAACAAAATTCCAAACAGTCATCATGAACGTTTTAACGGCATTCATAGAAAGTTTCATCCATAACATACATGATTAGGGTAGTTTTATATTAATATTGTATGTAAATGTGGGGTAGTGGATTAAAAGAGTGAAATATGAGTGGGAATAAAGAAGGGTAAAAGTGGGGTCCATATTTAAAATAATATAGATGTGATGTGGGGTACTTTCCAAAATGCAAACGTAAAGAATTGATTGGGACGTCAAAAAAGGAATACATAAAGAATTGATTGGGATAGATGAGTATGAATTATGAATTGAACGGAAAGGTTCAAAAGGTTTACAATTAGTAATGTCTACCTATGTTGACTGTTATTTGTATGGTTTACAATTAAGAAGAGGTGCATGGTTCGATCCATGACGGTGACGGAGTTATAAGGTGGTTTATGATATTTGTATAATAATAGTATAAGAGTAGTTGAAATATTTGCCGTTTAAAAAAAAAAAAGTTGACTGTTATTTGGGGTGCTAAATGCAAGTAAAGTTCGAAGTTTGGACTGGACTGAAAAGAATTTTTTGTGTGGAAGGATTGAGTTGCAATTTGGAAGTTGTTAAGTCGTTATCTTGCTTTCATTCTCAGCCGTTGGATCATTTCTTCATCTAATGGTGGCTGCTCTTCCTGCTCTTCTTCCAGCTCTTTCTCTGTTTTAGTCTACTAGTAGAAGTTATCTCATCTTGTTGGTTCATTCATTAATTTCCTCTGTAGGTGAGTGTTGACAATAGAAAGATATCAATACTGTGAGAGTTTATGTAAGTGAAATTCGTGTTGATAGGTTGATTTCATTTGTCAGCTCTGTAACATCTGTGATTAGTGGATTCTTTTGGAGCTGATCTTTAGTGGATGTAGATCAATTTGATCGAACCACGTTAAAGTTTTGTGTCCTTTACGTTTTCTGTTAGTTTGTTTACTTGCTGCCATTGTGAGGAGCTTCGTAGCTCTGTTGCAATTTGATTGATTGCTTAACATTGACATTCTCCGTGTGATCTTTTATATTTTTATATATGTTGTATATGTATATGTAGCTTTAATTATAACTGTCTTGCTTTTGATTGATAAAATCCAAACATTTATTAGAAGCTTGAGGAGCACTACCAAAACCACCCTCATGTCTCCAAAGCTTAGGGTTTTTTTTTTTGTTTTTTTTCTAAGAAAAGACAAAAAACAATTTTCTTAATAAGAGAGCATAAACAATGCTCCAACAACATTACAACTTAAATACTCGGAACAAACCTCTGGCTAAAGCTTAAACTTTATAAAATATAGACTAGCATGGAAACCGATCAAAACCGTTCCCCATAACCACACACATAGAACACTACAAAATTCTCAAACTACAGAAGTAATAACCAGCCATGGGGATAAATAAAAAGGCCCGGCCATATAGGATACAAGAGTTAAACTACCACAACCAACACTATCATCAATCAGGTTGCTTGAATTATCCTTCACTCTCCATAATACCAATACCATCTGATGAAGGTAATTCCGGTCTAAGGAGCTACGTCATCATCTCTCAATCCATAGGAGCTGATGGCTTGAGTTTAGATTGAAGGGATGAACCGAGGTGTACCTGCAAAGGGGGAGTTAGAGGGGAGGGTAAGGGTGATCGACCTACCTAAGTTAGATCGAGCACAATTTAATGTTGAGAGGATAAATGGGCAGCATAATATTAAGAGTGTGAATAATAAGTGTCCATGCAAATAGAGCAAAGAGGGTATATAGAGGATACGTTTATGGGGTCCATCTTTCACTTTGTCTTCTTCTTCCGGTCAAAGGGGAGACCTGTCAGTACAAGTGGGTACTTGGTTGGCTCCTTTCGAGACACATACCATTTGGGTGCCTCGGTTTCGACCCTAGTAATTAAGACCGTTCGGAGGTCAAGTTAGAGGGTCCGACCCTTCTTGTATAGCTTTAGTTTCGAGTGTGTCGGCCTGAGTGGGGAGAGGCTTCGAGGGTAGTGACCCTTATTCCCATAACATGAGTCCCCCAAGTTTCGGTCGATAATGTAGATTATCTATCGAAAGTTTTAGTAGTGTATGAGAATTTGAATGGGTCTGATTCGTTCGATTCCGAACCTCGAACGGTTGAGTGGCCGAAACTAAAAAATTCTTCGCCCTTCACACGTGTCGAGTCAGGGGTGGGGGTGTGAGGGCCCGCGTATCTTGGTTTTCTCACCCATAGTAAAAGGTAGTCAATGGGATTTTAATAAAATCCTTCCTTCCCTTTATTCTTCTTCATTCTTTCCTTCTTTTTTCCTTGTTTCTTTTCTCCTCTCTTCCTCCTCGCCGGAAGAACATTCCGTCGCGTTCGTGCTTGCCGCCGGGTTTTGCTCCGGAACCTCTTGTTGACATCAATTTCGGGTATGTACTTCTTTCGGGTCTTGCTTTCTTTGCTTTATGTATCTATCTTTGTGTTTTGATTTGCTTTCTTCTTTCTACTGAACAATGGAATTCGATTCCTTCTTAATGTCTTATGGGATCTTGCTTGTTCTGTGTTGGGTTTTCTCCTTCCCTTCTTGCTTTTCACCCTTTTGCTTAATTTTTCTCTTTGCTTTCGCGGGTTTCGATCATGTATTGTTGTGGTAGATCCCCAAATTGATTTTTCTAAGCCATTCGATCTTGAGGGTCGAATTTATCCGTTTGGTGTCTTTGATGTGGTATGGTTTGTGGGTCGGTTGTCGGTGAGTCGAAACTGTGTGTGGGTCGAATCCTTGTTTCGTTTGTCTTCGAGTCCTCAAAATTGTTTTGTCGGTCGAATCCTTGTTTCGTTTGTCTTTGAGTCAGTGGGTCGAAAGTGTCGAAGGGTCGAAAGTGTCGATGGGTCAAAATTTGTCTGTCGAAAAAAGAGGTTTTTGTGAGTCGAAACGTGTCTGTCGAAACCCTTTCGGCTTTCGTGGGTCGAAACGTGTCTGTCGAAAACGTGTCTGTCGAAACCCTTTCGGCTCATGTGGGTCAAAACGATCCATAGAGTCGAAAGGTTTTTTGAGTCGAAAATGATTTCGACTTTGCTTGGTTTGGTTGGTCGAAACCTTTTGTTTGTTTTTTAGTCGTAGGTTCCGGGTTGGGGTTCCTACTGAATTTGTTTCTTTCGTATTTGGTAGTGGAAATCCGAGTATGTCGAAACGAATCGTTGACCAACCCGGTGCCGGTGGTAACTCGAATCATGGAAATTCGAATTCTTTTAGTGTACATAAGGAGTCCCATTCTTTAGGTAGAGATACCGATCCTTCACCCCCTTCTGATTCGAACCCCTTTTTACCCTCGAATCAGGTTGTCGGAGGTAAACCCGTGCTGTCTCCTACTATCGAAAACAGAACTATTACTTTGCCTTCGGAGACTACTAGGGTGTTGAGGAGTCGAAAACAAAAGATGGACATGACTACGGTCGTTGATGAGGTTGAACCCGTTGGTGGTTTAGATGATGGTGTGGTGCTTACGGAAAATAATTCGGACTTGAAGCTCCTTACTGATCCTAGTTCCGTTCGTCTTAAGGAAGCCGAAACTCTTTATCACAAATTTGGTATTCTCGGGAATTATGAAGTTGTGGTCCCTAAGCCGAGTGACAAGATGTATAGTCCTCCGGAGGATTGTGTTGCTATTCATATCCAGTCTTTAGAGCATGGTTTCCGGTTTCCCATTTGTGAGGGGATAATTAGCGTCTTAGAGGGTCTCCAACTTTGCCCCACTCAGGTGCTTCCGAATGCCATGGGATCCATAGTAGCCTTTTGTGTTTGGTGTGAGCATGTTAAGAGGAAAGTTACCCCTTCGAACTTTCTTCATTTTTTCAATGTTTGTGAGAATATGGATGGGGGGTGTTTCTACTATTTCACTCCCGTAAAAAATTATGAGCTTTTCTCGAAATTTCAATCTTCTCATGGTGCGGGCTACAAAAAACGGTATGTGTTTGTGAGGATGCCTTCTTGTGACGATGGGAGCCCTGGGGTTGTCCCTACTCTTCGACTTTGGCGTCGACATGGGGTATTGCCTACCCTTTCGAAAAGGATGGGATGGGCTAAGCAATACCGAGGAATCTCTCCTGAGGATCGGATCAACCCGTATGGTCTCTTGGTTGAGCCGATTCTTTACCTTGGGAAGGTTTCGATGGCCGAACCGGAGATGCGGGGGATTCGAGACTTGGGTATGTTTTTCGTGTGTTTGTATTTGTGTTGTCTTTATTATTCGTCTTTTTATCTCTTTCGACTGACCATGCTTTGTTTTCGATGTCAGGTTATTGGATGAGGCTTTCGAGTGACTTTTTGGCCAAGAGGGCCTTGGCTCTTACGAACAAGAAGGCCGTTTCGAAGTATACCGAGGAGCGTCCCCATAATCTTGTGGATATTATCGATCCGGCTACTGTTGCGCATGCCGTTCCTCTTAGTGTTGGTGGTTCGGGTGTTGGGGTTGACAATATCGAATCCGCTCCGGTTGCCAATCGTCTTTCGAACCAGCGAGTGGAGGGTTCGGGGGATAATACTTCGGATCGAACCCACACGGTAGTTGGCCGCCAAAAATCTCAAAGGGTTGGAGATTCGGATCGTAGTTCGGTTTCGGGGAATCAGCGAAAGAGGGCTCGAAATGAGAAGACGGTTATCACGGTCGACTCTCAAGGCGTTTCGAGAGATGCCCCTCTCCCTGCTTCGACCCATCCTGGTTCGAGCCGTAGCCTTTTGGGGGTTTCTTTCTTGCACGTGGATGGGGAGACTGGTTTGAAGTGGAGGGACACTTTGGTGTCGGATGCGGACCAAGTTGAGTTGGATCGTTTGTCGGATGGGGAGGTTCGTGCCAAAGCCGCCCTTCTTCAGATGCAGGTTGTTATTCCTTCTCTGTTTATCATTTTGTCTTCTTGGTGTTTCGTTTCGAATCTCATTCTTCTTGTCTTTTCCCTTAGTTGTTGACGGTGTCGAAGAATTTGGATAGGCGCTTGGATAAGAGGGCGAATCTCTTTGGGTCTTTCGAGTCTCAACTTCAAGAATCGAACAAGTTGAAGGAACAAGTCCAGGATGCTCTTTCGAAGAAGGAAAAGCAATGTCGTGACATTTCGAGGGAGCTTCTCCTTTCGAAGGAATCAAACACTTCTCTTCAACAAAAGCTTTCGGATGTGGAGACGAAGAATTCGAGCTTGGAGGCCCGGGTGGATCAATTGTCGAGGGAAAGAGAGGCTTTCGAGATTGCTCTTAAGCGGACTCGAGAGGAGTTGGTTAGGAAGGGTCGAAACCTTCGTACTGAGGCGGTTTTGGACTTTCGAAAGTCTGGGTCTTTCGAGTATTTGGTTAGCAAAGGGACCGCGGAGAAGATGGTGGCTGCGAAAGACTTGGTCCTAGCTCAGTTGAAGTATGGGCAAAAGTTGACTCCTGACTTTGTCGAAAGTAGAGATGTTGATCTCGAAAAGAATGAGAGGCTCGAAACCCCTCTAGTGGAAGAGACGGTGGGTGATGATGGATTTCGAATGACTGAAGAAGAGATGTACGCGGCGCTTCAGTCGGAGGAGTTTTTTGTCGTGGTTCATCCGGAGGAGGCTCCGATCGTGCGCCTTTCGACCCCTTCGTTTCCTTCGTTCGTTCCCGAGTTATGTGAACTAGGGAATGAAGATCTTTTCTCTGTTGGAATTAACTTGGATAGCGCGGGTTATAAGGATTTCGGGTCTATTCTTCGTGTGTTGGACTTGAACCTCGAAGATACGGCGGTGAGCAATCCTAAAGATCCGGAGCAACAATGAGGGGGCTTTCGAATATGGTGGTAGAAGACTCGGTATGCCGAGGGAAGCATGTACTTGGTTTATTTTTCCTTAGTGTCGAACAACATTTCTTTTGCCGAACGCCTACTAAGGTGACTTCGAACTTGGATTTTGTGAGTTGTTTTGGTTGTTCGAGTCGAATCTTAATTTCGAACCTCCGGTCAAAATTTGTTTTGGTGCTCTTGGTGTGTCTTTCGTGGTTCTCACTTGTAGGAAAATTCATGGTCACTTGTGTAGGCTTCGAACCTCTTTGAGTTTTGATTCATGTGACTTTCGACTTGTACTTAGTCTTCGGCTCATATGACTTGTACTTTCGACCCGATACATTGCTTGTGTGACTTGACTTGTGCTTTCGACTTGTATTTTCGGCCCATGTGACTTGTACTTCCGACTTTCGACTTTCGATTTTCAACACCGACTTGTACTTTCGTCTTTCGACTTTCGAGGCAAGAGTTTTACGCCCGGAGCTTTGGTAACTCTTGCTAGTCGAAACGTCAAAACAACAATTTTTCGAGGCAGTAGCGATTATCTTTCGATGTAGTAGTAACTTTTCGATGTAGCTACTTACGACTCCCTTGGTTTTTACACTTTCGATGTAGCAGCTTTCGACGTAGTAGATGTAACTTTGGATGCAATGTCTTTCGAGCCCCTTGGTTTTTAGACGATCTCTATAGGTTTTAGTATACTTTCGACTTTCTCGTATACTTTTGATACCTATAGGTATTTCGTTCTTCTATAGTTTTTTACTTTCCTCTAGTTTCCTGATCTCCCTTGGTCTCGGAGTAGTCTTTATGTTTTTCGACTATTAACCATTAGTTTTTGGGCCAAGTGTTTGGATGTATGTGGCGATTTCGAACCTCGAGATTTTGCGGGGTTATTTTTGTTGGGCAAGTAAAATTATTCGTGTTTTTCCGTCGAAAAGTAGAATATAATGCTCGCAGTGGATCACCTTTCGAGATTGATAATAGTGGATCTTCGATAAGAGTGTTTTCAAATGAAGTATTGGATTAGTATGTCCCGTCGGAGATCTATATCAAATCAACGTTTTCATCCCGAAAAAATTGTATCGAGGTTAAGGATCAATTTGAAAAAATTGTTTTTTTCCGTCGAAAAGAACATTTATCAAGTTGTCCTTCTTCGAGTCTTTTTGGACTCGACTAAAATATTCGGCACCATTTTTCGATGGTCCATCCGTCGATGGCCTATGGAAAATATGGATTCGAGTTTGCGTAGGTGGGAATAACGTGTATCCAATCAATCATTTCTTTATAAAAGGTGTTACTTTCGCAGTGACGGCCCTTTCGAAGGGTGGTTTGCTGAAAGGTTTCGATTGGAAAAAGTTTACATTTGGCGAGAATTTCGCAGTGACGACCCTTTTGAGGGTGGTTTGCTGAAAACCTCTTCGACTTGACAAAAGTACATTTGGTGAGAGTTTCGCAGTGACGACCCTTTTGAGGGTGGTTTGCTGAAAACCTCTTCGACTTGACAAAAGTACATTTGGTGAGAGTTTCGCAGTGACGACCCTTTTGGGGGTGGTTTGCTGAAAATCTCTTCGTCTTGACAAAAAGTTGAAATTTCGACTGTAGAGACGAGACTCCTGTTTCTTCTTCTGTGGGTGCTTTTCAGGGGTAATACTTCCTCAAGTTTTTGATGTTCCAAGGTCGAAGAATGGGGTCTCCGTTCATTTCCTGAAGCCTGTAGCTCCCGTTCGACAAAACTTCAATAACTCGAAAAGGTCCCTTCCAAGGTTCTTGTAGTTTCCCAACCTTTTCGAGTATATTGGTCTTCCTTAGCACAAGGTCTCCGACATTGAGATCCCTTTTGACGAGATGCTTGTTGTATGCCTTAGTCATCTGGGCTTGATATCGCAACACTCGAACCCTAACTTCCTCCCTTTTGGCATCAAGAAGGTCCAACTCGAAAGCTCTGAGCTCGTCATTTCGCTTGGGGTCGTATTCTTTGACGCGTAGAGTTTCGACGGCTATTTCACAAGGTATCACTGCTTCGGACCGTACACCATGCAGAAGGGGGTTTCTTTGGTGGCCGTTCTTTGGGTAGTTCGATAGGCCCACAGTACGCCGTGTAACTCATCCGCCCAATCGGCTTTCGATTGTCCCAATCGTTTTTCGAGGTTGTTCACAATGGTTCGGTTCGTGACTTCCGTTTGTCCGTTGGCTTGGGGATGGCCAACCGATGTGAAGCTTTGCTTGATTCCCAATTCGACGCACCAAGCTCGGATTTTCTTTCCGGTGAATTGGGTTCCATTGTCGGATACGAGAATTCGGGGGAGACCGAACCGACATATGATGTTCCTCCAAACAAAATTCTTTACGACTTCTTCTGTGATTTTTCCTACTGCTTCCGCTTCGACCCATTTGGAGAAATATTCCACCGCCACTATTAGAAATTTCTTTTGGTTGGAGGAAGTTGGGAATTTTCCAACTATGTCGATGCCCCATCTGTCGAAAGGACATGAGATGGGCGTAGGGATCATGGATTCGCCTGGTGCCTTGCTATCTCTTGCGAACCTTTGGCATTCGTCGCATTTTTGGATCTTTCCTTCGAATCGGGGATCAAAGTCGGCCAATAAAATCCTTGGCGTCGGATCTTTTGTGCGAGTGCTCTCCCTCCCGAATGGTTTCCACAACTGCCGGCGTGTACTTCTTCTAACACCGTTCGGGCTTCATCTTGGTCTATGCACTTCAAGTGAGGACCATCGAAGGACCTTTTATATAGATTAGCTCCGTCCCACAAAAAGTATTGGGATCTTCGACGGAGTCTTCTGGCTTCCGCTTCGTCCGTGGGTATTATGCCTTGCTTGTATAGCTGCAAAGGAAGATTTTTAGCCTCGAAAGAACATTAAGTGAAACCTATCGAAAGGATGTCTCCCATCACTATCGACGGTTTGGAGAGTAGTTCGTTGGTTATATACCTTGATTTCTGTTAACCATTTGTGTTGGCCATCAATGGTATTAACTTCGATCTCTCTCTTTCTCTTAAGCTTGTTGTCACCGATGGTGGGTCGTTGGACCGTCATGAGGGTGATCTGTTCATTTCGAATCATATAAATTTAGTGGTTCGAGTGATCTCATGGCTCGGATCCATAGGTTTCGATAGTGAGTGGCCTCATAGTTCGAGCCAAGAGGTTTCGACAGTGAGTGATGAGTGGTAAATTGACGTTCATACCTGTCGGATAGTTATGGATTGAGAAGAACTCCCGAATCTTGCTAACCCGTCTGCGACTTTGTTGAGAGTCCGTGGTATTTGTGAGATTTCCACACTTGAGAATTTGCTCGTTAGTTGCTTTAGCTCGGCCAAATATAATTTCATAGGTTCTTCTTTAGCCTCGAAAGTACCAATGAATTGTTGGGCTACTAGTTGCGAATCTGTGCGGAGGTGCACGTGTTTCGCCCCTCCCTCCAACGAAAGGCGTAAACCTATGAGGGTGGCCTCGTACTCGACTTCGTTGTTGGTGGCCGGGAAAGCTAGTCGGATAGCGAAATCAAGTTCGATCCCCTTGGGATCTATCATGTGGATTCCAACTCCGCCTTGTCCTCGGGTAGAGGAACCGTCGACGTAAATTTCCCACCTCGGTTCCATGTTTTCGCCTTGGGCAAGATCTTCGATGGTGAACACGGAGAGAGTTTCGACTTCTCCTAGCCCTAGGAAAAAATCAGCTACTACTTGAGCTTTTTGGATTTCGGAGCTTGGAACTCGATTGCATACTCCATGAGTTCGACGGACCATTGTACTAATCTGCCGGATAAGTCGGGCTTCCCTAAGATCCTTCTCAATGGTTGGGAGGTGAGCACTACCACTTCATGAGCTTGGAAGTAAGGTCGGAGGCGCCTTGACGCTAGTACCACGCAATAAGCGAGTTTTTCGATATCCAAGTAATTTACTTCCGCTTTGGTGAGGACTTTACTCAAGTAGTAAATGGGATGGTGTTGATCCCCTTCGATTCGAACCAAACAGAGCTGACAACTTCGGTAGAGATGGCGACATGTAGATATAACACATCTCCTTGCTTCGGTTTCGACAGGAGAGGGGGCTTCGACAAGTGGTCCTTAAGCTCTGTTAGAGCCTTCTCACTTTCTTCGGTCCATTCGAAGTTTTTGCTATTCCGTAGGACTTTGAAAAAGGGGAGACTTTTCTCTCCGGATCTTGAAATGAAGCGGCTCAAGGCAATGACCCTTCCCACGAGTTTTTGGACTTCGTTGATATTTCGGGGGCTAGGAAATTCGAGGATGGCTTTGATCTTGTCAGGGTTGGCTTCGATCCCCCTTTGGGTAACCATGTAACCCAAGAATTTTCCTCCCCTTACACCGAACGTACACTTCGAGGGGTTTAGTTTCATCCCAAATTTTCGAAGGATGGCAAAGCATCTTCCTAAATTCTTCACATGATCTTTTGCTTCGAGGCTCTTGACAAGCATATCATCTACATAGACTTCCATGGTGGATCCGATTTCTTGTTCGAACATCATATTGACCAATCGTTGGTAAGTGGCTCCTGCATTCCGCAAACCGAAAGGCATGACTCTAAAAGAGTATACCCCCGAATGGGTTACGAAAGCGGTTTTGTCTATGTCTTCTCGAGCCATGGGGACTTGGTAATATCCTTGGGAGGCATCCATGAAGCTAAGCCGTTCGGCCCCCGCAGTCGAATCTACTAGTTGATCGATTCGAGGTAGGGGATAGGGGTCCCTTGGACAATGTTTGTTAAGGTCCGTGAAATCGTTGCACATTCTCCACTTTCCTTTGCCCTTGCTTACTAAGACAACATTGCATAGCCAATCTGAAAAGTGAGTGGGTCGGATGTGTCCGGCTTTTAGGAGTTTCGACACTTCTTCGTCGATTATCAAGTTCTTTTCCCTACTAAAGTTCCGTTGCTTTTGGCTAACGGGTTTAGCCTTTGGGTTGACATTGAGTCGGTGGACAATGACTTGGGGGGAAATCCCTTTGAGGTCCAAGGTGCTCCATGCGAACACGTCTGAATTTTCTCGCAAGAAGAGTGACAAGGATAGTTCGAGTGCTTCTGGTAAATCGGCCGCAATTTTGGTGGTTCGATTGGGGAAATCGTCCGAAAGGTTGAGGTCCTTTACTTCGGAAGACGGTTCGATACGTTCCTTCCCTTCGAGAGTACCAGGGGAAAATTGAGTTCGTAGTTCCCGTCCTTGATCACCATGCATTGCCTTTTCGAAGTGAATATGGTTTCGGGCGTCCTTTCGGTGAGTTCGAAAGGAGGGAGTTTGGACTGTGTGGTCGTGCAATAACATTCCCATGCTTCCTTAGGGTCCCCCTTAACTTCTCCGACACCAATTCCGTGGGAAATTTCATCTTCATGTGGTAAGTAGAGGCTACGGCTTGGAATTGATTGAGTCCGGGACGTCCAAACAAGACGTTGTAGCCTAAAGGAGCATCGACTACCACATATTGGCAATGGTGGGTTACTTTCGAGGGGTTGGTTCCCATGGACGTCAGTAGCCAAAGGGTCCCCAATGGCTTTACCACAGCACCTCCGAAACCCGATAAGTTGGTCGAAACATCAAGGAAACCGGTCCCTTCGATCTTCATTTTTTGAGGGTGGCCGTGGTGATTACGTTTACCGAACTACCGGTGTCGACCAAAATCTTGCTGACGTTGAAGCCTGATATAATCATCGAAACGACCAAAGGGAAATTGGGGTCTTGGTTTCGAGTGGTATCTGGTGAGGGGATGTCGGTGTGGTCGAAGGTGATAGCTACACTTTGTTCTTCGAGGCTTCCGACATTGAAGGTCGGCGTGTCTGTGGCGTAGGCGTTACGCATTCTCCGCCCCGTTCGGTTTCTCTCTTTTCTCGAGTCGCCTCCCGTGGGTCCTCCCGCAATATACTTGATCTCTCCGAAGATGGGTTCGTTATCCGAATTGTCCTCCCTTGTCTTGAGTTCCTTGGACTCTCGAAATACCGTGGATTGCATGGGTAAGGGAGGTTTCGAATGGTTGGGTCGAACGACTTCGGACTTGCGTTTTTCCACTAATCGGATCATCAAATCCCCGTACGAGTCTTTGTACTCTTGTGCGTACCCCTCTTCCACTAGACGTTCCAGTTCGGCGGTCAGTTCGATACACCTTTCTGTGTCATGACCTCGTTGTTTATGGAAACTGCAGTACTCTTCGGAGCTTTTCGTGGTGTTCGTCTCCTTATGCTTTCGAGGCCATCTGACGAAGGGTTGCTTTTCGATTACCGAGAAAACTTTCCGCTGGGGGTAACGAATTGGTCTTGGGTTCCTTCGTGGGAGACGCCTATCGAAATTGGGGCGTTCTCTCCCCTGGTCGGGGGTCGGTTCGATAGGTCCTCTCCTCGGGGATTTTTCCCTTCGACGATCTGGAGATGGTTCGAAAGCCAACTTTGCTTCTTTGATCATCCTTTCCTCTTCGATGTACTTATTCACAATGTCCGAGAGCTCTTCGGCTGTTTCGGGTTTTTCTCTTGAGACTTCAGAGGCCAAACCTCGATTCCGGGTGTTCGTGAATAGAGTTTGTCTTCGAAAGTGCATGGGGTGGTCTTCCACTTGTAATGCCACAGCGTTGAATCGTTGCCACCATCGCCGAAGGGGTTCGTCGCTTTTTTGTATGATGTCTTGTAGACAACTACTCGATTGTCGAGACTTCTTGTAGTCGGTAAAGTGGCCTAGAAATGCTTGGACTAGATCCGCGTAGGAACGGATCGAACCGGGGGGCATATTGTAGTACCACTCTGTGGCCACCCCTTCGAGGGTACCAGGGAATACGATCACCATGTCTTTTTCATCATGCCCGTAAGTTTGCATCATGTTTTCGAACTTAACCCTATGTTCATGGGGGCAAGTTATTCCGGCATACTTGGGCAAACTTTTGGGGATTCTTCTTTCGGCTGGGATCGAATGACGCATCAATCTTGTGGATAGAGGGTTGGGTGCGAAACCAGTCTTTCGAACGGGTTGTCCTTTCGAGAAACTATACATCCGAGCCTCTCGTTCGTCTACCCTCCTCCAGTGATCAACGTCATGGGTGGGTCTACGGTCCCTTGGGTCTACCTTTTTCCGGTCGTGTTCCTTGAGAAGGTTTTCGTATTTCCTCAACTTCCTTTCGAGGGTTTCTCTTCTAGATCCGATGCCTCTCCTTCCGAAAGACATTCGTCATGTTCGGGGATGGCGTGCATGGGTTCTTGGCGGGGTCTTTTCCCCGATCGAACATGTTCTTTCTCCGGGTTCTTCCGTGGGTTTCGAGTGAACATTATCGAGCTATCGGTACGCGTCCTTTCGCTACTTCGGGAGGTGTGGTCCCGGGAGTGTTCTCGGTTCTTGTCCGCTGATTTGTGGGATGGCTTACTTCGAATGGAAGTGCTTTTTGGGGTTCGGTTTCCGTAGGCTTGCGGGATTCTTCGTACACCGATCGCATTATGTCTTTAAGTCGGTCTTCCGTGATCAAGATTTGGGGTTCTACTCGGGGTTCCGAGGGTTCGAGGCTATCTCCTGATTCATCTCCCGAGTGGGGAGAGGTAGGGTTATCGTTGTTGGGAGGGATCTCATCAAATTCTAGTCCTTCATGGGTGTTGGTAGATTTTTCTACCGCGTTGGTTGCTGGTTCCGCTTCTTTGGTGGGGGCTCCTTGTTGTTTCCGTTTTGCCATGGCTCTTCGTCTCGGTTTCCCACAGACGGCGCCAAGATGATGAAGGTAATTCCGGTCTAAGGAGCTACGTCATCATCTCTCAATCCATAGGAGCTGATGGCTTGAGTTTAGATTGAAGGGATGAACCGAGGTGTACCTGCAAAGGGGGAGTTAGAGGGGGGTAAGGGTGATCGACCTACCTAAGTTAGATCGAGCACAATTTAATGTTGAGAGGATAAATGGGCAGCATAATTTAAGAGTGTGAATAATAAGTGTCCATGCAATAGAGCAAAGAGGGTATATATAGAGGATACGTTTATGGGGTCCATCTTTCACTTTGT
Source organism: Plantago ovata (assembly GCA_028274465.1). NCBI lineage: Eukaryota > Viridiplantae > Streptophyta > Magnoliopsida > Lamiales > Plantaginaceae > Plantago > Plantago ovata. Next base: position 12,930,036 of record CM051458.1, read on the forward strand.
CTTCTTCTTCCGGTCAAAGGGGAGACCTGTCAGTACAAGTGGGTACTTGGTTGGCTCCTTTCGAGACAATACCATTTGGGTGCCTCGGTTT
>CM051458.1:12930226-12992167 GCA_028274465.1 Plantago ovata
GAGACACATACCATTTGGGTGCCTCGGTTTCGACCCTAGTAATTAAGACCGTTCGGAGGTCAAGTTAGAGGGTCCGGCCCTTCTTGTATAGCTTTAGTTTCGAGTGTGTCGGCCTGAGTGGGGAGAGGCTTCGAGGGTAGTGACCCTTATTCCCATAACACCATCCATGTGAACCGTACCATTTGAAGACCACCAGAGATTATCAGAACCATTATCAACCGAATCATCAAAATCAAAACACATAACATGTCAAGAATCTGAACAACACAAAACAAACAAGCTACACCAACTTTTTAATATGGAAAACAGTACTAATTTGGGTCTTACACCTGTACAAACACACCAGGTCTAAGAGCATTCAACCCTTTAGAATAAAAACGCAGAGGACAAGGTAATTAGCCCCATCGTACCAAGTCATCGTGATCGGAAATTAACCACCATGACTGTTAGTCCCTTATAATATTGTTTCGTATGAAGTAAGGAATTTAAATCACAAGCCACGTTTTCCACGTTAGAAAATAGGGAGCTTACTAACCAAACAAACGCCCAAGCTCGATACTCCTCCACTTGAAATAAAACCAGCATATACCATTCGAACTCCCAAGACCAAGGCAAAAACATCATTAGTATCATCTTGCAGACCAAACATAAGAAAAAGTAAATTCAAATCCATGAGGCGGGTTGTAAGTTACCCCAATCAAAGTGCAACGCACACACCTATGTTCCAAAGCTCCATGGCCCGAGCACATCCAAAAAAGGACATGTAATCCGGAAGACCATGAAGAACCCTCGGCCATAGAAATTATAGTGTGGACACCAAGATGGGACTCACGAACCAAAACTAGAAAACCACCTCAAAACAAATTATCAACATTAGTGCAACCCACTTCCCTTATTAAACTAAATGAATGCTTGGGAGGAAAGGGCACAACCACGAAACGGTCGTGTAATCCAAACCAACACAACCATACATTAACAAGAAGTTTAAGAAATGGACATAACATATCAACATCGAAAAGGGTCCAAACAACCAAAGTCCGAATACACCAATAAAACAATGAAGTATTAAACCAAGCCCTTGAAAACAAAAAATCCAAACCATCACTAATAAAAGAACCTGTAACACACTCCAAAAGACAGAGATTGTACCTTGTTCCAATCACTACAATTCGGAACCAAGACAACATCACAGCTGACTACAAGCTGCTGGAAACCGCAACACACTCCTCGGCCATAAAAGATATACTACCGCACCTGTGAAATGGTCAAAAGAAAAATAGCCTCTGGTCCTGGCAGCTTCCCAAAAGAAACTCCACAAAACCTCCCAAACCGCCTTCAAACGACCCCGGACATGCATCTGCAAATACCTGCAGCCACATCACTAGCGCAAACACGAAAAGTGGCTCCAAATACCACGAATTAACATTATTATAAGAACATAATTTATTCTTTCCTTTCAACCAAGACCAACTATTCCAAACTATAAGATTTCAATGTCATTAAGTGTGTGTGGCATCACTTTATCAATTGATTTAATCTTTTATTTGATTGTTTGATCATAATAATTTTGTTTGGTGAATATCGATAAGATGATTTATAAGGTGGTTAATTTGAGAAGATACTTTATTTGGCTTGTTGAAAATAAGATGACCGGTCAAGTCACCTTATCAGCTTTCAGTCACACACCTTATCAATTTATCACCTACCAAGTCATCTCATCAGCTATCAGTAACCTTATATATTCGTTTTTTCTTTTAACCCTCCCACACATAACCAAAAACTAGATCAATAGAAACATTACATGTGTCACAACCATAAAGCATAGAAATGTTTTGTTTTAATAGTGTGATAGATAGATAGAGTAGATTTTTAACTACAAAAATTTTAAAATCCATAATAGTGATATACTGTAATACATTCGTTTTTTCTTTTACCCATCCCACACATAACCAAAAAGTACACCAATAGTAACATTACATGTGTCACAACCATAACACATAGAAATGTTTTGTCTTAATAGTGTGATAGATAGATAGAGTAGATTTTTAACTACAAAAATTTTAAAATCAATAATAGTGGATATACTATAATACGAAGAATTCTACAATTCAATTCCATGATAATAACCGTTATTTTTAGCAATTTGCCATGGAGTAGTAATTAACTTTTTCTTAAACGTGTGAAAATATTTTTATTAATTAAAAGGAAAGGAGCACAAGTCATGCTCAGAGCCAAAAGACAAGGCGAGAAAACACCGAAGACCAAAAACAACCCAAAAAGATGAAACTAACCTGACGCCCTTGCACTACCAAACCGAAACTCTTTAGTCCCCCGTATTTAAACAAAGACGTGATTTCAAAAACCATGACCCCATACTTCTTTAGTTTATGCTTTCCTTAAGTCATGAAAACTAACAATTTAATTTGATTTTCTCTAACATTTGCCACGGAATGGTTAGTGGTGTGGTGTGAATATCGTTTTTTTTTTTGAGTAGAAAGCATGAGATTGATTAACTTAAATATGGAGACATACAGTTTACAGACAAAGGTACCCTACGAGGGAATTTGTGCGTTAAATCCTTTATTACAGACAAAGTAAGCCACTCCGGGCATACTTCCCAAATTCTAAATGTATTCCTATGTGGTTGATCATCTTGAACTTGGTTGTCCGAGGATCTGAGTTGTTCGCTTCCATACTTTGACAAGTGGTGTGGATATCATTCAGGTATGGATATAAAGAAGTTGTATAAATTTCGGTGTTTTTCTTGGAGTAATAAAATACTATTAAAATCACACAAAATCTTTGCCTGTTTTATCATGTTTACGGTTGATACTTAATACTACTACTAGTACCACTATAACTGTACACAGTTATACTACAAGTTCCAATATATATGGGAAATCTTGTGACCTTCGAAAATCAGAAATGAAATTCAGGTACTAGTAGCATTTAATCTAAATCATGAGTTAATGCGGTATATATTCAAATGTCATTGTTGTCGTCATGGATGACATCTACCTCAAGTACTTTAGGCTCTAGCTTTAAAATCCCATAGATATTCATAAATTGTTGCAAATACATACATATTTATATCGATAATGGGTACATATATATACCGAAGTATATATGACAAAACATGTGAGATACAGTATTGTAATTGTTAACAATTACGATAATTATGCTTTTCCACTTATAAAAGATTGTGTAAATATCATATGATATATCCCTATCTGTTCCTAATTTAGCTTGATAGCAGATCTTCCGGATCTTTGTCTTGGCAGCCAAGAATACATTGATGTGTATATATGTATGTTTGTTATGTTAATGAAAATATAAGGCATCAATTAACATTTCTTACATGGTACCTGTGAGGTGTTATCTCAACAGCTGTTTCCGAATGCAGTCAGGAAAAAGTAATTGTCTCCATTAGGAAATCAATTCCTATTCGAATTCCTTTAGGTTTAGCTGCAATTTTAAGGCTATATAAATGGGTGATTGTTGCATGCTCAAGAACATAACAACACGACATTGAAGACTTGTTCGACTACTTCGACAAGTGATATATTATAAATTATAGGTTCTAGCTTTGAGAGACAGATTTGTTCTTCTTTCTTTCATACTGTTAGGGACTTGTAATTGGTGTTCATATAATATATTGAAGCTGGTGATCTCCGTGGACATAGAATATTTACAACCGAACCACGTTAAATCTTGTATTTTTCTTTGGTTTGCGTTCGTGCTCTGTTTTGGTTGCTTGGGTGTGTGTTTAATTGGTGCAGCTGGTTCTTGGTGGTTTAGTTGTTATTGTGAGCTTTTGTGATCAGGTAGAATCGACCATTGTTGATACGAACTCAACAATTGGCGTCGTCTGTGGGAAGGGTCGAAGGAATTTACCGGGAGAATTCAAAGCTTGATATAAGCAATGTCATCAACTAAAGTCGAGATTGAGAAGCTGACGAAGCACACATATTTCAGCCTGTGGAAACTGAGGGTTAAGGCCTTGTTATGGGATTATGGAGCTGAAGATGCTCTGTTGGGGGGATGACGGTCCTAAGGAGATAAAAGACGATGCAAAGAAGAAGGAAATCAAGAAGAAGGCATTCAATAAACTAATTCACTCATTGAGCGACGAAGCATTGAGGGAGGTTATCAAGTGTATTGATGTAAAAGAAATCTTGGATAAACTTGAAAAAGTTTATATGGGGAGATCATCAGCCCAGATGATGTATCTCAAGCAGAAGTTTCTTGGTTTTAGGATGGATGAAGGTAGGCCGATTCTGGAGCAGTTAGCAGAGTTTGACAAGATCACAACACACTTGGAGAATGTTGGTGATAAGACTACAGACGCAGACAAAGCTATGGTGTTGCTCAACTCCCTGCCCAACTCCTATGAGAACTTTAGAGATTCGTTGATGTTTGGTAATGTTGAAGTAACTTTGGATTTTGTAAGAGAATCATTGAAGACAAGGGAGTTCCATAAGTAGAAGAATCTGCAGGAAGGTGGACATTCGGCTGAGAGTCTTGCTATGAAGTACCATGCATGGTTCCAAGAAGGGTTCTTCAAGGGAAAGATTACCAAAGGAGAAATATAAGAAGCAAGAGAGTAAGAGGTCATCAGATTCTGTGGAGAATAGGAGGTTCTACCACTATCACAATAAGGGACATCTCACGAAGGATTGCCCTGTGTGGAACAACAGGAAGCCAAAACAATCTGGGGGAGAGGCAGGAACAGTTGACATAGACTTTTGACATCTCAGAGGTACTTACGCTCTCTACTTCTAATATAGACTTATCCTGGATACTTGATGCTGGGTGCTCTTTTCATATGAGTCCAGTTAAAGAATGGTTTACAAACTTCAAATATGAGAAAGGTGGAACTGTACTTTTGGGGAACAATCAGTCATGCATGGTCAAAGGCATTGGTGATGTTAAATTGAAGTTGCATGATGGAACTATTAGATTGTTAACTGGTGTAAGGTACATACCTGATTTGAGGAGGAATCTGATCTCACTTGGTCAATTTGATGCTATGGGATATTCATGGAGTTGTAGTCATGGTGTTCTGCGGGTTATGCACGGGGTTCAAGGGGTGTTGGGTCAACACCTCAGACAACCTTGCTGGAAGGAGTTAAGAAGAATGGTCTATACTATTTATCTGGTAACACAGTAGCTGGAGAAAGTGCAGCAGTTCATGGGAATGACAACACATATCTATGGCACAAGAGGCTTGGCCATCTTGAAGAGAAAGGATTGAAGGAACTTACCAAGCAGGGATTACTTGGAGGAGACAAGTTCACTAAGTTACCATTTTGTGAGACATGTGTGATGGGGAAGGCGCACAAGACCAGTTTCAACACAGGGAAGCATACTACTAAAGCTAACTTGGATTATGTGCATTCAGATTTATGGGGACCATCCAGGACACTCACTCAAGGTGGGGGTAAATATTTCATCTCATTCATAGATGATTATTCAAGGAAGGTCTGGGTTTATATTTTGAAGTCTAAGGATCAAGCATTTAATCAGTTCAAGGAATGATTAGCTGAGGTAGAGAATCAATCAGGAAGATCATTGAAGTATCTCAGGACTGATAATGGATTGGAGTTCTTATCTACTGAGTTTACTAATTTCTGTAAAGAGAAGGGTATTACTAGACACATAACAGTTGCAGGTACACCACAGCAGAATGGAGTTGCGGAAAGAATGAATAGAACTCTATTGGAGAGAGCTAGGTGTATGTTACTGAGTTCTGGGGTAAGCAAAGGTTTCTGGGGAGAAGATATGGTTACAACAACAATACTTATCAATAAGAGTCCAGATGTGTCTTTGGAGTTTAAGACGCCGGATCAAGTATGGACTGGAACAACTGGGGACTATTCAAACTCAAGGTGTTTGGCTGCTTGGCTTTAGCACATATCAAGCAAGATAAGTTGGAAGCTAGAGCATTGAGGTGTATCTTTATTGGTTACCCAAAGGGAGTTAAAGGATATAAGCTTTGGTGCATAGAACCTGGAAAGGGAAAGTGTATTATAAGCAGAGATGTCCAGTTTAATGAAGATGTGTTACCTGTGAAGGACAAACAGGCAGGTGTTGAGAGAGGGGGTTCACCCAACCCCGCACTCAACCTCGACTCTGCAGAAAATACCAGAATTGAGTTAGAAGATGAGAGAGTTCACTCTCAGGTGGAGCCCACAGTGGAGGATGATGTTGCGGGTGTTGAGCCTATATTACCAGTGAATGAGGAGTCTAGTAGTAGCTCAGAGTCAGATGGTGATGATGACTTGATAAGGAAGTTGGTGAAACTTCAAACTATCAGCATACAAGAGATCAAGGATATGCACAGGGAATTTCAGTTGAGGTGGAGTCTGAGGATGAAACTGATATAACACCAGGAGAAGTTGTTTGGGCTAGGGAGCAGGTTGATACACTAGGTGTTGGACAAGGGGTTAGGGCAACCCTAACCGGAACTCCAGAACAACATGTTTATAATCAGGTCCCATAATACTCAGGTACTGGATATGAAGCTCTGGATGATGAGTTTCAGGAGAGTGCAGATGGAAGGATCTTGTATGTGGATGATATGTTGATTACTAGCAGGTCAATGGAGGAGATTGAAACACTTAAAGGGAAGCTGCGGGAAGAATTTGAGACGAAGGATCTTGGGGATGCAAGTAGAATTCTTGGGATAGATATCACTAGGGACAAGAAGGAGAAGAATCTGTTTCTATCTCAGCCTAGTTATCTCATGAAGGTTCTAGCAAAGTTCAATATGTCAAATTGCAGTAGTGTGGTTACTCCTATTGCACCTGGGGTGAAGTTATCTAAGGAACAATGTCCTAAGGATGATGCAGAAGCAAGGATTATGTCAAGAGTACCTTATGCAAGTGCAGTTGGAAGTATTATGTATACTATGATTTGTTGCAGGCCAGATCTTGCATATGCTATGAGTGTTATCAGCAGATACATGGGGAATCTTGGGAGAAGGCATTGAGATGTTGTGAAGGATGTTCTCATATACTTAAGTGGCACAAGGATGATGGGACTAAGGTTCAAGAAAATCAATGACTTGCAGAATCCATTGGTTGGATATGTGGATGCAGATTTTGCAGGGAATTTGAATGAGAGAAAGTCTATCACAGGGTATGTGTTTACTTTGTTTGGCACGGCAGTTAGTTGGAAGGTAAGTCAGCAATCTGTGGTTGCATTATCTACAACGGAGGCAGAGTACATGGATATCAATGAAGGAGTTAAGGAAGCTATCTGGTTGGGTGGATTATTGAATGAGTTGGGTGTCCAACAGGATCATGTGAATATCCACTGTGACAATCAAAGTGCTATTATGTTGACTAAGCATCATGTGTATCATGAAAGGTGATGCAAGGTTTTTCTTCATCAGAGATATCATTGCCAAGGGAGTTGTGAAGATAAAGAAGATTCATACGTCGTTGAATGCTTCGGATGCTATGACTAAAGCGCTTCCACGACCAAAGTTCAGGTTTTGCCTGAAACTTGTGGGTGTCAAGACTTTTAGGGGGTCATCCTAACCGCATGGATGGAATGGGGAGGCATCTTAACCTTAGAGGTGCATATGGGGAGGCATCTTAACCTTAGAAGTGCATATGGGGGCGTATCTTAACCTTAGAGGTACATGGGGGTGTATCTTAACCTTAGAGGTACATGGGGACGTGTCTTAATCTTAGAGATGCAAAGAGGTGTGTCCTAACTTCAAGGATACAGAGGTCGTTGGTGTTGAGCTAAAGGTGGAGATTTGTGAGGTGTTATCTCAACAGCTGTTTCCGAATGCAGTCAGGAAAAGGTAATTGTCTCCATTAGGAAATCAATTCCTATTCGAATTCAACTCCTATTCGAATTCCTTTAGGTTTAGCTGCAAATTGAAGGCTATATAAAGGGGTAATTGCTGCATGTTCAAGAACATAACAACACGGCATTGAAGGCTTGTTCGACTACTTCGACAAGTGATATATTATAGATTATAGGTTCTAGATTTGAGAGACAGATTTGTTCTTCTTTCTTGCATACTGTTAGGGACTTGTAATTGGCGTTCATATAATATATTGAAGCTGGTGATCTCCGTGGACGTAGGTTATTTACAACCGAACCACGTTAAATCTTGTGTCTTTCTTTGGTTTGCGTTCGTGCTCTGTTTTGGTTGCTTGGGTGTGTGTTTGATTGGTGCAGCTGGTTTTTGGTGGTTTAGTTGCTATTGTGAGCTTTTGTGATCAGGTAGAATCGACCATTGTTGATACGAACTCAACAGTACCAGAGCAGGTTGTGGTCTAACCCTAAATACCTTCCGCTGCAAAACATTCCCCCAGATCCAACATGTCGAAAAACGGTGATGACCATAAGTACATCACCAGAGAAAGACAAACCTTTCACGTTGAGTCCAAACAAGTTGAAAGGAATGAGGGTGATCGAAAAGTGACACCCATGTGTGAAAATCCTTGTCGGACATGATATTGTTTTGAACCCCACAGTTACCGAAGCACGGGTGCTGCTTCATATTTTGGGGAAGATGGCATGTGCAGCCTTGAAAGTGCACAAAAGAGAGAAGAGTCTGGTGGTGTTATACAATTGTGCCAGTAACAACTAAGCCCGATTCCAGGAGTCTCTCTTGAACAATTCAATAAAGTGGATGAATATTTTGTTGCTAAAGAAAATTAATCTTCCAAGAATCACTGTGATGGTTCGTTTGCTCATATGGCTAGTAGGATGGGAAACATGAAACCTTGGGTGATAGATTCAGGAGCAACCAAACATATTACATGTGATGAGAGAACTCTTGAAAGTCAAACAAACTCAGATGTGGGTTTGCCTGTTAAAATTCCTGATGGAGCAAGCATTCCGGTCAAGAGTGTTGGAACTGCACGATTGCCAAACGGGCTGATGATTAATCGTGTCTTAAACATTGCATATTTTAAATGCAATTTACTCTCTGTTAGTAAATTGACAAGGGAATTTAATTGCTCGCTGACTTTTTTTCCGGAATCTTGTGTCATGCAGGACTTAACCTTGAGGAGCCTGATTGGAAGGGGTACAAATTGCAATGGTCTATACTGTTTGGAACAAGTTGGGAGTACGAGGATAGCTATGGCAACAAACGTGGATTCAGAAACGCTTCATAAGCGATTGGGGCATGCTTCAGGTGAAAAACTCAGGCATATCTATTCCTTTGATCAAGGTGCTAGAAGTAATTATGATTCTTGTGATTCATGTATGTGTGCTAAGATGACAAGACTACCTTTCCCAATTAGTTCAATAAAAACTAATTCATGTTTTGACTTGGTACACTGCGATATTTGGGGTCCCTATAAAATGAGTCTTTGTGTGGTGCCCGTTATTTCCTCTCAATAGTAGACGACTTCAATCGGGGAGTTTGGGTATTTTTAATGAAGAATAAGTCTGAGGTTGGGACCCTGTTGACAAGCTTTTATAATATGGTGTCAACTCAATTCGAAAAGAAAATTAAACGCATTAGAACGGATAATGGCTCAGAATTTCAGTCAAATCATATGATAAAATTTTATGATGAGCATGGTATTGTTGTTGAAACCTCGTGCACTGACACACCACAAAAAAATGGTGTGGTCGAAAGAAAACATAGGCATATCCTCGAGATGGCGAGGGCTTTGCGTTTTGAAGCTGGGTTACTAATGCATTTTTGGGGGGATTGTGTCCTTACTGCAACATATATTATAAATCGGTTGTCTTCCAAGGTATATTGGAAATAAAACTCCATATGAGATTCTTTTGGGTAAAATCCCAACATATGAACACTTGCGAGTTTTCGGGTGCCACGCGTATGCTCGTGATAACACGAAAGCGGGAGACAAGTTTAGTGACAAGGGGAGAAAGTGTATATTTCTAGGATATCCGAACACACAAAAGGGATATCCGATTTATGATTTGGAGAGAAAGAAAACGTATACATCCACGAATGTGAAATTTTGCGAAGAGATCTTTCCTTTTAAGCTAACTAGTGTTGAAAGTGGAAACCAGGAGCGTGAGGTTATCCTTGATCTGGACCAGACACGAGAAATCATTCCAACAACCAATGTTGAAGACTTGTCTTTTAGCACCCCATATATTGAGCCTACACCGCCGAAAATTGATGAAGAGGTGAGTTTGGAGAGAAATGATTTGCCAGAGCCAAATATATCACCTTCCACCTGTGAAATGGAACAATCAACCACTACACGCTCTTTAGATCAGCCTAATGAATCGACTCGTTGCTGTAGTAATCGGACTAAGCAGACGTCCAAACGTTTGGAGGGTTACGAAGTTGACTTACCAAAGTCCATAGACCATTCGCAACCCACTTCTACATCAGGCACCTCGACGGTACATTCCTTGTCTTGCTATATGTCTTATGATAAATTTTTCCCTGCTCATAAAGCTTTTCTTGCGGCCATCACTATGAATGATGAGCCTAAGTATTTTAAACAGGCATCTAAAGATCCAAAGTGGCGAGAGTCAATGAGAAAGGAGATAGAAGCACTAGAAGCAAATGAAACATGGACCCTCGAGGAGTTGCCACCAGGAAAGAAAGTTGTAGACTCGAAATGGGTTTATAAGATTAAGTACAAACCTAGTGGTGAAGTTGAACGGTACAAAGCGCGTTTGGTTGCTAAGGATTTCACTCAGGTCGAAGGGATTGATTTTCATGAGACATTTGCTCCGGTTGCAAAATTGGTCACTGTTCGAAGCATGCTTACTATCGCCGCCAAGAAAGGATAGTTCATTCATCAACTCGATGTTAATAATGCATTTCTTCATAGAGATTTGGCAGAAGATGTTTACATGAAGATTCCGCAAGGATTTGCTAAAGATGGGGATAATAGAGTATGCAAGTTAAGAAAGTCATTATATGGCTTGCGCCAAGCATCAAGGAATTGGTATCAAAAGTTTACAAAAGCACTTGTTAACATTGGATTTCATCAATCTCGTGCTGATCACTCATTACTCATATTGAAACAAGGTGTGGTTTATATCTCAGCATTAATATATGTGGATGATGTAATTATTGTAGGGAACAGTGCGGAAAAAATTCAAGGAGTTAAAGATTATCTCCATGAGAAATTTAGCATTAAAGATTGGGACCGTTAAAGTACTTTCTTGGCATTGAGGTTGCAAGATCATCGCAGGGAATTGTTCTAAGCCAACGTAAATATATGTTGGATATCTTGACAAAATGCGGATTGTTGGGAGGACCCCCAAGTCAGTTCCCTATGGAGAAAAATCTGCGTCTAGATCTTGATGTTGAAAATCCCCATGTTGATGCAGCCCCGTATAGAAGACTTACTGGCCGGTTGCTCTAGCTCACCGTAACACGGCCCGATATTACATTTGTTGTGAACATTCTGAGTCAATTTGTGCATGATCCACGACAAGTGCACATGGATGCAGCAATACGTGTGCTTCGTTATTTAAAGATGACACCTGGACAAGGGATATTTTTACCAGCAACTGGTGATCTTCAATTGCAAGCCTATCGTGACGCTGATTGGGGAGGATGTGCAATGACTCGTCGATCTAGTACCAGGTACTTCATTTCACTTGGAGGAGCTCCTATATCATGGCGCACGGAAAAGAAATCAGTCGTTTCAAGATCATCTGCTGAGGCAGAATACCGAGCTATGGCTACAATTGTGAGTGAGGATCTGTGGTTGCGTTGTCTATTAGTGGATCTAGAAGGGACACAACAAGGTGCAACGCTACTTTTCTGTGATAATCAGGTCGCCTGCCACATTGCTAATAACCCGGTTTTACATGAAAGGACTAAACACGTGGAGATGGATTGTTATTTTGGTAGAGAGCATGTAGAATCCAAAGAAATTGAGCCAAGAAATATTTCAACATCAAATCAGATAGCTGATTTGTTTACTAAAGCACTTGGAGTCGAACAATTCCATTTTCTCTTGGGAAAGTTGGGCGTTCATAATCTACACGCACCAACTTGAGGGGGAGTGTTAAGAATCACGATAATTATGCTTTTCCACTTATAGAAGATTGTGTAGATATCATATGATATATCCCTATCTGTTCCTAGTTTAACTTGATAGAAGATCTTCCGGATCTTTGGCTTGGCAGCCAAGAACACATTGATGTGTATATATGTATGTTTGTTCTGTTAATGAGAAGATAAGGCAGCAATTAACATTTCTTACAGTAATACCCCTGGGTTTCACATAGTTTAATTTAAATGGCTTGAGAACATTATTCATATCAACAAGGTGCACCTTTTTTTCCGGTAATCATCTGAAAGAATTTCAGAGTTAACCGTGCTTTCTTTGAAGCAATTCTAGGATTGACCTACTGGGAAGTTCTCGGTGCGTGCACGAGTGAGGAAAATGTGTGCGGATTAGAACACGTGTTGGTCTCCATATCATCTCGAAGAGCAGTTCATGAGTTACCGCGTCGACCTAAAGAATCGGGTCTTCGTCGATTAGTGATAGGGGCGTTACAGATATATGGTTGTTTAATTTTAATTGAGAAAAAAAATGGAAAGTTGTTCTTACTAAACTCTTGATGTTACCGTAAATGATTTTTTTTTTATGAAAAGAAAGATATTCTTTAGTAAATCCCTCTTGATATTTCCAATTAATAATAATACTACTGATGTTTGTGGGTATTTTGTAAAATAATTTGGAGTACATGGATATGATTACCTTCTAAATACTTATGCATAGGCAGCATAGCAAAACCACTTGAAAAGAAAAAGTGGAAATATGGGAAAGAAGATCACCACACCTTATTTAAGGCAAGGGAAAGTGGAAGACTTGAATAAACACAATTATATGTATGGTGGAGAGATTCATGTTGCCAATTCAATTGAAATATTGAATCAAAACTTTTGATGATTTGATCAGATGCCACTCATGAAGTGGAGTTGAGCTGGTTTATTTTAAACAAACGGCAAATATAACTCCGCCACGACAGGGATCAAACTCAGCACTTCTACTTCACTATCCCAACTCCTTACCGCTACACCACCTGACTTCAGGAGAGTTGAGCTGGTGGATGGTGCTTAATTGGGAAACCACAATTTCTATCCAACTACAGTACTTTCTCTAAAGCAACCATTCTTTTCCTTTTTATATATAGGTTTCTTCGATTGGGTGAGAGTGAGACAGATCCCCCTTCACTATTGATTGTAAGGTTCTGCTCTTTTAGTACCTTCAATAATTGAGTTTTACTAATGTTAGTTTATTGCGGTTCATATTTATTAAGTCCATATCAGTTTTGTTGACATTTATATTTTAAATAAGTTCAATTTAGACTAATTAAATTCAGTTAAGCTCAAAGATTTTAAACGAATTAAACCGAACTTAAGTATCGATTTTTCCATTTTTATGTGTCTTAATAGGTTTTAGAGATGATGTGGATACGGATGGGGTAAGATGTTAAATAAGCATCATGATTTGGTTAAGTCGCTATCCTTCACTAACTAACGTTAATTCCTATCATGATGATCACTTTCTTCATAAGATCAGACAATATAGGAGTAGCCTAGGAGTATTTTTAATACGAAACTTATGATGATCAACAATAAAATTAAAATTAGGCGGGTAACAACGTACCATATAGTTTTAACCAGATATCTAATGTGTTATGTGTCTGGAATTGGGTTTGGGGTTCTTGGAATTTTAACTAAATTCAAATGGTTTGTTTGGAATTGGGTTTGGGGTTCTTGGAATTTTAACTAAATTCAAATGGTTTGTTCATGACATTACACTTCAACTAAGTGAAGCACCCTAGCCCACACCTAAGAAAAAAACGTTTCTTCAATGTGTATAATACTATAATGTATTACTCAAGGCCGATTAATGCAGGATTTGATGAACACCCGGAATTATGGACCCCGAGTTGGGCCAAAGAGGCCGCGGATCGAGGCTATGGGCCGGGAAGGAGGGGCGGCCGACTATGGGCCGGGAAGGAGGGGCGGCCGACTATGGTCATGGGAGGGAGTAGTTTAGTTGTTTTCCTTTTTAATTACATTTCCTTGTTAGATTCAGTTAACTTGTTGAGTAAGAAAAGGTTAGGAAACGGATTCTAGGGTAGATTTACCAGAATCTTACCTGATTCTATCTTATCTATAGATGGCAGAACTTGACCAACAAGTTGTATCTTTACTATATAAGAATTGTACCACTTTCATTATTTTTCATAGTTAATTGGATATTGATTTGAGTCATTGCTCTGGTGTTTCTTAGCACAATTCTCCATAGCGATTATTCGAGGTAATTAAATTTTTAGTTATTGCTTTAGTAGGTAGATTACTTTTTAGTAATTTTCTTGGCCAGTACTTTTGTATTGGAGTTATTGTTTTTCTACAATTCTCCATCTCTTTCTACTTCCATCTATTTGTGGATCCATCAGTCTGGCATCTAGATCCAGGTTTGAACATCTTTAATCCATGCTTCCGCACAAGACAATCTGATCTGTACGCACCAGCAAGATTACCATGAATCCAAACATCAACCGTCGAGCCGACATAGGGACAGGGCGCGGCCGCGCCTTGGAAGGTGATCGATCCGGTCAAGTTCGTTTGGGAGACATTGGCATCAACGACGTTTGGACTCGGGAGGAACAAGCCGATTTCATGAAAGAATTGCAGCAGTCATGGGGTAGAGTAAGCCCCAAGCGCAAGCGCCCAGACCAGCACCAGTCACGGCCACCACGCTCGGCGCAGCAGCCGTACGCGCACCGCGCGCCACAACAACCGCGACCAAGTCATGGCCGGGGTCGACTACAGAGGCCGATTCGGGATCAATTGGTGAGAAACATAGGATAGGGTTTGATCATGGGCTCATTAATTATGGGCCTAAGGGAGGTAATGACAACGAGCTAGGGTTTGGTTATGGGCTTGGTCCGTACGGGCCCATCAAAGAAGAAGACCCAATCGAGAAAGGTATTAATGCAATATTTGCACATTATGAGGCTCTCTACCAGGATGGGGTTGGAAACAACACAGGGTACAATGGTTTTAACAATCTGTATCAAGGTGGCGACAAGTGTTGGGACACAGCAACTCCGTATCAAGGTGACAACAATCTCGAAAACAAGGTGACATGCTATTCTGATCCATATGAGGTAACACATGTGGTGGTAGAGGCACTCGATGGCAGCTGGAGATTAAGTAAGAAGGACTTGGGTAAATCCAAGGAGAAGGTCTGCTTTGGACCAAGGTGCCATGCAAGTGATGTTAATGCATGATGGGCTCGAGGAATGGATTGGTCGCATGTGTGTTTAACATGCAAAACTAATGTTGATGGCCTATTTAACGCCATGAGAAAGCTTAAGGAGGTTAAGTGGTTGCCACAACCAAAGTGGGACCCGGAGGAACCATTCAAGGAGGATAATATGATCCTAATAAACTGGGAAGACGGGCAATGGATGGTCGAGAAGCCAAGGGAGGAAATTGTGGAATCGGAAGTATCTGAAACCGACACTACAACGTCGGAATGGGGGATGGAAGCAAGAAGGAACGACACACCGGAACCTGAAGACTCGAAAGATGAAATCAGGGAAAGTCGGGAGATGATGCGCCTAAGGAAACCCAAGACTTACGTCAACTATGTGGTGTATGGCACGACAAAAGGGACAAGGGGATCATCATCCAAGAAAGGTAACGGAGGCAAGGCAACTCTTCGTTACATGGGAGTAGGGAGTGACTCCGATGCTTTTAGGCTACCTGGACATCTAGACTTCCGTCGGCGACCGGTATATGTGCTAATCGACAGTGGGGCTTCACGGAATTTCGTAACGACCGCATATGTTCGCATGTATGGGAGGCCATGCGCTGGTTAGTCTGTCAATGTTACGGTAATTACTGCTAGTGGGCATCACTACAAAAAAGCCGCTTTTTAGCCACGGGTCTATCAATGGCTAAAAAGGCCGATCAGTGGCTAAAACGTGTTAGCCACGGATAGATCCGTTGCTAATAAGCTCGTCGTCATTTTTGGCGTAACAGCTTTTTAACCACGGATATTATCCGTGGCTAAATTTAGTGACGGTTAATCGTTTCGCCGGGTTGGATCTGTGCTCCGGGCTTATTTACGGATAGATCGTATCCGTCGCTAAAACTAGCAACAGATAAATTGTATTCGTTAGAATGAATAGTATTTTAAAAAAATTAAACAATAAAATTAGCAACGCAAACAAATTATCCATGGTTGTATTTAGCCACAAATAAGATCTATATGTTGCTAAATGTACTGATTTATTTATTTTTCTATTTTATTTTGGGCGTTTGTATATTTTTGTATTATTATTAATATTAGACATGTCATAATATTTGTTTGGTATTTGTAGATTTAATGATAAGAAAATCATACGAATTAACATGGAAAAATATTCGAATATACAAATCCATTCAAACATATTAAGAGTGTACATTCTAAACAAATAAACTAAAAACGTGTTCGTACAAAGATAAACATAAATCCTAACAACAAAACTAGCTAAGGGTCCGGGTTCTCCACTGCACCGGCCCAATGCTAGGGTCTCGGTTCCGACCACGGGGTTCCAGTGCGCATCCCACATATCATAATGGTCGGGGTCGATGTAGTTATCCCAAGCATGGGACTCGTGATGGACGCGCAATTGTTTGGCTTCGTGAACCCTTTACCTGCAGATGGCGGACGCCTCTTGGTTGAAGACCTTCCACAGAATCTCCGAATGCACAATAGGGACCCAATAGTACGCCTGCAAGAGGTCAATTACTTTAAATAAGCCAAACACATATATAATCCTAACATATATATAACACTCGGAATTATGGACCCCCGAGTTGGGCCGAAGAGGCCGCGGATCGATCGAGGCTATGGGACGGGAAGGAGGGGGGACCGACTATGGTTATTGGAGGGAGTAGGTTAGTTGTTTTCCTTTTTAATTACATTCCTTGTTAGAGTCAGTTAAATTGTTGGGTAAGAAAAGGTTAGGAAAAGGATTATATGACAGATTTACCTGAATCTTACCTGATTCTGTCTTATGTCTAGATGGCAGAACTTGGCCAACAAGTCGTATCATTACTATATAAACATTGTACTACTTTCACTATTTTTCATAGTTGAATATTGGTTTGAGTTATTGCTCTGGTGTTTCTTAGCACAATTCTCCATAGTGATTATTCGAGGTAATTAACTCTTTAATTATTGCTTTAGTATGTAGATTACTCTTTAGTAATTTGCTTTGGCCAGTACTTTTTTATTGGAGTTATTATTTTTCTGCAATTCTCCATCTCTTTCTACTTCCATCTGTTTGGTGATCCATCAGGATTATGAGGTCCTATGCGAGACTTTGCAATTTTAAAATTGTTATTCGAAAAAAAATTGTAAAAAACATTATAATTTCCAAACTAATTAAATTCCAAGAAAATGCACTAATATTTGAGTCAAAATAAAAATGAACCATCTCAAGTAAAAAAGTTGTAAAAACCAATATGGATCGAACCTGGGCAGGGTATGAGAGAGCCAATGAACGTCGGAACCACTAGGAAACAAAATATTACAACTACTCCTATGCTAATACTATACAAACTTACTAAACCACCTTATTTCGCCATACTAAACCAACCATATAACTCCGTCCCCGCCGGGGATCGAACCTTACACCCCTCATTTAATATCCAAACTTCTTACCGCTGCACCACCTTATGACTCCCGTTTTATATCTTCCCTTTATCTAGAACAACAACTAGATCATTAAATTAGTTAGATTGCTATTTAGACTGTTGCATGATATATCTTTTTCCTAATCATCTGTTCACACCTATCAAATCCCTTCATGAGTTACAGGAATCTAGACGAACAACGTATAGGGGCTGTCTCACTTAGAAAACCCCTTGCATATATTGTATCATGTAGCTCACGTTGCATATATTTTCAGCCTTTCAACTTAGTTTTTCTTTTTTAATAACAAATATTACAACTACTTCTACACTACTAATATGATATACAAATTTTCTCATACCATCTTATTTCTCCACACCTAAACCAACCTTATAACTCCGTCACCGCTGAGGATTGAACCCCGTACATCTCCTTCAGTAATCTAACTCCTAACCGCGCTGCACCACCTTTGGCCTCCTGTCAACTTAGATTTAGTTTATGATGATGATTCATAGTTTCATACGGTCAGGTTAGGTGAGACATGCAGGTGATTAATAAGAAACGATCAATTTGTAAGAGAACCTCATTTTAATTAAGGACTGCCAATCCGACCTACTCCGATTTAGTGTTAATTTACCCTCACACGCAAATATCAACAAAAATTATTTAAATGCCCTATGCCACAGAATCCAAAAGCTTTGCGAAAATCTAGATCTGTTTGTGTATAATAACTAAGTTATCACATGTATAGTATTTGATTCAATCCAAAAAATTAAATTGAATTTAACTAATATAAACTGAATTTATTTGAATTATAGTAATTTATAGTAATTAAATTCAAAAGATTAAATATAGGATAAAATTGATCAAACCCCTGAACTTTAATACAATTGAGACATTGCCCCCTAACCTATTAAGTTTGAGACTTAACCCCCTCATCTATTTAAAGTGTTACGACATATCCCCTATATAATATTTTTCCTTTAATTTAATATTTTTCATTCAATTTAATATTTTCCCGACAATTTAATATGTCAGTTTTACTCCAATTAATCCTAAATTCATATCGAAAAATAATTTTAAAAATTATATTATAAAAATATAAGATTTTACTTATATAATATAAGTTCAAATCTTATTTTTTCAATACAATTTATATTACAAAAGTGAAAAAATAATATTTTCATTAATTATACCGGAAAAATAATATTTGAACTTATATTATATTATATTATAAAAGTGAAAATCGTTTAGTTTCATATCATAATTTTCAAAATTAGTTTTTCGGTACGTATTATAATTAATTTGGAATCAAACGAAAATATTTAATTAAAGGGAAAATATTAAATTGAATGGAAAATATTAAATTGATAGTAAAATATTATATAGGGGGTATGTTGCAACAATTTATATAAGTGAGGGGGTTAAGTCTCAAATTTAATAGGTTAGGGGGTAATGTCTCACTTGTAGTATAGATTGGGGGGTTTGATCGATTTTTTCCTTAAATATATATCAATCTAGTACCGAACCAGATAAACAATTAATCGTTGCACAGAGCATGGATGTTTTTAAATGTCTGTCTTTTTTGTTTTCTTATGAATTATTAAAGAACTTAAACTAGTGATAATATCTGTCGTCGATGAATACGGTCAAATTAAACGTTAGTAATTAGAATTTATAATGCTAATTAGCAAGTTGTAGTTGATTTCTTGGCCTATATATATGCATGGGACTTATGTTTTACAATATCACAGCACCAAAAGAAGAACCACAACCTTAATAATTAGAGATATAACATTTTGTAATCATGGGGTTCGTGGTTTCTTCTTCTTTCAAATCTTTATGTTTGCTTGTATTTGTTCTTATTGGCACGGTTTCCTGTCAAAATGCCGTGTGCCCTTTTGATCTTTTGTATCATTTGGGAGATGGAGTTTTCGACAATGGCAACACGATTGCAACTCAACCATATGGGTCAAGACTCCCCGCTGCAAGTCTTCCCTACGGTGAAACTGACCCCGGTTTTCCTAGTGGACGCTGGTCTGACGGTCTCTTGGACATAGACTATGGAGGTACAAATTTTCATTTTATTTTTCGAAGTTACATTTTATTTACATGCATTAACTACTAATGAATTGCTAATTATCTAACGAGAGATTTATATATTGTGTTACGCTTTGTAGCTCAAGGTTTGGGGTTCGAGAAAATCACTCTTTATATGTCGGGGAATGCAACTTCCGCTAATGCAATAATATTTGCAGCAGCCAGAAGTCCAGTTCTTGACCGTCGTTTTTTCGCAACTAGGGGAGTTAAGATTCCACCTTATGCGGCTCCCCTTAGCGTTCAAATGAGCTGGTTTTGGAAGTACCTTAGCACCATTTGCTCCACATCCGCAGGTACATTATAGTACCAAATGTAAACAGTTACATACTACTACATCAGTCCCATAACACATGTTCTCTTTGTTGTTGGACAAACAATAACATACTGTACATCCGTTCCACATATAGCACGTGACACATGTTCTTTGCTCTTAAGTAAAGTGTGGAGTTAACTTCATACTGAAAGGTTTGTGGTAATGTCAAAGTAAAAATATTAATGTCAAAGTAATTTGACTTTTACTCATGTATGTGCCATAACTTCCGCTAATGCAATAATATTTCCAAAAGTCCAGTTCTCTTGGCATTTATAGTGGGACAAATATAAATGGAGTATGACATCTCTTTTCTAAGAAACTTAGTGCTATACCATGTATGAGACTGAAAGATTTTCACCTTTTCTTTTAGATTGCGCGGACAAGCTTTCGAATTCTCTCTTCCTGTTTGGGGATGTAGAAGCCAATGACATCGCCCTTTCCTTAATCCAAGGAAAAACCATCGAAGAAGTGAGGAGTTACGTAGCCTACATCACAGCTGCCCAAATCAATGCCGCAAGGGTAATAATCTCATGAGATAGAGCTCATTAATTATCTGTTGGAACTTTTGTGTTGGTGTCGCTAAGTTTTTTGTATTGTCAGTAGATTCAGTGGGTGTTTACAACAACTTAACTTATCCAGCTTATCACTTATTTTAAGTAGAAGCAGCTTTTTGAGTGTCTGCAACAGCTTATAAGCTGCTTAATTCTCTTAAATTAAGCTGAATAAATTGAAGTTGGAGAAGCTGGGTTGTACCTCCTTCAACACCTTCTTAAATTAAGCTGGATTTTAGTTGTTTTTGTCCAAAAAGTTAGGTTTGCAAACACTACTCCTACAACTTATCTAAATTTTAAGTAGTTTTTTTGGAAACACCCATCAAATTCTCTAATAAGCTAACTTTACCAACTTCTCATTAAATTAAACCACTTATTTTATGTTGAAACTATTGCAAACACCCCCTCAGTATACTTCCCGGTCTAAAAGAGATGATCTCATCATCTTAATTTTGAATCTTTGCTTCATGTAGGAGGTGATTAAGATGGGTGGAACTCGGGTTATACTTCCCGGAAATGGACCAATTGGATGCTACCCCTATATTCTAACCGAGTTGGCTACCAATGATACTAGTGCTTATGATCGTATCGGTTGCTTAAAAGCTGTCAATGATCTTATCGTTTACAAGAACAATGATCTCCAACAAGCTATTGCAGATCTACGTGAGGAATTTCCTGATGTACTCATATTCTACGCTGACTTTTACACTACCATGACAGATCTTATTCGTGAAACATACTACACTAGTAAGTATTTGGGTTTAATATACTTGGATATTGGATCGAGGAAATGGATTGTACTAATAATGTTTGCGCTTCTGCATAACAGGCCGCGACAAGAGTTTAACATTAAAAGCATGTTGCGGAACTGGAGGAAAGTACAACTACGACAGTAGTAGGTTTTGCGGATCTCCAGGAGTACCAGTATGCTCAGACCCCACCAAGTACCTTTTCTGGGACGGTTTGCATCTAACGCAGGAGGGCAATAGGGTTCTCTCGATCGCTCTAGCAGAAGGTGCTCGTCCTGCACTTGGTTGCACTGTACCTGAAACATATACATTGTGGAACACTATGAACACAACGGTGCCATCAACCAAGTTACATAGCTCCATTTAAGTGAATTTGGTTTCGATATATCCTAGTAATCACATTTGCTAGGGTATACATTGTTTTTCATTCATTGCCCTTGTATTAATCCTCCTTCGATTGAAGTTGGATCGATGATTGTCTCGAAATTAATAAACTGCTAGTGCTCCAGTAGAAAAGTTATTGATGTATCATCTTTTATGTTTCAATTTGGCGATCGGTAATGGTTTTTAATTAATTCTACAAATCAAGATTTCTTTTCGAAGAAAAGTGCTAAAGCTAACCTTGTAAATTTGAATTCGTAACTTTGGACTTCTTTGCGAGTGGTTGTAAGTCCATGAATATTGGATCAAACCATGCACAAATTGGCTAGTCGACCGAGTAGACATGGTTTCTCATCTGAACTAACAAATAACACGAGTTCACTCGATGTAAATTATCTTGTCTAACCCGTGATAGCTAAGGGACTAAATGTGCAATTGACCACCTAAATGTAGACCCGACCAAACGGAACCGAACCAAAATCGAACACTGATAACCAAACCAAAACGTGGTTCCGGTTCTAGAACCGCAACCGACGGTTCACAGTTCTGGAACCGAAACCGTACTGTTTAGTTCCGGTTTCATTTTTTTTCAATTTTTTTTATTTGTTATTTTTTACCTATAAATAATTATACCACATTTTTTAAATCATTCCTTCTCATCCCAACTCCCTCTCTTTCTCTAGTCTCTCATCGTTCTCAATCTCTATACACTTTCTAATTATATATATACTTTACGTTATACTAGCTAATTACCCGTCGAAACTCGACGAGAAATAAAAAAATAAATAAACGATTAGAATGTAAATATTCTTATAGAAATGTGTTACAGTGTGGTTGATATCAATTCGCAACTATTATTATTTCTTTGGAATCATTTCGTAGCTACATGTTCCATCGCTACCTGTACAAATATAAGTACAACATGTATCATTGTAAAAGTCATAATGTTAAAAATACATAACTAAAATCAACATATTCTATCATCCAAAAAATTAAAACTTATTACCTCACAACTTATCAAAGACTTCTTTGTTAATTAGTATGTTTTGTTGTAGTATCATATGTATTGTCATCTTTGTTACAAATTGAAATCCCGAACCCCTTCTTGATCGTTAGCCTTGATAGGGTCCATGGCTGAAAACTGAGGTGAGCGGACAGAGTCTTACGTGTGATAGTAAATGTCCTTGACTTTTGTTAATGGT
This sequence comes from Plantago ovata, assembly GCA_028274465.1. Lineage (NCBI taxonomy): Eukaryota > Viridiplantae > Streptophyta > Magnoliopsida > Lamiales > Plantaginaceae > Plantago > Plantago ovata. The sequence continues at coordinate 12,953,156 of CM051458.1, forward strand.
CATTGCGAGGTGAACAAATTAGGAAATTGTCTTCTCTTCATTTGTATCGGGGAACTTTGTCTCATTCAATGGAGAATCTTGCATGCACATTGTTAATATATAAACGGTATTCCCTGCCCTTAAGCCTGATATCATTTTTGCATCTATAATATGATTTCCAAGGCATGTAACCACCAATCTTGTGCCTAGGGATGGCAATTTGGGTCGGGCAGCCCGAGCCCGGCCCAGGCCCGGCCTGAATTCGTCGGGCCAGGCCCGCTCGATCACCTATTGGCTGGGCTTGGGCCTGTTATATAGGCCCATGGGCCAAAATGTCTAGCCCGCTAGCCCGACCCGGCCCAAGTGTATATATGTTTTATTCTATTTTTATATATAATATATGTAATATGACTATTTTGTTTGTTATTTTACATTAGTAGCATTAAATTAAGTTGCAATTTATACATTTTTGATATTTTCTATGTATTTATGATATTTTCTGTTGAATTATATATTTTAATATACATTACAAGCAATAATTTATAACTTTTTGAAGATTTTTTATTTTAAATTATTAAATCTTTTAATTTCTAATTTAAAAAAAAAATTAACTACGTACTACAATGTGTGACTTTAGAATTTTTTTGAAAAAAACAAATTAAAAATGGGCCAACCTGAGCCCGGCCCGGCCCATGACGGGCTGGGCTTGGGCCTAAAATTTAGGCCTGTCATCAGGCTTGGGTCGGGCCTGGGCCAAGTGTGTCGGGCCAGGACCGGGCCTCTGGCGGTCCGGCCCGGCCCATTGTCATCCCTCTTGTGCCCTTGCACAACTCCAAATATTGGTCTATGTTCCTCAAAAGCATTATCATACAACTTTAGCACTATCATACAACATGGTCAACTTGGCTTAAACTATTTGCACTAAGATACTCCACCGAATGTCCAAGCATCTTTTTTTTTTTAATAATCGAACCATTACAATTTCACAAGTAGCATTACAAAGCTAGTAATAAACTATAAATAATCCCGCACTTGACGAGAATTGAACCTATGACCTCTAGTGTCATGACACCTCAGTCTAACCCATTGAGAATGTCCAAGCATCTTTGACATTACATACTCATTTAATTCCGCCACTATGTCATTCGTTTGAGATATGATAGCTCGGTTATGAAAAAATAGTTGATCTACCAAAGGATTAACTATATAACGTAACAGGGATGGGTATTTATGTAGTATTGATGATAGTTGAGATTGGCCAATTACCTCTCGAATAATCATCTGGCAACTCGACCTCAACACGTCCATCATTCTCAGTGTTAGCAAGGCCATCTCTGGCCTTAAGTATCGACTAAGAAAATTCTTTGTCCTATTCGATCTCTGTAGAAGTTGATTCGGTATGGAACAATATAAATGATTTAATAATACAGAATTATAGTAGAACTGTAAAACCAAATTGGAACAAATTTGAGAAAATATAATTCTACGTCCCAGTGATCCCAAAGGCTAGCTGAATAAATTGTAGTGCTCACGATGTCAAACCTATTCCCTTTTGGTATCACCGGTAAAATCTATTTGAAATATCCTCCTGAGACAATTACCATGCATCGTGAAAAAAATCTATTGAGACGACACGTAATGTACGTTAGATGTGATGAAGAAATGTTTGTCGGAGCTACAAAATAACAATATCTCCCTTATTCCCTAAACAGGAGCTCAGAGTTATCCATGTAAATGTTTTTCCAGTTTCTCCATATTCATAATGAAAGAACACACCACTTTTTTTAGATCAACAATGCATATACTCTTTCCGTATATAAGAAATTGTTCAGCCATCAGAAGTGATTAAAGATCGATCACTATTTTGCATTTTCATTGCATCTCTCTCGTAGGAAATTCTCATCGAACGCATATAGTGTTCTACATTATTTTGAATAAACTCATCAAATGCAATTAGTATTCTCAGTAACTAATCCCATTGACTTATTAATGCTTTTAATTATTGACATGCTTCCAATGAAACATTTCATTTTTTCTATTTATAGAAATTTGTACGAAATACTGAGGTCGAGAAAATCATTTCTTTTCATTACAATCAAATAATTATGTTGGAAACAAAAATAATTGTTGCACTATTATGAAACAATTCGTGCAAACTCTTTACTAATCATTATTCTTAGTATTTTAAATTATTGTGGAATTTGGGTCTTCAAAATAATATACGGAGTAGATATGTCGAACACTTTTAGTGTTGTGAATTATTATGGGATAGACCCGTCGAGCACAGTTTGTATTCAAACTATTGCGGATAGGCATGCCAATTATTGTTAGTGTTTTAAATTATTGCACTATAAATCCGTCAAAGGCAATCAGTATTCAAAATTATTGCGGGATAGACACGTCAAACATTGTTAGTATTGTAAATTGTTACATAATAGACCCGTCGAATGCAATCAGTATTCTAAATTCTTACGGAATAGACCCGTCGAATACAATCAGTATTCTAAATTATTACGGAATGGACTCGTCAAATACAATCAGTATTCTAAATTATTACGGAATAGACCCATCGAACATTTGCAAACAATTCATCGAAACTCTTTACTACTCTTTATTCTTAGTATTCTAAATTATTGTGGAATTTGAGTCTTCCAAATTAATGTATTGAGTAGACCATTCGAACGCTTTTAGTGTTGTAAATTATTATGGGATAGACCGTCGAACGTAGTTTGTATTCAAACTTATTGCGGAGTAGGCATGTCAATTGTTGTTAGTGTTTTAAATTATTGCACTATAAACCCGTCAAAGACAATCAGTATTCAAAATTATTGCGGAATAGACCCGTCAAACATTGTTAGTATTCTGAATTGCTACAAAATATACCCATCTAATGCAATAAGTCTTGTAAATTATTACAAAATAGACTCATCGGTTGCAGCTAGTGTTCTAAAACTATTTCGAAATAGACCAGTCGGATGCAAATAATATTCTAAATTATTATGGAATAGACTCGTCGAGTGCAGATAGTGATCTGCATTATTGTGAAATAAGCACATCGAATATGTTTAATTCCTAAATTATTTTGGAATATGTCCGTCATATACGGTCAGTGTTCTAAATTATTGTAAAATAGGTCCGATGAACACAGTATGGATTATGGATTCTAAAATATTGCTAAATAGACCCGTCGAACCCAATTATTATGGAATTTGAGTCTTCAAAATTAATATATGGAGTAGACCCTTCGAAACTTTTTAGTGTTCTAAATTATTATGGGATAGACCCGTCGAACGCAGTTTTTGTTCAAACTTATTATGGAGTTGGCATGTCAATTAATATTAGTGCAATATAAACCCGTCAAAGGCAATCAATATTCAAAATTATTGCGGAATAGACATGTCAAACATTGTTAGTATTCTAAATTGTTATAGAATAGAGCCGTCAAATGCAATCACTATTCTAAATAATTACGGAATAGACACGTTGAACATTGATAGTATTTTAAATTATTACATAATAAACTCGTCGAATGCAATCGGAACTCTAAATTATTACGGAACAGACCCCGTCGAACACCGTTAGTATTTTAAATGATTACAAAATAGATTCATCGAATGCAATTAGTGTTCTCTATATGTTGCAGAATTTACCTGTCATATGCAATTAGTATTGTGACTTATATGGAATAGACCCGTCAAACATCGTTAGTATTTAAAATTGCTACAGAATATACCTGTTGAATGCAATCAGTATTTTAAATTATTACAAAATAGACTCATCGGTTGCAGTTAGTGTTCTAAACCTATTTCGAAATAGACCAGTCGGATGAAAATAGGATTCTAAATTATTGTGGAATAGACCCATCAAGTGCAGATAGTGATCTAAATTATTGTGAAATAAGAACTTCGAATATGTTTAATTTCTAAAATTTTTGGGAATAGGCCCGTCATATACGATCAGTGTTTTAAAATATAGTAAAATAGGCCCGACGAATACAGTTAAGATTATAAAATATTACTAAATAGGCCCGTCGAACCGAGTTAGTATTTTAAAATATTAAAGAAATAAGTTCTTTAAACACAATTAGTATTCTAAATTATATCCTAATAAAACCCATTGAACGCAATTTGTATTCTAAATTATTACAGCATAGATCAGTTGATTGCATTTAGTGTTCTAAATTGTTGCAAATTATAGACCCATCAAATGCACTTATTATTTTCAAATCATTTGCACATATAACGGTTATTGGGTATTCAAGTGGTCCACACCTGGACCAACATTGACCATGATTTATTGGACCCTCACTAACTCATAACCGAATAAAACAAATTTTCTAATATTTCAGGGGTCGAGGTAATTGAAGTAATGTGTATATATCGCTTTCTATCGTAGGATACAAATATGGTGCAGATGGTACCCATCCCATTGAAATCAATATTGTGACTTGTGAGTGACTAATCCATCCGATTGAATTATTAATTTTTATTATTATTAATTAATATACTTCTGAGGTTGAGTATAATCATTTGTTTTCATGCATTATCATCAAATAAATGTATAGGAAATACAAATCTTTACTAAACTATCATGAAAAAATATGGTCAAACTCTTCATTACCTTTATTTTTAGTATTTTAAATTATTTTAAAATATACACATTAATTGCAGTGAGTGTTCAAAATTAATACGAAGTTGATCCGTAGACGCATGCAATATTCTAAATTATTACGGAATAAATACGTCGAATGCAATTAGTATTCTAAATTATTGCCAAATAGACATGTCAATTGCAATTAGTGTTCTAAATTATTGTAAAATAGAACTATCGAAATGTACATAATTCATGCATAAAGAAATAAGAAAAAGTAATATAAATGTCAGTCGGAACATAGATTTTTTAATATTCAGTGGCAATATCAATAATGTGTATGGCGAATAATAACTTGCATAAACAAATGTAAATTATGAAAAATTACGTTTTTTTTTTTTACATTATCCATGTTATTGACAAATAGTAATAAGCCACTAATTATTAATAACAATTTTTAAACATGGGTAATTTTAATTTGAGTGGGAATATGGATTAATTGGGTACGATGAAAATAAGATGATATAGGTATTCCAACAATAAAAATTGAGTGTTAATGGCATGATAAATGAATTTCTACCAATCAAAATGCTAGCATTTGAAGAATGAGCATGGCTTAAGGAGAGACAATCAAATTTTTTTGTTTCATATATATAATAGATAGATTCATTTGTAACGATTGTGCGACCATTTCTATAAAGTATCCTATAATTTATTATTCTAGAGTATGCTCGAAAGAATCGACGTTTCGATTTGCATATCAACCTACCTTTCATACACAATCAGAATTTAAATGATTTATTGTCATTTAATTAATTTTAACCAATCAAATTGCTAGAATGGGCATGGATTAAGGGGAGCCAATGAAATAACCTTTTTTTCATATATTATATAGATTTGTACGGAATACTGATGTCGAGTACAATCACTTGTCTTCATTATTATAAAATAATTGTGCATAAAACAAAAATATTTACTACAACTATCGTGGAACAATCCGTTCGAACTCTTTATTAATCTTTATTATTATTGTTCTATATGGTTGTGGAATAGGCATGTCGATTGGAGTGAGTGTTTAAAATTAATACGGAGTAGACCTGTCGAACGCATTTAGTGTTATAAATTGTTACGTAGTAGACTCGTCGAACGCACTTAGCTAGTATTCTAAATTAATATGGATAAACATGTCAATTGCAATTAGTGTTCTATATTATTGCAGAACAATCCCGTCGAACGCAATTAATATTCTAAATTATTGCAAAACAGAATCGTCAAACACAATTAGTATTGTAAATTATTACAGGTTAGACGACACTGTTGATTGCTGTTAGTGTTCTAAGATTATTTCTTACTAGATCGGTGGGTGCAATTAATATTCTGAATTATTGCGGAATAGACCCGTCGAGTGCAGTTAGTGTTCTAAATTATTGTGAAATAAATCCGCCGAATATATTTAATATTCTAATTGTTGTGTAATAGGTCCGTCGTCATATACAGTTAGTGTTCTAAATTATTGTAGAATAGGCCCGACGAACACAGTTAGAATTCTGAATTATAATGCTAGATAGACCTGTCGAACCCAGCTAGTGTTTTAAACTATTGAAGGAATATGTCCTTTTAACACAATGAGCGGTGAACATATAATGAAAATTGAGATTAAATGGATGTAAATAGTATAGCAAACTGTAACAATCTTCTAATATATAACACATATTTGTAGCAGTACTTCATTAAATGATCTATCTTTTTCGTTAAATAAGTTACTCCACTAAATACGAAAGGAGCGACATTCCAACCAACATATCAACCTATCTTTCAAACAAAGTACTTTGTTTTCTATTGAAAATCATAGAGGTGTATTAATTGATCATTTAATGAATTTTAGCCAATCACATTCCAAGGATTTAAAAAATCAGCATGTTTAATGTGATATTAAATGAATTTCTACCAATCAAATTGCTAGAATTTAAAAAATGAGCATGGATTAAGAAGAGCCAATCAAGTATTCTTCTTTTCATATATTATATAGATTTATTATGGTAGTATCAAATACTAACACCAATTCAGTATGGCCAAAATTTTAACTTAAACTTATAAAACTAAATTTGGTTTTATATTCTTAAAAGGGTGGATTTTTTTAGAGCCCTTTTTAGCGTACCTAATAACGAAATGAACCTTCTTAGTTTAGCAATTACATTTTAGGCCAAAATGTTGACCAAATCACTGTTCCAATATTGCATTTTTAACTCTCCAAACACTTCTTAGGTTTTAATAGAATAAAAAAATATAAGAATTTAAATTTTTTTATATAAAATGATAAAATAAAAATAATTTTTTTAAAAAAATAATTTATCTTCTTATCTAAACTCCGTACCGGAGCTCCCGCAGAGCTCCACATCGGAGGCCGGAGCTGACAGCTCCGGTCGGAGCTGTTAGCTCCAGATTGGAGCTATATCAGCTCCGATGTTCGGAGCGGAGATGTCAGCTCCGATCGGAGATATCTGTTAGATCCAGATCGGAGCTAACAACAGCTCCAAATCGGAGCTCCCAGATCTAGAGCTCTGCAAGCTCTGCCGGAGCTTGCTAAACTCTGGTACCGGAAATTATTTCCGGTACCGGAGTATTGAGGAAGAAGAAAGAAGATTATAAAAAAAAAATTTATACTTTCTCTCTAATGGTCACTAATAAAGCACTTTCTCTTCTCTGTATTGAGAATGACCCTCGTAATGGTCACTAATAAAGCAATTCCTCTTCTTAAAAAATTTATACTTTCATTGTTGTAGTACTATTTATTTTATAAAAACAAGTTCATAAAAAAATAAAAAAATAAAAAAAAAATAACAAAACAAGGCAGCCAGAACCATATTAAAGATTAAAAAAAAAAAACTTTTTTTTTAAATTTTGGAACTCCCAGTTCATGATCCGAGAACCGAAACCAACGGTTCCGGTTCCAGCATTTTCACCAAATAGAACAGGCGGTTCTGGTCAGAACCGCAAGTGTACCTAAATGATTAGCTGGAAAATATTGACTTGTCTTTTACTCAGAGAAGCCAACTTCATCAAGCCTCTTGCTTGTTGCTTGTAGTAAAGGTGGAAACTTTCTCCATTTTCAACAAAAAAAAACTGCTCTTGCTCAAAGGGTTTCTGCAGAACCAGAGCTGCAGGTATGGGGCAGTGGCAATGGATTCAAACTTCACTGCCTTTCGTGGGCATGACGTTAGCGATTGTAATGTTAGCCTTGAATTCAATCATAAGCAAGATGGCCATCTCCAAAGGCACAAGCTTTTATGTATTGTCAGTCTATTCTAATGGATTAGCCACTCTTTTTCTTTTTCCTGCTGCCTTTCTCTTCCACAGGTAACCCCTTTTCTTGGGTTTCTTTGTTTCTTGCAAAATATATTTTGTGTGAGTCTCATTGGCTAATTTGATTCTTGGCAGGTCAAAGAGACTACCACAATTGACATTCCCTGTTGTATGGAGGATTTTCTTGCTTGCTTCTTTTGGGTTAGTGGAAATTAATCCATTCTCTTGTTAACTAGGTTTTTTGTAGTTGCTTGCAAGTTTATAGTATACATACATATAACATATTTAGTGTATCTTTGGATAGTGGGAGTATTTGTTTAGGCGTACTGGTACTAATTCTCAGTTTTGATCCCTGAGAGTTGAAGAAGATGATTAAAATTGTATGTACTTTGAAGATAAGAAACAGCAAGAGTTAACTGATCATTGCTAGAAAAGCTAACATAGTGCTAGTATTTCTTATTCTGTGGTGTGAGCTCTGTTGAGTTGCTTTGTTTTGTATTGAATTAAATGTACAATTACTCCATTCTGGAGAGGGATATGATGAATGAATTAGATTTCTCAGCTCTTGCATTGGGATTTCAATGAGATTTTGATCATTATGTTATCGGACACTTAGACAACAATAAGGTGTTTGGCTCATCTCTTATGTTGCAGTGTACTGAACTTAGGGTATTGGTCAATCTCGGAAGTCCCTTTTTCGAGGATTGATTACATAATAGAAGTTACTAATGAATCCGTTGTGTTAATAAAGTTACTATACTGTTAAATATGAATGCGACTGCCCTTCTGGCCTTCTCCTCTTACTTTCTATCTCCAAGAATGAACAAAGAAAAATGGGGTTCATGTTCGCTGGACGTATATCATTTTGCAAATTGAAGAGCTTGATCATTGTTCTTGGATTAACGCTTGATAAAATACCAGTGGGTGCAGTGGCAAAATCAATCTCTTTTGCTTGAGTTTTGCAAAAGCTAATGTCATAATTGAATATAATTGAATTTATTACATAGTACTACAAAAGAGTAATGTAAGAAGGTATGCATCATAACTGAAAGTAGTTACGACTTACAAATGCTATTGGAGTTTTTGAGCATTTATGGAATAAACAATAAAGCCCCATATTCTTATGAAAGATTATTGTGGGTGCTTTGTGCAGGGTTGTTGGGCTTGCTGTGTAGAAATATGGTTGGATATTCCACATCTAGCTGGCTAAATGCTAATTTAGTCTATTGATTCTGTTGGTAGATGTTTTGCAGAAATTGGTAGTAATGCTGGCTTAAAGTATAGTTCTCCAACGCTTAGCACAGCCATGCTGAATCTCGTGCCGGCTTTCACATACATTCTTGCCATTATTTGCAGGTTATACTTCTTCCTTCAGTTATTGGAATTTAAGTTAACTGGCCAAAAAGATCTTTTTGTACTTTGTATGAATTGTTCAGTACTTGTATTGTGCTGTGTTCTTTAACCGTTGTGGATCAATAAACTGAAGCTGAACTACTAGGCTTCAAATTCAAAATTGTTGGTGTTTGCTTGATGCAGTTCCTATAGTGATAATCTTACAATGATGTTCTCTTTTACAATAGTCTTTACTGTCTGCGTAACTGTGTAAACTTCACGGATGAGTGTCAACTGTCAACATCATAGTGAACTAGGAAATCCCCGTGAAATACATTTGTTGTATGTTACTTGCAAATGCCTGTGTTATAAAAGTTGCATGGTAACTTAGCGCATATAGCATACATCCGGTCCGGTGGTTTCTGCTATTGTATGCTCTTAATATGCTTTTTAGCCTTTTAGCAGAGTTGCCATTCCATTTACTTCAATTTAACATGTACTACTCCAATTTGCTTTCCTGTGTTTTCTTACCAATACTGATTAAAATTGTCTTAGGATGGAAGAAGTAAACTGGGGAAAATTAAGTACCACTGTTAAGTCTGTGGGCACTGTCGTATCCATCTCGGGGGCATTTTTTGTGACTTTCTATAAGGGACCTGCTGTCCTTAACACTCCATTAACTCCCGAATATCCTACACTGCTACAGTTGCCAACACCAGAAAATTGGGCCCTTGGAGGACTATTGTTCATTTGTGCCGCTTTTGCAACTTCGGCGTGGTGCATACTACAGGTTGAGCTTCAAATTTAACAGTCTCCTACAATTACGATTTATAGGAAGTTGCAGACTTAATTTAGTTTCTGTTTACTGACAAAATCATTGCAGGCTTCCATACTGAAGCTTTATCCATCCGAGATGATCGTTGTTGCTATTTACTGCTTTTTTGTGACAGTCCAATCTTCAGTGGTTTCTCTGATTGCAGAAAGAGATTCAAGTGCATGGAGAATTCATACTGGCAGTGGGCTGCTACTTGCTGTTTTCTATTCGGTAAGAAAATTCGTACAACTTTCGTTGTTAAAGTTAATTGAAACCTCAAACAGACCTTGAAAATAATTCAAACAGCTTTGATCTAATTCAAGAAATGTGCATTGTTAGACGAATACTGATGATATGTCAATCTATAGCATGACTTGATTTAGCCTACTCAAAAAGGTTTCTTGCATTTGCTTGCCTCGTTATCCAACTGCGTCTATGCAACAACATGAATTCTTCTATCTTTATGCGAAAAGTTATTACATCTGCAGGCTGTCTTTAACATAGCATTCAGGCTCTATGTGACTGCTTGGTGTATTTGGAAGAAAGGTCCCTTTTTTGTTTCACTGTTTAAACCAATGACAGTTTTCGTTGCTGTCATCATCGGTGTCATCTTTCTGAAAGACGTTCTCTACCTTGGAAGGTATTGCTTCTGTTCTTTCTATTCCTAGATCACTTGTCACAGAACAACTTTAGTATTCTGATTATTTGTACATCGATTTAGTTTGGTCGGGGCAGTGGTGATGATTATCGGTTTCTATGCTGTTATCTGGGGGAAATCTAAAGAAGAGAAGAAGAAAACCTGTGCACAAGAAGGCGAGGCCCCTTTGTTGCAGGAGAATATTGAACAAGCATAAATTATCTGCAAAAAGTTCTGCTGTAAGTAGAGATACTGTTTCATTTATATATACAAGTGTGAATAGTGGAAATTGATTATTTGAATTGTAAAAATCACACTATTGTAGTATAATGTAATACTACTTCGTAATACTGTAAAGTCTGTAACTTCAGATGTCAGTAAAAAAATACGCAAATAAAATCCTCAGTTTTGCTTTATACTACTACTACTCCGTACTCAAAAACCTTTACTCTCGATCGTTATTCACGGAAGCATTTTCAAATTTTCAAAATGAAATGGGAGGGTGTTAAAATATTTTGTGGTAATTTTCATAGGATGAGTAAACTAAATAATGAGAAATGACAATTTAATTTAGCTGGAGTAAAAAAGTTACGTAGTTTAAGATACGTGATAGATTGTATTTATGCAAAACTTAGTATAGATATATCGATGCTAAACACGGACACGGTATGTAGCAAAAAGCAAAATTCTCTGCTTTACAGTTGCTCTAGCATAGTAGCATGGATTGTCAACTTTTTGACCGCGACTTCATGGTGCAAGAGGGATGGCTAATGACGACTCGACACGTGTCCTTTCAGTTTCACGTCAGTACACCATCGGAATAAAATCATGCCTCTGAGGTGTCCGAAATTGATTGATGTGTCTAAGATAACAATGTAAATCTTGAGTATTTTATGTTCAAATTTTACCCTGCATGTATTGAAAATACGGGTAAAAGGCTCTTGTGGTTGATAGTATAAGGATCTGTTCTCTTCGAACAAATTTGAATTGAACTCAATAAAGCTGAACTGAACTGAAGTGAACAAAGTTGAATTGAACTTATTATTTATGTAGTATTTATTTTATACTGTTAAGCAAATTTGAATTGTGAACTGAAGTTAATACATCTGAACTGAAGTTAAAATAATTAATTTTCAAGATAACATAGCCTAAACAATCTAAAATTAAGAGTTTGAGTGATTTTATTCATGAAATAGTTGATTTATTTCCCGTTTAGAGAGTCATTGACGAGTCTCTTAATTGACGTAATTAGCATTTTGCAACCCACAAAACTCAACAACTGGCTCATTTTACCCAATGTAGAAGCACTCCACTAAATTTATTGGAATAAAGTCAAATAGCAATAAATTTTTGCAACAAAATTGGAACTTTCTTTAAAAAATGTCAATAATTTTCTCTGTAACCGTTACAATTACTTTTAACGTTTCTACCAAACATAAAGATTTGGTACCAAAAATGCACCAACCAATGCCATAAATCATACGAATACCAAGAAATGGAGAATAATCATGTTCATGTACATGCATGTTGATAAAAATGGAACAAATGTGTAAACTATGGGAAGTATTACTACAAAAAGATGACAGATGACGATGCTCATCAACTTTATCTTTACGTGTGTGAAGAACAAAGGAGAGGTGCTTATTAATGAAATTAAATGCAAAAGTTGATGCTTCAAATTCAAAAACAATTTCCAATAGTATTGTGTGCTTACTGGAGATTCCTTGGAAGAGTTGCATTCAAGCTACTAGTAACATTTTCATTTATTTCCTATACTTTTGTTTTAGTTGCTTCTTGCTTTTATCTCTCCCCTTTTTTACCTCTTTGTCCTCAATTTTGGGTCCCCATTCACACTTTCTTTGTGTTTTCTTGAGCTTCTTGAGGTGGGTTTTAGACCTTTTGTGCTGTAATACATATCTTTAACTCATAGTAGTGGAAAAATAGTAACGTTGCCTTTTGCATGGGATGGGTGGTTTCTCCTTGTTCCATTACCAGATGAGCAAAGATTGGATCCTTTAATTTTCAACTTCCATTTATTTTCATTTGTTTGGTTGTGAGGATCTTTTGGCTATAATAAATTGTGGGTCTGTTTGGTTTTAGAGTGAACAGAGAAATTGGGGAGAAAAGAGAGAACATACCTACATGGCTGGACAACAAGGTGCACAACCAAAACAAGATGAGTTGGTTCCTCATCCAGTGAAAGATCAGCTGCCTGGTGTTTCTTACTGCATTACAAGCCCACCTCCTTGGCGTGAGTCTTCTTCAACTCCTCTTTTATTCTTGCAAAATTTCTTCTTTTTCAATTTTCCTTGTGCTGTTCTTAGTGCTAATTAAATCTTTTTCATGTTTAAATCATTTGCTTTTATCATTCCTGTCTGTATTGAGCTGCTGAGTTTCAGAGATTCTCTGGTTTTCCCCATGAGTAGTATTCCAGTGAATCTGGTTGGTGTTTCCTTGTGAGAAAATTAGGGCAATGAGAATATGATATGCAGTTTGCTAAACAATTTTGGAAAATGCTTGTATGTGAGAAAATGAACTATAAAAGAGAATTTGTTGTGTTTCTACACTATAAAACTGGGAATGGCTTATCACTAGTCCTCTCTTGCAATTCCTTGTTTTTGTTAAGTTGATGTTGTTTAAGTAGTTTCGGTGTCTAATCAATTGCCTCATGTTATTCAGTATTTTTGGTCATAAGTGGGATTTTGCAAATGATGTTGTACGCGAGATTGTTTTTTTGTTGTGGGGAAAAGGCAGGATTTGCGAATATAGTAGGTAACACTATTTTGGAAACACAAGTTGAAGTGTAGAAATGATTTGGTCGCAAGCTTTTTGAAGAGTTGCATACATCTTGTTGTTTGTTGCCTGTTCAAATGCATGAATTGTGAATTCAAACCCCATTTAATTAAGTTCCTATTACGCCTTATAACTAGACAAGATTCTCTCTTGTTCTGATGTTCGAAGTCTGAACTAACGTATGTGGATGTAGCTGAGGCCATACTGCTTGGGTTCCAACACTACCTTGTGATGCTTGGTACAACAGTTGCAATACCAACCTATCTGATTGGACAAATGGGAGGAAGAACGGTAACGATCTAATACAGTTTGATCATCAAGTACTTGCTATGAATAACTGACTTAGATTTTGTTGTAATTCTTCTATAGGAAGACAAAGCTTCACTGATTCAGACACTGCAGTTCGTTGCTGCCCTAAACACATTGCTTCAGACCTACTTTGGGACTCGACTACCAGCTGTTATGGGAGGTTCTTATACATTTATCCCTGCGACTATCTCAATTATCCAGGCGGGTAGATATAGTGACATCGAGGATCCTCACCAGGTGATTGATGACTCTTCATGCTCTTTGGTTTTTACATACATTCGTTCGCCTTTAGTTTAATATTTATAGGTTTGTGTGCAGAGATTTAAGCATATTATGAGAGGAATTCAGGGGGCTATGATTGTAGCTTCAAGTCTTCAGATTATCATTGGATTCAGCGGACTATGGCGAAATGTGACAAGGTGATGTTCTCATGCAAACAATGTATTGACTGCAAACATTGTAGTGGCACAAGTAATACCTGAATCATGGCTAAATGATGATGCGGTATCTATAATTTCTCAATTAGAGGGGTGGCATGTAGACATGGTCTTATATGCTAGCGGTTCCAAACATAAGTATCCCATTGATTCAAGAAACTAGTCCAAGAATTTGATGATTTCAACCTTAGAAGCACAGTTTATATCTCTGGAAATTGAATTTAACCACTACAGAGTTGTTTTAATTCGAAATTACAGGTTCCTCAGTCCACTTTCTACGGCTCCATTGGTAGCTCTGGCTGGATATGGATTATACGAACATGGCTTTCCTTTGGTAATAAGAGTATTTGATTTGAATCTTTTCGAAGGAAAGGATTTGACGTGATTATCTTCATGCAAACATTGCTCAATCTTCTGTAACTCGGAAAGTATATTATGGTTTCAGGTTGCTGATTGTGTGGAGATTGGACTGCCCCAGATTATCTTGATTGTGATATTTTCACAGGTAAAATCTACTCATGCCTGTTTGTACTCTGATTGTTTACATGAATCCTTAAGAATAATTTTTGGGTATACTTACATAAACATGATGCTGAATACAAATTTTTTTCGTCATCTTGGTTTCTTCGTGCAGTACTTACCTCATATGATGAAAGGCGGAAAGCATGTGTTTGATCGCTTTTCTGTATTATTCACTGTGGCCATTGTATGGCTTTATGCGCACCTCCTTACTGTTGCCGGAGCATATAGGCATGTCGCACCAGCTACTCAAACATCTTGCAGAACTGACCGTTCTGGGATCATAGGTGGTGCTCCATGGTAAGGATTGCGTTTCTTACATTCAACATCTCTTCGAATTCCAAGTTTACCAATCCAAATCAACTTGTTCACAGGATCAGGGTCCCGTATCCATTTCAATTCGGAGCACCAACTTTCCATGCAGGGGAATCATTCGCCATGATGGCAACTACGTTTGTAACTCTTGTCGAGGTATGAACCAATGCTTTAAAAGCTTTAGTACGCCCCCTCTAAGATTAATATTTTCCATGTTATGTTCAAGTTACATGCATTAGCCCTTTTAGCAAAGTCATACTATTACAGTATAACAGCTCTTCCCTTTGCAATATTGACAGTCGACTGGTGCTTTCTACGCGGTGTCAAGGTTTTCAAGTGCTACTCCTCCGCCTCACTCTGTGCTTAGCCGTGGTGTAGGGTGGCAGGTAACATGACCCAATGATTGGCATTTTTATCAAATTTTCTTTGTTTTTAATGCTTCTTTCTTCTAATGATTTGATCTTATTCATTGAAGGGCATCGGCATATTGTTATCTGGAATCTTTGGAACTGGAACTGGAACATCTGTCTCAGTGTAAGATTCTTCTCTACATTCACCAATTACAAAATTTCACACCCTTTGGTCCAGAAACTTAATAAAGAAAACTATATATACTTTTGATAGTGAAAATGCTGGTTTGCTTGGGCTGACGCATGTTGGGAGCCGAAGGGTGATACAGATATCTGCTGGTTTCATGATATTCTTCTCTGTACTTGGTAATCAGTCGAACAAAAGTTTCAGTTTCCAATCTTCCCACTATATATTAGTGCTCACAACTACTAATGATGACAAAAACAGGAAAATTTGGAGCTGTTTTCGCTTCCATTCCATCACCAATCGTTGCTGCATTATACTGCATTATGTTCGCCTATGTTGGTACGAATTGTTATCAATCTCATCTTCGCTCATTAACTAGTGTACTTAATTTTACTCGATGCTTAATCTTTACACATGCATTAACACAGGAGCTGGAGGTCTCAACCTTCTTCAGTTTTGCAACCTGAACAGCTTCAGGACAATCTTCATTGTAGCATTCTCGATCTTCATGGGCTTATCTGTACCACAGTACTTCAATGGATATGAGGCAACAAAACTTATTTCCCCGTCAACACGAAAGGAAGATGGGTAAGTTTTTAAAATTGCTAAACAGTTTCATCTTCTCAGTCATGAGCTTTAACAATTTCTTTGGCAGTTCAACGATATGATCAACGTTCCTTTCTCATCTGAAGCATTTGTTGCTGGATTTATTGCTCTGATTCTGGATGTCACATTGCCTCCCAAAGACAACACAGCGCGGAAAGATAGAGGCATGCATTGGTGGGACAAGTTCCGGTCTTTTAAAACCGACCCAAGGAGCGAGGAGTTCTACTCACTGCCAATGAATCTGAACAAGTTCTTTCCATCTGTGTAATTTTGACAGCAGACTGAAAACCATGACATGTTTTGTTACTGTTATTAAATGGAAGGTTTTGGAGTGTTTACTTTCTCTATTGTTTTAATTGCAGAGGAGTTATTTTGCAATGTAAATTTTGTTTTGACATGTAAGGGGTATAACTTTCTGTCAACAAAACAAACCAAACTTCTACACATTTTATTTAGTAGAAACAAACCAAACTTGAACATAATATCTTACAAATCTTGCTGATATAAATCTAACTGATGCAAGCATTCACTGCTAAATATCGAGTTTTCTCTGAATTGGAATCACTTTCAACGGAACAAGCTTGCGAAGCGCGATTCCCATCCTCTCCCGCATGTCCATGCTTCCTGGGGACTCATTAGCTGGAAGTTTCCAGTCAAAAGACTGCACCAACTTGGCTATAGTGAGATTAGCCATTTTTTCGCCTAGTAACATGCCAATGCAAGATCTTCTGCCTGAACCGAATGGAATCAATTCAAAATGCTGCCCTTTCAAGTCTACATTCGAGTTGATGAACCTCTCAGGTTTAAAGGAGAGAGGATCCTCCCATACATCTGGATCCCTGTGGATTCCCCAAGCATTCAATAGTACCATAGTGTTCTTGGGTATATTGTATCCCATGAACTCTGCATCTTCGAAAGCTTTCCTTGGAATCAATAACGGGAGAGAAGGATGTAACCGCATCGTTTCTTTAACCACAATTTGCAAGTATGGCAGTTTACTTATGTCACTCTCTTCAACCTTTCTTGAATGCCCAATGACTCGGTCAAGCTCGTCTTTCAGTTTCTTCAAGCACTGGGGATTATTCACCAACTCACTCATCCCCCAGTGGATCATACTGCTAGTAGTTTCAGTTCCCGCGAAAAACATTTCCTACAACATAAATATAACTATGCTTTCACAATATGGATGAAATTTATGTATTGAATACTACAGATTTGGCAAATAGCACGGACCATACCAGAATAATTATAGCTATATTCTTTTCTGAAAGATCATCTGTTTCTCCTCTCCGATTGTTCTCCAGGAGTGCATCCAAGAAGTCTCTTTTCTGGTAGTCTTTCGCGGATTTGATTTGCTGAATTCTTTCTGTAACGAACCCAGAAATAATTGCCAGACACTTCCTCAAGTACTTTCCTGTGTTCCTTCTGACTCCTTGTGGATCAACCCATTTCAAGAACGGAAATGTATCAGACAAGTTAGGTACTCCATTCCACTCCATGAACTTATCCATGTTCTCAATGAATGCATTTGCTTCTGAAATGCTATCCATGATGTCTCTAGAAATCATGAAGTTTCCGATAAGATTAAAAGTCATGGCAGTGATGTATTTGTGCATCACAATTTCACCTGATCCTCCGTTAATACGTGAGACTTGTGCATCATCTTTGATCCATTTCATCATGATGTCGATGCAGTTTTGTCGAACTTGAGCGGAATCGCTGATCTTCTTGGATGCTAGGAGCTCTGAAGTACAAAGCTTCCGTACCATACGACAGTATTCACCTTGATGAGCAATGGCAAGTGATCCCTTGTCATAACCGCATGCAGTTAGTGAATCAGGAACCATGCGATCGGAGAATGCATAATCATTTTTCTTGAAAAGGACCTCAGCGGCCTTGGCTGATTGCACAACCAAAGCGTTGGACATGCCGAGTTTCAGCCATAGAACGGGTCCGTACTTGGCCCCAAGTTTATGAAAGTTCTGGTGTGGCACCATTCCGACATCCAGAATGTTCCCGATGACTGGCCAGGGAGGCGGCCCTGGTGGCCGCGGCTCGGAGGGATTTTTCCTGAAAATAAGGGAAAGAAGAAATGCGAAAGAGAAACTGATTATGCATGAGAAAATTGCAAAATCAGTTGAGGTCATCATTGAATTATTGGTTTGCTTCATTTCCTCTATAACTATAACTGATAACTCTCTCTTCTTATAACATGTCAAAATTGCGAAACTTTTGACTTTCCCTGTCATTTGTTAAACACCCACCGTGTGTTGCATTTTCATCGTTTCATAATAAACTTATTAAGGTTGACATTTTTTCCAACTATAACTGCGAATTACTAATATATTATACATAATTAGTATATAATGGAGTTATATTAGAAAAATATATTTGATTTTCAAAGCTTGGTTTGATATCAAATTAGGAATAATTATTTTTTTAAAGCTTGGTTTCATATCAAATTAGGAATATAATAGAGTTATATAATGGAACAGAGGAAATATAATTTTTTTAAAGCTTGGTTTGATATCAAATTAGGAATAATTACAAGTTACTTATATTTTTAAAAATTTCTAAATTAGTATAACTTAAATATTTTATTACAAATTGGCGACACTCCTAATTTTAATATTAATAAGGTTAATTCAAATTCATAAATTTTTTCTAATTAACCACACTATATTATGTGTATCTCTTAATCAGTCACATACATATTAAATTATCAAGTATCATCTCTCTCAATTAACCGTATTTACTAGCGTAATTCCCGTGATGCTTTCGGTGACGCGATCCTTGTTTACAATTTTTTATAACACTAAAGACACATAACGCTTGATTTGTATGCTTGGAATTAGAAAATATCATATGCTTATCAATTTATAAGGGTGCTTGGAATCAGAAGATGTCGATACATGTAAATTCTTGGGATGCTTTGAAATTTGGTGATGCTTTAGAAGATGTCGATACATGTAAATTGTTAGGATGCTTTCAAATTTGGTGATGCTTTAGAAGATGTCGATGCATATCAGTTGTCAGGATACTTGGAAAGGGTTGGATGCTTGGTGAATTGGGATAATTGTCGACACAAAAGATTTAAGGAGTTTGATACGATTTTAAGTGTATTATTAGGTAGGATTTGAATTTGGGATGCATATATAAATCTAATAAATAAGCTAAAAATTAAGAATATATTAGGATATATATTAAATAAGTTACTTAAAATACGTAAAGTTAATTTAGTCCTGACATATGTAAACATTAATTTGTATAATGCTTTCTATATGTGTATCACTAATTTAGTACTCCCTCCGTTTCTTAATATAGAACGTTTTAGTATTTTTGTCTCTTTCACAAATATAAGATGTTCTAGCTTTTTTTATTAGAATTCCAAGGTAGTTTTCTCTATATTTACAAACTTGTATTAAATTGCAATAATTTTTTAACATTTTTTTTTCCTTAATAGCCAATGAGATTGGGTTTAGATATTAGGTAGGGTTGAAATTTTCATTACAATAATTGTTGGATGAAGAAAACAATGTAAACCAATTGTTTTCTTAATATGTGTGTATTTGACTAAAACATTATATATTAAAAAACCGAGTAAGAATAAACTATTAGAATATCACTGATTTGTAATTAACGGATCAAATTAATCATACTAGAATCTTATACAACGATGAAGTAAGAGTAGTGCTTAGAACAAACTAGTTTATAAGAATGGGAGTGGGTAAATACAGTTTTGGTCCTTCTTTAATTTAACTCGATGTGTTTATCATATTTGGTTCGATGTGTTTATCATATTTGGTTCGATTTAAATCCGTCAAAAGATAATTCTAGAATAAAAAAATAACACAAAACGAAAGCAGAAACCCTAATCCTTGCTAGCCGCCTACTACTTAGGGACGGCCTCCATGGAGGTGACTATATCATCTAGGAACTTCTCAATAGGAGGATATACTTCAATCTTCTTACTTAATCGGCAACCATTTGACATATTAGTAAATCTAAATATAGACTTGGTGACCCCACAATTACACTGAAACTTGAGTTTCCAAATTACGATGCTAGCACACAAGAAGCAGACTAAATACACTAAAAATAGCTTTTGTACTCATCTCCTTTTTTAGATTTTATATATATTTTATTTTTGTCTGTTTTTTAAATTTTAAATATTTTTACTTTTGACAAAAACAAATAAAATTTTAGAAAAACACAAGTTTTAGCCACGGATAAAAAGGTCAATTTGTGACTAAAAAGGCTTAACCACGGATAAATACATTACTAATAAGGATGTGGTCATTTTTTGCATAGCAGCTATTTAGCAACGAATATTATTCGTGATTAAAGTTTGTAATAGTTCGGTGACGGTTAAAGGGTTGACCGGGTTAGATCTGAGTTCCGAGCTTGCTAACAGATAGATACTGACCCGTGGCTAAGTTTGCCGACGGATAAAATCTACCCGTCAGTATAAATTGTGATTATTAAAAAAAAAAACATCAATTATGTAACGGATATACTTTATCCGTTACTAACTCATACAATAGATAAAATCTATATGTGGCTAAAGTTACAGATTTGTTTTAATTTTTTATTATACGACTAATAATATTGTTTTATTCTTTTGTTGATTGGAATTTATATTTGATGATAATTGTAGCTTCAGTTATATTAAAATTATACAAATATACGAAATCATTAGAATATACAAATAGAAATTGTGCGAATTAAAACCAACAAATTAAATAGTGTACGTACGATAATAACAAACAAACCAAAAAGTGTACGAATATAAATTGCATAGATATCATAGTAATGTAAACAGAAAGCCAACGGAAAAGTAGTAGATACAAGGACAGGGACATCAAGAGTACTGCTCTACTGGGGCGGCGACTGGGTCTGGGAGGCCAGTACCTATTGCATCATGCTCTAGTGCTTTGCCCTTGGCCTCCATCTCCTCCTCCCACCTTCTTCTGCCAGGCCGCCATCTCCTCATCCATCTTCTTCCGTGACTCCTCCGTCCTCAACTCTAGCTGCTTTTGCGACTCCTCCAACGTCATCTAAGCGACTCGACGGGTCTCCTCCTCTCTCTCCTGCAACTCATGCACCTGGCCTCTTCTTCATCTCCTTGAGCTGTTGGTAGAGTTGTGCCCGTCGAGCAATAGTTCACCTTAGTGCGTTGTAATAAAACCGTTTCGGTTATCTGAATTAATACGAATTAAGTAATTATGAATTCCTTGCTTATCTTGTTTACATTCTTCAGTGTTACAGGTACTTCAACAATTATCTGTAAATCCGGGCATACATCTTGGTAACCATAAGTCTGGTATACATGTGTGATTGTATACAGTAGGATAAGACTTTACATGGTAGTTGTATGTAGAATTGGTCAACAACGATCATGTCTTTAGGATTGGGACATGAGGATCTAAAGTTGCTTTGTTGGGATTATATACCTCGGTGATGGCTATCACCTATGAGGAGTTGTCTTATCCAGGTTGACTGATCGAGCGAGATCATATAGGAAACACTTCATATGGTTCAGGGAATCATATGGGACCTGGACACGACGATAAGCGAACAACTCACTACAATTGCCGTTAAATTTGGTTAGTTGAGTTAGTTCAAGTTAGTATCGTCACCGATGATCATGAAGTGACAGATCGTAACTGGTTATCACATGAACGAACTAATGCGCTTAATTATGGTAACCATAAAGTCTACATGGAGTGTTCATCACCGTGTGTCTCTAGTCCTGTTTTCTTAGCTTATCTAATTATACGTAGACGGGAACGTTTGTGACATAGTGTTTTCACGCACACCGTAATTGGAGGATATAAGATCGAATCCCATGTGCTCAAGTTTCCTTTTGTAGAAGCTGGATTTCTCCGTTTGAACTCAGTGGTATTCTTGGATAAGATGTAGACGAAACAAGGTTAACGACCTTTGCCAATATTCTATCTACGAGTCATCTGTCAATGATCTGTAGTGGTAATACAAGCTTGGCCACATCACGGTAGTAATGATTATATCAATGGACCATGCGAATGAAATCGTGTGAATCAATACTATTATGGAGAGGAGGCCAGTCATGCTTAACTTTGTGGGAGTGGCATGATTACTAAGAGGATCACCAGCATTCTAGGGTCCTGAACGTAGTGGTGGTGGACTTAGTAGAGAGCCTGTTGGTAATAGGTCCATTGTCATGTACCTCACAGTCATACAGACTTAAACGAATGGTAAATTCTAGGGAGAGGCCAGTCTTTACTAAATCAATAGAAATTTCTGGTTTTTTAGCTTACTTGGTCTGCCCGACCGGTCATACCATCCGCGGTATGGTTTTAAGGGGTTATGGCGTGGCTTTAAATTTTAGCATTGAATTTTTTTTGTTATGGTTTTTACGTCATTTGGTGTGATTTTAAGATATGAGGTGATGGTTTTAAGAAGCTACGTTGTGGTTTTAAGATGGTTTGTTATAGTTATAAGCGACAATTCGAAATTGCTCACAAATAAAAAAAAAATCACTATTAAACAAGTCTAAAAGTTTGAGAATTGCCATTAAAGTATCAATGAACAAGTTTACAATAAGTTCCTTAAAACATTTTAGTCATTACAATGTTGAAACATTCCGTGCTTTTTTTTCTTCAAATAAACTTGTTGGAGAACCTCTTCTTCTTGCCTTTTCTTCATCAAACTCAATTGGCATCATCGTCATCTGCTTGAATCCATAACAACGCTCGTTAAAATCACAACAGAGATAATTATAACCACACCATGTCCCCTTAAAGCCATACAATGGACAAATCCAACACATCAAAATTATATATTTCTTAAAACTACAACAACATAAATTAAAACTACACCAAAATATCTTAAAACTATAATACAACATTAACATGCAATTGAAGCTAAAAAACATATCAAATATTATTGGAACATTAACACGAGTTCTTAAAACCACAACAATAATACTTATAACAACATCATAGCCCATTAAAGTCATACAACAAATCCAACACAGTAGCATTATATATTTCTTAAAACCACAACAACGTGAATTACAAACACACTGACTCCCTTAAAACTATAACTGAGCAGTAACATGCAACCGAATCTAAAAATCATATCAAATATATTTAGAGCCTTAATTAACACGAGTTCTTAAAACAACAACAATGATACTTATAACCACACCACGTAGCCTTAAAACCATACACTCGACAAATCTAACACAATAGTATTATATATTCATTAAAACCACAACAACATGAAATAAAAAACCACACCAAAATCTATTAATTAAAACCACAACAGTGGATCCATGATAGAACACATTATCGAATTGAAATTCAAGTTCCTCCTCTTTCTCATCATATCACAAAGAACACAGAATCAACATACATTGCTAGAAAATATTGACATTCAAAACTATTTCGTTTACAATTACAAGTAAACAAATAGCTGAAAACTCGAATCCACACTGAGTTGAATTGCTCTAAAATATCAATATTCAGATGAGAGAGTCTTAAAACCATATCATCCAGTCTTAAAACCACACCACCCAGTCTTAAAACTACACTGAAAAACGAGAGATGATGAGAGAGAAATTAGATCTGAAGAGAGAGAAAGTAGATCTGAAAATAGAGAATGTAGATCTAATTGAGGCAGCGGTGGTGGTGGCTTGGAGAAGCAGAGATGGTGGTGGTGTCGGCGGCGTGGTGGTGGTGGTGGTGGCGGCGACGTAGTGGTGGTGGTGGCGGCAGAGTGCTGGTGGAGGTGGTGGCGGCAACGTGGTGGTGGAGATGGCGGCGGCAACGTGGCGGTGGAGGTGGTGGCGGCAGCGTGGTGGTGGTGGAAGAAGGGGAATGGAGGAGGAGATATTTTAGAGAGAGCATGTGAGATTGTAGAGAGAGAAAGATTATGGTGGAATGAATTAGATTTAGGATTTTGTCTATTTATACTAAAACTAGCTGACCGGTTATTTGTTGGGCTGACCGCGAATTTTGGTTTTTTAGGTAAAAAAAACCAACATTTCCTACTATATAGGAAATGCTAGCCTCTCTATATACTTACTCTAAACGAATAACATAGACAACAACGACATATATGTGTTTACTTTTATATGTGCGTAGAGATGAACTTGACGTGTGATATGTGCGAACGAACAAATAGTACTTTAAACTATACTTGGATAGTTCACATAATAACTTCTAGTTATGTATGCAATTGCTTGAGGCATCAGATATGCATCTATAAGCCAATTGAAGTACACGGGCAAAATTGTAATTTACCATAATTACATTTTGGTACTTTGAACTATGTTTGATTAGTTCACATAATGTCAATTGGGTCATGTATGCAATTGAGTTACGTTGAAACATATCAGGAAGTTCAGGGACCACTTTGCAAATATGAAAAGTTTTTCGTTGCAAATTATTTTATTGGATAATATTGTTCGATATATTATTTGCAACAACTTTTGTGAAGGTACTTTGGTAAAATAGTAAATGGTTTATTTTATAAGTCATTGTAACTCTTTTACGCAGCTTCACATAAGTTCTGGGGTTGTTTTGTAATTTTCACCTTTAGGTGAATAGTGCTGCACGAAAATTATTATTATAATAATGATTTTCAGATTTTATCGAATTGTTATTAATTAAAAATAAACGCTTAGAGCATTCACATTGGTTTCCCTATAAAAATTTGTCTAAAATCGCTTTTAACTCATTCCCTATAATATTTTAAGTACGTATTTCACAATTCACTAAAAATTAGATTCCCTGTTAGTGATTTAATATAAATATAAATAATAATTTTAATAACTACATAACTAAATATAGTATATAAATTAATGATTAATACACCAAAAATGTTTTAGGCATGTGAAGGGTGTTCCCTATTTTTTTAGCTGATCCATACAAGTTTTAGGGAGTCTGATTTGATAACCTTTTAACACATATTTTTATTTTTTGTCAATATTTAAGAAAAAAATCATTTTAGGGAAGTTGTGAATGCTCTTAGTAGGTTTCTACTTGAGATATCTCCTTGTTTGATTAGAAAAACATATTCTTTGAGATAACATTTTCTTAATTAAATCCCTATATATATTAAAAGATAGTTTCATTCTCTTCAATTAGCATACTCTCAGTCCTCTCTTTCATATGTGGCATCACTTTTTTCACTCTAACCAATTGTTGATTGACACATGGCAACGTTACTCATCAAACAACCACTCATGTGTTGCCATGTGGTAGTTCATATTTACTTAATTCCATTAAAAAAATTGTTTTCGTTTTCGTTGTTTATAAGATTCGAACACGAGTGGGCTGTATAGAAGTCGAACACATTTGCCACTCTTCAACAAGAAATTTATTGATTTTATTTGATGACAAAAGATAGGGGTAATTTCAAAATTAAATAGATCGAATCATTTTCAAATTATACTTTCTTTACAACTAAAATTAATATTTACTTAAATAAATTAATTATACTGCTGAAATACATTATTCATTTAAGTTTTTATTAATGAAGATTTAAAAATACATTATTCATTTAATTTTTTATTGATGAAAATATATAAAATTAAAATAATTAATTAGTTAACTATTAATTACTCCCTCCGTTCTCTCAGAAACTTCCTAGTTTGAATTTTTCCGATTAACAGCTTTTAACTTGACTCCTGATTACTCTGCAATTGTATTATGAAAATTTAGGTTCTATATTTACATAATATAATATTGTTAAATTTTCTATCATTATAGTTTAAGAGTAATCGAGAGTCAAAGTTGAAAGTTGTTGACAGAAAAAAGTCAAATTAGGAAACTTCTTAAAAAACTGAGGGAGTATTAGTTTATTTATTTATTTAGTTATTAATAATCATAATATAGCCAAAAAAGATATTGCCCAATATGATAACATTTTGAAATTCATTTTATTTTCAAAATAAATTTTAAAAGTGCCCATCAAATACTAGAATGGAAATATGCAGCCACTAAGACCCGGATTCAAAATTCATATTCAATTTTTTTAACAAATTAAAAACTGAAATAATTCATCTAATTAAATAATAATTTTAAAATTCTTATTATTTTAATTTATAATCCATATATTAACTGAAAACAATTTTTTAAAAAATAGATGCCTAATATTGCGTAAGGGTGCTCATTTAAAATAAATATTTTTGTTTTCGTTGTATACAAGATTGGAACACAGATGGACTGTATAGAAGTCGAACACATTTTCCACTCTTCTACAAAAGATTTATTGATCTTATTTGATGACAAAAGATAGTGGTAGTTTTAAAATTAAATAGATGGAATAATTTTCAAATTTATACTTTCTTTGCAACTAAAATTAGTATTACTTCAATAAATTAATTATACTCCTAAAATACATTATTCATTTAATTTTTTATTAATGAAGATTTTAAAATACATTATTCGTTAATTTTTTATTGATGAAAATATATAAAATTAAAATAATTAATTAGTTAACTATTAATTACCCCCTTCGTTCTCTCAGAAGTTTCTTGATTTGACATTTTTCGGTCAACAACTTTTCACTTTGACTCCCGATTACTCTTAAATTGTATTATGAAATTTTAGGTTCTATATTTTCATAATATAATTGTTGGTCCCTTTAGACAACAAGTAAAGACTGCGGCGGGGGGGGGGGGGGGGGGGGGTTGAATAGTATTTAAAAAATTTTGCGTCGTCTATAACTTTCTCAGCAAGTACTAATTACTTTTCAGTAATGAGTTTGCTGATACTTAACTTTCTCAGCAAGTACTAATTACTTTTCAGTAATGAGTTTGCTGATACTTAACTTTCTCAGAAAGTAATTGTTACTTTTCAGTGACAAGTTTGCTGATACTTTGAAACAGAGTGCGGAAGTATTTTACAATAAGTGCTTTTGACAGAAAACTAGTTTCAGCAAGTAAGCAGATAAACAGTGTAAAACAAAGTAACTTGCTGAAAGGTAACTGCATAAATATAAATCACACAAACACTTTTATAGTGGTATATGAGGGTGGCGTAATTGATGAACGTGTATTTTACACTTTTATTCGAGTCTTTTTCACCTATCCTCTAGGTTAATTTAGCTTATATTTTAGTGCATTTTATTAGAATAGTGTCACGTTTCCCTTTTCTTTATATATTTCAGGTTTTAAGTGAAAAACGTACTTTTATGGACAATTATGTTGAAGAGAACGAAGATTTGATGCTTCGTGGTCATCCGTGGTGTATCTAGAACGTTCCGGACGAGATTTGAGGTCTAGGAGTCGAGTTTCAAGGCTTAAAGGTCACTAGAAGGCAAAATTCGAGTCCAAAAAGGAAACCAACTCAAGAAACCGTGTCAATCGCCACTAAAGGTCTCGGGCGGTTCGCCCGGTGCCAGGCGGTTTGCCTAGCATACCGGGCGGTTCGCCCCCCATTGTTTCGTAACTATATATGTTTGCCTACTTTAGTCGTTTTTCATACCTTTTCACCTTAGTTTGATAGACAAATTGTCCAGAGCCTGTTCTGGGAATTATTAGCATAGAAGACTTTTTTCTTATTGATTTGGAAGCTTAAGCATAGAAATTGGACATCTTTGATTCTCGATTCTTTCTTGTGAGTTAGCAATTCATCGGAGATTGACTTCCTTCGTTGGTAACTTGTATCTCACGATTTTTCTGCTTTTATTTATTTCATTCAACATGTTTTCATTCAATCTTGCTTTGATTCTTGTTGATTGCAATTTATCTATGAGTAGCTAAATCTATCGTTGGTGATAGTATGTGATTTCTTAGCTAGGGTTCTCAATTATGCATAAGTAGCTTCGCGCGTTTAAGACTTGATTTATTATTTTATTTCTTTGATCTATCTAAGCCATCTATCTTCGTAGTGTTGAATTGAAAGGAACGCATAGGACAATTCACGATCATAGATTTCTATACAAACTTCAAGTACTTCATGCATGATTATTACCCGTTGCTTTGAATGATCATACTATCACTAACTTCCATTATATTGATAAGAAAAATCTGTGCTTTGCTTGATTCCTGATTTATAGTTTAAGTTAAATAAGATAAAGCTAGTTATAATCCTTAGAGATCGACACTTGAGGTTATTTTACTTCTACACTACGTGCCTAGGTTTTCGTTGTAGTTGTGAGTTGCTTTGGCTAAAAACAAATTTATTTGATTAATTGAGTCTGACAATCTCGTTCATCAGTAATCCCTCAACTAATCCACTCTGTCCTTTCTAGGACTGAATCTACTAAGATAAGATATGAGGTTCCTTACAAATCCTATCACTAATGAATCTCAGAAACCAAAGTACACCTACCTTGTTTCCAACCTAAACTAGAGAACTATAACCTTTTTCTCCACCAAGCTTGGGACACTTAATCAGCAAAACTATGCTTGATTAATTCCCCCTGAATTCCACGCCTGAATAAGGGTGTTTATCAGTTAGAGAGGTTTGGGATGAGATGACTTCAGTATAACTTTGCAGCTATAACAAGTAATCTAAAGAAACTCAACTTGTAATACTTTGCAGTAAGCAAGTTTTTCGTTTCTGGTGTCAAGACTTGTTCTTGTTTAGAAGAAAGAGCACTTAACTAATTTCTTAGTTTTTAATGTTCTACTTCTTCACAATTAGCTTTTGTTTCAAGATTAAGTCTTGGAACGGATCAATAGGCGGTAAAGAGTAGAGAAGGATTTAAGTGTTTAAAGCACAAGTGACAGTTTGATCACGTTGTTGATACACCCTTCTATTCAGCCTAAGGACCTCTATTTATAGTGTCTCAAGGGAGCCGTTTGAATTTCAAATTCTAAGGTGTGTACCTTAAGATGTCACTATCTTGCTTTTGTACTATCAGCAACGCTCTTCATTTGTCTTCTTGTCTTCATGTTCTTCGCGTGCTAACTTTGCATTTAATGCTCTTTGAAACAATTTCAAATATGATCGTTGGAGCCAAAACGCAAGTACTCTTCAGCAAGGAGGTCACATAAGTTTTCAGCAAGTGGTCAGTCTTAGTTTCAGCAAACACAACCTACTCTGTCATATAGATTTTCACTTATGCAAGTTGTTGCTGAGAATCTCACTTTCTGAGACAACATGTGCCTTTCTAGATACCTTTCTCAGAATTCTTCCAAGTCTTCAGTCTTCGAATCTTCAACTTTCTGAGCGGTTCTAGATCTTCAATAGTTTGTTTGTAAAAACAAAGTACATCATCAACAAGCTTAAGAACCTAACTAGTACCTACACTAAGTCTTCAGCAAACGTTCCTCTTTTACAATGTCCTTAAAAATCTAAATTCCTGTGGACCTTAAGAGTACTAGTTACTGGACACTACTTAATTTAGCAAGGTTAATTGCTCATCAAAATTACAAGTTTCCTAACAAATTTCCCCCTTTTTTGATGTTAGCAATCCATGACTAAATTAATTACAACTATTTATAAGTTTCTGATGTTGAATAAATCAGTTGAATAATGCAATTTATACTTGAAGTAAACAAACAGTAAGCATAAGTATCTTGCATAATCAGAAAAACGAATAAGATTGAGCAAAAGCAATTGATTGCTGAAAGTTATCTTTCAAAGTAAGTTTACATGAAAGCATGAGATAACTCAGCAAAAAACATTTAAAAATAAAGACTAGACTATCTGAGAGAAATCTAGAAGCAATCTTGATAGACATCCTTCACACTTTCATCAGCAAGCTTAGAAAATTCTTCACAGACAGCTTCATAATCTTCAAGAAGCTTTCTGACTTGAAGTTGCATATCCCTTGCAAGTCTGCAAATTAACTTGAGGTCTGCTGAGGGATCTTGTCTTTTCAAAACTTCAGTCCAAATGTGAAGTCCCCAGTACCACGCATGACGGATTTGGAGGTCGCTCAGATTGTACTTCTTATAGATTTTCTCCAGATATCTTACGTCTTCATCAGCATCTTCTTTTGTCTGATAGGAGAGCTCATAAGGAGTCACCATTAGTCTTGGTCTTGACTTTTTAATGATATCATCATAGAAGTGAGTGACTTCTATTGGCCTAAAGTAAGGTGGCAAATCTTTCATGTCTTTTGACAAAGACATCCTTCTAGTTTTAACCTCAACATCAAGCCAAAGTTTTCTGTCTTCAAAAGTGTCCAGAGGACAAGGTTCTATTTCTTTGCTCGCAACTTTAATCACATTCCATTTGTCCATTTGCCCAAAGACTGGTTTTGGGAAGTGATCATTGGCAAGGAGATCTTCAAGTTTTAAGATGAAAAAGCCTTGTCGTTTTCTGATCACACTTTGAGTGGTCTCTTTGTTGCTTGTTTTGGTGTATTGTACACCCAGGCCAACAGCTTCTCGAGTTGTTTTCTATTAGCTTCTTGTTCAATAGCACTTCTATGTCTTCTTCTTTGCTTAGAATTACTATCTTTGTTCCTTGTTGAGGAACTAGAAGACAGTAATTTTGTGTTGCCAGATTGTGTCTTGGCATTGAGGGGCTTTGCTTTAATAACCCGAGCAATAGTTATGTCATCATCATCGTCATCATCATTATTTCCTTGATGACTCTCAGGTTGACAGTTTTTTGAAGTGTCAGGAGCAGTTCTTCTTCTTTTTGGATTTGTTGAACTTCTTTTAGAGTCTGTTTCAGCTTTTCTTTTAGAACTTTGCTCTGTTTCAGCAAGAGGTTCCATTGGTGGTGGTCCAGGCAATTTCAGCAATGCAGGAGAGGGAGCAGTAGAGGATAAGTCTCTTGACATCTTTTTCTGTGTATCTTCCCCCTTAGACATGGATTGCAACATCGGTTTGATGTAAGCAGAGAAAAACGCGCTGTAATTTTCAGAAAGAGAATGAAGGTTGTTGTACTTAAGAATTATGTCTTGCTGATCAGTTGTAAGCTTAGACAGTTCTTCTTTGATAAAAGTCAGATTCTCCTCATGTCTTCACTCATTGTTGACTTTATCTTCCATAATTGCCTGAGCCTTTGTTAATGCACTTTTGGCAAGATTGAGTGCTTTGCTGACATCATCTTCATAGCTCTTGTTACGTAGACTGATATCTTTCTGAGCTATAGTGAGTGTAGTAGTGCGTTTCAGCACAGTAGTCAGTATTTTCTCAATGTTGAGTGGACTCTCAGCAAGCAATGCATCATCCTCTTCTTGGCATGCTTTATGAACAACCATTAGTGCCTTTATTCTTGGTGTAAAATCCTTTACGCTTGGGAAAGGCACTATAGAGGGAGCAAGTGAATGAGCTTTTAGCTCAGTGGCAAACTGGTCATCATTTCTCAGCAACCTTTGTCTCTCATCATCTCCTTCATCAGAATTGATGGATGTTGGAGGAATTTCCACTTCATCTTCCTCAGGTGCTGAGATATCGGATAATTCTTCTTCTTCATCTAGTTCATCAAGACCAACAACCTTGATTCCAAGGTCTTTTGCCACAGATTCTTTTTGTTGAGTGGTTGCTGAAGGCAACTCTTGAGACTCAACAACTGGAGTTTCACCAGCAGTAGATGAGGTTGGAAGGGAGGATTCTTCCAAGCTTTTCACTCCTGAAGACTGAGCAATGTCTAAATGTTGTGTTCCAGCCACATTAATTTGGAGGCTATTTTCAACTGCTCTTTGATAGTCTTCATCGAAGATTTCATCTTCCTCTAGGTTTGCATCAGTGACCTGAGCTTCGAGCAATATTGTCTCGACATCAGAAAGCTTTGCTTTTCCTTTAGGAATTTCAACTTGCTTTCTGGCAAGTTCTTCATCAGTCTCAGCAACTTGTTCAGTTACTGGAGTGGATTGGTCAGCAGGAGTTGTAGCAGATTCTTGTTGATTACTGGAAGGTTGCTCAGCATCATGCTTTTCAACATGTGCTTGATCTTCTTGATCAACAACTGTCAATTTCTCTCCACCAGCATCTGGACTAGGACCTTGATTATCATCATCATCATCCTTACTGTCCTTAGAATCTTTTGATTCATCATCACTAGAGTCTTCTGGTACATTCTCATCTTCCTCTTCTTCATCATCATCAGAAATTCAAGATGTTTGTACATTGCTTGACTTGTTACCTCTTCCTCCTCATTGATTTTGTGGGGATCAACCACCATTGGCACAAAGGAGCTGAGCATCACAGCTTGTTCAGCTGGAGAGGCACACTTGAATTTAGCTTTCATATTCTCTCTGATTGTAGCAACCAGATTAGCATTCATTTGCTGAGAATAAGATAGCTCTTCAGGAAGGATAGAGTGAACAAAGGTTTCAAGCATGATAAGAGAATTCTCTTCTATTCATTGGAAAGATGGATGTGAAGATCTGAGAAGTCCATTCTTCTGTATCTTTGCCAGTTGCTGACAGACTTAGCAACTCTGGTCAAAGTATTTCTTTTGAAGTTTGAGTAGAGTTCTTCTGAACTAACTTCATAGACTTCTGTGATGAGAGCTATTTCCTTTATCTCCTTTTGAGCCTGACAAAGAACAATTTTGTTATTTTCAGGAAGTTCATGAATTGTAGTTTTAGAGTCTAAAACTGTAACATGTTTTACCTGCTATTTTTCAGCAAGCTCATGTAGCACACTTGGTTGTGCATTAACTACTTTCATGTTTTCAGGAACAGTGTTTGCTTCGTGATTCTGATCATCCTGAGATAACAAAAAGTTAGATACAAGTACTAAGTTATCAAACCTAGTATTTTCACCAAAATTAACAATTACCTGCTGAGCAGGGATTGTGGATTCTAGTGCAGAAGCCTCAGTTTGCTTCTGATTTGCATCGAGAGAAGTCTAAAAAGAATTAAACAGATTAGCTAAAGTTAAGTTATCAAAAACATAGGATAAGCCAATTTTTGAGTTTTCTACCTGTTGAAGAACAACAGGAGTGGACTCTATTCTTTTAGCATCAATGGCTTCATCCATGTGTTGATCTTTCTCTTCAGCAAACTTCTTTTCTTGCTCTAATTGAGAAAGCTGTGCAGTGTCATCAATCTCCCTTGTCTCTGAGATGACAAGTTGAGCGGAAGTATCTTGACCTCTTAGTTCACTACTCGTCATAAAAAGATCCACTGACTTGTTGGAGTTATCATCAATCTCCATGTCCATTTTCTGGCTTAGATCAGTAAGTACCAGTTGGATCTTGTCTATTGAGGTGGCTGGTGAACTGGGTCTTTCATTCTCAGCATCATGTGATGCGTCGTCGAACGATACTTCAACGTGAGTTTCAGCAAACTCAACGTTTTGAACAGTTGCTGTCTCAACAACTGTTTCTTCAATAGTTGCTGTTTCAGCAACTTCCTTTTCTTGACTAGTTATTGTATCAGCAACTGTCTTCTTTTCTTGAGTTGCTGTTTCAGCAACTTTCATCAACTCTGCTCCAATATCACTTTCTGGAGCCATAGTGATGTCATAGAGCGGGGGAACGTTTCTTTCCTGAGTATTTTCCGACTCAGTGTTAGCTTGTTCAACAAGTGCAACCTCTCTTAGGTCTGTAGCGATGTCACTTGCTGGTTCAAGTGTTGTATCCTCAAGATTATCTACTACGTAGACATCATCGATTCTTTCTAAGGCAGGATTTGCATTTCCACTGCCTTGTGGTCTTTCTTCAGTAATTGTGTCCAAATTGAATGTATTTGTAGAAGTGTTAGCAAGTGCTTCTACATCAATTACTTGAGTAGGTTGCTTTTCAGCAACCATTGTTGTATCTTCATCCGGGACATCATGGACATTAGGAATTGATTTCCTAGTCGTTGTCTTCTTCCTTGGGAAGGTTTTCGTCCGGGATTTCTTAGGGACAGGATCAGCTGATGAAGCTGTAGTCTGAGTATCATCATCAGCTTTCCTTTTCTTAGTCTTCTTGCTGGTGCCTTTTGCATCAACAACACTTGTTTCAACAACTTTAGAACTAGTTGCTTTCTTGGACTTTTTGTCAGCATCTTTGGATCCATTCTGTTTGTAGAAGGCTCTTCCCACATTATACATCGATTTCTCAATCGGCAATGGGTTTCTCATCTTGATTTGAAAATGTTCCAAGATGTAACAAATCTTCAGTCCATACATCACTGGGAATATTGGTGAGACAGAATTGTCTTCCACCTTGACTTTGAATTTCACAATACATTCAACTAATTTGTTGAATATATATTTTGCCCAGTTGATGTCATTTTTGTTTTCATGTATATGCATCAGCAATGGCCATCTTTTCAGGCCAACTTGATCTATTCTTGCGACTTGAGAATCTAGGACTTTAATGAGCAGCAAAGCTACCAGTCCAAGAGAGTAAGAGAGATGTTTTCTCTTTGGGAATTTGTCCCATGAAATAGGAGAAATCTCTCCTCTTTTTATCTTTTCATTTCTGACATCACTGTAGAAGATCTCAATTTCTTCTACAGTGGCAGTGATGTCATCTTTTGTTCCAGTAGTTGGAATCTGAAAGATGTTAGCTAAATCAATCCATTTCAGTATGATTTTCTTTCCCTGAACTGTTGTAGAAATCACTTCTTAAGTGATTCCTTGTTCATCAGTACTGGTTTGGATTTCCGCATTTTTGTAGAATTCCATTGTATCCACCATACTCACCATTTTTGTGCGAGCAGTGATAAATGGAATCAGGCCTTGTTGATTAACGTAATTCAACGCCTTGATATTTTCTTCATCATATTCTTCTTCATAGAAGTATCTGATATACTTCCCTTTAGCAAAACCTCCCCATTGCATCATCTGCTCACACTTTTCAGTGTTGAGATATGCAGGAGGCATGGGTCTCTCTATGATTCGGTTGCTTGCTAGCACGATTTTCACCGTGTTCTTCGCCGGAGATGAAGCCGGTGTAGGAGCGATGTTTTTTCCAGCACTGTCTGCTTTGGAGGACTTGGTGTTCTTGGTTGTTTGCCTTTTGGGAGTCATCTATTTATATAGTATGAAAAATAAGGGGTAAGAGTACGAATTTGTGATGCTTTTCTTTTTGACCGGAGGTACAGTGTTTCAGAGCACAGGTTAGAAAAATTTGCAGAGAAAGGAAATGTGGAGTTAAAGAATTTTGTCTTTTGTTTAACTCTTCATTTATATAGTATCTCTGTTATGTGAGAAATTCAATGGTTTTGAGTTCTCAGCAAGGGTAAAACAGAGAAACATTAAGTTATTGGAGCCTTTGCATTAAATGCGTAGTGGGCCACTAGCCCGAAACCGTCAGAGCTTGTTTTCACTTTATGACATTAACCGTTGGATCATCAACTGCCTTAAAATCAATGGCCACGATTGCATTTCTTGTCATGATTAATAGCGATTTTATCTTTGACATGATTAACGTCACGATTAGATTTTACCTTGAATCAAGGGATTTACTCTCTTTTACTTAGAAGCTAATAGCTTGCTGAAGTATTAGAGAATCTTTTCAGTGATTCTAAATGTTCTAACTTTAGCATTTACTTTATAAGTAACAAGCCTTGTAATTGCTGAAAGTTCCCCCTTAATTAAATATCTCACTTTTCTTTGAGTCCAAAAAGGTTTATGAGTTCCCGTCTCAACAAGTCCCTTTTATAGTGAGATACTTTAGGTAAATTCTTTTTAAGTGAAAACAATTTTGCTCTTTGCTGAGTTCCCGTCTCAAATTTTTTTCCGTTGATACTTGAATACCTGTTTCAGTATGCTTGATTGTCTGAATACCCGTTTGAGCAATCCAAAGGTTTTTCTTACTGAATACTTGTTTCAGCAAGTGACCAAGTTTCCTAAAAAATAACCAGTTTGAAGGATTTACTTGCTGAATGCCTGTTTCAGCAAACACTTATGTGCAACCATCTTTTAGTGGAACCAGACTCAAAAAGGGGACTAATAAGGGATATTTATAGTTTTAAGCAACTATTGGCCTGCTGAGTACCCGTTTCAACAACCAATCAAATGTACCCTTTTTATTGAGGTAGTTCAATCAATCCAAGGTTATACCTTAGCATTGCGAACCTATTATCTGGAAGGGGCTTGGTAAAGATGTCAGCAAGCTGATCATCAGTACCTATCTTTACAACCTCAATGTCTCCTTTTTCCACATGGTCTCTAATGAAATGGTATCTAATATCAATGTGCTTTGTCCTTGAGTGAAACTTAGAATTTTGCGTTATAGCAATAACACTTGTATTATCACAAAAGATTGGTGTTTTCTTTGCAGAAATACCATAATCTCTTAGTTTATGCTGAATCCATAGGATTTGAGCAGTACAACAACCAACCGCAATGTATTCAGATTCAATGGATGAATTGGCCACACAGGTTTGCTTCTTGCTGAACCACGAAATTAGTCTTGTACCTAGAAACTGACAAGTTCCAGATGTACTTTTCCGATCAAGAGTTGATCCACCATGGCCAGCATCTGAATAACCAACCAATTCTAATCCAGAATCTTTTGAATACCATAATCCAACATTGACTATGCCTTTGACATATTTTAGTATTTTGAGTGCTTTCTTGTAGTGTGATTCTCTAGGGTCAGATTGAAATCTTGCACACACACAAACAACATACTAAATGCCAGGCCTACTTGTTGTTAAATACAACAATGATGATAGCGTATATGTCCTAGAGACAGTCCTTATTAAGGGCATGCAACCCTTATAGAGGGCATATATGTACTATTACACAGGTCAACGTAATATAATATATGTTTGTTGTTTGACTATAGAGTATCGCTTTCATATTTATATTACACCAGGCATGCAGCATGTCATATCTCTATTTCTGTCTGTATTGATATTAAACATGTCCCCTCAGATAGATGACCGATCACACAGATAGTGGGAGCTATGTGAGTTATCATTTATCCCAAACTCTCCCTAGTCGAGGTTCATCTCGGATGTAGGGGTCTGAATGAACTACCTGAGACTAGTATGCGTGGAGGTTATACTTGTTGGAGCAAGTGTGAGCCGATCCCACGGTCACGGAACGGATTGTTGGAAAATCAAGAAACGTTCCCATAACTGCGCTTAGTTGTTCGAAGGATGATTACCGAACAATGGAAGTACCCACCGGACACTCCCATCGATGTATACTCTACACCGAAGTGTCTATGGGTCGAAGTGATGCCAGTCGTCCTTTGGACTTACATGCCTTTATCATCACATTTGTTGCCCCATATCCTTGGTGGACCCGTCGATGTCAGCTCTGAATAAGCAGTTGACCTAAGACACGATCCGGGATTATGGCTACATACAAATGGGGATGATAAGTGTTTCTGTGAAGGATTCATCTCTCATGTGTAGCACAGGAGAGTACTTCTCATAGTCGTCATAGTTGTGTTGGTAAAGTCACTCGCCAGTGCATCGATATATTATGATAGTCATAAGTATATCTTCATAACCAAGCAACTCCCTGAGACGCCCGTGGATGTATTATTGGGATAGACACATCATCGATCCTAGATGCATTCGAGTCAGTCAGATGAGGGGAGGTTACCATCGCCGCGTTGAGCGCAACAGACTTCGCAACGAAAGGGTTTGCTTTGAGAAACCTCTCAAACGTCCTCATGTATTAATATTGCAAATGGAACAGTCTAGGAATTCCATTTTGCCTAGTCTAGGACTTTCTTAATACAATGAGGCCCTATGTGTAACGACCCGACCAATCCGGCCGGCGTGGTTACTCATGGGCGCTCTCCGGGGTGATATGCTGGCCCACAGACCAACACGGGTTCTAATCCGCGCACTTTGTCCTTACTCGTGCGCGCACCGGGAACTTCGCAGTGGGTCACCCATCCTAGAATTGCTCCAGAGCAAGCACACTTAACTCTGAAGTTCTTCTAGGTGGATTCCCGAAAAGAAAGGTGCACCTTGATGGTATGAGTAGCGTTCTCAACCCTTTTAAACTTCTGAAATCTGGGGCGTTACAACGGGCCGAGTCGTTACAAGTGGTATCAGAGCGGGACTATCCGGAACTGCAGGAACTAAGTGCCATACGGGGCAAAGTGCTACACTGTATGGGCGGTGGGAGCCACCTCTTGAGCCCGTAGGGGCCACCTCTAGAATTCTGCACGGATGGTTGGTCTCGGGACAGCGCGCAACAAGGACGTTGCGCAATTTAAGAGGGGGTGATTGTAACGCCCCAGGTTTCAGAGGCTTAAAAAGGGTTGAGAATGCTACTCATACCAACAAGGTGCACCTTTCTTTTCGGGAATTCACCTAGAAGAACTTCAAAGTTAAGCGTGCTTGCTCTGGAGCAATTCTAGGATGGGTGACCCACTGGGAAGTTCCCGGTGCGCGCACGAGTGAGGACAAAGTGTAAGGATTAGAACCCGTGTTGATCTGTGGGGCCAGCATATCACCCCGGAGAGCGCCCATGAGTAACCTTGCCGGCCCGTTGGGCTGTGTCTCGGCCCGGTAGTGGATCGGGTCGTTACAAGTGGTATCAGAGACCCAGCCCAACGGGCCGGCAAGGTTACTCATGGGCGCTCTCCGGGGTGATATGCTGGCCCCACAGGCCAACACAGGTTCAATCCGTGCACTTTGTCCTCACTCGTGCGCGCACCGGGAACTTCCCAGTGGGTCACCCATCCTAGAATTGCTCCAGAGCAAGCACGCTTAACTCTGAAGTTCTTGTAGGTGGATTCCCGAAAAGAAAGGTGCACCTTGTTGGTATGAGTAGCGTTCTCAACCCTTTTAAGCCTCTGAAATCTGGGGCGTTACAATCACCCCCTCTTAATTGCGCAACGTCCTCGTTGCGCGCTGTACATGTCCCGAAACCAACCATCCGTGCAGGATTCTACAGGTGGCCCCTACGGGCTCAAGAGGTGTCTCCCACCGTCGATACGGTGTAGCACTTTGCCCCGTATGGCAGTTAGTTCCTGCAGTTCCGAATAGTCCCGCTCTGATACCACTTGTAACGACCCGGCCCACTA
>CM051458.1:12992267-13212157 GCA_028274465.1 Plantago ovata
AACAGGCCGAGACCCAGCCCAACGGGCCGGAAAGGTTCTCATGGGCGCTCTCCGGGGTGATATGCTGGCCCACAGACCAACACAGGTTCAATCCGTGCACTTTGTCCTCACTCGTGCGCGCACCGGGAACTTCCCATTGGGTCATCCATCTAGATTGCTCCAGAGCAAGCACGCTTAACTCGGAAGTTCTTGTAGGTGGATTCCGAAAGAAGGGCACCTGGTTGGTATGAGTAGCGTTCTCAACCCTTTAAGCTCTGAAATCTGGGGCGTTACACTATGGGTCACACTATGTGGTGATTTAGAGCTTATCAGAATATCCTGAAGATTGATTCGCAATTATTTGGAATTATTGTGATTGATGGATTTATTTGATTTGCAATTAAGTATAATATTTAGTGGCTACTTAATGATTTGGAATATTAATTGACTTGGTTAATTAATTGTATTTTATTAAATACAACTAAAGATTATATTTTAAAAATATAATAGAGGTTTGATTTGAAAGGATATGTTAATTTAGAATTACATATGTAATGGGCAAAATCTCTTGGAGTTTGAATTGCCTTAGAACTATAAGTGGGTCTCAAATCGGGACCCACCTATCTCCCTTGGGACACGCGCGCGCGCGCAGAATGGAGTAGGGGAAGGGTTCGACTCCTTCCTCTATTAGAAGTCCAAGGGTAAGTTAGATTTTCCTTATTGAGTTTTGATTTGCTTGGGAATGAATGAGACTTGAAGTTGGTTTCCTAGTGCGATAAGAATTAGATTCTTATCTTTACGAAGTCTAATTGCTTATGCTTTAGGCGTCTATTGACTACTATATATAGTAGACTATTAGAGAGCTTTGACATAGACTTTCATAAGTATTCTACCAGTTTCTTAGAGAAAATAAAAGCTCTCCCCTCCTCTATAGCCAGCGCGCCGCCACCTACTGAGGAAACGCCGCCCCATCTTCTTGGTCACACAAAGAATATCCTAACATTCTTCCGATAGGCTTTCATCCGTGGATACCAAGTTTGAGGTTCTAGGACTGGAAACTAACTTTTATTGTCTTGGGCAGATAATCAAAGTATTGCAGATAATCTTCGACTTCGACGAAGGAGAAGATACACCGATTATTACGAAGACTTGGAAGCTGTGCTGCTTTTGAATACGGTAAGTCTTCTAATTGACGTGTTTAAATATATACGGCTATACATAATCAATTAACCTGCAGTTAAGAAATTTTTTGAAATTCCGCGCGTACCCTAGGGGTAACTCGCCGTATTTCCTTACTGGTATCGAAGCGAGGTTAAGTATTATGTATATACTATATATGTTGTATGATTTTGTAGTTTATGTGGATCAATTGATTCTATGATTGATTCGATTTTCAAAGTTTGTTTTTATATAAATTTAGAATTTATATTTTTTCAAAAAAAATAAAATATTTATATATATATAGATAAGATATATATCTAATAGATAGTAGGATATATACCGACCGGGCCGCGTGAACGACGCAGCCGGGCGTCTACGCCGCGGCACGGTAAAGGACGGGATTGGTCCCGTCCCGTATTTTTATATTATAATTTTTCGGAGTTGGACCCAAAATTGAATTTTGAAAATTTTGAAGATTGAATTTTATATTTGGAATATAAATATAATTTAATTGTAATTGTTTTTAACTAGAGGGGTAATTTAATTAGTATAAAGTTAAAGGGCTTATTTGTAATTTATCAATTTATTATTTATTGCAAATAGTCCTACTACTTTTGAATTTTAGATTTAACACCTCCAGGTTTCGAAAATTACAATTAGTCCTTCGGGTTTCGAAAATTGCTACCTGGGTCAATAGAATTTCGATTTTCATCTAGTCCAAATTTTCCAATTATTTCATAGAATTATAAGTATGGGACTATAATTTTCATAACTGAAATTATGAAGTCATTTGGCAATCCACATAGGCTACTACTTGTTTGTTTGCTCGATATGCTATTGTTTGACAATGCATTTTTAAATACCACGTATTTTACTTTCCGCTCGACCGCTATGCATGTGAGGGTAGGCGGCGCCCTCTTATTTGTCGGACCGCATATTTTATGTATGGGTAGGCGGCACCCATTATGTGCTTGACTGCGTTTAGAACTAGAATGGATAGGCGACATCCATTACGTGTAGACCGCTCATGCATGATGGGTAGGCAGCGCCTTATTTGTTTGTAGATGACTGATAACAACCCTCAAGCTACAAGCCGCAAACAATATAAGTGCATAAATATATATATGTATGTATTTCTGAGGCTTTCATTGCGTTTTCCTGTATTGGCGACCTCGTCTTACAGACTCGCAGTAATCGTCAGATTAGAGTAAGCCTATGGTTATAACTTACTGCATATTGTATCTAGCGACCTCGATAGGTACAATATGTAGAGCATCGGGTTAAATTAGATTTAACAACCAAGAGTTGCGTGACGCAATTGGATAGTCCTACCGGTCATATTATGCTATGCGACCAGCCCCCGTTGGAGTATAGCATAGTATGGATTTGGATCTTGGCCACTACGGTAACTTGTTGGACATTACCCGTATGTTTGTTTTGGGGAAAGCATATGTGAAAATAGTGGGAGCTAAACAGCTAAAGGACCTTGTTGTTTAGTTATGTTGACTGTGTATTTAGAAATAATATTTCAATAGTTGATTTATTATTTTCGTTCTATACTATTTCTCCTAAGAAAAATAGAAATGACGAGTATCTCGCTCCGTGTTGTCTTAGAGAAGAAAATTTTTGACCGGACTAAACTTCCTAGATTGGATCAGGAATATACGTTTGGTGCTGAGGTACGAAAGGATTGAGTACGTCTTGGACGAGGCTAATCCCGTGTGTCCCGAGAATCAGACTGTCGATTAAGTTGCTGCTTGGAATCAAGCCAACAAGGCAAAGTCTGATAAGCATCATGAGGATGTTAGATCCGCGCAGTGTATTATGCTGGCGGCAATGAGCAATGAGCTGCAGAGGCAACATGAAAGCATGTTGCCGTATGAGATGCTGAAGCATCTTGAGTCGCTCTTTAAGACGACAGCTAGAAGTGTTGAATTTGATTTGATCAAAGAGATACACAGATGCAAGCTCAATGAAGGAGGGAACATGTCTGAACATGTTCTCAAGATGAGAATAAGATCATGGTGATCTTTGTCCTTCAATCATTGCCGAGTTCGTATTCGCAGTTCATCATTAACCACCATGAATGCGAAGGACGTTACACTGCCCGAACTCCATAATCTGCTGAAGACATATGATCAAACTCTTCCTAAGAAGGAAAAGTCGATCATGTATGTTGGGCAACCGTCTAACCCAAACCTGAGAAACAAAGGTGCTAAGGGTAAGGGAAAGACGGGAGCCAAGGCTAACACTTCGAGTGATAGGCCTAAGCGTCTGAACCAGAAAAGGAAGTTCAAGAGGAGCGGAACGGTACACACAGATGAATGTCTTTTCTGTAAGCAGAAAGGACATTGGAAGAAAGATTGCCCTAAGCTAAGGGCAGATCAAGCTAAGAAGCCGCCGACTTCTAGCTCAGGTAAGTTTGTTATTGAAATGAACATGACTACTTTTGACTCTGATGAATGTGTATTTTACACTTTCATTCGAGTCTTTTTCACCTATTTTAGCTATCCTCTTTGTTAATTTAGCTATATTTTAGTACATATTAGAATAGTGTCACGTTTCCCTTTAGATTTTATTTTACAGGTTTTGGTTGAAATTCGGGGATTTTCGGGCAATTATATTGAAGTTGACAAGGAATTGGTGTTCCAGAAGCCTATTTGAAGTATCTGAAGGTTTCCGGATAGGATTTGAGTCTAGGGGCCGAATCTGGAGGTTAGAAGGCTACTAGAAGTCAGAAACCGAGTCCGAAAAGGTGAAGAAATTCAAAAACGCGTCGAAAACGCGGAAATTCCGCGAAAAAGCCGTGGGGCGAACCGCCCCAGCCTCGGGCGAACCGCCCCACAGTTTATTCGGGGCCTATATATAGTGCTCAGTTTTCTCTCCGAAAATCATATCTTTCCAGACCTACTTTCTCACCTCTCTTTATAGTTTTAGGTAGGAACTTCCCGGGGCCTGTCCTGGGAGTTCCGTAGCTTAGGGGATACTTTTTCATAGCAGTTTGGAGCTCGTAGGACCGCAATCATCCGGAGATTGACTACCTTCGGTAACTTTGTATCTTACAAGTTTTATTCTACTTATTTTATATTCTTTCAACATGTTTTCTTCTATGATATTTGTTGATTGCATGCTTATTATGAGTAGCTAAACTTATCATTGGTGGTAGTATGTGAATTCTTAGCGAGGGAAGATAATCATGCTAATGGCTATATCGCGCATTATACTCCGTGTCATTGCTTTATTTCGTTGATCAGTTGTAACCAAAATTCTCGTAAGTTGTATTGATCATTATGCACAATTGGACACTAGTCGACCATCAGACCAATTATCTTCGTAGTGTTGAATAATTACAGAACACATTAGGACAATCGTGATTGACTAGTCAGACCAGGTTATCTTCGTAGTGCTTAATACTTGCAACAGGACACTAGATTGATTCAAAGATCTCTATGCAAGACCGAGGAATTTATGCATGATTATCGACCCATTATGCTAAGAAGGACCATACTATCACCAATCTCCATTATCTACTAGAAACCCCTCTGCTATCTGTTTGCTGTTTTATATTCTCTTGTTAAATAGATAAAGCTAGTTATAGTCCTGAGAGAACGACACTCGACTCATTCTACTACTACACTACGGTTTTCGTTGTAGTTGTGGATTGCCTTTGGCTGAATAACAAATTTATTTGATTGACCTTGACAAC
Organism: Plantago ovata; assembly: GCA_028274465.1. Lineage (NCBI taxonomy): Eukaryota > Viridiplantae > Streptophyta > Magnoliopsida > Lamiales > Plantaginaceae > Plantago > Plantago ovata. Next base: position 12,997,114 of record CM051458.1, read on the forward strand.
GTTCATCAAATTGGCGCCGTTGCCGGGGACTATACTCCTTTTTTCTGTTTATTTTTTTATTTACAGCTTTAGATTCCTAATTCTATTAGTTTTAGTTTTCCTTTTTAATCTCTCTCTAATATTGCTTTCCTAGTTTGTTTCTAATCACCTTTCCTAGTCTGTTACAGATAGTGTATGCCGCATACACGTTCTGCAGGTACACCGCTTGCTGATTCAATTGCTGAGTTCGACAGAGTCTACCACCAAGAAGGCGACTACTTGAAAGGCGCGCACTAGAGGAAATAGAGGAAACCGATTTCTCTGAATCTCTACTTAGTCTCTTCAAGGAAATCGACGGAATGGCAGAAGCTAGACCACTGAAGGCATGGGTACAACCCACCAAAGATCGTATGAGGGGACCGACGATTGTTCTTTCGTCTGCAACCCGAGATCTGGAGATCAAGAACCACGCATTCCAACAACTTCCGAGGTTCTATGGCTTATCAAGGGAAGATGTGATGGGGTACTTGCACGATATCGATGATTTCGTCAACCAACTCCCACGACTCGGAGCTGACATAACAACGGATGAGTTGAGGATGAAGGTTTTTGCTATGGGACTTGGCGACAGAGCCAAGTCATGGATGAGTTCTCTACCAGCCGGCTCACTGGACACTTGGGAAAAGGTTTTTTCATCTTTCATGGAGAAATACTTCCCTCACACCTTGACTACCGCGCTAAAGGCGCAGATCACTGGATTCAAGCAGGACTATGATGAGACCATCTACACCGCGTTCAAGAGGTTCCAAGATCTCACGAACAAGTGCCCTCACCATGGTTTTGAACTTTCCGACTTAGTCCAACACTTCTACAATGTACTAACCTTCGAGAACCAACAAGTGGTGGATTTCCAATGCCGAGGCAATATTTGGGAGGAAACCGCAGAAGCCGTCTGGGCAGTTTTCGAAAGGCTTGCTAAGGGTTCGCAGTTCAAAGACCCAAGAGCAATGGTTAGGAGACGTGGACCTGAAGCTCCACCGACTCAAGAACCCCCTATGTACAGGGGGAATGGGGATCAATTCGAGTGCTTTACCAATGAATTGAAGCAAGTCCTCAAGAGCGCCACTGGAACAAATGTTTCAAACGAGGTATGCCGAATATGCAAGAACTATGGGCATGGGGCTCATATGTGTAGATCGGAGCTGGCATACGATGATGGCAACTGGGCTCGAGGAGGCGAAGAAGAAGCCTTTGCTACGGAGTTTGGTACTCAAGAAGTTAGCTACGGACAAGAAGGTAAGAATCCTCGAGGTGGATTCTGGAGAAGAGGATACCGCAACAATCAAGGATATGCACCGACTGTATTGCACTTAGTTGAGCTAGGTAGCCTCGACATCACTTAGTGGTGTTTTCTCTACTGCGGTTCACGAAGGCCTTTATAATAGGATGATGCATGTTAGGGTCTTATCGTTGTTTTCCCGAGTAATTATGTACCTAAGAGGCAACAAGTCTTCACCATATTTTGAGATTGCTAAATGCCTAGGAAGGAGGTAGTGTGAGGTTGTGTGATCCTTTGTTTATAACCTATTCTTCCGAATAGGTTTGGGGAGGGGGTTACACCATCATTAGACTTGTTTCTGTTTTCCATTTTCGTATCGTGAGTTCATTTTTCTTTTTTGTAAATTTTGTACTCCAACCTATTCTTTCGAATAGGTTTGGGGAGGTCGTGTGAGTCATTTTGTTTCTCTCTTCGTTATGCTACTGCTGGCTAGAAAAAATCGAAAAAAAGAAAGGAAATTTCCAGAAAAAAAGAAAAAGAAAAAAAAAAAAGAAGAGAATCTGGAAAGGGAAAAAAGAAATGACCCCAAAAAAGCAAAGAAGGGTCCAAAAAAAAGAAAGTAGAATAGCAGTTTAGCAAAGTGTTGAGTCTTTTCCATTTCTGTAATGTTCGAAATCATGTTTTTCTATTTTTGTCTTGAGTATCATCTGTTCTAGACCACCCTCGTCCTGCCATTCAGGAAGTGGTGAATAGCTTAAGACTTTACTTGAGAGATGGATAGAATAGGGGAGAGTTATCTTTTATAGAGAAACCTCCTTCGTTTGATGAGAGCCAGTACTGGTTCGACCTCTTTTGAGGAAAAGTCTTAACATGGTGGAACAACAGTAAGTCCTCAGTTTCATAGGCACGGGGCAACCATTCGTATCTTAGCATGCTTCATTACGTCGTCACTGACTAGGTCCAGGTAGAGAATGTTACGAGAAACTATCTTGTCTTGACATAAGTGCTTATGTGGATGTGTATAAGTCAATCGAGGTATTCTTCAACCTATATTCATGCTTTGATTCGTATGGTTTTTGTTCATATGTTTTTTGGTAGATTCAGTAGATTAGTTAAATTTATTTGGCATGAAACTCCATTTTGTGTCTTGCATGTTTTTTGTATTAGAGTCTAGCTTAGTTGCTTGAGGACAAGCAAAGGTTTGGTTTGGGGAGTTTGATGAATGTGTATTTTACACTTTCATTCGAGTCTTTTTCACCTATTTTAGCTATCCTCTTTGTTAATTTAGCTATATTTTAGTACATTTTATTAGAATAGTGTCACGTTTCCCTTTAGATTTTATTTTACAGGTTTTGGTTGAAATTCGGGGATTTCCGGGAAATTATATTGAAGTTCACAAGGAATTGGTGTTCCAGAAGCCTATTTGGAGTATCTGAAGGTTTCCGGATAGGATTTGAAGTCTAGGGACCGAATCTGGAGGTTAGAAGGCTACTAGAAGTCAGAAACCGAGTCCGAAAAGGTGAAGAAATCCAAAAACGCGTCGAAAATGCGGAAATTCCGCGAAAAAGCAGTGGGGCGAACCGCCCCACAGTTTATTCAGGGCCTATATATAGTGCTCAGTTTTCTCTCCGAAAATCATATCTTTCAGACCTACTTTCTCACCTCTCTCTATAGTTTTAGGTAGGAACTTCCCGGGGCCTGTCCTGGGAGTTCCGTAGCTTAGGGGATACTTTTTCATAGCAGTTTGGAGCTCGTAGGACCGCAATCATCCGGAGATTGACTACCTTCGGTAACTTTGTATCTTACAAGTTTTATTCTACTTATTTTATATTCTTTCAACATGTTTTCTTCTATGATATCTGTTGATTGCATGCTTATTATGAGTAGCTAAACTTATCATTGGTGGTAGTATGTGAATTCTTAGCGAGGGAAGATAATCATGCTAATGGCTATATCGCGCATTATACTCCGTGTCATTGCTTTATTTCGTTGATCAGTTGTAACCAAAATTCTCGTAAGTTGTATTGATCATTATGCACAATTGGACACTAGTCGACCATCAGACCAATTATCTTCGTAGTGTTGAATAATTACAGAACACATTAGGACAATCGTGATTGACTAGTCAGACCAGGTTATCTTCGTAGTGCCTAATACTTGCAACAGGACACTAGATTGATTCAAAGATCTCTATGCAAGACCGAGGAATTTATGCATGATTATCGACCCATTATGCTAAGAAGGACCATCCTATCACCAATCTCCATTATCTGCTAGAAACCCCTCTGCTATCTGTTTGCTGTTTTATATTCTCTTGTTAAATAGATAAAGTTAGTTATAGTCCTGAGAGAACGACACTCGAGTCATTCTACTACTACACTACGGTTTTCGTTGTAGTTGTGGATTGCCTTTGGCTGAATAACAAATTTATTTGATTGACCTTGACAACGTTCATTAGACTCCAATGGTTGGGTATTAGATACAGCCTGTGGCTCGCACATTTGCAATAATGTGCAGGGGCTAATTTAACACAGGCTAGTCAAGCAAGGTGAAATCGACTTGCATGTTGGGAACGGCAATTCAGTCGAAGCCAAACGCGTTGGACGCTGCAAGATAGATTTATCATCAGGACAATGTTTGGAACTTGATAACATTTATTTTGTTCCATCCATTGTCAGAAATATTATTTCCATTCCATTGTTGGACAATTTGGATTTTTCCTTTCGATTTGTTAATAATACTCGTTATTTTTCATTAAATGACCAATATTATGGAAAAGCTCGCTTAGTGAATGGTTTATATATTTTGCAAAGTAGGCTACCTTTATTTCAAATACATAACAAACAACCGTCTTCAAGTAGGAAGAATAATCCATCTTATCTATGGCATTGTCGGCTAGGCCATATCAATGAAACACGGATTCAAAGACTAAGAAAGTTGGACTACTTAGAACCATTTGATTTTGAATCATATGGTACATGCGAATCATGTGTTAAGGGTAAGATGACGAACAAACCTTTTGTTGGACAAGGTGTTCGTGCCACTCGCTCCTTAGAGCTCATACATACCGATGTATGTGGACCTTTTAAAGTCCATGCGCGTGGGGTTTATCCTTACTTCGTTACCTTTACTGACGATTTCTCAAGGTATGGATATATTTATCTTATGAAGAATAAATCCGAGACCTTTGGGAAATTCAAGGAGTTTAGGAATGAGGTCGAGAATGAATTGAACCTAAGGGTAGTCACTCTTCAATCAGATCGAGGAGGTGAATACCTTAGTGAAGAATTTATCGACTACTTGAAGGAAAATGGAATTCAATCGCAATGGACTCCTCCTAGAACACCACAGTTAAATGGTGTGTCTGAGAGAAGGAATCGAACCCTGTTAGACATGGTGAGATCAATGATTGGATTCTCGACTCTTCCAAAATATCTGTGGGGATGCACTACAAATTGCAATCTACATTCTGAACCGTGTACCATCTAAATCAGTGGAGAAAACTCCTTATGAGTTATGGAAAGGAAAGAAGCCCTCACTGGGCTATCGTAGACCTTGGGGCTGTCCTGCGATAGTCAAACTGATGCTCACTGATAAGTTAGATGCCAAGGGTGTCAAAGTATATTTCATAGGCTATCCTCGTCAGACGAGAGGCTATGAATTCTATCATGCTGAAGATCACAAGGTGATAGTATCTAGAAACGTCAAGTTTTTAGAAGCAGAAAACCTCGAAGAAGAGAGGTTAGATGACATGATAGAACTTGAAGAAGTTCAAGACTTTGACACGCGCGAACATGAGTTCTCTAAATCTTCTGATTTGGACTCAAGTTCAGTGGGAGCTTTCGAAGCAGACAAGGGTAATGATATGACAGTTGTTGGGCATGTCATAGTCAGTGGGAGTCCTGTGATTAGATCAACAATTGAAACCACACCAATAGAACCCGTTGTCAATCAACCTGTGCAACACATTGCACAAGGGCAGCCTCCCGCAAGGGAACAGGGTCGCGGGGCGCGACCAGCTGCTTCAGTACCCACTGATAATGTTCGTGTTACACGAAGCCAGAAAAGTAAAGCACCAGAACCAATCGAGCTCCGTAGGTCGAAGAGGATCCTAAAAGGACCTCAGAAGCAAAGCCTTATGATAGAAGACATCAGTGAACTTGATGTCGACTTATCAGATCGGGAAGATCCCGAGACCTACAAAGAGGCAATAATTGATATTGACTCAGACAAATGGCAAGAGGCCATGGAATTGGAAATGGACTCCATGTACCTGAACCAAGTTTGGAACTTGGTAGACTTGCCCCAAGGGGTTAGACCTATTGGGTGCAAATGGGTCTTTAAACGAAAGACAGATGCCGATGGTAAGGTACAAACGCACAAGGCTAGACTTGTGGCGAAAGGCTACACACAAAGGTATGGCATCGATTACGATGAAACCTTTTCACCGGTAGCAAAATTGAAGTCCATTCGAATTCTACTTGCGATAGCTGCCTAATATGATTATGAGATCTGGCAGATGGATGTAAAGACTGTCTTCCTCAATGGCAACCTTTAGGAAGAAGTCTATATGGTACAGCCGGAAGGTTTTATTAGTAAAATCAGGCCAACTGTTGTATGCAAATTACAAAGATCCATCTATGGGCTAAAGCAAGCGTCTAGGAGCTGGAATATCCGCTTTGATGAAGCTATCAAATCGTTTGACTTCGTCAGAAGCAAGGAAGATCCCTGTGTCTACACTAGGCACAGCGACAAGGGAGTCGTTTTCATGATCATCTATGTTGATGACATTTTGATCATGGGAAACAATGTCTCTATGCTAGAAGAGACTAAAGTTTGGTTATCAAGTACCTTCTCAATGAAGGACTTGGGTGAAGCGAACTACATCCTAGGGATCAAGATCTATAGAGATAGATCCAAGAGGATGTTAGGATTGACACAGTCCACCTACATCGACAAAATACTGAAGTGTTATAAGATGGACGACTCAAAGAGAGGCTTTCTCCCAGCTAGGCATGGGATTGTCTTATTAGTTAAGGATGGTCCTAAAACTGATGAAGAAAGAAATGCAATGAGTCGTGTGCCCTATGCTTCGGCAGTAGGGTCTATAATGTATGCAATGAATTGCACAAGGCCCGATGTGGCATATGCGCTTAGTGTCACTTGTCGACACCAACAGAATCCAGGAGTACCTCACTGGACTGCTGTAAAGAACATTCTTTAGTACCTTCGACGGACTAAAGAGATGTTCTTGGTGTTTGGTGGAGAACCAGAATTAAAGATATCTGGTTATGTCGACGCTGGATTTGAATCAGATCCTGATGACTTTAAGTCACAGACATGATACGTATTCAAATTGAACGGAGGAGCTATCTGTTGGAAGAGTTCTAAGCAAGCCACGGTTGCTGACTCATCCACAGAAGCCGAGTACATTGCTGCATCAGAAGCATCGAAAGAAGCTGTCTGGATTTCAGAGTTCTTGAAGGAATTGAGGGTTGTTCCTCTCCTAGTCCAATAACGATTTATTGTGACAATACGGGCGCCGTCGCTCAAGCTAAGGAGCCTAGATCTACCAACAAGAACAAACATGTACTTAGAAAGTATCACGTTATACGTGAGATTATTGAAAGAGGAGAAGTTAGTATAGAACGTGTCTCTACCACGGACAACGTGGCAGATCCTTTCACCAAGGTCTTATCAGTGGAAGTCCACTTAAGACATTATGCTAATCTGGCTATTAAGCATAAAGGTGACTGGCTCTAGTCCAAGTGGGAGATTGATAGTGTATATGTCCTAGAGACAGTCCTTATTAAGGGCATGCAGCCCTTATAGAGGGCATATATGTACTATTACACAGGTCAACGTAATATAATATATATTTGTTGTTTGACTATAGAGTATCGTTTTCATATTTATATTACACCATGCATGCAGCATGTCATATCTCTATTTCTGTCTGTATTGATATTAAACATGTCCCCTCGGATAGATGACCGATCACACAAATAGTGGGAGCTATGTGAGTTATCATCTATCCCAAACTCTCCCTAGTCGAGGTTCATCTCGGATGTAGGGGTCTGAATAAATCAGCTGAGACTAGTATGCGTGGAGGTTATACTTGTTGGAGCAAGTGTGAGTCGATCCCACGACCATGGAACGGATTGTTGGACAATCAAGAAACGTTCCCATAACTGCGCATAGTTGTTCGAAGGATGATTACCGAACAATGGAAGTACCCACCGGACACTCCCATCGATGTATACTCTATACCGAAGTGTCTATGGGAACCGGTAAGTTGTCGAAGTGATGTCAGTCGTCCTTTGGACTTATAGGACTTTATCATCACATTTGTTGCCCCATATCCTTGGTGGACCCGTCGATGTTAGCTCTGAATAAGCAGTTGCCTAAGACACGATCCAGGATTATGGCTACATACAAATGGGAATGATAAGTGTTTCTGTGAAGGATTCATCTCTCATGTGTAGCACAGGAGAGTACTGCTCATAGTCGTCATAGTTGTGTTGGTAAAGTCACTGGCCAGTGCATCGATATATTATGATAGTCATAAGTATATCTTCGTAACCAAACAACTCCCTGAGACACCCGTGGATATATAATTGGGATAGACACATCATCAATCCTAGATGCATTCGAGTCAGTCAGATGAATGGACGTTACCATCGCCGCGTTGAGCGCAACAGACTTCGCAACTAAAGGGTTTGCTTTGAGAAACCTCTCAAACGTCCTCATGTATTAATATTGCAAATGGAACCGTCTAGGAATTCCATTTTGCCTAGTCTAGGACTTTCTTAATACAATGAGGCCCTATGGGTCACACTACGTGGTGATTCAGCTTATAAGAATATCCTTGAAGATGGAATTGCAATTAATTTGAAATTAATTGTGATTGATGGATTATAATTGATTTGGAATTAATTATAATATTTAGTGGCTCAATTAATGATTTGGAATTATTAATTGAATTGACTAATTCATTGTATTTTATGTAAATACAATTAAAGATTATATTTTAGAAATATAATAGAGGTTTGATTTGAAAGGATATGCTAATTTAGAATTAACATATGCACATGGACAAAATCTACTTGGAGTTTGAATTGCCTTAGAACTATAAGTGGGTCCCAAAATCGGGACCCACCTATCTCCCTTGGGACACGCGCGCGCGAGATGGAGTAGGGGAAGGAGTTCGACTCCTTCCTCTATTAGAAGTCCAAGGAATAAGTTAGATTTTTCTGATTGAGTTTTGATTTGATTGGGAATGAATCTAGACTTGAAATTTGTTTCCTAGTGCGATAAGAATTAGATTCTTATTCCTTTACGAAGTCTAATTGCTTATGCTTTAGGCTTCTATTGACTACTATATATAGTAGACTATTAGAGAGCTTTTGACATAGACTTTCATAAAGTTATTCTACCAGTTTTCTTAGAGAAAATAAAAGCTCTACCATTCCTCTATAAGCCACGCGCGCCGCCACCTACCGGAGGAAAACCGCCGCCCCATCTTCTTGGTCACACAAAGAATATCATAGCATTCTTCCAATAGGCTGTTCATCCGTGGATACCAAGGTTGAGGTTCTAGGAGCTGGAAACTAACTTTTATTGTCTTGCAGATAATCAAAGTATTGCAGATATCTTCGACTTCGACGAAGGAGAAGATACACCGGATTATTACGAAGACTTGGAAGCTGTTCTTGCTTTTAGAGTACGGTAAGTCTTCTAATTGACGTGTTTAAATATATACGGCATATACATAATCAATTAACCTGCATGTTAAGAAATTTTTTGAAATTCCGCTGCGTACCCTAGGGGTAACTCTGACCGTATTTTCTTACAGATGAACCAATGAGCATCCTATACTTGTGTTGATCTACACTTTTGTCTTCTTTAGTATAGCCCAATTTGGTGCCAACACTCATACGGATCTTTTCAGGTTTCTCTTCCTCTTTGATCCTGAACTTTATGAGCATTTCCTTCGCATACTTTGCTTGATTTATGAATATTCCATCTTTGAGTTGCTTGACTAGCAATCCTAGGAAATAATTCAATTTTCCCATCATGCTCATTTCGAACTTGTTAGTCATGAGCTTGAAAAAATCATCACAAAGTTTCTTGTCCTTAGATCCAAAAATTATGTCATCCACATAAATCTGGACTAAGAGTATTTTACCATCATGGTTCATGGTAAATAAGGTTTTATCAACTTCACCCATCTTGAAACCATTATCTAGCAAGAACTTAGCCAAGGTATCATACCAAGCTCTAGGTGCTTGCTTTAGACCATATACAACTTTCTGAAGCTTGTATACCATCTTGGTTTCTGAGGGAAGTTCAAAGTCAGGGGTTGTTCTAGATAGACTTCTTCAGCAAGTTCACCATTTAGGAATGCACTTTTAACATCCATTTGGTAAACTATAAAGTCATTATGAGCAGAAAAGGCTAAGAAAAGTCTAATTGCATCCAATCTTGCAACTGGTGCATAAGACTCATCATAGTCCAATCCTTCAGTATGACAATAACCTTGAGCAACTAATCGTACTTTATCCTTGTTACTTCACCAGGCTCGCTCAGCTTGTTTCTGAATACCCACTTAGTACCAATTGTTTTTTTCCTTCAGCAGTACAAGTTTCCAGACTTTGTTCCTTTCAAATTGATCTAGTTCTTCTTGCATTGCCTTGATCCATTCAGAATGCTTTAAAACTTCTTCTATGGTTTTGGGTTCAATATCTGAAACAAAGCAAGAGAACAAAGCTTCTACCTCAACAGCTATTGCTTCTTCAGCAAGTTCATGGTTGGTAGATACTTTGGATCTAGTCACTTGGAGTTTGTCAATATCACCAATCATATCCTTAGAGGGATGATCTTTAATCCATTTTTTAACAGGTTTTCTGCTTTTAGGACCTGGATATGTTTGCGTTTCAGCATGTGACTCTTCAGCATGTACTTGTTCAGTACTACTAGTATCTTGTTGTGTCTCTACTGATATGGGTTCATCAGCAACTACTTGTTCAGTATTGTTGGTTTGAGGTAACTCGTCAGTAAGCACAGGGGGTTGCATAGTTTCAGCAACATCTGGAGCAACTGCATCTTTAGCCGGGAATTCATTATCATGAACTACATTTATCTTGACTTGACTTGGTGTTGGAGTGTCATTGTCAGAATCATCATTAAGTTCAATGAGTTTGACATTTCCATCTTTGGATTCAATTCTTTTCTCATGTATGAGTAGCTTCTTCATACATTCTGATATTTCTTCTTCAACAGGAACTCCTTGTGTCTTTTCATAGAATACAACATGCACCGATTCTTCAATCTTTTGTGCCTTTTTGTTGTAAACTCTATAAGCTTTGCTATGCAAGGAGTAACCAAGAAATATCACTTCATCTTCCTTTGGTTGAAATGTTCTTAAATATTCTCTACCATTGTTAATTAAGAACAAAGCATTTGCAACAAAATACTCTTAGATGAGTGATGTTAGGAGGTCTTCCAACAAATAGCTCATAGGGAGTTTTGTTGTATTCCTTAGTTATCAAGCATCTATTTTGAGTATAGCAGGCAGTGTTAATTGCTTCAACCCAATAAGCTTCATTTATTTCAGTGTCAGCAAGCATGCTTCTAGTTGCTTCCTTAAGGGTACGATTTTTCCTTTCAGCAACACCATTTTGTTGAGGTGTTCTCACTGAGGATAACTGATGTTGTATGCCTTTAGAAGTGCAATACTCAGTTATGTACTGGTTACAAACTCAGTACCATGGTCTGTTCTGATGAACTTTACCTTGTCATTTTTCATGACTTCGAGCTTGTTCAGCAAGTTAGGTATTTCAGACTTTTGTTTGATGAAAATTACCCAAGTGAACCTTGAATAATCATCCACCACCACCAGACCATACTTCTTGCCAGTATAGCTTGTTGAAGAAGATTCGAACAAGTCCATGTGCAAGAGTTGTAAAGGTTTTGTAGTTGACGGTACTGCCTTGTTCTTGAAAGAAGTTTTGGTTTGCTTACCTTGCTGACATGCAGTGCAAACACCATCCTTCATAAAAGTAACCTTAGGTAATCCAACTACAAGTGCCTTTTTAGACAGCTTATTCAACGTCTTGAAGTTTAGGTGACTAGTTCTTTTATGCCATAACCATGTTTTTTCAGCAAGGCATTCATGTTCTGAGATCAGGCATTTTTCAATGATTGCTAAAGACCAATCTATAGTGTATAAACCTCCAGATCTTCTAGCAACCATGATTGTCTTCTTTGTCTCAAAGTCAATAAGTTTACATTCATCACTTTTGATTTTGATGAAGTAACCTTTGTCAGCAAACTCACTCATGCTGAAAAGGTTGAACTTAAGATTTTTGACATGAAGAACTCCTGTTATAGTAATGCACCCTAACTTCACATCACCATAGCCTTTAGTAGAACCAAAGCCTCCACCAGAAAACCTTATTGTTGGACCTTTAGACCCGTCTATAGTTTATAAGGTTTTTCTTATTGCCCGTCATGTGCTTTCCGCAGCCACTGTCAAAGTACCAAATTGCATTGTTTGTCTCCGTGGCTGAAGTCTGCACAATCAAGAGCAAACAAGTTAATTATCCAAGATTGAATGTCCATTAACATGTTTAAGAAAACGTCCAGTGGAAACCCAAGTCTTGACTTTTTCAATCTTGACTTGTTTTCTACTTGCTAAGGAACTAGATGGTTTGACACCAAAAGACTTTTGAACATTTCTGGTCAAGTCCACTTTCTGGTGTGGTGTCTTGTTTGGTTGACCCTTTTGTTGAATATACTTATCAGTAAGTTCTTTTCTAGCAAGGTTCCTTCTAGTCCTAGCATTTTGAGTATTGTTAGTACTCTTAGGCTTGGATTTGTTCATCTCTTTGAAGTATCTTTGCTGACTCTGCTTATACTCGTGGAATAGTTGATTTTGCCTGTTCTTGTAACCAAGTCCACTTCTCGGAGTATGCTGAATCTTTGTCTCAGCAACCTTACTTGATTCAGGTTTGTCAGCAAAGGTCTTTTGATTACTTTTGTTAGTAATCTTTCCTTTAGGCTTAACAAATTGCTTTTCAACAACTTGTTTGGCGGATTGCTTTTCAGCATCTTTTTTCTGATCAGATTGCTTTTCAGCAACCCTTTTTTGTCCAAATTGCTCTTCAGCGATTTGTTTACCTTGTAAAGTATTGTTACTTTGAGTAGCAACAGCGGGCTTCGTGATCATAGGTACTTGATTGCTTATTTCAGCAACCTTAGATTGACCAATTTGATAGAGTTCTTGTTGACCACTATCAGTAGCACGAACAAAGGTTATTGGTGATTTGTCTTTACTCAAGAGTATCACATCATCACCTTCATAAATAGCACCTAAACATTCCTTTTGAGATGGATCTCTCAGATAAGAATTTAGTCCAGTTAGCGTGTTACTAGCGTTTGCATAAGATTAGAAATTGACTTTCATCTTTTTCATCTCTTGTATTTCAGCAAGTAACTTCAGAATTGAAGACTGGTATTCTTCCAGTTCTACTGCCATTTGAGCATTTCTCTCTGTAGCTTCAGCAATTAGCTTTTTAAGATGCAATATTTCAGCATCTTTCTTTTCTGACTCAGCGCTTTGCACAATGTACTTTTCAGTAGTTTGCTTAGTCAGAAGTTCAGCATTTTGTAGTTTCTCTTGCTGTTTGCTCAGAGTTTTCTCAAATCTTTCGATTTCTCCTTGAATTCTATCAAGATCAATCTCATCTTCACTTTCTGAACCAGAGTCAGAGGTAGGATAAATTACCTGATCGACCATGAGGCAGAACTCGTAATTTAACACATCTGAGTAAGCTTCCATGGCAATTCCACAAACTTCTTTGCCTATCTCCACGTCCAATGTAGCTTACTCTTCTTCAGTGTCTGAACTTTCTACCTCACTGTCTTCAGAGCTTGTTTCAATGCAAAGAGCATCGATTTTTGCTTGAAGCTTCTTCTTTTCTTCAGCAATCAAAGCCTTCTTGAACTTCTTCTTCTTTTCAGCAGACTTCCCTTTCAACAAAGGACAGTTTTCTTTGAAGTGTCAGTCTTTTTGCAATAAAAGCAAAGATGATTGCCAACTGCTGGTTCTTCAGAAGAATTTGCTTGCTGAGCTTGCTTGTTCAGCGAGCTGGCGTCATTCTTGTACTTATGGTAACTGTTACCAAGATGCATTTTCAGCTTCTCTTTTGCTTTTCGCCTTTCAAGTTCCTTACTGATGAACTTCTTCATGTTTCTAACTACAAGAGCATTTTCATCAGCAGGTTCTTTGTCACTCTTCTTTTCAGAAGGTGAAGGCTTGGCAGCAAGAGCAATGTTTTGCGATTTTTCAGCAAACACACTTTCTCTTTGCTTTGTCTCATAATCGACAGTAGCAAGGTGAGAGAACAACTCAGTTGGAGTGATGTCTGGCATTCCTTTATTGTAGTAGAAGTTCTGAGTGTGGATCCATTCTTGATTCAAACTTCTGATAATGGTTTTCACCTTCTCAGAATCTGAATAAAAGTTTCCAACACCTAAGGCAGCCATTTCACTCACAAGAGTTGTGAATCTGAAATCCAAGTCTTCCAGTGACTCAGTGGCACCTTGTTTGAAGTTTTGAAACTTCAACTTTAGCATTTCGAGTTTGTTTTCCTTGGTTTTGTCGGATCCAACACAAAGATCTTGAACCATTTTCCAAACTTCCTTAGCAGTTTTGGCACCCCATAGTTTGCATTGTATAGTGTCTAGAGTAGATCGTATGATGATGTTCTTTGTTTGGCCATCAAGACGGAATCTTTTGGCTTCATCAAAAGTCCATTCCTCTCTTGGTTTTGGTACGATTGAGTCGAGTGGTTCTCCTAAGTTAGTGATTCAATTCCATATCAATTACAATTAATTATTAATTGCAAAAGATCAATGATACAAGGAAATTATTGGCACAATATATACCTAAAATAGAAATTACGAGTATATAAAGTGTAGAACAAAAAAACAATTCTTCAACATTTCAGCGACATAACTTCTTTCATAGCATTCCGTTCTCTTCAATTCTTCCACCAAATTCACATCCAAGCAATGTATCAAAACAGGAAACAAAAGACCATTAATGGCGCAACATCGACCACCTGGAATGACATACCACTTCGTATCCCTACATATATTAAAAGAGAGTTTCATTATTTTCAATTAGCCTACTCTCAATTCTCTCTTTTCTATGTGGACTCATTTTTTTTCATCCTAACCAACTGTTGGTTGACATGTGACAAGGTTTACTCACCAAACAACCACTCATGTGTTGCCATGTGGCGGTTCAAATTTCTTTAATTCAATTAATAAAATAATTTACGTTGCATATGAGATTTGAACACATATGGGTTGTATAGAAGTCGAACAAAATTGTCACTCTTCTACAAACTATTTGTTGACCTTAATTCATGACATAACGTAGTTGTAGTTTAAAAATTAAATAGATCGAATCATTTCCAAATTTATAATTTATTTGCATCCAAAATTAATATTTACTTAAATAATACTCATCTGTTTTTTGTAGATTCTTTACGTATTCCTTTTTCGTCCGTTTTTTAGATTCTTTACGTTTCCATTGTTGACAGCTTTCTATCTCACAACTTTATTGTGGGTCCTGCCACTAAACCAAACACTACACTCATCATACCAACCTCCTAAAAAACCGTTCCAAAAGCAAACGTAAAGAATCTAAAAAAGACATATGAGTATTAATTACTCCTAAAACAAATTATTCATTTAATTTTTAATTAATAAATAGTTAAAAAAAATTAAACTAATTAATTTAATCAATTAATAATTATTAATTTATTTATTCATTTAATTTATAATTCATTTATTATCCACAAATAATTACCATAAAGTTGTCACCCAAATTGGATTCAATTTTGAAATTTATTATTATTAATTTTTTGAAAATAAAGCCTAAAAGCTCCCATTTCAATTTTGAAATTCAAAATTCAGATATGGAATTGTGCGCCATTTAGATCTGAATACAAATTCAGTTTTTTTTTTAACGAGTTAAAAATTAAGACAATCAAATAATAATTATTAAATTGGTTATTCTTTTAATTTTTAATTAATATATTATTGAGAAATAATTCTTAAAAAAATAGGCACCCATTTGGATTCCGAAATATAACGTAATAGCACCCATCTAAATTTGAATTTGAAATTCAACTTGAAATATTGAAATGGGCACACATTTATCTGAATTTGAATTTAAAATTTAAAATTTTACCTTTAATTGAATATGATTTACAAAAGTTACCTATTTATTACAAACAAATCACACAAGATAAGGAAGTTAATGATACAATATTTCTTCTAAATAAATTTACATATATAAATAGCCCTAAACAGATACAATTCTTCATTCAATTTGACCACTTCATTTATTCCTAATCAATTTGTTTTCTTCGCTTCTTCCATCCATTTCCAAGCCAAAAATATGCATCAAAAGACCAATATGTAATAGACTAGCATGAACTCCATATCCATGAGCCGAAACACTAAGCCACTAACCTGGAACGACATATCATTTCGTATTAGATTGAAGATAATGCACCTGGTGGCCATCAACAGTATTGCTGACAGCCGAACAATTATGCAGTGGTAAGATAAAAAATTTCCCATCAATTTGTCTCATTCAAACTATTTGATTTTGACGTACTAATATATTTATGTTGTTTATTTTAGATGTAAGGACTTTCTGTCCATTTTCAAAATGACCGAGTTTTTCACAAACATAAACTTAAGTTCTGTACCTAAGTAGAAATTTTTTGTTCTGAATTCCATCGAGCAACGCTTCTTACACAAGTGTAAATAGGCCAACAACCCCGAAATTTTCCACCGACAACTAATGGTAAACATAGTCATGTTTATTAGAAATTATGGTTTCTTTGTCAAATTCCAGAATACTAATCCGTCTTAAAATCATTTTTGCAGTTTGACGTGTTTGAATATCGAAACTTTGAACAGATTCACAACTTACTACACAAAATAACTACATTGGCCATCCAGATGCAACATATTGTTCAATGATTTTTAAAATTTTGTCAATTGACATTGAGCTTAGAGAATAAGGAAACTAAAAAATCAGCACTAGTTGAATTAACAAACTCACCAATTAGAATAGTCAAACTGGATCAATGGATGATTAATATGTGTCAAAAGGTTAACAATTTTCATGATGGTTTTCTATGGCAAAAAAGTGATCAAGTTAACAAGTTCTGCGAATTGCATCCCATTCCAGGACCATGGAAACGCTACATCATCGAGTATGAAGACTGTATGTGTGATTTCGAAATGGGCACCTACATGACATGGGGCTACTTTAACCATATTCTGCAGCTCCACCCATGATGTTTTGTTCTATTTTTTTTTTATCTCAATTTCGTGTTCATTTGAATACCCGTTTCGTTTTTCATACACTACAAGGAAACAACAATTTAGCGACGGACCGCATCCGTCGCTAAACACTACAAGAAATCAGGTAAATAGCGACGGATCATTAAATACGGACGAATTCCGTCGCTATTTAGCGACGGATAGCTAAAGGTAGCGACGGATAAGGACGAACTGCACTCTAAGCTCAGTTCGTGCCTCTAGAGACCCAATCCGGCTCCAGTTTAGCGACGAATAAGGTCTATCCGTCGCTATGTTGGCGACGGATAGACTTATCCGTCGCTAAACTGAGTTGACCAGAATTTGGTTTTGATTAAAAATATCTAAAAAAATAAGTAAATAAAAATATAGCGACGGATGAACTCATCCGTCGCTAAATTTTTATTTACAGATCGGGAAAGTCTTTCTTCTTCCCATTTCCCCCAAATCATATTCAAATCCCTATCCCTACCCGCCTCCACCATCCCCGCACTTCGAACGCCGCTGGTCCACCACCACCATACATCAACGCCGCACCACCACTACAGATCGACGCCATCACTACCAGCCTTGTCTTTCGTCCCACCACCACTGTCCGGTTGTCTTCTTGGCGTACAACCACCGTACCGCATTCCGCCACCACACCGCCATTCCACCGGATTTCTTCCTTTCCTTTATCATCTTCATTTGATATAGGTCAGTAACCCTTATTTCTCCAATTAAGTCTTTCTTTTTCTAGTATTGTTTAATTTCTCACTGTTATTGTCCCATCTAGAATTTTTCTTCAAATTGAAGTTAAGAACAAGGTTATCTTGTTTCCGAATGAAATGATGAAATAAAATCAATGTGGTACTATTCGAATTGAACAAGGTTAGATTATTTTTTAGATGAGCTTTAAGGCTTAAGGCTTTGTTTTTATTTGTGCTGTGTTGAAAGTAGTAGTAAAATTGGTAGTACTTGTGTTATGTTGGAAGTCATAATAAAATTGATAGTACTTGTGCTTTGGTTATAGTAGTAGCAGCCAAATTTAGATTAAATTCTGGTTAGTATCCGTAATTTAAAATTTTGATAGTTTTGTACTTTGGTTATAGTAGTAGCAGTCAAATTTAGATTAAATTCTGGATAAACTCAATTGATAAATGAATTATATTTAATTACATTAAAATTTGGTTTAAATCAGATTAATTAGATTAAAATTTTAAAATGATGGATTAAATTAGATTAATTAGATCAAATTATGTATTAAATTAGATTTTTAAATGTAGGCTATGTATCCTTGCATATTTTGGTCTTTCACATATGCATTTTGCAGCTTCATTTGGATCTGTAAATCATAAATTTACAGCATAAAGTAAAGCATAAAGTCCAGTGTCGTTTCTTATCAGTGTATACTCAAAATCCATTTATTGTTTCTTACGGTTGTTCTTAAACGTGCAGATCATGCCGAGGCCAAAGAAACCGGAGAAGCTGTTGGCGGCCAGCAGCCGTAGCTACGCCGAGCCAAGCTCGCCATTCCGCACCCCTAGTAGTCATCCGGAGTAGGGGGGACCTCCGCGACTCATGTCAGCGAGACCCAGTCCCCTGGCCCCCGTTCTAGCAGTAGTGCATGGTCTACTGGCCCAGACGTGTTTGCTAACCTGTCGGATGATGGGTACAGGGGGAGGTGTACAGGGCAGGTGAGTGGGTGAATGGCAAGCTCGTCGTCTGGCCCATGCCTGGGCATGTGTAAGTTATTTAGTTGGATTAATTTGTGTTTGGTATTGTATGTTTTATTTAGTTGGATTAATTTGTGTATGTTATTGCAACAGGATGATGCCGAGGGAGGCTGCAAAGTTCATCCGCAAGGAATTCACGAAGAAAGTGGATCTCCCACTACTTGGAGTCCAGTGGCATACTTTTACTCCGGAGCGGAAGGCGGAGATTTGGAATGTTCTGTAGGTTAGTAATCTTTTTTCTTCTCTTATGGTTTAAGTGGTATGTTCTCAATTACTTGGGTGATATGTTAGTCACCGTGTGTTAGTTGAAATAGGACAATGTGCAATTGTTTGGGTGATATGTTAGTCACCGTGTGTTAGTTGATATAGGACAATGTGCAATTGTTTGGGTGATATGTTAGTCACCGTGTGTTAGTTGAAAATAGGACAATGTGCAATTGTTTGGGTGATATGTTAGTCACCATGTTATATATATGTTAGTCTGAATTTTGTATACTTTCTGAAATATAGGAGAAATTATTCCTCCCTAACAAGTTCAAGTCGGAGTTGTGGTATGCCTTCGAACATGAAGGCTCCGAAGCCTTCCGGAAGAAGGTCGCCAAGATCAAGGCATCGGGAAAGAAGCCGGGGTGGATTGGGGAGGAGGAGTGGCCCCTATGGAAGCAGTATTGGGCGGAGAACCTTCAAGCCCAGAAGTTGTCGGAGCAGAACACGGAGAACCGGTCCCATAATCCACCAGATGGGACAGGCTCGGTGAAGCATCGACTGGGTTCGAAATCCCAATTGGCGCGCCACCTGGACACGGTAAGTTACGTACTTTGTTATAGTTTCTTTTTCTTTCATAAGTCTTATTTCAATTCAATCATTACTTTATTAATTTATATATATTTGATGAAGATATCGGAGGGGAGGGAGCAAACCATGTGGGAGCACTTCTGTGAGGCTCGCGGGGAGCTGGATAAGGATGGCAAGATGATCTTCCCGGCTGATAGGGCCAAAACAATCGCGGTAAGTTTTATATTTTTTCGATTCCTAAGCTTCTTGTTGAATTATTTGATTCTTCGATCAATAACGTACTAATTAAATCTTAATTGTTTTTTTGAATCTTCAGGCGGAGTTCCTGGCCAGGACTGAGAACCTTGATCTCACGGCCGAGGAGGAGAACGCCATCTATCTCGAGATCGTGAATCTCGATGATAAGGGGCGTGTCTTCGGCATGGACAACCTCTCGCAGGCGATAGCGGAGACGGTGATAGAGGGTGGCTCCTCCTCCAGCTCCTCCAAGCGCCGAAGGGGACAAGCCGATGTGCCTCCCGAGTTCCTCCAGGAGCAGCAGCAGCTGAAGGCGACTGTCCATCGGTTGAGGACAGAGCAGGACAGGATGAGGCATGGATTCAAGAGATCCATCGAGTGGCTCATGGAGCAGTATGCCCCCCTCCCCCGGTGGAGCGGACACCTCCCGACTTCTTCATGTTCGATGCCGATGCCGATGCCCCCCCAGATACTCAGCAGTAGTTTTCTTTTTTTTATTTTTTGAACAATTTTTTTCTATTTCAAACAATTTTTTTTCATGTTCCTTTAATTTGCTTAGGACAATTAGTACTTTCATTTTATTAATGCTTAGAACAAATTTTATTTTTGTATATAATGTTTAGTTACGAAAATATTTATGTATTTGCGGTGCACAACTACCAAAAAAAAATTAAAATACAATAAATAAATAAACAAATAAAAAAAATTCCAGACTAGTTAGCGACGGATAAAACCATCCGTCGCCATATTTTAGAGTTGGATCAATTATCCGTCTCAAGTTTGGTCAACGATGAAAATAGCGACATATACATTTATCCATCGCTAAATATAGGGACGGATGACATCATCCGTCGCTTTTTGAGTTAGCGAAGCCACTTTTCGCGACGTCCTATTTAGCGACGGACTATCCGTCGTTAATGGCATTTAGCGACGGATCAAATCCGTCGCTATATTCGGTTTTTCTTGTAGTGAAAGGGCGCGATCCGTCGCTATTTCCTCTTAGTGAAGGATCAGGACGTCGCAAAAAGTAGCGTCGCTAAATCATTTGGAGACAGATGAGTTTATCTGTCTCAAAAGTTAGCGACAAATAAATTTATTCGTCGCAAAATTAGCGTTGACCGGGCAGCCCATGATTTTTGCTATGTAGCGATGGATAAGCTTATCCGTCTCTAAATTTGATTTTTTTTAAAATTAAATTTTTATTTTTTTAATTTCTTCAATTAACCTACAATACAATAAAATATTAAAATATAATTTTTTTTAGTGCAATAAGGGTGATGCGAGAATCGAACTCACGACCTCTCGCGTTGAGCGAGAGTCATACCACTAGACCAAACATCCATTTTTCTTATACTTTAGGATAATTTTCATACATACCCCCTGTTAGTTTCATCAATTACGAATCTTTCCCTGTTAGTTTAACAATAACATATTTTCCATCGTTAGTGAAAAACAATTACATCTAGCCCCATGACCTTAACTTTTGGCGAATTAAGGCCTGAAAATGACAAATTTGTCCTCATTCAAAATTCAGATTTCATCAACACCCAAACACAACCAACATTCCTTTATTGCACATTTGACTCTAAAATTCCTTATTTTACAAAATTAACCTACATGATTTTTTACATTTCAAATTCATCCAAAATATTATTATAAACAAGTCCCTACGCATTTTATATCACAATACCAGCCCCAAAACTATTAAAACAAAAAAAAGTAATAATAATAATGCCAAAAACTAATCAAAATTAAAAAAAACAAAAAAAAAAGAAAAAAAAGGGTGATCGGAGCTACAGTAGCTCCGATCGGAACTTCGACTAGAGCTGGCAGCTCTAGTCGGAGCTATTTACAGCTCCGATTGGGGCTGAAACAGGCCCAGTCGAAGCCGTAAAACAGTTCCTGCGGAGCTGTTACAAATGGCAGCTCCGGTTGGACAACTACCGGAATTTATTCCGGTACCGGAGGTTAGATCTTGAAGAAGAAGAAGATTAATGGAAAAAAAATGGAAAATAAAAAAATATGTAGAAAAAAGAAAAAGAAAAAGATAAATGAAAAAAGAAAATTGTAAAAGAATAATATTGGTAAGGGCATGTTTGGGGAGATAATAAAATGTTAAGATTTGTAAGTTGCTCAATATTTTTTGGTAAATGGAATTAAATGTAATTGTTGAACTACGAGGGACAGTGGGGTAATTTATGAAATTTTCCCTATACTTTATTTATGGATAATGAAAATAATCAAGAAAACTATGAGATATCCAGAGGTTTAAATAACAAAAGGAGCATGTAGAGTAATAAAAAGCATACAAGTAATAGTTAGTCATGTAATATAATTGAAGGACATGACAAAGATGAAGGTATCAAAACATATTCAGCACAAGGGAGATGCCATCATTTGGCACAAGTAGAAATTAAACTACTGATTACAAGTGTACGAATTCCCCAGAAGAAACAGAATTCTACAGATTGGGATCTGCAATATAGAAGGATCAAAACTTAACCTCTCATCTGATGTGTGAAAGATCCGTATAACTGTACCGATGCAAATCTGGTGTGCCTTCTTTCTTCGACCACTCTCATTCCTAGAGCCCCCCTAAAATGAGCAAATAACACAAATTCATCAACTGTGCCATTCTAGAATTATTCAGAAGAACTAAAGAAACAGGAAAAATAATATTATGAAGTTAAAGAAAGATACCCAATCTAGGAGCTCTGTTCATATAGACCTTGAAACAAAACAAAAAAGAAAAAAGAAGTCATTACATACAAGTATAGTATCAATGAATTAACTCACTCAGAGAATGAAACAGGACAGCTCCGAGTCTCAGACAATGTCATCATCATATATACCGGTGAAATACATAACATAGGAAGTGTAACCTTTTAATGCGCAGCACAACAATAAAAAAATAAAATATAATAAAAACAAGAAAGTGTTGGAAGGTATCCTTTCCATCTTGGAAATTCACCGAATCTCAGTAGAGCCCATAAACGTTCAGAAGATAACCTTGATCCTCAATTTCCAATTCCTTCCAATAAGGTCAAAATTATCTATTTCCACACCACTCTACATACATCCACCAGTTCAAAATATAATTCATCAAACACAAAAATCAAGTACGTAAGTACACAAGAAAACGTATAAAATTCAATAGGTACAATACATGTATAAAAGTATACAAGATCAACAACAACAGACCGAATACTAATATTAAATTCAAGCTAATTAATTGAAAATTTGAAAAAATTAAAATAATTCCAAAAACTTAGTGGTTAGAGAACATACCTCTTAAATTGTAGAGATGAAGGTGAAGGAGGATGAGCCGGAGGCCGGTGGTGGTGGGAGGCAACGCGGCGGCGTTGGTGGAAGGCAGTGCTGGTGGTGGTGGTTGTGATGTTGAAGTCGATCCGGTGGTGGTGTGCGACGGTTGGTTGGGGCAGAGGTGGAGGAGATGATGGAATAGATAGAGAGAGAAAATGGGAAGTGATGAATTGATCAGATCTGATCTTATCTTCTTTTGTTTTTCTATGTTAGCGACGGATAATCACCGATCCGTCGCTAAAACATATACATATTTTTTATTTTTAAATCTAGCCAACTAATTTAGAGACGGGTAGATTTATCCGTCTCTAATTTAGAGACGTATAATCTATCCGTCTCTAAATTAGAGACGGATGAATTTATCCGTCTCTAAATACCAGTCAGACTGGTATCCATCGCCAAAATCACCGATCCATCGCTATTTAGAGACGAACCGCTTCCGTTTCTATTTGGTTGTTTTCTTGTAGTGATATATATTGCATTTTCCAGTTCTGTTTTGAATACCGAATTACACCTTGGATGAAAAGTTCCATTTTTCTAATGATTTTGTTACCCGCATTTCTGTCTTTTTTTTTTTTAATACCATCATAATTGTAGTGAAAATATTTACTTTTATTAATACATAAATTTAGAGTTTGAAAATCCGTTAGTTCACAAATTTAGCTCGCAACAAAAGATATGCATTAGCATCCATATACATAAATATTTAAACTAAAGTTGGCTAGATTTCTACATAATTAAAGTTGGACCAGATTTAAGTTAATGTGTACAATTCATGTATATATAGCTTGCACATATTTATACATAAAATTCAACAAACAAGTGTAAAATTCACATAAATAAAGTTGTGACATATTTATACATAAAAGTCACGTAACATTTAAAAGTAATGTTCAATTTAAAACTCAGCCAGATTTCTACATTAACAAAAATAATTTAATTTAGTCTATTCTTCTTTTTTATATTGTTCGTCTACAAGAAGTTTAATTTGTAACCTTCGGGGACAGTATTTTCTTTAGTTTTATATTGTTCATCTGCAAGTAGTTTGCAACCTGAGGGGACAGTCTTTTCGTCTCTTTTATACTGTTCGTAGTGTGCAACCTGCGGGGACAATCTCTTCTTCTGTTTTACATTGTTCGTTTACATGTAGTTTGTAACCTGCGGGGACAATCTCTTTTTCTGTTTTACATTGTTCGTTTACATGTAGTTTGCAACCTACGGGGACAGTCTCAACTCTTCTTCTCTTTTATATTATTCGTTTACAAGTAGTTTGCAACTTGCGGGACAACATCTTCTTATGTTTTATAATGTTCGTTTACATTTAGTTTGCAACCTGTGGGGACAGTCTCTTCTTCTGTTTTATATTGTTCGTTTACATGTAGTTTGCAACCTGCGGGAACAGTCTATTATTCTGTTTTAAATGGTTTGTTGTACTTTGATTTAGTTATAATTTATATTCCTGTATTTCGCTTATATAATTGAATTTATGACTATCGGATTTCACCGGTACCCTCCTCCCCCCTCCTCTCTCAGAAAAACACAATGATTTTGTTGTAATTTTTGTTTTGGTTTGTAGCGTTTGTAAAATTAGTTTGGATCAATTTTTATACATAGAAATTATGTCCTTTTTAGTTACGGTCAACTGGATGTGACGTTCTCTAGGGTCACGAACAATAAATTGTTTAAAAGTACTCTCCTCCTCCTCGCCTCCCCTTCCCTCTAATGGAACGAGAATTGTTGTGTACTCTTTTTTTCTTTGAAGCATTTAACATTAATTTGGATCGAGTTTTCATTATATATAAATTGACTTCTTTTATAAATATTTATTTAACATAACATATATACATTCCGCGGCAACGTCACGGGGAACTTTTGGCTTTCGTTTCTGCTTAAGGTCGCATGTCCTATTATGCTTCTTACACTACAAAAAATCTTCTTTTTAGCCACGGATCTATCCGTGGCTAAAAAGACCAATTCGTGGCTAAAATGTCTTAGCCACAGATAGATCCGTTGCTAATAAGGCCGTGGCCATTTTTGGCGTAGCAACTTCTTAGCCATGAATACTATTCGTGGCTAAAAAGTAGCCGCGTTTTGGCCTTTTAGCTACGGATAGACCCCTCCCCGAGCCAAATCCGGGCTTTGGGCTTTACCACAGATAGATTCTATCCGTTAGAGCTGTTGTATTTAATAAATGGAAAAGGAAAAAGATGTTGCGACGGGTAGATTTTTTCCGTGGGTATATTTAGAAATGAATTTGTTTGTATCCGTGGATATTTTTTTA
The DNA here is from genome assembly GCA_028274465.1 of Plantago ovata. Taxonomy (NCBI): domain Eukaryota; kingdom Viridiplantae; phylum Streptophyta; class Magnoliopsida; order Lamiales; family Plantaginaceae; genus Plantago; species Plantago ovata. Next base: position 13,022,135 of record CM051458.1, read on the forward strand.
TTTTTAATTTATTATACGACTACTAATATTGTTCGTTTTGTGTTTTTGATTAGAATATGTACTTGATGATAATTGTACATTTAATTATATGAAAGTTATACGAAAATCATTTGAATATACAAAATAGAAATCGTAAAAAAAGAAAGCAAGTAATGTACGTACGATAATAAGAAAAAAAATGTACGAATATATAAACTCCGTGCCTGACCCAGAAGTAGGCGGCGTACCTATTGGTGTTAAAATATGTCTAGTCCGCATTTACGAATTAGAGCGGTCTAAGAACGAGACAAGGCTTTAAGTACCGTCCCTCGAGGGGCTCGACCACACCCAGGTCTGTCACTTGAGTGTGGATCGACCAGCATATGGTCCGACCACCCTCAAGGAGCTCGTCCTCGAGATGGCTCATTACCAAGATGAGGTTGACTACAGTGTAGAGCGAGGAGCATCTCTAGGGCACGAGGAGGACCTTACGTCAAGGTGACACCCTCCAAAGGAGACCAGACATAGCACTACCATGAGTATCAGAGGAAGGCACGAGGACCCAGGTCGACCACCCCTGGTCGGTCCCTGAGGGGTCCGCCTTCCAGAATATTCCATGAGACCTGAAAAGTCAATAGTACCCTCCAAACCCTAGTCAAGATGTTTGGGTCAAAGCCCATGGACCTCCTTAATGTGCTTGGGACAAAGGAGGCTTCTATCTCAACCGGACACTTGTCACGATCCTACATAAAGTGGCAATAAAATACTACAAGTATATATAAGGAATCTCATTCATAATCCCAAGGTAAGCAATCATAGCTCTCACCTACCACTCACCTACCACATTTACTACTCTTACGAGGGAAGCCCTTCAACTCCCTACACGTAAAGTCATCCCTCCGATCTGATCCTCGACAGATCGGGCACGTGGTACTAACCCCCTCCATCCAGTCTCTTTCAGGTACGAAGAAGCTACATGATGAATACCTGCATCTATCAGAGGAAGTCTACATAAAGAAGATCTAAGTAGTTTACTTTTGACGGTTTAGTACGAACTTAAGAGAAAGAACGAACTACTCTTCAACATTTGGCGGCGTTTGTGGGAATATGATCAAAAGGTCATTCCTTGCCCTACTGGTTGAGCCAAGATACTCTTCTCGAGATGCCTCCTAGAAGAATTGTTCGACTTGCCAACGCAGTACAAGAGAATCCTCCTCGTCCAAGGGGCCGCCCCCTATAAATGGCCAAGGAGGATGAAGGGTAGCTGCTTCAAGGGCACCTAGAAATAACAATGTTGAAATGAATCAAGATATGATGGAGGGGGCATTCACTAATGTCACGGGCTCCCGAGAAGAAAGGTCTGGAGAGAACCATCCCCAAGGCATCCCGACTGAAAGTGCTTATGGGGCTCTAAGGGTTACAAATAATGTTGCGCCAAGAGGACATCGTCCTCATGTAGTAGTGAATCCTCCTCAGCCAGCCGCATTGAACTTCACCCTTCCCAACGGACGAGTAGTCCGACCATCAGACTATGGGATGGGCGAAGCTCAATACGGCTTGTTCCTTCTCACTATACAAGGATACGTGGGAGAGAATGAGGCTGCAAGGGTTGAAGCAGAACTCCAAGCTCGAGGAATACAACAAACCCAAGTACAGGAGCAACCTCATGAGAATTTTCCCATACCTCGTCAATCCCAACCAAGAGCACCTCCAGTTCAAGATGAGGCACATTCAAGAGCCAACACAAGGCCAATCCAATCTAGACTTGGACCTTCAAGAGTTCAATCTAGATGAGTACCACAAGGTGCTCCTGATGATTTGAGAGATCTGATTGATAGGAGGATACGCGCGTCAATGCAAAATGTCGCTCCTCAATAAAACCAAGCTCAAGTGGTCGCTACTCCACCCACTCTCCCAAACCAAGTTACTCCCAACCAAGTAACTCCTCGGAATCAGCCCGAGGACAGTGGCGGAGAACAACACTTTGAGGACCGTAGCGGAGGTAACCCCCTTGATTGGGATCGACCCAATCACGGGCAGGAAGCTCACTTTGGAAGAACTCAAAAAGAGAAAGACCGCGCTTGAAGCCCAGATAGAAACCTTGAGAGGTGATGTGCAAGACAAAGAGCACGATCAAGATCCAAGCCCGTTATCCGATGAGATAAGGAGACATCATGCAAAGATCGAAAGAGGCTTCCCTACCTTCGAAAGCAATGACGGAACAAGTTGTCCGAAGGACTACTTGGTAAGATTTGGCACCAAAATGGATGCGTATGATCATGATTCGAAAACAAAGGCATTACTCTTCCCGGCTAACCTCTCAGGGGAAGCCATGAAATGGTGGTCGCGACTTCCTCAACGCTCAATCAAATCTTACAGAGAGCTCTGCCAAGCGTTTTCTAAGAGATTCGAGAAGGTCATGAACACTAAAAGAAGAGTGAGATATTTGGCCGAATCGTCAGAAGAATAATGAAGACTTGAGGGACTTCATCAACCGGTTTCATGAAGCATCCCTCCAAGTTGAGGATCACTCGATCAATGAAAGGAAGGAATACTTGTACGGTAACACTACCAATGTCAAGTTCCAAGAGGTGGTCTCAGCATCATGCGTCGATAGTGAAGCTCAATTGGCAAACGTTTGCAAGGATTTCCTCGAAGTGGAAGAATTCTGAAAAAGATCAACGTGAGAACCAACCCTCCAAAGGAAAAAGGGAAAGAAAATAAAGGGAGAAGGAATATCCTCCGAGGCAACAAAATCTTGGAAAGAAAAGGAGGGATCAAAAGCATGGTTTGTTCAAGGAAGGTCCTTCAAGGAATGAGTTTAGAGACAAGAGAACCCTCCGAGGTATAGCAACTACACAGACTTAAATAGGCCAAGATGCAACATCTTGAACTATATAGTCTCGAGGAAGCTAGACGTCTCATGGCCACCTCCAATCCAAAAAGTCGAAAGAACAAAAGTTCTGAGAAATTTCGCCAATTTCATAAAGGAAAGGGGCACACTTCCGACGAGTGCGTCGAGCTAAAAAACGAGATCGAGAGGAGGATTCGAAATGGACAGTTGGTCAACTATAATTGGAAGGAATAACCTCTAGCTATCCTCCCTCCACCGCCACAAGTGGGGATCGAGCACCACCCCCAGAGCAACCCTCATTATGACGATATTCATAATTTCAACAATTATGAGAACCGTCCCGTAAATAGAAGCATCTATACTCTTACAATTGCCGGAGGACCTGCGGGAGGCGACACCTGAAATCAAAGAGAGATCACAGCTGATAATCTCAAGATTAGAGATGTTAAGTATGCCCAAGTTGCGCAACCAGGAACCAATGTGATTTATTTTGATGATAGTGAACTCCCTCTGAGGCATGTCGGAGGAGGAAGCATCTACGACCCATGTGTCCCGCTAGTACTATCCCTCGATGTTCAATCTTACAACTTTGGAAGGATTCTAGTCGACACCGAATGTTCGGCTAACTTAATCTTCACGGGCACTTTGAAGAGGATGCATATGAACCCAAGGGAAGGTCTCAGAGAAGTAAAGAGTGTCCTGGTAGGATTTGGAGGAAAACCCATCATGCCCCTTGGAATGATCAACTTGACGGTCTCAATGGGAAGTGCTCCACGAAGAGTAACTCAACACGTCCCCTTCGTGGTCGTAGATATGCCCTTTGAATACTTTGAGGTCTTGGGAAGACCTGTCCTCTCTCAATTCTAGTCGTAGTATCTACAGTCCACAACAAGTTGAAATTCCCCACTCCGTTGGGAATTGGATAAGAAAAGGGGAACATAAGAGAAGCATGGGAATGCTATAGTATGTCAGCAAAGTTCACTTCCAAGGTTGCCACTGGAGAGCCAAATCCGGGTCAATCGCTCGAGGAGCAACCCTTATCATCATGCTCCTTACCGTTTTTATACGGTTCGACGAGTGAAGAAGAGATCGAAAAAGCCAAGTCCATCACTTAGGCGAAGAAAAGCAATTCAAAAGAAAGAAAGAGACACCCTAGTAGGAGCTATTAAGGAGCTCGAAGAGTATCAAGTTATACCCCCAGTACCACCCTTTTCCAAAAGAAGAAATTTTTCGAAGAGAACAAGATCGAGGCATGAGAAACCCTCGAAGAAATCCAAATTGTCGAAGGAAGTGCCGACAAGGTCACCAAGATCGGTACCGAGATGACCACTAAAGTAAGAATGAAGCTCATTCAATGTTTGAGACACAACAATGACGTCTTCGCGTGGAGTACTGAGGACCTCAAGGGGATCGACCCAAGGGTCTCTGTTCACCGTCTGAACGTCGATCCATCAATCACCCACATTCAAGAAAAACGAAGAGACTTCAGTGCGGAAGATAATGCCATCATTGAAGCAGAGGTGCAAAGGTTACTCAAGGCCGTTCATATCAAACAAGTAAGATACTCCGACTGGGTTTGCAATATAGTCCTTGTAGAGAAAGGACCGGGCAAGTAGAGAATGTGCAACAACTTCACGAGGCTTAACAAGTTTTGCCCGAAGGATCCCTACCCACTACCCCGGATCGACCAGCTGGTCGACTCCATAGCAGGATGTGCCCTCTTGAGTTTCATGGATGTGTACCAGGGGTTCTACCAAGTCAAAATGGCCAAAGATGATATACCAAAGACCGCCTTCTTTGCAAATGGGAATGTCTACTGCTTCAACGTGATGCCCTTCGATCTCAAAAAAACCGGGGCAACCTACCAAAGGTTGGTCAACAAAATGTACAAGGAAGAATTGGGAAAAACGACGGAGGTATATGTTGACGACATGCTGGTCAAGAGTAAGACCGAGGAGCAACACTTAGGTTACCTGACGAAGTTCTTCTCTATCCTGAGGAAGTATGGCATGAAGCTCAATCCGGCAAAATGTACCTTTGGAGTCAAAGGAGAGAAGTTCCTCGGTTACATGGTAACGGAAAGAGGGATAAAAGCAAACCATGAAAAAATCAAGGCAATTCTCGACCTTCCTCAACCACAAACTATCAATGAGGTACAACAATTGGTAGGGAAGTCCATCGCGTTGAGCAGGTTTATCTCAAGATCCGCCGAGAAGAACCTTCCATTTTTCAAAGTTCTGCGAAAGAGCAACCACTTCGAGTGGACAAAGGAGTGCGAGGAAGCCTTCGAGAAACTCAAAGAGTATCTACTCTCCCCTCCACTCTTATCAAAACCCATGGAAGGAGAAGTACTTTACTTGTACTTGGCTGCAACAGGGGAAGCCATTAGCTCGGTCTTGGTAAGGATCTAAGGGAACAACCATTTGCCTATCTACTACTTGAGCAAAGTACTTGCCGGAGCAAAGACGCGTTACATGGATATCGAGAGGCTATCCTTTGCTCTCATCTACATAACAAGGAGACTAAAGCCTTACTCCGGAGCTCATAAGGTTGTGGTTTTGACGAAGCAGCCTCTCAAGCAAGTCCTTGGGAAACCAGAATACTCAGGAAGGTTAGCAAGTTGGGCAATCGAGTTGAGCGAGTATGACATCGACTACCAAGCCCCATTGGCCAAGAAAGCCCAAGTTATTGCCGACTTCCTAGTAGAGTATCCCTCCAAGGAAGTGTCAGAGGAAATCCCTCCAGAAAGCCAGAATGTCATAATGATGACCTAGGAGCGACCACGGCAGAGTTAGGCGATGCAAGCCTTAGACGATTCTTTGGAAGAACTTAAAGAGATGTCGCAAACAAAGAGAAAAAGACATGAAGTGTTCCTTGTAGAAAAAATCGAGGAGCCTAAGGTTAAGGAGACCGTCTCTTCAAAACCTAAAGAGCTCGCCGACCATGGAGATGTTTGGATTCTTCATGTTGATGGATCTTCCTCGGGAAAAAATGGCGGAATAGGAATCTATTTCAAAAACCTAGGAGGGGCGGAGCTCGAGTACGCTGTTACTCTAAGCTTCCCGGTCTCCAATAATGAAGCCGAGTATAAATCCATCCTCATAGCTCTACGCATGGGAAAAGCACTTGAAGTGAAGAAGCTCCACATCTTAAATGATTCTCAATTGGTCGAGAAGAAAATCTCCGGAAAGTTCAAAACAGAGAAGGATTCACTAGCCGAATACAAGAACACCATCACCGAAGAAATCCAAAAGTTTGAAAGTTGTGAGATTGACAAATTCTCAAGAGATCTCAATCAAAGAGAGGATGCCCTATCAAAATACGCTTCAGCCTCCGGAGGAGTGGACAACCGGAATGTGATACTCATAAAAATCAACGCGTCATCCCTCTGGTCATCAAAGCCAACTGTCTTGGTCGTTGATACTCAACCAAGTTGGATGCAAGGGATTGCTACTTATCTCATGCATGGTAGCCTTCCTCGTGCATGACAAAGCTGAAGCACGAAGAATCAAAGGAAAAGCTGGCCGCTACATCATACAAGGAGACCACTTGTATAAGAGATCCTTTGAGTACATCTACTTGAGATGTGTAGCTGAGCAAGAAGTGCAAAAAGTTTTAGGAGAAATGCACCAAGGAAGTTGCGGGGACAATACTGGAGGGAGAACCCTTGCACAAAAAGTTATCCGCCAGGGCTACTACTGGCCAACTGTTCGTGAGGATGCTGCAAGGACAATCATACCGCGAGGATGTTCGATCTAGAGACGCTAGATGAAGCGAGAAGCACTGCTTTAGCTTACATCTTGAGGTACCAAGCATTGATCGCGAGAGCCTACAACAAGAGTGTGAAAAAGAGAGACTTTCAAGTAGGATACCTAGTACTCCGAAGAGCAGACATCCTGGGCAAAGTTGGGAAGATGCAACCCAACTAGGAAGGCCCCTACAAAATTGGTGAAGCAAGGTCCAATGGAAGCTACCGTCTCCAAGATATGGAAGGGAGAGTGCTAAAGAACCCTTGGAACACCTCCAACCTTCAGAGGTTCTATGCCTGAGAAGTATGAGAAACAAGGTGAAGTTTATTGAAGTGCTCATGTGAAAGGCCCCCTACTTTTGGATCAAGAAGAATTCCTCACAAGCTTGTGTGAGAGGCACCCTCCTCTTTTTGGTTTAAGTTGTTAGGAAGTAGAAGTTTGAAGTAGAGCAACCTCAGAAGCACGAAAAAAGTTGTAAGAAAGTCGGCCATGAAGCCCACCTTTGTAATTAAATTTCTGTTAAATCAATACGATGCATATCTTTCAACAAAAATGTTCAGATAAGAGCTCTACACTTTTCTTTGGATCAGACGAAAGAAGAGCAAAAGAGCTACTCGATCTACCTATTGAACCACATCTCCTCGATTTTTCACCTTTGAAAAAGCCTCCTCGAGCCATTTTTCGATGTGATAAAATCGATGAGCGTCGAATGAGCGAACAGGAAAAGTCTTACACTTAGGATTTTTTCCGATTTGATCCAAGAAAGTAGTTTGAGTTGGAGGAAGTTTATCTCATATCGAGTAGGAGAAAATCTCTATAAGCATATCAACTACTCCGATAGCTCGAGGAGCACCTCTCGAAGTAGTGTCATCAACACTTGGAGTTTTTCATTTCGCAAAGGCTCGAAGAGTCAATCTCTTCGACTTTTGGTTCAAAATTCATACAGAGTAACTACTCTAAAAAGTTATACGTCATACAGAAGCAACAACAACATTTTACTAGAAAAGTGACCACCATGAAGATGGACAAATTACGAGTTATATATTACAAATGATGAAGATGTTCGAATAGGTGCCACAAAGGGCCGAATAGAAAGCGAGTAAATTGTCCAGAAATAATTCAAAGGAAAAAACAAGTACAACAGTTTTTCACCGAGCATATTCGGCCTTCTCAAGCTTCTCGGACCAAAGGCTCCTCGTTTCAACGCGTGCGGCTACCAGTCAAATCAGTCACAGGGCCCGTCGCACTACCGCCTCCTCGATTTGGGCTCATGAGTTCGAGGATCAAATTGGGATCTCGCTCTTTCTCTTGATCCTCAATAGTATGATATACTCCAATCTTCTTACTTAATCGGCACAATTTTACGTATAAATTGTTGGGTTTGGATTAGGTAGGGTTGATATTTTCCTTAATATCCAATCATATTGGGTTTAGATTAGGTAGGTTTGAAATTTTCCATGACAATAATTGTTGGATGAAGAAAACAATTTAAACCAATTATTTCCTTAATATGTATGTATTTGACTAAAATATTATATATTAAAAAATCGAGTAAGTATAAACTATTAGAAGTAGAACATCACTGATTTGTAATTAACGGATCAAATTAATCATAATAGAATCTTTATGCAACGATGGAGTAATAGTAGTGCTTAGAACAAACTAGTTTATAAGAATGGGAGTGAGTATATACAGTTTTGGTCCTTCTTTAATTTAACGTGTTTATCATATTTGTTTCGATTTAAGTCCGTCAAGAGATAGTTCTAGGATTAAAAAAAAACACAAAACGGAATCAGAAACCCTAATCCTAGCTAGCCGCCTATACTACTTAGGGCCGGCCTCCATGGAGGTGACTATATCATCTACTTCAATCTTCTTACTTAATCGGCAACCATTTGACATATTAGTAAATCTAAATATAGACTTAGATGACCCCACAATTACACTGAAACTTGATTTTCCAAATAACAAATGCTAGCACAATTACCCTGAAACTTGACTTTTACGATGCTAACAATTACACTGACACTTGATCTTCCAAATTACGATGCTAGCACATAAGAAGCAGACTAAAATTTTATTGTATTTAGTCTGCTTCTTATGGATAGTTCTAGCACAAAGGAGGGATAAACACAATTCTTTGGTCTTCTTGTCTTCTTTTGAAGAAGATAAACACAATTCACTCCATATTATTTTAGATCCATTTTGTTTAAAGAATATTCTAGCACTCTGGTAGACGAACTTTTGTGGATACGAAGTTGAAGGATTCAAACTGAAGTCAACGAAATAATGGAATTTGCTTGGTGAGGAGTTTAAAGGATTGAAACTCACTGAAAAGGATTACGAAACATAGTTTGCTGAATTAAATAGTGGATCATTGGAATTGCTCAACTTGAAATTAAGATTTTTATTCTTACTTTTATTATTATATATTTATTAGTATGTTAAATATATATATGTTATTATCATGTAGGTAAATTTTTGTGAAATTTCCGCGGGCGTATACTTAGAGTATAAGCGACCAAATATTCATACAATATCTCTCTCTATATATTAAAGTATAATATTAAAATAATAACATGATTGATTTACATATATAACAATCAATTTTAATCCGTTAATCTTACTTATTCAATTTCAATCTGGTGCGTACATGTGTCATTATTTAATTAAAAGATGTAAGGTTCGAATCTTGTTGGGGGAATTTTTCTCCATTATTTGTATTATTATTTTTATTGAAGGTGTTTGGTTCGAATCTTGTTGGCGAGATTTTTCTCTATTGTCTGTATATTATTTTAGTTAAAGGTGTTGTGTTCGAATCTTATTGACGTAATCTTCACGGGCACTTTGAAGAGGATGCATATGAACCCAAGGGAAGGTCTCAGAAAAGTAAAGAGTGCCCCGGTAGGATTTGGAGGACAACCCATCATGCCCCTTGGAATGATCAACTTGACGGTCTCAATGGGAAGTGCTCCATGAAGAGTAACTCAACACGTCCCCTTCGTGGTCGTAGATATGCCCTTTGACTACTTTGAGGTCGTGGGAAGACCTATCCCCTCTCAATTCCGAGCCGTAGTATCTACAGTCCACAACAAGTTGAAATTCCCCACTCCATTGAGAATTGGACAAGAAAAGGGGAACATAAGAGAAGCATGGGAATGCTATAGTATGTCAGCAAAGTTCACTTCCAAGGTTGCCATTGGAGAGCCAAATCTGGGTCAATCGCTCGAGGAGCAACCCTTATCATCATGCTCCTTACCGTTTTTATACGGTTCGACGAGTGAAGAAGAGATCGAAAAAGTCAAGTCCGTCACTTAGGCGAAGAAAAGCAATTCAAAAGAAAGAAAGAGACACCCTAGTAGGAGCTATTAAGGAGCTCGAAGAGTATCAAGTTATACCCCCGGTACCACCCTCTTTCAAAAAGAAGAAATTTTTCAAAGAGAACAAGATCGAGGCAAGAGAAACCCTCGAAGAAATCCAGATTGTTGAAGGAAGTGCCGACAAGGTCACCAAGATCGGTACCGAGATGACCACTAAAGTAAGAATGAAGCTCATTCAATGTTTGAGAGACAACAATGACGTCTTTGTGTGGAGTACTGAGGACCTCAAGGGGATCGACCCAAGGGTCTCTGTTCAGCGTCTGAACGTCGATCCATCAATCACCCATATTCGAGAAAAACGAAGAGACTTCAGTGCGGAAGATAATGCCATCATTGAAGCAGAGGTGCAAAGGTTACTCAAGGCCGTTCATATCAAACAAGTAAGATACTCCGACTAGGTTTGCAATATAGTCCTCGTAGAGAAAGGACCGGGCAAGTAGAGAATGTGCAACAACTTCACGAGGCTTAACAAGTTTTGCCCGAAGGATCCCTACCCACTACCCCGGATCGACCAGCTGGTCGACTCCATAGCTGGATGTGTCATCTTGAGTTTCATGGATGTGTACCAGGGGTTCTACCAAGTCAAAATGGCCAAAGATGATATACCAAAGACCACCTTCTTTGCAAACGGGAATGTCTACTGCTTCAACGTGATGCCCTTCGATCTCAAAAAAAGGGAAACCTACCAAAGGTTGGTCAACAAACTGTTCAAGGAAGAATTGGGAAAAACGATGGAGGTATATGTTGACGACATGCTGGTCAAGAGTAAGACCGAGGAGCAACACGTAGGTTACCTGACGAAGTGCTTCTCTATCCTGAGGAAGTATGGCATGAAGCTCAATCCGGCAAAATGTACCTTTGGAGTCAAAGGAGGGAAGTTCCTCGGTTACATGGTAACAGAAAGAGGGATAGAAGCAAACCCTGGAAAAATCAAGGCAATTCTCGACCTTCCTCAACCACAAACTATCAATGAGGTACAACAATTGGTAGGGAAGTCCATCGCGTTAAGCAGGTTTATCTCAAGATCCGCCGAGAAGAACCTTCCATTTTTCAAAGTTCTGCGAAAGAGCAACCACTTCGAGTGGACAAAGGAGTGCGAGGAAGCCTTCGAGAAACTCAAAGAGTATCTACTCTCCCCTCCACTCTTATCAAAACCCATGGAAGGAGAAGTACTTTACTCGTACTTGGCTGCAACAGGGGAAGCCATTAGCTTGGTCTTGGTAAGGATCCAAGGAAACGACCATTTGCCTATCTACTACTTGAGCAAAGTACTTGCCGGAGCAGAGACGCGCTACATGGATATCGAGAGGCTATCATTTGCTCTCATCTACATAGCAAGGAGACTAAAGCCTTACTTTGGAGCTCATAAGGTTGTGGTTTTGACGAAGCAGCCTCTCAAGCAAGTCCTTGGGAAACCAGAAAACTCAGGAAGGTTAGCAAGGTGGGCAATCGAGTTGAGCGAGTATGACATCGACTACCAAACCCCTTTGACCAAGAAAGCCCAAGTTATTGCCGAATTTCTAGTAGAGTATCCCTCCAAGGAACTGTCAGAGGAAATCCCTCCAGAAAGCCAGAATGTCATAATGATGACCGAGGAGCGACCACGGCAGAGTGAGACGATGCAAGCCTTAGAAGATTCTTTGAAAGAACTCAAAGAGATGTCGCAAACAAAGAGAAGAAGACATGAAGTGTTCCTTGTAGAAAAAATCGAGGAGCCTAAGGTTAAGGAGACCGTCTCTTCAAAACCTAAAGAGCTCGCCGACCATGGAGATGTTTGGATTCTTCATGTTGATGGATCTTCCTCGGGAAAAAATGGCGGAATAGGAATCTATTTCAAAAGCCTAGGAGGGGCGGAGCTCGAGTACGCTGTTACTCTAAGCTTCCCGGTCTCCAATAATGAAGTCGAGTATAAAGCCATCCTCATAGCTCTACGCATGGGAAAAGCACTTGAAGTGAAGAAGCTCCACCTCTTAAATGATTCTCAATTGGTCGAGAAGCAAATGTCCAGAAAGTTCAAAACAAAGAAGGATTCACTAGCCGAATACAAGAACACCATCACCGAAGAAATCCAAAGGTTTGAAAGTTGTGAGATTGACAAATTTTCAAGAGATCTCAATCAAAGAGCGGATGCTCTATCAAAATACGCTTCAGCCTCCGGAGGAGTGGACAACCGGAATGTGATACTCATAAAAATCAACGCGTCATCCCTCTGGTCATCAAAGCCAACTGTCTTGGCCGTTGATACTCAACCAAGTTGGATGCAAGGGATTGCTATTTATCTCATGCATGGTAGCCTTCCTCGTGCATGACAAAGTTGAAGCACGAAGAATCAAAGGAAAAGTTGGCCGCTACATCATACAAGGAGACCACTTGTATAAGAGATCCTTTGAGTACATCTACTTGAGAAGTGTAGCTGAGCAAGAAGTGCAAAAAGTTTTAGGAGAAATGCACCAAGGAAGTTGCGGGGACAATACTGGAGGGACAACCCTTGCACAAAAAGTTATCCGCCAGGGCTACTACTGGCCAACTGTTCGTGAGGATGCTGCCCAATTTGTGAGAAGATGTGAGGAGTGCCAATTCCACGTCAATTTGATCAACGTTCCTGCCAAGCCTCTTATGCCTATCTCAATCACATGCCCTTTTGACATATGGGGTATCGACATAGTTGGTCCATTCCCAAGAGGCACGGGACAAAAGAAATCCATCATTGTCGCGGTAGAATACTTTAGCAAATGGGCAGAAGTTGAAGCGGTGTCCACTATCACCGAACAAAGGGTGATGAATTTTGTATGGAGAAACATTGTGTGTCGATTTAGCCTACCCAGAGTCCTCATTCTCCGATAATGGGTCTCAATTTTGCGGACAAAGGTTCAACAAGTGGTGCAATGAAATGAAGATTGAGAGGAGGTACACCTTAGTAGGACATCCTCAATCCAACGGGCAGACCGAAGCCATCAACAAGACCCTCCTCAACAATTTGCAAAAGATATTCGCCACCAATAAAGATTGGGTCGACGAGCTTGATGGAGTGGTATGGACATATCGCACAACTTCGAAGACTGTCACAAGGGAAATCCCCTTCTCTCTAGTTTATGGTTCTGAAGCGGTCATACCAGCAGAATTGGCCGTGGAAACTCTCAGGATCCAAGGGTATCAGCCCGAGCACAATCATACCGCGAGGATGTTCGATCTAGAGACGCTAGATGAAGCGAGAAGCACTGCTTTAGCCAACATCTTGAGGTACCAAGCGTTGATCGCGAGAGCCTACAACAAGAGTGTGAAAGAGAGAGACTTTCAAGTAGGATACCTAGTACTCCAAAGAGCAGACATCTTGGGCAAAGTTGGGAAGATGCAACCCAACTAGGAAGGCCCCTACAAAATTGGTGAAGCAAGGTCCAATGGAAGCTACCGTCTCCAAGATATGGAAGGGAGAGTGCTAAAGAACCCTTGGAACACCTCCAACCTCCAGAGGTTCTATGCCTGAGAAGTATGAGAAACAAGGTGAAGTTTATTGAAGTGCTCATGTGAAAGGCCCCCTACTTTTGGATCAAGAGGAATTCCTCACAAGCTTGTGTGAGAGGCACCCTCCTCTTTTTGGTTTAAGTTGTTGGGAAGTAGAAGTTTGAAGTAGAGCAACCTCAGAAGCACGAAAAAAGTTGTAAGAAAGCCGGCCATGAAGCCCACCATTGTAACTGAATTTCCGTTAAATCAATACAATGCATATCTTTCAACAAAAATGTTCAGATAAGAGCTCTATACTTTTCATTGGATCAGACGAAAGAAGAGCAAAAGAGCTACTCGATCTATCTATTGAGCCACATCTCCTCGATTTTTCACCTTTGAAAAAGCCTCCTCGAGCCATTTTTCGATGTGATAAAATCGATGAGCGTCGAATGAGCGAACAGGAAAAGTCCTACACTTAGGATTTTTTCCGGTTTGATCCAAGAAAGTAATTTGAGTTGGAGGAAGTTTATCTCATATCGAGTAGGAGAAAATCTCTATAAGCATATCAACTACTCCGATAGCTCGAGGAGCACCTCTCGAAGTAGTGTCATCAACACTTGGAGTTTTTCATTTCGCAAAGGCGTGAAGAGTCAATCTCTTCGACTTTTGGTTCAAAATTCATACAGAGTAACTACTCTAAAAAGTTATACGTCATACAGAAGCAACAACAACATTTTAATAGAAAAGTGACCACCATGAAGATGCAGAAATTACGAGTTATATATTACAAATGATGAAGATGTTCGAATAGGTGCCACGAAGGGCCGAATAGAAAGCGAGTAAATTGTCCAGAAATAATTCAAAGGAAAAAACAAGTACAACAGTTTTTCACCGAGCATCTATTCGGCCCTTTGAGGTACCAAGCGTTGATCGCGAGAGCCTACAACAAGAGTGTGAAAGAGAGAGACTTTCAAGTAGGATACTTAGTACTCCAATGAGCAGACATCCTGGGCAAAGTTGGGAAGATGCAACCCAACTAGGAAGGCCCCTACAAAATTGGTGAAGCAAGGTCCAATGGAAGCTACCGTCTCCAAGATATGGAAGGGAGAGTGCTAAAGAACCCTTGGAACACCTCCAACCTCCAGAGGTTCTATGCCTGAGAAGTATGAGAAACAAGGTGAAGTTTATTGAAGTGCTCATGTGAAAGGCCCCCTACTTTTGGATCAAGAGGAATTCCTCACAAGCTTGTTTGAGAGGCACCCTCCTCTTTTTGGTTTAAGTTGTTGGGAAGTAGAAGTTTGAAGTAGAGAAACCTCAGAAGCACGAAAAAAGTTGTAAGAAAGCCGGCCATGAAGCCCACCATTGTAACTGAATTTCCGTTAAATCAATACAATGCATATCTTTCAACAAAAATGTTCAGATAAGAGCTCTATACTTTTCTTTGGATCAGACGAAAGAAGAGCAAAAGAGCTACTCGATCTATCTATTGAGCCACATCTCCTCGATTTTTCACCTTTGAAAAAGCCTCCTCGAGCCATTTTTCGATGTGATAAAATCGATGAGCGTCGAATGAGCCAACAGGAAAAGTCCTACACTTAGGATTTTTTCCGGTTTGATCCAAGAAAGTAATTTGAGTTGGAGGAAGTTTATCTCATATCGAGTAGGAGAAAATCTCTATAAGCATATCAACTACTCCGATAGCTCGAGGAGCACCTCTCGAAGTAGTGTCATCAACACTTGGAGTTTTTCATTTCGCAAAGGCGTGAAGAGTCAATCTCTTCGACTTTTGGTTCAAAATTCATACAGAGTAACTACTCTAAAAAGTTATACGTCATACAGAAGCAACAACAACATTTTAATAGAAAAGTGACCACCATGAAGATGCAGAAATTACGAGTTATATATTACAAATGATGAAGATGTTCGAATAGGTGCCACGAAGGGCCGAATAGAAAGCGAGTAAATTGTCCAGAAATAATTCAAAGGAAAAAACAAGTACAACAGTTTTTCACCGAGCATCTATTCGGCCCTTTGAGGTACCAAGCGTTGATCGCGAGAGCCTACAACAAGAGTGTGAAAGAGAGAGACTTTCAAGTAGGATACTTAGTACTCCAATGAGCAGACATCCTGGGCAAAGTTGGGAAGATGCAACCCAACTAGGAAGGCCCCTACAAAATTGGTGAAGCAAGGTCCAATGGAAGCTACCGTCTCCAAGATATGGAAGGGAGAGTGCTAAAGAACCCTTGGAACACCTCCAACCTCCAGAGGTTCTATGCCTGAGAAGTATGAGAAACAAGGTGAAGTTTATTGAAGTGCTCATGTGAAAGGCCCCCTACTTTTGGATCAAGAGGAATTCCTCACAAGCTTGTTTGAGAGGCACCCTCCTCTTTTTGGTTTAAGTTGTTGGGAAGTAGAAGTTTGAAGTAGAGAAACCTCAGAAGCACGAAAAAAGTTGTAAGAAAGCCGGCCATGAAGCCCACCATTGTAACTGAATTTCCGTTAAATCAATACAATGCATATCTTTCAACAAAAATGTTCAGATAAGAGCTCTATACTTTTCTTTGGATCAGACGAAAGAAGAGCAAAAGAGCTACTCGATCTACCTATTAAGCCACATCTCCTCGATTTTTCACCTTTGAAAAAGCCTCCTCGAGCCATTTTTCGATGTGATAAAATCGATGAGCGTCGAATGAGCGAACAGGAAAAGTCCTACACTTAGGATTTTTTCCGGTTTGATCCAAGAAAGTAGTTTGACTTGGAGGAAGTTTATCTCATATCGAGTAGGAGAAAATCTCTATAAGCCTATCAACTACTCCGATAGCTCGAGGAGCACCTCTCGAAGTAGTGTCATCAACACTTGGAGTTTTTCATTTCGCAAAGGCGTGAAGAGTCAATCTCTTCGACTTTTGGTTCAAAATTCATACAGAGTAACTACTCTAAAAAGTTATACGTCATACAGAAGCAACAACAACATTTTAATAGAAAAGTGACCACCATGAAGATGCAGAAATTACGAGTTATATATTACAAATGATGAAGATGTTCGAATAGGTGCCACGAAGGGCAGAATAGAAAGCGAGTAAATTGTCCAGAAATAATTCAAAGGAAAAAACAAGTACAACAGTTTTTCACCGAGCATCTATTCGGCCCTTTGAGGTACCAAGCGTTGATCGCGAGAGCCTACAACAAGAGTGTGAAAGAGAGAGACTTTCAAGTAGGATACCTAGTACTCCAAAGGGCAAACATCCTGGGCAAAGTTTGGAAGATGCAACCCAACTAGGAAGACCCTACAAAATTGGTGAAGCAAGGTCCAATGGAAGCTACCGTCTCCAAGATATGGAAGGGAGAGTGATAAAGAACCCTTGGAACACCTCCAACCTCCAGAGGTTCTATGCCTGAGAAGTATGAGAAACAAGGTGAAGTTTATTGAAGTGCTCATGTGAAAGGCCCCCTACTTTTGGATCGAGAGGAATTCCTCACAAGCTTGTGTGAGAGGCACCCTCCTCTTTTTGGTTTAAGTTGTTGGGAAGTAGAAGTTTGAAGTAGAGCAACCTCAAAAGCACGAAAAAAGTTGTAAGAAAGCCGGCCATGAAGCCCACCATTGTAACTGAATTTCCGTTAAATCAATACAATGCATATCTTTCAACAAAAATGTTCAGATAAGAGCTCTAAACTTTTCTTTGGATCAGACGAAAGAAGAGCAAAAGAGCTACTCGATCTACCTATTAAGCCACATCTCCTCGATTTTTCACCTTTGAAAAAGCATCCTCGAGCCATTTTTCGATGTGATAAAATCGATGAGCGTCGAATGAGCGAACAGGAAAAGTCCTACACTTAGGATTTTTTCCGGTTTGATCCAAGAAAGTAGTTTGAGTTGGAGGAAGTTTATCTCATATCGAGTAGGAGAAAATCTCTATAAGCCTATCAACCACTCCGATAGCTCGAGGAGCATCTCTCGAAGTAGTGTCATCAACACTTGGAGTTTTTCATTTCGCAAAGGCGTGAAGAGTCAATCTCTTCGACTTTTGGTTCAAAATTCATACAGAGTAACTACTCTAAAAAGTTATACGTCATACAGAAGCAACAACAACATTTTAATAGAAAAGTGACCACCATGAAGATGCAGAAATTACGAGTTATATATTACAAATGATGAAGATGTTCGAATAGGTGCCACGAAGGGCCGAATAGAAAGCGAGTAAATTGTCCAGAAATAATTCAAAGGAAAAAACAAGTACAACAGTTTTTCACCGAGCATCTATTCGGCCCTTTGAGGTACCAAGCGTTGATCGCGAGAGCCTACAACAAGAGTGTGAAAGAGAGAGACTTTCAAGTAGGATACCTAGTACTCCAAAGAGCAAACATCCTGGGCAAAGTTTGGAAGATGCAACCCAACTAGGAAGGCCCCTACAAAATTGGTGAAGCAAGGTCCAATGGAAGCTACCGTCTCCAAGATATGGAAGGGAGAGTGCTAAAGAACCCTTGGAACACCTCCAACCTCCAGAGGTTCTATGCCTGAGAAGTATGAGAAACAAGGTGAAGTTTATTGAAGTGCTCATGTGAAAGGCCCCCTACTTTTGGATCAAGAGGAATTCCTCACAAGCTTGTGTGAGAGGCACCCTCCTCTTTTTGGTTTAAGTTGTTGGGAAGTAGAAGTTTGAAGTAGAGCAACCTCAGAAGCACGAAAAAAGTTGTAAGAAAGCCGGCCATGAAGCCCACCATTGTAACTGAATTTCCGTTAAATCAATACAATGCATATCTTTCAACAAAAATGTTCAGATAAGAGCTCTATACTTTTCTTTGGATCAGACGAAAGAAGAGCAAAAGAGCTACTCGATCTACCTATTAAGCCACATCTCCTCGATTTTTCACCTTTGAAAAATCCTCCTCGAGCCATTTTTCGATGTGATAAAATCGATGAGCGTCGAATGAGCGAACAGGAAAAGTCCTACACTTAGGATTTTTTCCGGTTTGATCCAAGAAAGTAGTTTGAGTTGGAGGAAGTTTATCTCATATCGAGTAGGAGAAAATCTCTATAAGCATATCAACTACTCCGATAGCTCGAGGAGCACCTCTCGAAGTATTGTCATCAACACTTGGAGTTTTTCATTTCGCAACGGCTGGAAGAGTCAATCTCTTCGACTTTTGGTTCAAAATTCATACAGAGTAACTACTCTAAAAAGTTATACGTCATACAGAAGCAACAACAACATTTTAATAGAAAAGTGACCACCATGAAGATGCAGAAATTACGAGTTATATATTACAAATGATGAAGATGTTCGAATAGGTGCCACGAAGGGCCGAATAGAAAGCGAGTAAATTGTCCAGAAATAATTCAAAGGAAAAAACAAGTACAACAGTTTTTCACCGAGCATCTATTCGGCCCTTTGAGGTACCAAGCGTTGATCGCGAGAGCCTACAACAAGAGTGTGAAAGAGAGAGACTTTCAAGTAGGATACTTAGTACTCCAATGAGCAGACATCCTGGGCAAAGTTGGGAAGATGCAACCCAACTAGGAAGGCCCCTACAAAATTGGTGAAGCAAGGTCCAATGGAAGCTACCGTCTCCAAGATATGGAAGGGAGAGTGCTAAAGAACCCTTGGAACACCTCCAACCTCCAGAGGTTCTATGCCTGAGAAGTATGAGAAACAAGGTGAAGTTTATTGAAGTGCTCATGTGAAAGGCCCCCTACTTTTGGATCAAGAGGAATTCCTCACAAGCTTGTTTGAGAGGCACCCTCCTCTTTTTGGTTTAAGTTGTTGGGAAGTAGAAGTTTGAAGTAGAGAAACCTCAGAAGCACGAAAAAAGTTGTAAGAAAGCCGGCCATGAAGCCCACCATTGTAACTGAATTTCCGTTAAATCAATACAATGCATATCTTTCAACAAAAATGTTCAGATAAGAGCTCTATACTTTTCTTTGGATCAGACGAAAGAAGAGCAAAAGAGCTACTCGATCTATCTATTGAGCCACATCTCCTCGATTTTTCACCTTTGAAAAAGCCTCCTCGAGCCATTTTTCGATGTGATAAAATCGATGAGCGTCGAATGAGCCAACAGGAAAAGTCCTACACTTAGGATTTTTTCCGGTTTGATCCAAGAAAGTAATTTGAGTTGGAGGAAGTTTATCTCATATCGAGTAGGAGAAAATCTCTATAAGCATATCAACTACTCCGATAGCTCGAGGAGCACCTCTCGAAGTAGTGTCATCAACACTTGGAGTTTTTCATTTCGCAAAGGCGTGAAGAGTCAATCTCTTCGACTTTTGGTTCAAAATTCATACAGAGTAACTACTCTAAAAAGTTATACGTCATACAGAAGCAACAACAACATTTTAATAGAAAAGTGACCACCATGAAGATGCAGAAATTACGAGTTATATATTACAAATGATGAAGATGTTCGAATAGGTGCCACGAAGGGCCGAATAGAAAGCGAGTAAATTGTCCAGAAATAATTCAAAGGAAAAAACAAGTACAACAGTTTTTCACCGAGCATCTATTCGGCCCATTGAGGTACCAAGCGTTGATCGCGAGAGCCTACAACAAGAGTGTGACAGAGAGAGACTTTCAAGTAGGATACCTAGTACTCCAAAGAGCAGACATCCTGGGCAAAGTTGGGAAGATGCAAACCAACTAGGAAGGCCCCTACAAAATTGGTGAAGCAAGGTCCAATGGAAGCTACCGTCTCCAAGATATGGAAGGGAGAGTGCTAAAGAACCCTTGGAACACCTCCAACCTCCAGAGGTTCTATGCCTGAGAAGTATGAGAAACAAGGTGAAGTTTATTGAAGTGCTCATGTGAAAGGCCCCCTACTTTTGGATCAAGAGGAATTCCTCACAAGCTTGTGTGAGAGGCACCCTCCTCTTTTTGGTTTAAGTTGTTGGGAAGTAGAAGTTTGAAGTAGAGCAACCTCAGAAGCACGAAAAAAGTTGTAAGAAAGCCGGCCATGAAGCCCACCATTGTAACTGAATTTCCGTTAAATCAATACAATGCATATCTTTCAACAAAAATGTTCAGATAAGAGCTCTATACTTTTCTTTGGATCAGACGAAAGAAGAGCAAAAGAGCTACTCGATCTACCTATTGAGCCACATCTCCTCGATTTTTCACCTTTGAAAAAGCCTCCTCGAGCCATTTTTCGATGTGATAAAATCGATGAGCGTCGAATGATCGAACAGGAAAAGTCCTACACTTAGGATTTTTTCCGGTTTGATCCAAGAAAGTAGTTTGAGTTGGAGGAAGTTTATCTCATATCGAGTAGGAGAAAATCTCTATAAGCATATCAACTACTCCGATAGCTCGAGGAGCACCTCTCGAAGTAGTGTCATCAACACTTGGAGTTTTTCATTTCGCAAAGGCGTGAAGAGTCAATCTCTTCGACTTTTGGTTCAAAATTCATACAGAGTAACTACTCTAAAAAGTTATACGTCATACAGAAACAACAACAACATTTTACTAGAAAAGTGACCACCATGAAGATGCAGAAATTACGAGTTATATATTACAAATGATGAAGATGTTCGAATAGGTGCCACAAAGTGCCGAATAGAAAGCGAGTAAATTGTCCAGAAATAATTCAATGGAAAAAACAAGTACAACAGTTTTTCACCGAGCATATTCGGCCTTCTCAAGCTTCTCGGACCAGAGGCTCCTCGGTTCAGTGCGTGTGGCTACCAGTCAAATCAGTCACAGGGCCCGTCACACTACCGCCTCCTCGATTTGGGCTCATGAGTTCGAGGATCTCATTGGGATCTCGCTCTTTCTCTTGAGACTCCTTAATTGCCTTTTCGTACAAGATTAGCTCAGGCTCCACGAAATATTGAGGACGGCCAAGCACTGGGTCGCTCACCTTGATCCAAGCTTCATTTTGAAGAGCCGCCTTTTTAAACGGATAGAGGATTCCACTCCTTAAGCATTCAGGCACCCAAGTTGGAAGGAAGGCGGGCTTGCTCGAATAATGGACTTCTGAGTCGGTCACCAGCTCCCTGAACTCGCAGGCTTGATGCATCTCATCGGTAATCTCCTCATCGAGATATCGGGAGAGGTCTTCTCTTCGGCCCGCATGCATGTCCTCACGCGCATCAGGATCGAAGTCCTTTGGCAGTAGGTCGATCCGTGTGAGCTGCCCGATACAAGAGAAGAAACCCTCCTCGTGCGCCGCATCCTTAACATATTGCTTGGCCATCTTGTAAGTATCCGAGGCCATAAAAGCACGAGCAGTCTCTAAACGGCTGCCTCGAAGAAAGGAGAGGACACTATTCTTGAACTTCTCCATGCAGATCGACAAGGTGGCGTAGGCCCCCTTGTAGCCTTTAGTCCTCTGCTTCTCTCTAGAAAGCTCCTTCTCGAGCAGATCAACTTTTGCATAGACCTTGCTCATCTCCACCTCAGCGGCCTTGTTATTATTCTTCTCGGCCGCAAGCTTTTTCTCAAGGTCCTCGATCACGACCCCAATGTCCGCTCTATTCGCAGCATCTTGGCCGTAGGCTTCCTTGAGATTCTCGAGCTGTAAGAAAAAGCGACGAGAATAAGGTCTATAAGCGAGGAGATGTTTTTTTGACTTAGCACTTTATTTGAAAAGTATAAGGGTAATACCTGGAGTGAGCACATGCTGAGCTTATTAGCGCGATCTAGTTCCGACAACTGGATAAGGCGCTTCACTTCCGCTTCCTGACTTGTACCGGAAGCCTTACTCTTTTTGTGAGGAGGCTCGTTATTGCCCCCAAGAGTGAGCTTCCTCGCTCCTGCGCCTTTCTTAGAAACCGGCTTCTTGGGCCGCTTTTCTAGGTCTCCAGTTGCAGTCTCTTCGGCCAGATTAGCAGCCGCATCCTCGTCGGCCTTCTTGAGCGCCTCGATTAGATTCTCCCGTGCCTCGAGCCCCTCTTTCACAAGGGCGTCTCGATGATGGGAGGCACTCCTCGGTGGAGACAAGTTGAGCGAGCCAAGAATCTTAGTGTCCTTGTTAGTCATTGATGAACGAGATTGTCAGACTCAATTAATCAAATAAATTTGTTTTTAGCCAAAGACAATTCACAACTACAACGAAAACCAAGGCACGTAGTGTAGAAGTAAAATAACCTCGAGTATCGATCTCTAAGGACTATAACTAGTTTTATCTAATTTAACTTAAACTATAAATTCAACAAACGACTTAGCACAAATTTTCTTATCAATA
The DNA here is from genome assembly GCA_028274465.1 of Plantago ovata. Classification (NCBI taxonomy): domain Eukaryota; kingdom Viridiplantae; phylum Streptophyta; class Magnoliopsida; order Lamiales; family Plantaginaceae; genus Plantago; species Plantago ovata. The sequence goes on from CM051458.1 coordinate 13,044,718, forward strand.
ATAATGGAAGTTAGCGATAGTATGATCATTCAAAGCATCAGGTTAATAATCATGCATGAAGTACTTCAACGTTTGCATAGAAATCTAAGATCATGAATTGTCCAATGTGTTCCGTTCAATTCAACACTACGAAGATAGAGGGCTTAGATAGATCAAAGAAATAAAGCAATAAGTCAAGTCTAAATCGCGTTACAGCCACTCATGCATAATCAAGAACCCTAGCTAAGAAATCACATACTATCACCAACGATAGATTTAGCTACTCATAGATAAATTGCAATCAACAAGAATCAAAGCAAGATTGAATGAAAACATGTTGAAAGAAATAAATAAAAGTTGAAAAATCGTGAGATACAATGTTACCAACGAAGGTTGTCAATCTCCGAAGAATTGCCAACTCACAAGCAAGAATTGATAAACAACGAGGTCCAATTGCTATGCTTAATCCTCCAAATTGATAAGAAAAAGAGTCTCTTATGCTAAGAATTCCCAGAACAGGCTCTGGAGAATTTGTCTCTCAAAATAATGTGAAAAGGTATGAAAAACGTAGAGAATGGGCAAACATATATATAGTTGTCGGAAACGCACGGGGCGAACCGCCCCAGACGCCGGGCGATTCGCCTGGTACGGGGCAATTCGCCCCTCGTCCCAGGCGATTCGTCTGGGACATCCAGATCAATTTCAGTGAGATTTTAGTCTTCTTTTCCTTTTCGGACTCGGATTTTGCCTTCTAGTGACCTTTAAGCCTTGAACTCGTCCCCTAGGCATCAAATCTCATCCGGAACCTTCTAGATACTCCACGAATATCCTCGAAACACCAAAACCTCATCCACTTCAGCAATATTTCCCATAAAAACACGTTTTTCATCTAAAACCTGAAAAATACAAGGAAAAGGGAAACGTGACACTATTCTAATAAAATTCACTAAAATATAAACTAAATTAACTTAGAGGATAGCTAAATTGGTGAAAAAGACTCGAATGAAAGTAAAGTGTAAAATACACGTTCATCAGTCATACGCTGCTTCCTCGTTTGCTCTTCCTTCATTGCGAGTGTCCTCGACATGATCCACTAAAACCTATAAGCTGTAGAGAAGAATATAGTTAGTATTCATAGTGAGAAGGATAATAAAAGCGAGGAAGCTAAAGGATCGAGGAGACCACAGTCAAAAGGCACAACCAAAGAAAAACGCAAGTATGAAAAAAAAGACAAGTATGAAAATTATATAAGCACACCGAAGAGAACATCGTCGGAATACCGATTGCCGGTATATACAGTGTAAACCGAGGGCGAAAGACCGGCTAAATAAGGAAGGCGTTGCAACACGAGACCCCAATAGAAATACTTCTCGGGATTTACCCACAGGTTCTTCTCCTCGAGCTCTAACACCCAAGGATCCAACTCAGATGGAAGATGGTGCTTCTCGACCATACGTCCTCGATACATGAGCTTAGGAACGCCCCATTCAGATTCCTCGTCGCTCATCCCAGACAACTTCTTCTTTATATTGAAGTATCTATGGAACCATTTGTAGCCCGAGGAGGAGGGAGCGTCCATGATACATCCGAAACCCGGCCGAGCGTTGAAGTAGTATAAGTATTTGTTGTCGGAGCTCATCGATACTCTAAAGATTTGGTTGAAATTGTGGAAGTTGAGCTCGACCCCGTGCTTCTTGCAAAACACCCCGAAGCACACAAGAGTTCCAAAATCACTAGGAGAAAGTACCAAGGAGCGATCCCCAGGGTGTTGAAGATATCTCGGAAGGCATCGCAAAAGGGCAGGATCCATCCTCGATCCAAAATGAGGCAGTGGACCGCCATGTAGCCGGGAGGAGCATTATAAAAGGTTTGATCCTCCTTGGGAACGAGGATGTCGAACTTACTAACATGAAGAGTATACTTCCACCGGAGAGTGGAAATTTCATCCTCCTTAACAGTTGAGGCGGTGGTCGGTATTATGCCGACCTTGTTCTGCTCGTCATCTGGATCGGGGAGGTTGACTGTGAGATCACTTTGGGTGAACTTGTTCTGGGTCGCTTTTGTCACCATGGGCTCCTCCTCGACCGCCTGATGGTTTTTACTCTTCTTCAAGCGAGAAGACTTCCTCGCTTTCTTAGGAGCTTTACCAGGAGTATGTTCTTGCGGCTCCTCGACAGCGGCCATCACCTCGAGATGCTAACGGTACTCGACTTCTTCCAATGGATTTATTCGTCGCGCATTGTCACCATGGAAAGATAAATCGATGGAGCGAGGATACACCAAATGATAACTCGTCTCCTCCTCGGGAGCGTATTTTTGTCGAATTGGCAAGTCCTTTTGGGCTTGCCTGTTCATCTCAAAGAATGAAGGAGAAGGCAACCTATGGATACTCGGACCAGCTTCACTCGCGTGGACGTCTCCTATAGCCCGAGGAGACTCTTCATCATCTGTAACCACGGTCCGACACGTAGTCTGGGGAGGATACTTGAGCCTTAGCTTTTTCTTTGGAGGATTTTTCCTAGGAGAGGTAGCATCGTTGATGAATGTGTATCTTACACTTTCATTTGAGTCTTTTTCACCTATTTTAGCTATCCTCTTTGTTAATTTAGCTATATTTTAGTGCATTTTATTAGAATAGTGTCACGTTTCCCTTTAGATTTTATTTTACAAGTTTTGGTTGAAAATCGAGGATTTCCGGGCAATTATATTGAAGTTGACAAGGAATTGGTGTTCCAGAAGCCTATTTGGAGCATCTGAAGGTTTCCGGATAGGATTTGGAGTCTAGGGGTCGAATCTGGAGGTTAGAAGGCCACTAGAAGTCAGAAACCGAGCCCGAAAAGGGGAAGAAATCCAAAAACGCGTCGAAAACGCGGAATTCCACGAAAAACACTCCCGGGCGAACCGCCCGGTGTGTGGGGCGAACCGCCCCACAGTATTTCGGGGCCTATATATAGTTGCTCAGTTTTCTCCAAAATTCATACTTTTCCAGACCTACTTTCTCACCTTTCTCTGTAGTTTTAGGTAGGGACTTCCCAGAGCCTGTTCTGGGGGTTCGTAGCTTAGGGGACACTTTTTCATAGCAGATTGAAGCTTGTAGGATCGCAATTCTTCGGAGATTGACAACCTTCGGTAACATTGTATCTTACAGTTTATTCTACTTATTTTAATATATCTTTCAATATGTTTTCTTCTATGATTTCTGTTGATTACATGCCTATTAGGAGTAGCTAAACTTATCGTTGGTGGTAGTATGTGAATTCTTAGCGAAGGGAAGATAATCATGCTAATGGCTATATCGCGCATTATACTCCGTGTTATTGCTTTATTTCGTTGATCAGGCTCAGCCTAAATTCTCGTATGTTGTATTAATTATTATGCACAATTGGACCCTCGTTGACCTATACGTATGTTTATCTTCGTAGTGTTGAATAATTACGGAACACAATTGGACAATAGAGATTGACTTGTCAGAACCATTATCTTCGTAGTGCTTAATATTTACAACATGACATTAGATTGATCAAAGATCTCCATGCAAGACCGAGGAATTTACGCATGATTATCGACCCGTTATGCTTTGAAGGATCATACTATCACCAATCTCCATTATCTGATAGAAAACCCCTTTGCTATTACGTCTGTTGTTTTATATTCTCTAGTTAAATAGATAAAGCTAGTTATAGTCCTGAGAGAACGACACTCGAGGTCATTCTACTGCTACACTACGGTTTTCGTTGTAGTTGTGAATTGCCTTTGGCTAAATAACAAATTTATTTGATTAATTAGAATCTGACAAATTCCGGTTTATCAATCGTCATCCTCTCTCTCCATACCAATGCCTTTCTGGACGGAGTGATCACCCTCCTCGAACCACGAAAGAGCTGGATCTGGTCGATCCGTACAATTCATGTCTTCTACTTGAATGTCAAGAGGAGGAACCGCATCGAAAGCCTCATAATTTCGACCATGCACTTGAGTAGCTAAGGTGATCAATTCTGCGGAGACTCCAGTATTAGCGGGACCACCTTCCTCCTCGGTCCTATAATCTATGAAGCTGTCGCTACTTCTGCGCCTTTTCCGGGTTACAAGACGATATTCAGCTTCTTCCTCTTCCTCCCCGGACTCATCCTCGTCGGTGGCATCTTTGCCTTCTTCACCCTCCTCGAGTTCCTCATCGTCATCTTCGTCACCATCTTGAGATCCTACCTCCTCTTCGGATTCTTGGACGTGCTCCTCGCCCACAGAAGTTTGCTCTAGAGTGTTATCTAGAAAGGTCGTCGATATTTCTGATGTATCGTGGTCGCTCCCGTACACTTCAACCTCGCGGTGGTTCTGATTGTCATCGGTTCTCTCGGACATCCTAAAAGGTAGGCCAGAAAGAGTTAAGGATGGTTGATGATAGTCCGAGAGGTCCGTTTATGTGTTTTGTTATGTTCGACCTCTCGAACGGAGAAATATCTCAAAAAAAGTGCATGACAACAAATCGTTATTCTACAAAAAGCGACGAGCATGCAATGAGAGCGAAGAGCACAAATAGGAGCATAGTATAAGCATACAAGATCGAGGAGCATGGAGCGACCAACCGCTCAAATTTCGACGAGATTTAAATGCCTACAAGTCCGATTATCATGTTTCACAGTGTTGACGATGTTCCAAGGAGGCAAAGGGGACGTGCAAAAAAGTGAAAGAGGGAAATACAGTCCACATTCGTCCGTTTACAAGTCCTCCCCATTCCGACAAAAATTCAGGCAACGGGGAGCAAACTTAGATGAAGGAAAATCAAGAATTGGAAAGAAGTAACAATTCGCATTTGTAGCATACACGATTTAAAGCAGATAATCGAACGATTTGGGTGAAGAACTTGGAAAAGTTTGGGTGAGGGATTGAAGACGGAAAGGGCGCCGAAAAATCTGAACTCCGCCGGAAAGGGTCCTCGATCTACTTTAGTCTCGAATAGCTAGCTTGTCGATCGTTCTAAAATGCTCCTTGCTCTCTCTTTTTGCTTTGAGTGAATAAGTTGCGAAAAGTGTGGAATGAATCGGTCCTGGCCTATTTTTAGAAGGGTATCTCGGGAATACGAACCGTCGCGTACCCTCGCTCCATCTGGGCCGGACACGTGGCCACTATGAACGGTTCAGATCACCTCCGCCTAACGAATTTACTAACTTACCCTCCACGCTCGCGAATCGACCCACTTTGTCGGTGGAGCGCGAATTACCTAGCCACACATGGTAATTCGGGGATCGAGGAGCACTTGTCGTGCTAAAGGAAGTCTTAGGAGCGAGGAGAACCCAGAAGAGTCAGACAAAAATCATGCCTCGATACAATCTCGAGGAGAACCACCCCATAGTTGCTCCTCGAAACGAAAATGTCAAGAAAAAGTTGGGAAGAAAATGCTCAATTCATCAAGTGGCTCAATTCATCACCTTACAACGAGAAGAAGATCTAAGAGGCAAAAAATCGAGAATCCTACTTCCACCTTGGAATACTTACCCGGATCCAATCTCTACCCAGCAAATATATCCCTTTTATAAGGTTCGAGCAACGTCTACTCGCACCCTATAAAAAGGGGGGGAGGGGGAGATAGGAGGTGGGAAGGTTACCAAGGCACGAATACGAAAATCTTTTTTCGCCCACAACTAGTCGAGACTCTGCTCGACCTCAACTTCAACATAGTTCCTCAACTATCTTCTACAAAGATACTTGGAAAATAGGGGGACAGATATTGGTGTTAAAATATGTCCAGTCCGCATTTACGAACTGGAGCGGTCTAAGAGCGAGACAAGGCTTTAAGTACTGTCCCTCAAGGGGCTCGACCACACCCAGGTCTGTCAACTGACTGTGGATCGACCAGCATATGGTCCGACCACCCTCAAGGAGCTCGTCCTCGAGATGGCTCATTACCAAGATGAGGCTAACTACAGTGTAGAGCGAGGAGCATCTCTAGGGCACGAGGAGGAACTTACGTCAAGGTGACACCCTCCAAAGGAGACCAGACAGAGCACTACTTAGACCATGAGTATTAGAGGAAGGCACGAGGAACCAGGTCGACCACCCCTGGTCGGTCCCTGAGGGGCCCGCCTTCCAGAATATTCCATGAGACCTGAAAAGTCAATAGTACCCTCCAAACCCTAGTCAAGATGTTTGGGTCAAAGCCCATGGACCTCCTTAATGGGCGTGGGCCAAAGGAGGCTTCTATCTCAGCCGGACACTTGTCACGATCGTACATAAAGTGACAATAAAATACTACAAGTATATAAGGGATCTCATTCTTAATCCCAAGGTAAGCAATCATAGCTCTCACCTACCACATTTACTAACTAGGGAAGCCCTTCAACTCCCTACACATAAAGTCGTTCCTCCGGTCTGATCCTCGACAGACTGGGCACGAGGTACTAATCCCCCCTCCAGTCTCTTTCAGGTACGAAGAAGCTACATAACGAATACCTGCATCTATCAGAGGAAGACTACATGAAGAAGACCTAAGTAGTTTCCTTTGACGGTTTAGTACGAACTTAAGATAAAGCACGAACTACCCTTCAACAGTACCCTCTGGTCCTGCTCGTCGCCTCGGTGGCGATACAGGGTAGGGGTGCTGGCAAGGCATATCTGCATAATATGAACAAAAGACAAGAAAACTCGTTGTTATCTCAAGAAACCATAGATGAAAGAAGTATAACTTATTAACTAAAAGAAACGACATAAACAATATTTAGTATCTATCATGGAACACAAAGATGGTTTAAAAGATAATGACTACTACCTAGAAAGAAAGTTAAAGGACAGAGATAGTGTTGCGTATGTGAAACCGTTGGTGGTTATAAGGGAAATCAAGGACGGTTTCAGGTGATCACATAATAACCGTACTTGGTCCCATTATAACCAACGGCATATAAAACAAAACAATAATACCGCTCTCCATATTAACCATCATTCCATGTGCACAACCACCGCTCATTCATTCAAAGTCCTTGGCCAGGCGATGAGAATGACTGAAATACACATGTACCGTGACAGCAACATTAGAAATGTTGTTGTCAGGATACATGCATACTACAATGATTCACAACGGAAGACCAAGGATCTAACTTCTCAAATGAAGTCCAATGTCTAATTCTTTAACTTATAAAGTCCAAGGTCCAAGGTTGTTTTATAATGTCCAATGTTCAATGTCGTTTTTCACTAATTAACTTATCTTATTATAATGTCCAATGTCCAAGCTTTGCTCGAAATCAATCCATATTAATCCAATTTTATCGATAATTACATATTTAACTAAAGAAATCAAATATACTATCCGTCAAAATTAACTAAATAATCAACATTTTCTAAATTAATATTGAAAAATTAACTATATTAACACAATTAATTATATTAATTTAAACTCATTTATTTATTATGGAATTACAGTTTAAAAGCAAAATTAGTCAAATTAACAGAATTAAGCAAAATTACATAAATTAACAGAATTAAGCAAATTCCCATAATTAAGCAAATCTGTTAAAATAAATTACTTAACCTAAATTAAGAAAAATTAGGCAAATTAACATAATTGAGCTAAAAATTAGTACAATTAACGAAATAAACAGAATTAATCTTAATTACAAAAAACATAACTAAAATTAAAAAAAGCCCCAAAAATTAGGGTTTTAGGGTTTAGCAAAATTAACAGCAACTAACCTGGAAAATGAAGAGGGAGGGAGCTGGTAGTGCAGTGGTGGTAGCACGACAGTGGTGCTGGAATGGCGGTGGAGGTGGCGCTGTGGAGATGGAGGTGGTGTTTTGAACAAGAGTCAGACGGTGGAGATGGAGTTGTGGTCAATCCGGAATGGTGGGACGGCGCCGGTGGTGTTCGATCTAGAGTGGTGGGAGGAGAAATTGAAATTGAAATTCGGAAAAAAAGGCGGGGGGGGGGGGGGGGGAACTGAAATTGGGGGGAAAATAATTGGGAAATAAGAGACCTGATCTGGTCGGATAGAATCTATCCGTGGGTAACCTTTTTTATTTTTATTTTCTTTTTTTATTCAAATAATATAGTAACGGATAGAATCCGTTACAGACATTTAAATTTTTTTTTAAAAAAAATTAACAATGAATACACTATCCGTAACTAATTGAGATACGGATGAATTCTATACGTGGCCAAGTTCCACGAACTCGGGCCTGGATAGGCACGAACTGAGCGTCCAGACTTAGTTCATGCCTATCCGTGACTAAAACAACGATTCGTGGCTAGTTTAGCGACGGATAGTACTATCCGTCGCTAAACGTGGTGGATATTTCAGGAAATTCTTGTAGTGTTTGGAACATTGACCAGTCTGCAGAGTTGTGCAATGGTATGATTTTTATTGTGTCTGGTTTGTAGCCTCATGTTATAGAGGCAAGGATGATGTTTGGGAGTAATGGTGGAAACAAAATCTACATACCCCATATCTTTATGTCACCTTCCGATCATACAAAATTCCTGATTCGATTTCATAGGAAACAGTTTCCTACATATGTGAGATATGCAAAGGTCAATCATTGGCTAATGTTGGACTTTACCTTCCTAGGTATGTCTTTAGACACAGCCAATTGTACGTTACTTTCTCTAGGGTTACCAATAAAAAGGAGTTATGGTTTTAGTCCTTGATGATGATGAGGCACCGACTGACATTACGACTAATGTCGTTTACAAAGATGTACAAATATGTTTTTCCATAATATATGGGTTCAGTAATTTTTGTTATTTAAATTAACTTATTCATATCGTGAAAATTGTTTATTAAATTAAAGTGCTTTATATTATTTTGCATATGTTATCGGTCTTGATGATTTTGGAAATGTCAGCTAACGATACGCCTCCCTCTCCGCCCTCCTCCCTCCTCCTCCTCCTCCCCCCTCCCTCTTCTGGAAGGACACTAGGGAATTTTCGTTTTGTCTACTTTATTTCTTTTTTGTTCTTTACCAACCGTATGTAAGATAATTTAGACTCATTTTATACAATATATACATCCAAATTATTTTTTGTGGCCAGTGGCAACACCACGGGTTAGTAATAGTAAAATATAAAATCAAAACGTTTTCCCAATAAAAGGGCTTAACGAAATCAACATCAAGTGGGCCCTAGGAGTCGATTTTTGGTGTTATAAATAGAAGAGAAGAGAGTTCAGTTTTGGTTGCTAATTCATTCTACTGAAATTCTCTAAGTCTTTTCTCTCTTCATAACACTCAAGAAAAATATAAACCCTAGCCTCCATATCAGCAACCTTCGAATTCTCTAAGCTCACCATAGCTTTGAGATTTGTTCGTTGTTGTTCATTCTCTAGCTGTCTCTAGACCAATCTAAACTATTTTTTGTCTGAGGCAACGCGTAGACACGATCATGGTATCGATTTCAAGAAGATAAAAGTCACCACCTACTCCCTCCTTCACCGTCGACAACATCATCATCATCATTGGTGGTGTTATTTTTGTTCGTGAGCTTGAAGAAGTTATTTGCTGAGTTCATGTGTTGCTGATTTGTTGATTGGAAACTTGTAGTACACAAACGAACAACTAGCAATCTGCAACTACATTATTTGTATATATTATTGATCTTAGATTGCATGAACTAGGATCTTAATATGTTTGCTTATATTGTTTGATATATATGTGATTGTTATTCCACTGCATGATGTATGAATTCACATCGTATGGATTTATGGTGATTCATGAGATTATGATAAATATATGAACATGGAGTTTTGTTATTCTAGTTGAATTGAAAACTTGCTTGTTAGTAATGATGTAATCATGGAATAGAGGGTTGTAATTTATTTTATATTATAATCCCGGTTTATATATATTATGGATAGTTAATGGTTAACAATCATAAAGTTTGGTAATTCGTATGGCGATATGTGATGGTTAAGATCTTCGTAGATCGATGATCTAGTACGAACATTTAAAAACATTATCACTCACCGATCCGTATGGCCAACATGAGCTCCTCAATGAGCTGATCCTCAGCGGCACCGCGTGACCTACTACACGTTGCCCCCTAAGAGACAATCGATGAAGTAGGAACGAACACATCCTTCAGGCTCCTAATGTCGTAGATGCGACCCTTCTCGCTCAGCGTGTTGATCTCATGATAGATCGCGTTCTTCTCCTCCAAAGTCAAATCTTGACCTCCCTAGGCAACTGCCAGCCGCAACCTATCCTTGTATGTCCCATGTTATCATGGATCAAAATTAAACATAGGGCTTCTCACATCCAATAGCCATGTTAGTGTTTTTTTATTACAGATAAGCCCCCATTAGTCAAACAATTACATCCAGTACCCTGACCTGTTCATTAGATATAATTACATGTAGGCCCGCGATCTTGACTTTACACAAATTAAAACAATGAAAAGACATTTTTACCCTTGATCAAATATTGAGTTTTGACTGAGACGAAACATCTATAATTTTTAATAATTATACATTTGACTCAAATCTTTTTAATTTAACCAATTTGTCACTTAATAATTCAATATATGGCATGTAACTTTTTAAAATTTCAAAATGGTCCCAAATTTTATTGTAAACTAAATCCCAATAATTTTCTATTTTAAATTTAACCCAAAATAAAAAAAAATAAAAAATAAAAAATAGCAAAGCTCCGACCAGGTCGGAGCTGTTGTCGAGGTGCAAACCTCCGACTAGATTGGACCTGTCACAACTCCGATCAATCGGAGCTGTAAAAATAAGAGCGCGCTGGTTACAACTCCGTTCTGTTGAGCTCCGGTTGACCAGTTGTCGGAGCTTAACCGATGTGGACCCAAGAAGAAGAAGAAAGAAAGAAAAATTAAGAAAAAAGAAATAATTTTAGAAAAAGGAAAATAAAAACGTTAAGTCCAGGTTTGGTGTCATCATATTGAATAGTAAACCATAATTAGTCAATAAAATATTGGAATTTTGGACCCATATGTAATAGATTGACTAACAGGGGGTTAAACGTAATTGGAGCTGCTAATAGGGGTAGTGGATGTAAAATTCCTAAAACATAAATATGTATATATTTTAGTTTATCTAAAGTTACATATATATATAGTTTATATAACATTAAAAAAGTGTAAATTTAAAGAAGTTGTACCGATATGAGCTCGGCCTTATCGTCAGTCCAGACACCGTTCTTGAAGTTGGTCCTAACATGGATATCATGGAGTGTGAGCTCCTCACCAGCTTCGACCTAATTCCAAGTTGTAACGTATAATTCAACATCTAAACATGCATTTAAACGAACATACCGAATGGCGGTGCAACTCTGAACAAGGGATACACCCAGGGAAGTGTCGTGAGATGCCAACCCGTTTGATGGCTTCTTTTTTCCATTCACCTTCTTCTCCTTCGCAGTTTCCTGGATCCACACTTCACCCAGTATGCATCCCACAAGCCATAATGCTCCGGGTTGATGTAGTCACCCAGAGATGTCTCTCATCATGCGCGCACACACACACAAGTGCTTGGCCTTGTGGATATTCTGCTTGTAGATGTCAGACGTCTCATGCATATAAACCTTCCCCAGATCCTTTATATGCCTCCGAGGGATCCAATAGTACTTCTGCAAAAAGATGACCCCAAACCCAACTCAAACCACATGAAACTCAACTCACCAGAAAATGAAAATACTAGAAAAATAACAAGAAGCCTCAAACTCATAAAAATTACAATAAGTTGTGGGCACCATCTGTAAGAAAATATAGTTAGAATAACCCCTAGAGTTGGTGCATCGGAATTTAAAATGTTCTTAAAAAGCATACTGATTAATCATGCATATAACGTATACTAAACACATCGGAGAATAATACTTACATTACTTCGAATGCTAGAACAACAATCGATTCGGGTGCAGGATTCCAGTCAATCAAATCCTCGTAGTAATCAACAATATCTTTGCCTTCGGTGAAGTCGAAGATGTTTGATTCGTCTTCTAGAATTCCGGCAAAATAAAGGTTAGTATCCAGTTTTGATTTTCCTCAACCTTGGTATCTACGGATGAACGAACAGCTTATCTAGAGAATGCTAGGATATTCTCGACTCAAACTCGAGGTTTAACTTTTGGTCAAGTGGGCGGCGGCACGGGTAAGGAGAAGAGAGGGAGGAGAGCTTTATTTTCTTGAGAGAATTGTGTAGTAGAATGAATGAATAAAGCTATCTACTATCTTGCTTATATAGTAGTCAATAGAAGCCTAAAGAAAGTTCTATTAGATTCCTGAAAGAATTAAGAAACCAGTTCTTAATGCACAAGTAAAGTCTTTACCTAATTAGTTCCAAACTTCAAATAGGTAAAGTCTTTTCCATCTCCTAATTAATTCAAAACTCAATTAGGAAATCTTCTACACACTTGTTTAATTGGGAGGAGTTTGACTCCTTCTCCCTTGCTTGGCCGACACCACAAGGGAGGTGGGTCCCACGTTTTGGGATCCACATTTAAATGTGGTGGCAATTTTAAATCTAATTTAAATCTTGCCCAAGTGCACATAGTAATCAAATTAATATATTCTTTCAATTACTCCTTTAATTATATTTCTAAAATATAATTACCATTAAATTGTATTTATAAAATACAATTTATTCAATTAATATTCTAATAATATTAATTGCGCCATAACAAATTATAATTAGCCAAGCTAATTATAATTCATTTTGAATAGTGATGCGGATAAGCTGGTTCACTACATGGTGTGATCCATAGGGTCTCATTGTATTAAGCTAGACAACACACTAGGCATCATGGAATTCCTAGACAATTCCATTTGAAATATTAATACATGAGAACGTTTGAGAGAAATCTCAAAGCTACCGTTCGTTGTGAAGCCTGTTGCACTCAATGCGGTGATGGTAAGGTCCTTTCATCTGACTGGCTCGGTATGCACCTAGGATCGATGATGTGCCTATCCCATTAATGCACCCATGGTGCCTCAGGGAGTTGTTTGGTTAGGTAGACATATATATGACCATCATAAATTCTCTGCACGCTGGCCAGTGGTTTTAACAGCACAACTATGACGACTATGAGCAGTACTCTCCAATGCTACACATGAGAGATGAATCATCTATAGAGATCACTTACCATCCACACCTTGTATTATTTCCATGACCCCACAGAAGGGCCGTATCTACCACGTATTTCAGGGTGCAAGCGTTGGTTCCAATCAAAGGCCATGGCGCAACAATTGTGATGGTAAAGCCCTGGGAGTCTAAGGACGAATGGCATCACTTCCACAACTCCGGTTCCATAGACACCTCAGTGTAAAGTATACATCGATGGGGATATCCGGTGGGTACTTCCATTGTTCGGATAATCACATCGAACAACTATGCGCAGTTATGGGAACTTCATGGACTCGTTCCAACGATCCGTTCCGTGGCCGTGGGATCGACCACACTCGCTCCAACAAGTTTAACATCCACGTATACTAGTCTTGACTGTCTTATTCAGACCCCTACATCCGAGATTAGCTTCGACTATGGAGAGTTTGGGATGAATGATAATTCACATAGTTCCCACTAATTATGTGATCGGTCATTCATCCACTGGGGACATGTTTGATATCAACACAGACCAACCAGATAAAGATATGACATATTGTATGTCCGGTGTAATATAAATACATAAGTAAACATAAATATGAATAAACAAACATATATTATATTACGTTGATTGTGAAGTAGTACAGTTGTCCTTAAATGTGGTTGTCTCTAGGACACTATTACTAACACCACCTACCCATCATGAATGCGGTCTAACAAGTTGTGGGCTCCGCCTACCAATCATGAATGCGGTCTAACAAGTTGGGCGCCACCTACGATTAATGCGGTCTAAAAATAAATATACACACGTATGTACATATAAATGAATTACCTTGAGCTCCACAAAATGGCACTTCCTCACCTCGAGAGGAAGAGTAGTCCACTTCTCCCCGCCACTCCTCTTTACAGGAGCCGCTAGATTTCCAAAAAGTATGTTCGACAGCCTATCCTGAGCAGCTTTAGGGACAAACCTGTAAGACACAAGGAAACTAGAAGCAATTATATATATACATAACAAGTAAAACTAGAAATCACATATTATTTAGAACGTACTTCAACCCATTCCAGCGCAACACCTCCAGGTCGTTGTAGTTCTGGCCTAGCTCCCAGTCCTCGGACTGCGAAGCACCATATGTTGAACCCCTACTCGAGCCTAGAGAGTCGATCTCGCTCATTTGAGTACGAGCGTCATTGATGGTCGGGGATGCACGCGGCTGGTAGGTGCATGGTGGGTTCCAATCCTTAGCTCGGTGCGTGACCCTGCTGTCGGCAAGGTACCGAAGGGTGAAGGTCGCCTGAGTGGCGATCTAGAGTAGGGATGTTGTCAAGGCATAGCTGCATAATATGAACAAAACACATTTTAAACTATGCATACCATATTTAATTCAAAACGCAATAATACGGAATACAAAGGACAATGAGTACTATTGAGAAAGAAAGTTAAAGGATAGAGATAGTGCTTCTTAATTATGTGAAAGATCGAATTGGGTGGGTACGAAGAGAGAGGACCAAGTACAGTTTCTGGTGATCACACGATAACTGTACATGGCCCTTCCCTCATCATACCCACCCAACCCTATATATAACACAACAATAATACCTCTCTCCATAACCATCATTCCATGTACTTAACTCTCACCGGCCTCATGAAGAGATTATAAACGCTTACAAGAACAATATATTATTTGTACTTCTTAAACAATGATTACTACCGAGAAAGAACGTTAAATGACAGAGGTAGTGCTACTTATGTGAAGGAATTGGTGGTTATGATGGAATGGCCTAGGACGGTTTCACGTGATCACATAATAACCGTACTTGGTCCTTCCATCATAACCACCAACCCTATATATAATACAACAACAATACCTATCTCCATAACCATAATTTCAAGTACATAACCACAGCTCATTCTGTAATGACCCGACCAATCCGGCCGGCGTGGTTACTCTTGGACAGACACACACACGTCCTAACAGTATGATATTGTCCGCTTTGGGCCTGAGTCTGCACGGATTTGCTTTTGATATCACCCAAAAGGCCTCATACCATGTGAGAGTGGTGGTCTAACATATATACCCTTTATCCCAATCACTCTTAAGCGATATGGGATGCGGGGCATTACAATCTACACCCCTTAAAGCCTCGACGTCCTCGTCGAGCGCCTTAAGTGTTGGGGTGACAAACTGACAATAACCTTTACCAACGTTCACCCAGTGCGGGTTTTGTGTTGATCAAGGCTCTGATACCATTTGTAATGACCCGACCAATCCGTCCGACGTGGTTACTCATGGACGGACCCACACACGTCCCAAGTATGATATTGTCCGTTTTGGGCCTGAGCATGCACGGATTTGCTTTTGGAATCATCCAAAAGGACTCACACCACGTGAGAGTGGTGGTCTAACATATATACCCTTTATCCCAATCACTCTTGAGCGATGTGGGATACGGGGCATTACACATTCATTCAAAGTCCTTGGCCAGACCATAAGAATCACTGAAATACACAAGTACCATGACAACAAATCTTGTCACTATACATGCATACTACAATGATACGCAAGACCAAGGGATTTTGCTTGGTTATATTAATTGTTATCGCCTAACTTATCAAATGAACTCCAATGTCCAATTTAACTTATAATGTCCAAGGTCAAAGGTCGTTTTTCTATAACTTAACTTATTATAATGTTTAATGTTCAAAGTGGTTTTGCTCGAAATTAAGCTAATATCATACAATTAAGTGAATACTAATTTAATCCAATTAAACTAATAAATAATTAACTAAAAATGAATACTAATTAATTAATCCAATTAAACTAATTTAATCCAATATTAACGGAATAAATAAACTAATTTCCATAATGAACAGAATTACCAGAATAATTAAATAAATAATTAACCTAATTCAGCTACTTAATATACATTAAAGAAATTAAATAATTAATCTAAGTTACCTAAATTCCAGATTTAATTTTATTTAATCGAAGTCGGCTCAACTGATGGAGAACTTGCAGAAGATGGTTGATCACACACAAAGTTTTCTCAAACGTTATGAAGAAGACTCCGAGAAGACTAGGGCAAGGCTCGATAGGTTGGAAGAGAGCACTAGACTTGTCCATCAAAAGATGCAAGAGTTGATCGACAGAGGAGCAAGTAGGGAGCAAGGCAAACTGCCTAGCAACACTGTAAAGACAAATGCCATTACATTGGCTGGTGATGTACCTGACGGAATCACAATCAAGAAGGTTGTTAGGTGCGAGTGTTGCATGAAGGAAGAACTTCTACAGGCTGAGGAAGAAGAGAAGAACCTTGGATCTGACACAAGTGATGAGGAGGAAGAGGATCCCGAACCACTCCCTAAAAGTTTCGATGTTAAGGTAGGGATTGGTGAGCTTGAAGATGTCCGTGCCACACTAGATACGGGATCATACTCAAACATAATTCCTTTGAATGTGTTTGAAAAGAGCAACATTGGGAAACTATCTGAGCAAAGGGCTATTGTGCAACTGGCGGATGGATCCTTTATGAGACCCGAGGGCATTGTGAAAAATGTGTTGGTCAAGATTGGTGAAGCATCTATATACACCAATTTCTTAGTTATGCCGGCATCTGCACCTGGGACGGGGGATGTCATACTCTTAGGGCAAACATTCTTGACCAAGATACGCTCCGTGATGGACATCTACCAAAGAACTTGCACCATCGAAGTGGATGGCAAGCGACACGTATTGCAAGCCATACCTGATCCACCGGAACCGCCAGATATTACTACTCACTACTGTGCTCTTGCAGCCTATATTCTTTCTTATTCACAGGTTCGTGGCATGGAGAGGAGATCAATGAAGGGGAAGCATAGTACCCGCAAAAAGAGGAGATAGGCGCAAACAGGAGTCGAGTCAAAGACTTTAAACAATGACGCTATCCGGGAGGCAACCCGGAATCTTTATCGCTTTCTTTACTGCTTTTCTGCATGCATTTCATTCTTGAACTATTTGCTTCTCGTATGCGAAAATGTTCATATGTGTGTCGTATGTGCTTTTGTTTGAGTGAGATTTTTCGAGTGGTTTTTTGAAAAAATTGGTTTCAAGGATTAAAAACCGCATTTTCTGACGTCGGGAACCGTCTCCCCGCATTGGGGAGCACGGGGCGAACCGCCCCACGGTCCCAGAACTTCAAAAACGCGGATTTCTTCCCCAAAACCTCATTTTCTTCATTCTTCTTCATTCATTCTCCCAAAAAACCCGAAAAACGCGATTTCATCTTTAAATCTTCATAACTTCTTCATTTCTTGACCAAATTGAGTGTTCTTTAGCTTAATTCGAAGCCTATTACATGATCTATCATCCTATCCGATCAGATTTCATCCTTATGCGTTAGATTTACAGATCTGAGGTATCATCCTTAGAACCCTAATTTTCAAATTTGGAGGTTTTCTAATTTGAGCTTCAATTATGCTTGTTTAATGCATGGGTATGTTGTTTGCGAGATTAGACATGTTATTTACTATCAATTGCATGCTCAATTTTGCTTGAATTGTTGATTTGGGTATTTTGATATTAGATGATATATCATTCAAGGGGGTGTTTAGGAGTGGCCAAATGATCAAGAATTTATTCGGTTGGCGAGTCGGCAACGGAGCTAAAATCTCATTTTGGTTTGACCGATGGCTGGGGACCTTCACCGTTGCCGAGCGGCTGGGTGAGGCGATTGAAGACCGCGATCTACAGCTTAGAGTTGCCGATCTTTGGAATGTTGAGGAGGGATGGAACCTGGATGACATTGCAACTACTATTCCACAGGAGCTCCGGCAAGTGATATACGCTTTTCCTATGCCTTTAGCAACTCATGGTGAGGATACACAAGTGTTCTTTGGTGTTGGAAACGGGAAGTTCTCATGCAAGCAGGCCTACGCTTACATTGAGAACACGGCAATGCTTACTGAGCCGACTTTCAACAGTAAGTGGGGGAAAGTTTGGAGCCTCAAATGCCCTGCTAAACTTCAATACTTTTCTTGGCTGTGCACTCATGGTCGATTAGCAACTAGGTCTTTGCTGTTTGAGAGACATATCACAGATTCCGACATATGTGCACGATGTTGGGAGGCACCAGAAACTGTGGAGCATGTCTTGAGGTCCTGTAGCGCCGCCAAGAGCGTGTGGGAATTCTGCATTGCACCAACACAATGGCTTGCATTCATGGCAATTCCGCCCGGGGAGTGGTTTGCGGATAATATCTTCCAGAAATCATTTTGCGCCATCCTCGCCCCCACAGCGCCGTGGCAGCTTGCCTTTCTAGCCATTGCTTGGCACATTTGGAAAGCACGGAATGAATTCATCTTCCGCCAGAAAACGTTACCAGTTCGTGTGGTAGCGTACCGCATCAAATTTATGTTACTGGACATGGTGTCGGTTTTTGGAGGACTCAAGAAACCAACAAGCCAGCGGCCGGCTCAAGCTACCTGGCAAGCTCCGCCTTTAGGCTGGTGCAAACTCAATACGGATGCTAGCCTACTTTCTTCGTCTCAGGCAGTGGCAGGGGGTGGTCTTTTGAGGGACGACCAGGGGCACTGGATCCTTGGCTTCTCCCAGAAGCTGGCCGGTGTATCTATCAATACGGCGGAACTTCTCGCGTTGCGACAAGGTCTCAAGTTAGCTTGGGAAAGAAGGATATCGAAGCTCATTGCCGAAACAGATTCAGAGGTGGTCTACAAGCTGATCAAGGCCAACAATACGAGGGAACATCCTCTTCACAATCTTCTCGAAGATGTGCGGAGCCTCCTTCACCGGCCTTGGGAAAGTGTTTTGCAGCACACAAAACGTGAGGGGAATGCATGCGCGGATTCCTTAGCCAAGTTAGGGCACGATGTTGGCGGTCTTCACCTTTGGGAGTCGCCACCGCCTCATCTCCTTTCCTTTTTAAATAAAGATATCGAGGACTTTAGCATCGTAGTTTAGTACTCTTTGTAATAGAGTAGGTTTCTCTCTTTCAGACGGAGCAAAAAAAAAAAAAAAAAAAGATATATCTTGTTATGCATTATGTCTTTATCTTTGATTTCTAGCATATGGATGTGTTTATTGATGTAATGTTGGTAGATTTGACGATAGAATGCTTAATTGTTAAGTATGAAGATTTATGATGATTGGATTTTTCGCTACTATGGTATGATTGAGCCTTGTTATTAAGGATATTGGTTGTCTAGTAAGAGCATGATGTGATGTATTACACGAAGTAGTTTCGTTGGTATGTTGCATGATGAAGAAGCTAGGCTAGACATTGCGGTTTGGGGAGTTCGATTGTCGATTTTATCACTTGTGTGTTTCGCTTTTACTCTAGTATGTATTTGAGTCAGTTTTGTGTCGTACGAGGTGCTAACAGCTATTTGTAGGTACCATACCAAGGGAAAGGAGCATTCCCATATGATTGTTGTGAAGAACCATGTCAAGGAAGGTGACCTCGCTAGATGTGCGTTCGAGCCAAGGGGTTTTGCAACAACGTCGTGGATTATCCACGAGGAGGAGCTAGAGTATACCTGGAGTAAGGACTCCTATGCCTATTCATGCACCACCGAAGGGATAGAAACCACTATTACGTCAGCACTCCATCACGAGGACTGCAGAGTTCGAGTGAATAGGAAGGCACCGGGACAGTCTTGTCGCGGCGGATTCGATCTTGAGTCCGAAGTTGCTCGAAGGTTCCGAAGCGCTAGCTTGGTTCCAAAACGTAATGACATGGGAACCCAGCACCTTGTTGGGGTGCCCCTTGGATGCCTCTAAAGTGAGCATCATATAGACATCGGTCGGATCCACGGTAGATAATGTGGACAAAATTGGAGAAAAAGGTAGAAGACTTCTGAGTATCCAAGCAGCTTACTGAAACCTTCTTGAGGTGTAAAACGTTGGAGGGGGAGGTCCTGATACCACTGCCCTTTCCCCTTCAACAGTTCACATCCTATTGGAGGGCTCCAGGATGGAGTATTCCATAACAGCGGCGGCTACTCTTGAGAATTCTACCTGCCACTACAACTCTACTAGTGAGGATGTGCGTGACTGTAGTGACAATGAAGGCCATACGGGCAATGATGATTCTGATAGAGGAGTTGTTCCTGTCCAGCCTATAAATGGAACTACCGCACCTACCTGAAGACCTGATGACACCCTATAAAGCTCACAGAAGAGGCCCAGTAACCCACAAGCAGCATACTTAGCCGACCGAGGCCAAACCATGGGGTAACATCTAGTATCACATCTTAATTCCTCATTTTCTTACTGCTAGGGACTAGCGTTAATTTCATGAGGGGGATGGGATTTAAGTGATCTGATGTTGTTAGTGTGGAGCTTGGTATTGGTAGGATGAGTATAGTACCTCGCATGCTTTATCCGTCTGCATTTGCATTTGCACGTTTACCGCTTTCTTAGATTTTTTAGGTTGCATTTCACTACATTCATCCTAGGATAGTCTTGCATGTTTTTTATTGAGTTTATTGCCGAATTTTTTGAACTTTTTTATTGGGTAGATCAACTATGCCATTAATCGTATGCTTCATCTCTATGAATTTTTTTGAGGTTTTTCTCGCTTGGCTTGTCACATTTATGTATTGCACTTAGTTGAGCTAGGTAGTCTCGACATCACTTAGTGGTGTTTTCTCTACTGCGGTTCACGAAGGCCTTTATAATAGGATTATGCATGTTAGGGTCTTATGGTTGTTTTCCCGAGTAATTATGTACCTAAGAGGCAACAAGTCTTCACCATGCTTTGAGATTGCTAAATGCCTAGGAAGGAGGTAGTGTGAGGTTGTGTGATCCTTTGTTTATAACCTATTCTTCCGAATAGGTTGGGGAGGGGGTTACACCATCGTAGACTTGTTTCTGTTTTTCATTTTCGTATCGTGAGTTTACTTTTCACTTTTCGTAAATTTTGTACTCAAACCTATTCTTTCGAATAGGTTTGGGAAAGTCGTGTGAGTCTTTTTGTTTCTCTCTTTGTTATGCTACTGCTGGCTAAACAAAAATCGAAAAAAAAAAAGAAAAGAAAAAAATTCCAGAAAAAAAAGAAGAAGAAAAGGAAAAAAGAATCTGGAAGAAAAAAAAAAGAAGAAAAAAAGAGAAGACCCCAAAAAAGCAAAGAAGAGTCCAAAAAAAGAGAGCCAAATAGCAGTTTAGCAAAGTGTTGAGTCTTATTTTCCATTTTTGTGATGTTCGTAATCGTGTTGTAATTTTCTATTTTTTATCTTTTTTGTCTTGAGTGTCATCTATTCTAGACCACCCTCGTCCTGCCATTCAGGAAGTGGTGAATAGCTTAAGACTTTACTTGAGAGATGGGTAGAATAGGGGAGTGTTATCTTTTATAGGGAACCCTCCTTCGTTTGATGAGAGTCAGTACTGGTTCGACCTCTTTTGAGGGAAAGTCTTAGCATGGTGGAACAACAGTAAGTCCTCAGTTTCATAGGCACGGGGCAACCATTCGTATCTTAGCATGCTTCATTACGTCGTCACTGACTAGGTCCAGGTAGAGAATGTTACGAGAGACTATCTTGTCTTGACATAAGTGCTTATGTGGATGTGTATAAGTCAATCGAGGTATTCTTCAACCTATATTCATGCTTTGATTCGTATGGTTTTTGTTCATATGTTTTTTGGTAGATTCAGTAGATTAGTTCATTTTATTTGGCATGAAACTCCATTTTGTGTCTTGCATGTTTTTTGTATTAGAGTCTAGCTTAGTTGCTTGAGGACAAGCAAAGGTTCGGTTTGGGGAGTTTGATGAATGTGTATTTTACACTTTCATTCGAGTCTTTTTCACCTATTTTAGCTATCCTCTATGTTAATTTAGCTATATTTTAGTACATTTTATTAGAATAGTGTCACGTTTCCCTTTAGATTTTATTTTACAGGTTTTGGTTGAAATTCGAGGATTTCTGAGCAATTATATTGAAGTTGACAAGGAATTGGTGTTCCAGAAGCCTATTTGGAGTATCTGAAGGTTTCCGGATAGGATTTGGAGTCTAGGGGTCGAATCTGGAGGTTAGAAGGCCACTAGAAGTCAGAAACCGAGTCCGAAAAGGTGAAGAAATCCAAAACCGCGTCGAAAAACGCGGAATTCCGCGAAAAAGACGGGGGACGAACCGCCGCAGCATGGGGCGAACCGCCCCAGAGTTTATTCGGGGCCTATATAGTGCTCAGTTTTCTCTCCGAAAATCATATCTTTCCAGACCTTCTCTCTCACCTCTCTCTATAGTTTTAGGTAGGAATTTCCCGGGGCCTGTCCTGGGAGTTCTGTAGCTTAGGGGATACTTTTTCATAGCAGTTTGGAGCTCGTAGGACCGCAATCATCCGGAGATTGACAACCTTCGGTAACTTTGTATCTTACAGTTTTATTCTACTTATTTTATATTCTTTCAACATGATTTCTTCTATGATTTCTGTTGATTGCATGCCTATTATGAGTAGCTAAACTTATCGTTGGTGGTAGTATGTGAATTCTTAGCGAAGGGAAGATAATCATGCTAATGGCTATATCGCGCATTATACTCCGTGTCATTGCTTTATTTCGTTGATTAGTTGTAACCAAAATTCTCGTATGTTGTATTGATTATTATGCACAATTGGACACTAGTCGACCATCAAACCAATTATCTTCGTAGTGTTGAATAATTACGGAACACATTAGGACAATCGTGATTGACTAGTCAGACCAAATTATATTCGTAGTGCTTAATACTTGCAACAGGACACTAGATTGATTCAAAGATCTTTATGCAAGACCGAGGAATTTATGCATGATTATCGACCCGTTATGTTAAGAAGGACCATACTATCACCAATCTCCATTATCTGCTAGAAACCCCCTATTGCTATCTGTCTGCTGTTTTATATTCTCTTGTTAAATAGATAAAGCTAATTATAGTCCTGAGAGAACGACACTCGAGTCATTCTGCTGCTACACTACGGTTTTCGTTGTAGTTGTGGATTGCATTTGGCTAGATACAAATTTATTTGACTGAATCCGGAGCACGACATCCGCGCGTTCATCATCGCTAAAACAACATTTCTTGACTATCTATTAGCCACAGATAGTGTTGCTAAAACCGATGGCTATTTTAAGGATTTCTTATAGGGCGGAGCCTACAAGATTCGCTGATCGGAGCTTGCAACTTAGAACTGGGAGCTGCAGGTCCTGATCGGAGCTGCAAGCTCCAAGATCGGGAGTCGTAGCTCCAATCGGACATAATAGATGTTGTGGAGATAGCATACATAACCCAGTACTACATAATTTGATAAGCATCAAACTTGCAAGATTATAAATTTTATATACCAAAAATCTAGGACAATGTGTTTCTCTAACGGCCAAATTTAAGTATCTTAATTAGTCGTACTCCAATACCAACCTTATGAATTAGATTATACTTAAACCAACTTAAGTGTCTGTTGAAATTCAAAATCCCAGCCTCATATCATATGCTACTGATTAAGACTCTTATTATCTAGGAACTCCTCAAATATACTCCAATCTTCTTACTTAGTCGGCACCATTTTACATATAAACTGTTGGGTTTAGATTAGGTAGGGTTGAGATTTTACTTAATAGCCAATCAGATTGGGTTTAGATTAGGTAGGTTTGAAATTTTCCATGACAATAATTGTTGGATGAAGAAAACAATGTAAACCTATTATTTCCTTAATATGTGTGTATTTGACTAAAACATTATATATTATAAAATCGAGTAAGTATAAACTATTAGAAGTAGAAGATCACTGATTTGTAATTAACGCATCAAATTAATCATACTAGAACCTTATGCAACGATGGAGTAATAGTAGTGCTTAGAACAAACTAGTTTATAAGAATGGGAGTGAGTAAATACAGTTTTGGTCCTTCTTTAATTTAACTTGACGTGTTTATCATATTTGTTTCGATTTAAGTCCGTCAAAAGATAGTTTTAGAATAAAAAAATAACACAAAACGGAATCAGAAACCCTAATCGTAGCTAGCCGCCTATACTACTTAGGGCCGGCCTCCATGGAGGTGACTATATCATCTACTTCAATCTTCTTACTTAATCGGCAACCATTTGACATATTAGTAAATCTAAATATAGACTTAGATGACCCCACAATTACACTGAAACTTGATTTTCCAAATAACAAATGCTAGCACAATTACCCTGAAACTTGACTTTTACAATGCTACCAATTACACTGACACGTGATCTTCCAAATTACGATGCTAGCACATAAGAAGCAGACTAAAATTTTCTTGTATTTAGTCTGCTTCTTATGGATAGTTCTAGCACAAAGGAGTGATAAACACAATTCTTTGGTCATCTTGTCTTCTTTTGAAGAAAGATAAACACAATTCACTCCATATTATTTTAGATCCATTTTGTTTAAAAAGTATTCTAGCACTCTAGTAGACGAACTTTTGTGGATACGAAGTTGAAGGAGTCAAACTGGAGTCAACGAAATAGTGGAATTTGCTTGGTGAGGAGTTTAAAGGATTGAAACTCACTGAAAATGATTACGAAGCGTAGTTTGCTAAATTAAATAGCGGATCATTGGAATTGCTAAACTTGTCATTAAGATTTTTATTCTTACTTTTATTATTATATATTTATTAGTATGTTAAATATATATATATATATATATATATATATATATATATATATATATATATATATATATATATATATATATATATATATATATATATATATATATATATATATATATATATATATATATATATATATATTATTATTATCAAGTAGGTAAATTTTTTTGAAATTTCCGCGGCGTATACTTAGAGTATAAGCGACCAAATATTCATACAATATCTCTCTCTATATATTAATCTCTATATATTAAAGTATAATATTAAAATAATAACATGATTGATTTACATATATATAACAATCAATTTTAATCCGTTAATCTTACTTATTCAATTTCAATCTGGTGCGTACATGTGTCATTATTAATTAAAAGATGTAAGGTTCGAATCTTGTTGGCGGGATTTTTCTCCATTATTTGTATTATTATTTTTATTGAAGGTGTTTGGTTCGAATCTTGTTGGCGTGATTTTTCTCTATTGTCTGTATATTATTTTAGTTAAAGGTGTTGTGTTCGAATCTTATTGACGTAATTGTTTTTCTTTTTTATTTATTATCTTCTTATATCTTTTTAACACAAAGTTTTATGGTCATACTATCCTTAATTTAAAAATAATCATGATATGTTCTTATGCAAAAAGACATACTTCTTCCATCCAGTAATAAATGTAACACTTGATTTTGTTGACTTTTTTTAGGGTCATTTTGACCTTAAATTATTCTTAAATGGCAAGAGATAATGACACACATGACAATATATTCAACTGATGAAAAACACCAATTAACATGTGAAAGCTGCATTGCAGATTTCGAAGTTGAATGTTCCAAAGTTTACAGATGTATCAGATGGTTTTTAATTCATCGAAACAATACTTTTAGTACGTCTAATATCGTTCAATTCAAAACGATTTATTGCGTAACTATAAAAAATATATACATTTATAGGACACCATTTATGTTAAGTTCAATTACTCAATTAATTATTTTTTGGTTAAGTTTGAATTCATTATGTGAAAATAATATATTTATTCAATTCATTTCAATACATTATTTAATAAAACAACAATACTCTACAAGATTAATTACGCTTCACACACATAAGATAACACATAACATAACGTGTAATACAGTTTCTAGTATATATAGTATATATATAGATCTTAGGATATGATCTCATTATGATCGACAAGAATATATAAGGATCTTTGGAAAAAACAAATGGCTGCTTCAGCTGCTAGTATTGCTCTTAATGGTTCATTCAAGGATACAAGACCACCCATCGTGACTTTTAACCCTAGTATGTGGGATGATACTTTCACATTACATTCTTTAGGTGAACAGGTGGGTGCGCATACTCATCTATTTTCTAAAGTTCTTTATATATGTATCTCATTATTGTTCATTTAAGTGTACAGATTTCTTACGATTCTTTCTATCTTCTTTTTCTTTTTCATTTTTTTTTTTACAAATTTTTAAATTTTTATCTCACACACGTTATTATGGTACGACCACTAAACCCAATATTGCACGCATATGTATGCATAGTGATGTTGTGCATTCGTAGCCTAGTTGGTTATATATATATTTTGTAGTACATCACAATACTCATGCTAGCTAGGAAACAGTAACCTCTCGGATATTGCCTGCCTAACAGATTGATCTAACTGTTACTCCAGGATGAGTGTAGAGAAGCCATTGAAAGATTGAAGCAAGAAACGAGGAAAATGCTAATCCCAGGAGGAAGTAGAAAAATTGACAAATTAATAATGATTGACACACTCGAACGTCTAGGACTCGCATATCACTTTGAGAAAGAGATCGAAGAACAAATCCAACATATTTACAAGCATCAATATTCCAATTTTGATGCAGAGAAAGGTTTCTACAATGATCTGTTCAGTGTTGCCCTAGAATTTCGTCTTCTTAGGCAACATCACTATGATGTTACTTGTGGTACGTATTTACTTACAGTAATTAATGAATTCGCTTTTGATGGCATATTTCATTTCATTGTTTTATGGGTCTTGCAAACAGAAAATTAAATTAACAACCAATAAACATCTGACACATTTACCGTATGGCAAACGTATAGAACCAAAATGAAAAGGAGTAGCAGTTAGGGGACTAAAACTGCAATTAATCCATAATTGTTATTTGAAATTATACAGACGTTTTCGAGAACTTCAAGATTAAGGACCACAACAAGTTTAATGAAGCGATAATTAGTTGTGATGCCAAGGGCTTGTTGAACCTGTATGAAGCAGCGGAGACTCGGATTCATGGGGAAGAAATCTTGGATGATGTTGTGGCCTTTGCGCCCCTTCATTTGAATCGCATGTTACCAGATTTAGAGTCTCCTCTTCAAGATAAAGTCGAACGAGCTCTCAAGCAGTCACTCCACAAGGGCATGCAAATTGTTGAAGTTCGCTATTACATTAGCATCTATGAAAAGGATGACATGAAGGATGAATTACTTGTCAAATTCTCAAAATTGAACTTCAATTTTTTGCAGAATCTGTACAAGAATGAGTTGTGCGAGATCACCAGGTTACATGATAATTGATCACATGCATAGTTGAAGTATATTTTACATACTTTTACAAATTAATTTTAAGTGTTTAGTTGATTTTTCCTTGTGTTGGTACTTGCAAGGTGGTGGAAAGAATTCGACATAACGTCAAAAGTAGCTTACACAAGAGATAGAGTGGTGGAAGCCTATTTTTGGGCTCTGTCTCACCATTATGAGCCCCAATATGCTTATGTTCGAACTACTATTGCCAAGACCATACAACTTATAGCTGTAGTCGATGATACATATGATAACTACGCTACAATTGAGGAAGGACGACTTTTCACAATGATTTTGGAAAAGTATATTATATATATATGCACATGTCAATTTCTCACAATATATTATTCGATCAATTCGATCGATTCATATACGTACTCAGTTTGATTGTATTTTCCATTAATTTTGTGAGTGCAGGTGGGATATTGGTGAAATTGATCCACTACCAGAAAACATGAAGATCGTTTATAAATTTATGTGGGCTGTATTTCAGGAATTTGAACATGATGCATCAGAACGAGGAAGATCATATATGATGACTCATGCTATTGAATCAGTAAGGATATATATTTTTGCATATATATTTTTGCGGCTTGAATTTAAGTTTTGTTTGAGCTGAAGGTGTAGATATATAATGCATTTTGTTTCATGGTTTTTAATCCAGATCAAACAAATCGGTCGGGCTTACATGAGGGAGCTTGAGTGGTTTAATGGAGGACAATTGCCTGCGTTTGACGAATACTTTGCCCACACCTTGGTCACCGGTGGCATCCATTTATTTTTCATTCCTTGTTTCATTGGAATGCCATCTGCTTCACTACAGGCCATTGAGTGGATGAACAGTGCACCCCAATTATTTGTCGGAGCAACTAACTTTACTCGTCTCATGGATGACATAGCTAGCTGGGAAGTAAGTAGCTAAAACCTTGAAAAAGTTAATAATACGTGCATTTATACAGTTTTTCTATGCTACAACATACTGCTGTACGTGTCTTGTGGGGATTAAAGTGTTGTACCTTGATCTTACCATATGATATAATATGCGTATATACTTGATGTAACAATTAATTTGGTATTAATGAAGCGAGAGAGCAGAGGGAAGATGCCCACAGGTGTTGAGTGCTACATGAAGCAGTACTCGGTTTCGCGAGAAGAGACATTCGCCAAGTTTACGGAGCTGGCTCAAGTTGCATGGAAGGATGTGAACACAGGGATGGTCAAGGCCAATACTGCGGATTCAATACCCAAAGACATAATCGACATGTATGTGGGTCACACACGTGTTGCCGGAGTCTGTTACAAGAATTGCCAAGATGGGTTCAGTTTTCCCGAGAATTCCTTCGCACCCCTCATTGCTTCCATGTTGGTCGATCCCGTAGTCATCTGATGATCATCAACTGCATGTTTCTGATCGACCGGACCAGTTGTCAATTCAAACTGGTTCACTAAACTGGGCCCCGGAATAATCTGCATTATATATATATATATATATATATGTTGTGTGATAAATTTATTCTGTCATGTGTGCTTTGTACTTTTATATATACTGTATATGATTATGTTTGTACTATTGATAATAATTTCTAAGAATAAATCAATAAACCCTCTCGTTCTTTTGTTATGTATTGATCGATTTTTTTTCTGAAATTGGATTGAATACACAAGCAAGCTGTTAATGCTAACTTGAGTAGCATGTTTTCGCACTGTGTGGCCAAGAAGAAAACTTCAACAAACAGAACACATGCATTTATTCAAGTTTCAGAGCTGATGAAGTTTGCAGCAGATGCCTGCACAGTGTTATGTGTACTGATCATGAAAGACCTAATGAAGTTTTGGAGTTATTTTGCAATGCAAATTTTGTTTTACTGTTCTAGTTAATGTTTGAAAGCATAACTTCTGTCAACAAATTAAACCAAACCAAACTTGTAGACATTTTATTGAGTAGTAGAACAGCATATGAAAACAGGAGTACATATCTTGCTGATATAAATCAAACTGATGCAAACATTCACTGAAAAATATTGAGTTTTCAATTTTACAGTGTAAATTTTGTTTTTGCATGTAAGGCTGGCATAGCTTATTATTTATTAATGATTGAAAGCAGACTTGTCCACATTTTACAAACCTTGAACACCATATGAAAACAAAACAAACTTGAACAAAATGTTTTACAAATCTTGCTCATGTGCTAAATATTGAGTTTTCTCTCAATCGGAATCACTTTCAATGGAGCAAGCTTGCGAAGTGCGATCCCCATCCTCTCTCGCATGTCCATACCTCCGGGGGACTCGTTAGCTGGCAGTTTCAAGTCAAAAGACTGCACCAACGTGGCTATAGTGAGACTAACCATTTTTTCACCTAGTAACATGCCTATGCAAGATCTTCTGCCTGAACCGAATGGAATCAACTCAAAATGCTGCCCTTTCAAGTCTACATTCGAGTTGATGAACCTCTCAGGCTTGAAGGACAGAGGATCCTCCCATACATATGGATCCCTGTGTATTCCCCAAGCATACATATGGATCCCTGTGTATTCCCCAAGCATTCACTAATCTTTCCCTGATATTATTTGGTGTATTTTTCTGTAACGAAACCAGAAATAATTTCCAGACACTTCCCCAAGTACTTTTCAGAATACCTTCTGACTCCTTGTGGATCAATCCATTTCAAGAATGGAAATGTATCCACCAAGTTAGGTACTCCATTCCACTCCATGAACTTATCCATGTTCTGAATGAATTCATTTCCTTCTGAAATGCTATCCATGATGTCTCTAGAAATCACAAAGTTCCCGACAAGATTGAAAGTCATGAGAGAGATATATTTGTCTATCTCAACTTCACCTGATCCTCCATAGAAGTGTCACTGTTTTTAGGGTGTTGACATAGGGATTCACCTATAGGTTTACTCAACCCCTAAGTTCTGGAAACAGAGCACTTAGCCGCTTTTATATAGTTTCACCTATTCTAACACAATAACTATTCCATATCTGTAGTTGGTTGTCTTTTGCAGGAAGTTGATTTATACACGGGAATTGTGGAATTACAAGAAGGCTAAAGATGGAAGAAGACTTAGTCGAAAATGACTCATAAAGGAATTCATGTCATAGAAGGAAAATGAGTCTTTGAAGAGGAAGTCGATTCCTATTAAAAGATTATTACCGTGGCATGTCCAGATTCATTCAAGCACGTTTCCTGATTGAAGTCGATCAAGGCTTTCCACCTCTATATAAAGCATAGCACCGACGAACAGAAGGTCACGACATAGAGAACAAAGGCGATCGAGTTTTCAGAGTTTTATAGTTTTATTGTTTTAGTTCGTTGTGTCTTTTACACTATTTTATATTCTAGACTTCTCTAACAGAGTATTGAAGGTAGAATAGATAGATTGGTTTCTATATCATCTTATAGGTGACTAGTGTTGTTTTTCTAGGATAGATATTGAGAGTATACAGCGTTGTACGAACAAGATCTTTTCTAGTTGATTTTCTGTCTTGATTGGGCATCAAGCAAGCTTACAAAAGCTTCTTGAAAAATACCAAACGCAGGTTCTTCTTTATATTCCGTTGTGCTTTAATTTATATATATTATCTGTGTTTGTTAATCTGTAGGTTGACGTAGGTGTTCACTGAACCCCGCAGTCAATCTATGTTATTGGCTGAGGTATTTTGTATCTAAAGCAAGTTATACCGATCCTACATTCTTTCAATTGGCATCTAGAGCTAGTTACTTTTCTTAAAGTAATTGTTTTAGGTACATATGATGGATTCAGCCAATCCAAACCTTGGAAGGTTACCCGTACTTGATGGAGCTAACTATGGTTACTGGTAATTAAGATTGCAGACGTATCTTAAGTCTTTGGATGCAGGTGTTTGGGGAGCTTGTGAAGTAGCCTATGTGCCTCCCATGAAGGAAAAGGACAAGAACAATGACGTTCTGCCTAAGGACTTCAAGAATTACACCGATGAGGAGAAAACTAATGCTACTAACAATGAAAAAGCTCTCAATGTTATTTTTTCTTGGATCGATGTGCATATGTTTAAACTTGTGCAGAATTGTGCTAATGCTCAATCAGCCTGGGAGACTCTTCAAAGCCACTGTGAGGGTGACACAACTGTGAAGGCAACTAGGATTAGACTTTTGCAAAGCAGGTTTGAACTATTGCGAATGGAGGAAGAGGAAGATATAGATACTTATTTTACAAAATTTTTGGATATTGCTGATGAATCTCATAACCTTGGTGAACCCATGGCTAGCAAAGTCCTAGTAAATAAAGCCCTTAGATCCCACCTCCTAGGTTTAATATCAAGGCATCTGCTATGGAAGAAAATCGTAATTTGGCAACGATGAGCTTAGACACCCTCATGAACATCATGAAAAATTATGAACTTCATCTCCAATCTCAGGAAGAAAACTATGGTAGAAAATCCAATGTTTTTAAAGTTTCTGACATAGCTAGTGATAAGGAGATATATATCAATGATTTTGACCCAGAACATTCCAAAGCCTATATCATCCAAAAGTCTCATGCCTTGCTTAAGAAACTGTCCAAGTATAACAATGCCAAACCCAACTACAAGTCTGAAAGCTCCACATCCAAATACCCTTCCAAAGGTAGTTACTCCAGCTCTTCCCACAAAAAAGACTTCTCCACATCTTCCAACTCAAACTCTAGAGACCGTGACTCTATCCAATGTAGAGAGTGTAAAGGATGGGGTCACTCTAAGAATGAATGCCCTAATTTTAGGAGACAAAGGGGTTTGAAGGTGAACTGGGTTAGGACTGAAGAAGCAGAACAAGAAACTGATGTTATAGCACTGAGAGTTGTAATCTGTGAGTCGCTTGAAGAGGGTGCACCAGAGGTTGACACAATCCCGGCCTCAACACCCTCTCAGGCATCTGATAACTCACATGATATTTTATCTACACAGTTCTGTTAGTTCTGATGCAGGGGAAGAGGATGTCAATGATGAAGAAGATCAAATCTCAGAAGAATAAGTTATGGTTGAGATTCATAACATGTATGATAAGCTCTTAGCTATTTGCAGCCAACAAAAGAAAGCAATCGAAGCACTGTCCAAGGAGAATTCCAACATGAAAGAGGTAATTACTAGCCTTGAAGTTGTTGTCACAAAAAGGGATGTTGACCTTCACACTGTAAGTGAGAAACTCGCTAAATCTGAGCGTATACTTGCAAGCTTTACTGATTCTTCTCTTAAGCTAGATGCATGTTTAGGTCTTAGTAACATTGGTACCACTGGTCTAGGTTATCCTTTGAAAGAAAGAACTTATGATTCATATTTTCCTGAAGGTCCTAAGTTTGTAAAACCACAAATGACTGAGTCTAAGGAACCTAAGCCCAAGGCGTCAAAAACCAAGGGTAAAGGAACCAAGGATAAGGCTACTAGTGAGACTTCTTCTAAAAAGAAAAGAGTTTATGTCTGCAGTTTTTGTTCCGATGAAGGTCATATCAAACCTTACTGCCGTCGTTATCATAAAACTTTTAAGAAGAAACAAGATAATAAAGAGGAGTTGCCTGCAGAGTTGCCCAACCCCCATGTCAACCCTCCTTCTACAAAATCATCTAGTCCATCCACTGATAATCCTCAAGATCCTTCCCTTACATGCAATGTTGTTCTAGCTGCTGTTGATACTGACCTTGAAGGTACATGGTACTTTGATAGTGGGTGTTCTCATCATATGACTGGAACACGAGATTTTCTAGCCAATTTTATTGCTAGGGAATCCGGTTTAGTCACTTATGGACGTGGTGGCTCCAAAGGGAAAATTCTTGGCATTGGTGAACTTAATATTCCAAGTTTTCCATCTCTTCAAGATGTGTATCTTGTCGATGGACTAAAGGCTAATCTTATAAGTGTTAGTCAATTGTGTGGTGCTAACCATAGTGTTAAGTTTGACAACAGTACTTGTGTTGTATACAATGCTGCAAACCAATGTGTTATGAAAGGTCTTAGATCAGGTCACAATTGCTACTCGACTGGAACACACTTATTGTGTAATCAGGTCAAGATAGAGGAAGCCACTCTTTGGCATCAAAAGCTTGGTCATGCATGTGAACTATCGAAACATGGACAAACTTTTGAAACTGGAAGCTGTCAATGGTGTTTCTAAGTTGTCTCAATCTGGTAAGATTGTGTGTGGTGACTGTTTGAGAGATAAACAGACAAGGGTTGCCCATAGTGTTGCTCAACCTAGTGCTCAACCCTCTGGTACGTTGTCTTTCTTTGAACTCATGCATATGGATTTGATGGGTCCAATGGAAGTTAATACTATTGGTGGTAAGAAATATGTGTATGTGATTGTTGATGACTTTTCTAGATTCACTTGGGTCTCTTTTTTAAAAGATAAGTCACAAACTTTTGATGCTTTCACTACTTTGCATGCTAGAGTCAAGAACATGTATAACTCATCTCTCAAAAGAATCAGGTCTGGCCATGGAAGAGAATTTGAAAATTCATCTTTTTCCAATTTTTGTAATAAAGAAGGAATCTTCCATGAGTATTCTTCTCCCGAAACTCCCCAACAAAATGAGATTGCGGAAAGAAAGAATAGGACTTTACAAGCGATGGGTAGGGTTATGCTTAGTTCCATGAATATTGCAAAACGTTTTTGGGATGAAGCTTTTAATACTGCATGCCATATTATCAATAGAGTCTACTTGCGACCTAGAACCACCATGACACCTTATGAGATTTTAAAAGGCAAGAAATCTAACTTGAAGTACTTTCATGTCTTTGATTGTGTCTGCTATATTCTTAATGATAGAGATCATTTGTCTAAGTTAGATGCTAAGAGTGATAAAACGGTTTTTCTTGGCTACTCTGACAATAGTCATGCCTTTAGAATGTATAATCTAAGGACTAAAACTATTCAAGAGTCTGTTAATGTTACGTTTGATGATTCTGTTAGTATAACTGGAAGAAAAGATGAAGCAGGTACATTGGACATAGTACAGTTGCCTTATGGATCTCCACATGTTTCAGTTGAGAAGACTGCAGTTGCAGAATCAAGCGGGGTTGATAAAGAGGTTGATCCAACACCTACCCCAACCCCTGTGTCTACTGTAGAACCTGTTGCTCTAGCAGTTGAACCACCAACACCACAGACTGTTCCCGATACTCCTGATGACCATGATACACTTGAAGAAAGTGATCACAATGCCGAATCTGATGATGATCAAGAAGAAGAGGCTACTACTGATGGTACGCCTAGCACAAGTTTGAGAAAGAAGTCCAAAGAAAAGACTACTGAAGGTACTTCTTCTACCAGGGCACTTCGTGACAAGCCACCTGTCGACTATAGGAAGCTTGCTGGACTTAAAGCCAAGACGAGGTCGCCAAAACAGGGAAACGCAATGAAAGTTCAGAATTAAAGCACCCCATGGAAAGCATCTCAGAAATACATACATGTACATATTTCTGCACTTATATTGGTTGGGGCTTGTAGCTTGAGGGTTGTTATCAGTCATCTACAAACAAATAAGGGCACCGCCTACCCATCATGCATGAGCGGTCTACACGTAATGGATGTCGCCTATCCATTCTAGTTCTAAACGCGGTCAAGCACATAATGGGCGCCGCCTACTGATGAACGCGGATGTCGTGCTCCGGATTCAGTCAAATATATTTGTTATTTAGCCAAAGGCAATCCACAACTACAACGAAAACCGTAGTGTAGCAGTAGAATGACTCGAGTGTCGTTCTCTCAGGACTATAACTAGCTTTATCTATTTAACTAGAGAATATAAAGCAGCAGACGTAATAGCAAAGGGTTTTTCTAACAAATAATGGATATTGGTGATAGTATGATCCTTCAAAGCATAATGGGTCGATAATCATGCGTAAATTCCTCGGTCTTGCATGGAGATCTTTGATCAATCTAGTGTCCTGTTGCAATTATTAAGCACTACGAAGATAACGGTTCTGACAAGTCAAGCACTATTGTCCTATTGTGTTCCGTAATTATTCAACACTACGAAGATAAACTCGCGTACAGGTCGACGAGGGTCCAATTGTGCATAATAATTAATACAACATACGAGAATTCTGGGCTTAAGCCTGATCAACGAAATAAAGCAATAACACGGAGTATAATGCGCGATATAGCCATTAGCATGATTATCTTCCCTTTGCTAAGAATTCACATACTACCACCAACGATAAGTTTAGCTACTCCTAATAGGCATGAAATCAACAGAAATCATAGAAGAAAACATGTTGAAAGATATAATAAAATTAGTAGAATAAACTGTAAGATACAATGTTACCGAAGGTTGTCAATCTCCGAAGAATTGCGATCCTACGAGCTCCAAACTGTTATGAAAAAGTGTCTCCTAAGCTACGGACCCCCAGAACAGGGCTTTGGGAAGTCCCTAAAACTACAGAGAAAGGTGAGAGAGAAGGCTTGGAAAAGTATGAATTTCGGAGAAAATCTGAGCAACTATATATAGGCCTCGAATAAGTGTGGGGCGGTTCGCCCCGGAGATTTTTTCGCGGAATTCCGCGTTTTCGATGCGTTTTTGGATTTCTTCCCCTTTTCGGACTCGGTTTCTGTCTTCTAGTGGCCTTCTAACCTCCAGATTCGACCCCTAGACTCCAAATTCTATCCGGAAACCTTTAGATACTCCAAATAGGCCTCTGGAACACCAATTCCTTGTCAACTTCAATATAATTGCCCGGAAATCCTCGATTTTCAACCAAAACCTGTAAAATAAAATCTAAAGGTAAACGTGACACTATTCTAATAAAATGCACTAAAATATAGCTAAATTAACATAGAGGATAGCTAAAATAGGTGAAAAAGACTCAAATGAAAGTGTAAAATACACATTCATCACCTATCCATACATAAAACATGCGGTCCGATAAATAAGAGGGCGCCGCCTACCCTCGCATGCATAGCGGTCGAACGGAAAGTAAAATACATGGTATTTAAACATGCATTGTGAAACAATAGCATATCGAGCAAACAAACAAGTAGTAGCCTATGTGGATGCCAAATGACTTCATAACTTCATTATGAAAATTATAATCCCATACTTATAATCTCTATGAAATTGAAAATTTGGACTAGATTGAAAAATTGAAAATTCTATTGACAGGTAGCAATTTTCGAAAATTCGAAGGACTCAATTGTAATTTTCAAAACCTTGGAGGTGTTAAATCTACAATTCAAAAGTAGAAGGACTTATTTGCAATAAACAACAAATTGATAAATCACGAATAAGCCCCTTAACTTTATACTAATTGAATTTAACTCCTTTAGTTACAAATAATTACAATTAAATCATAATTGTATTCCGAATATAAAAGTCAATCCTCAAAATTTTCAAAATTCGATTTTGGGTCCAACCCGGGAAAAATATATATATATATATTAAAATACAGGACGGGACCAAGCCCTGTCCCCTAACGTGCCTGCGGCACGCAGGCGGCGGGTCACATACATATATATATTTAATTTTTTTTTTTTGAAAATTATAAATTCTAAATTTATATAAAAACAAAACTTTTGAAAATCGAATTAATCATAGAATCAATTGCATCCACATAAACTACAAAATCATACAACATATATATGTATATACGTAATCAATTAACCTCGCTCTGATACCACTGAGATGCTTTCCATGGGGTGCTTTAATTATGAACTTTCATTGTGTTTTCCAGTATTGGCGACCTCGTCTTACAGACTCGCAGTGATCGTCAGATTAGAGTAAGCCTATGGTTATAACTTACTGCATATTTTATCTAGCGACCTCGATAGGTACAATATGTAGAGCATCGGGTTAAATTAGATTTAACACCCAAGAGTTGCGTGACGCAATTGGATAGTCCTACCGGTCATATTATGCTATGCGACCAGCCCCCGTTGGAGTATAACATAGTATGGATTTGGATCTTGGCCACTACGGTAACTTGTTGGACATTACCCGTATGTTTGGTTTGGGGGAAGCATATGTGAAAATAGTGGGAGCTAAACAGCTAAAGGACCTTGTTGTTTAGTTATGTTGACTGTATATTTAGAAATAGTATTTCAATAGTTGATTTATTATTTTCGGTCTATACTATTTCTCCTTAGAAAAACCGAAATGGCGAGTATCTCGCTCCGTGCTGTCTTAGAGAAGCAAATTTTAACCGGACCAAACTTCCTAGATTGGATCAGGAATATAGGTTTGATGGTGAGGTACGAAAGGATTGAGTATGTCTTGGACGAGGCTAATCCCGTGTGTCCCGAGAATCAGACTTCCAATCAAGTTGCTGCTTGGAATCAAGCCAACAAGGCAAAGTCTGATAAGCATCATGAGGATGCTAGATCCACGCAGTGTATTATGCTGGTGGCAATGAGCAATGAGCTGCAAAGGCAACATGAAAGCATGTTGCCGTATGAGATGCTGAAGCATCTTGAGTCGCTCTTTAAGACGACAACCAGAAGTGTTGAATTTGATTTGATCAAAGAGATACACAGATGCAAGCTCAATGAAGGAGGGAACATGTCTGAACATGTTCTCAAGATGAGAATAAGATCATGGTGATCTTTGTCCTTCAATCATTGCCGAGTTCGTATTCACAGTTCATCATTAATTACACGACGAATGCGAAGGACGTTACACTGTCCGAGCTCCATAATCTGCTGAAGACATATGATCAAACTCTTCCTAAGAAGAGAAATCTATCATGTATGTTGGGCAACCGTCTAACCCAAACCCGAGAAACAAAGGTGCTAAGGGTAAGGGAAAGTCGGAAGCCAAGGCTAACACTTCGAGTGATAGGCCTAAGCGTCTGAACCAGAAAAGGGAGTTCTAGAGGAGCGGAACGGTACACACAGATGAATGTCTTTTCTGTAAGCAGAAAGGGCATTGGAAGAAAGATTGCCCTAAGCTAAGGGCAGATCAAGCTAAGAAGCCGCCAGCTTCTAGCTCAGGTGTGTTTGTTATTGAAATGAACATGACTACTTTTGACTCCAATGGTTGGGTATTGGATACAGCCTGTGGCTCGCACATTTGTAATAATGTGGAGGGGCTAATTGAACACAGGCTAGTCAAGCAAGGTGAAATCGACTTCCATGTTGGGAACGACAATCCAGTTGCAGCCAAACGCGTTGGACGATGCAAGATAGATTTACCATCGGGACAATGTTTAGAACTTGATAACGTTTATTTTGTTCCATCCATTGTCAGAAATATTATTTCCATTCCATTTTTGGACAATTTGGGTTTTTCCTTTCGATTTGCTAATAATACTTGTTATTTTTCATTACATGACCAGTATTATGGAAAAGCTCGCTTAGTGAATGGTTTATATATTTTGCAAAGTAGTCTACCTTTATTTAAAATACATAACAAACAACCGTCTTCAAGTAGGAAGAATAATCCATCTTATCTATGGCATTGTCGGCTAGGCCATATCAATGAAATACGGATTCAAAGACTAAGGAAGTTGGACTACTTAGAACCATTTGATTTTGAATCATATGGTAAATGCGAATCATGTGTTAAGGGTAAGATGATGAACAAACCTTTTGTTGGACAAGGTGTTCGTGCCACTCGCTGCTTAGAGCTCATACATACCGATGTATGTGGACCCTTTAAAGTCCATGCGCGTGGGGGTTATCCTTACTTCATTACCTTTACTAACGATTTCTCAAGGTATGGATATATTTATCTTATGAAGAATAAATCCGAGACCTTTGGGAAATTCAAGGAGTTTAGGAATGAGGTCGGGAATGAATTGAACCTAAGGATAGTCACTCTTCGATCAGATCGAGGAGGTGAATACCTTAGTGAAGAATTTATCGACTACTTGAAGGAAAATGGAATTCAATCGCAATGAACTCCTCGAACACCACAGTTAGATGGTGTCTCTGAGAGAAGGAATCGAACCCTGTTAGACATGGTGAGATCAATGATTGGATTCTCGACTCTTCCAAAATATCTATGGGGATATGCACTACAAACTGCAATCTACATTCTGAACCGTGTACCATCTAAATCAGTGGAGAAAACTCCTTATGAGTTATGGAAAGGAAAGAAGCCCTCACTAGGCTATCTTAGACCTTGGAGATGTCCTGCGATAGTCAAACTGATGCTCACTGATAAGTTAGATGCCAAGGGTGTCAAAGTATATTTCATAAGCTATCCTCGTCAGACGAGAGGCTATGAATTCTATCATGCTGAAGATCACAAGGTGATTGTATCTAGAAACGTCAAGTTTTTAGAAGAAAAATACCTCGAAGAAGAGAGGTTAGATGACATGATAGAACTTGAAGAAATTCAAGACTTTGACACGCGCGAACATGAGTTCTCTAAATCTTCTGATTTGGACTCAAGTTCAGTGGGAGCTGTCGAAGCAGACAAGGGTAATGATATGACACTTGCTAGGCATGTCATAGTCAGTGGGAGTCCTGTGATTAGATCAACAGTTGAAACCACACCAATAGAACCCATTGTAAATCAAACTGTGCAACAAGTTGCACAAGAGCAGCCTCCCGCTAAGGAACTGCTAGGGTCCCGGGGCGTGACCAGCTGCATCAGTACCCACTGATAATGTTCGTGTTACAAGAAGCGAGAAAAGAAAAACACCAGAACCAGTCGAGCTCCGTATGTCGAAGAGGATTGTAAAAGGACCTCAGAAGCAAAGCTTTATGATAGAAGACATCAGTGAACTTGATGTCGGCTTATCAGATCGGGAAGATCCCGAGACCTACAAAGAGGTAATAATTTATATTGACTCAGACAAATGGCAAGAGGCCATGGAATTGGAAATGGACTCCATGTACCTGAACCAAGTTTGGAACTCGGTAGACTTGCCCCAAGGGGTTAGACCTATTGGGTGCAAATGGGTCTTTAAATGAAAGACAGATGCCGATGGCAAGGTACAAACGCACAAGGCTAGACTTGTGGCGAAAGGATACACGCAAAGGTATGGCATCGATTACGATGAAACCTTTTCACCGGTAGCAAAATTGAAGTCCATTCGAATTCTACTTGCGATAGCTGCCTACTATGATTATGAGATCTGACAGATGGATGTAAAGAATGCCTTCCTCAATGACAACCTTGAGGAAGAGGTCTATATGGTACAGCCGGAAGGTTTTATTAGTAAAACCAGGCCAACTACTGTATGCAAATTACAAAGATCCATATATGGGCTAAACCAAGCGTCTAGGAGCTGGAATATCCGCTTTGATGAAGCTGTCAAATCGTTTGACTTCGTCAGAAGCAAGGAAGATCCCTGTGTCTGCACTAGGCACAACGACAAGGGAGTCGTTTTCATGATCATCTATGTTGATGACATTTTGATCATGGGAAACAATGTCTCTATGCTAGAAGAAACTAAAGTTTGGTTATCAAGTACCTTCTCAATGAAGGACTTGGGTGAAGCGAACTACATCCTAGGGATCAAGATCTATAGAGATAGATCCAAAAGGATGTTAGGATTGACACAGTCCACCTACATCGACAAAATACTGAAGCATTACAAGATGGACGACTCAAAGGGATTTCTCCCAGCTAGTCATGGGATTGTCTTATCAGTTAAGGATAGTCCTAAAACTGATGAAGAAAGAAATGCAATGAGTCGTGTGTCCTATGCTTCGGCAGTAGGGTCTATAATGTATGCAATGAATTGCACAAGGCCCGACGTGGCATATGCGCTTAGTGTCACTTGTCGACACCAACAGAATCCAGGAGTACCTCACTGGACTGCTGTAAAGAACATTCTTAAGTACCTTCGACGGACTAAGAGATGTTCTTGGTGTTTGGTGGAGAACCAGAATTAAAGATATCTGGTTATGTTGATGCTGGATTTGAATCAGATCCTGATGACTTTAAGTCACAGACAGGATACGTATTCAAATTGAACGGAGGAGCTATCTGTTGGAAGAGTTCTAAGCAAGCCACGGTTGCTGACTCATCCACAGAAGCCGAGTACATTGCTGAATCAGAAGCATCGAAAGAAGCTGTCTGGATTTCAGAGTTCTTGAAGGAATTGAGGGTTGTTCCTTCTCCTAGTCCAATAACGATTTATTGTGACAATACGGGCGCCGTCGCTCAAGCTAAGGAGCCTAGATCTACAAACAAGAACAAACATGTACTTAGAATGTATCACGTTATACGTGAGATTATTGATAGATGAGAAGTTAGTATAGAACGTGTCTCTACCACGGACAACGTGGCAGATCCTTTCACCAAGGTCTTAGCAGTGGAAGTCCACTTAAGACATTATGCTAATCTGGGTATTAAGCATAAAGGTGACTGGCTATAGTCCAAGTGGGAGATTGATAGTGTATATGTCCTAGAGACAGTCCTTATTAAGGGCATGCAGCCCTTATAGAGGGCATATATGTACTATTACACAGGTCAACGTAATATAATATATGTTTGTCGTTTGACTATTGAGTATCGCTTTCATATTTATATTACACCAGGCATGCAGCATGTCATATCTCTATTTCTGTCTGTATTGATATTAAACATGTTCCCTCGGATAGATGACCGATCACACAGATAGTGGGAGCTGTGTGAGTTATCATCTATCCCAAACTCTCCCTAGTCGAGGTTCATCACGGATGTAGGGGTCAGAATGAACCAGCTGAGACTAGTATGCGTGGAGGTTATACTTGTTGGAGCAAGTGTGAGCCGATCCCACGGTCACGGAACGGATTGTTGGACAATCAAGAAACGTTCCCATAACTGCGCATAGTTGTTCGAAGGATCATTACCGAAAAATGGAAGTACCCACCGGACACTCCCATCGATGTATACTCTACACCGAAGTGTCTATGGGAACCGGTAAGTTGTCGAAGTGATGCCAGTCGTCCTTTAGACTTACAGGACTTTATCATCACATTTGTTGCCCCATATCCTTGGTGGACCCGTCGATGTCAGCTCTGAATAAGCAGCTGACCTAAGACACGATCCAGGATTATGGCTACATACAAATGGGGATGATAAGTGATTCTGTGAAGGATTCATCTCTCATGTGTAGCACAGGAGAGCACTGCTCATAGTCGTTCATAGTTGTGATTAGTAAAAACGCTGGCCAGCGTATCAATATTATTATGATGGTCATAATAGATATTGGATTCACCATGCAACTCACTGAAGACGCCCGTGGATGTATTATTGGGATAGACACTTCATCGATCCTAGATACATTCGAGTCAGTCAGATGATGGGACGTTACCATCGCTTTGCGTTGAGTGCAACAGACTTCGCAACGAAAGGGTTTGCTTTGAGAAACCTCTCAAACGTCCTCATGTATTAATATTGCAAATGGAACCGTCTAGGAATTCCATTTTTCCTAGTCTAGGACTTGCTTAATACAATGAGGCCCTATGGGTCACACTATGTGGTGATTCAGCTTATCCGAATATCCTTGAAGATGAAATCGCAATTGATTTGGAATTAATTGTGATTGATGGATTATAATTGATTTGTAATTAATTATAATATTTAGTGGCTCAATTAATGATTTGGAATTATTAATTGAATTGGCTAATTAATTGTATTTTATGTAAATACAATTAAAGATTATATTTTAGAAATATAATAGAGGTTTGATTTGAAAGGATATGTTAATTTAGAATTAACATATGCACATGGGAAAAATCTACTTGGAGTTTGAATTGCCTTAGAACTATAAGTGGGTCCCAAAATCGAGACCCACCTATTACCCTTGGGAGCGCGCGCGCGCGCAGCTGAGATAGGGGAAGGAGTTCGACTCCTTCCTCTATTAGAAGTCCAAGGGATAAGTTAGATTTTCTTGATTGAGTTTTAATTTGATTGGGAATGAATCTAGACTTAAAATTGGTTTCCTAGTGCGATAAGAATTAGATTCTTATTCCTTTATGAAGTCTAATTGCTTATGCTTTAGGCTTCTATTGACTACTATATAAGTAAGTCATTAGAGAGCTTTTTCAGTATTCTGAAGTATCAAATTCTTAGAGAATTATTCTACCTTTCTTAGAGAAAACAAAATCTCTCCCCTACCTCCACATAAGCCTACGCGCGCGCCACCCCTCGCCGGAGGAAAACCGTCGCCCCATCTTCTTGGCCACACAAAGAATATCCTAACATTCTTTCCGATAGGCTGTTCATCCGTGGATACCAAGGTTGAGGTTCTAGGAGCTGGAAACTAACTTTTATTGTCTTGCAGATAATCAAAGTATTGCAGATATCTTCGACTTCGACGAAGGAGAAGATTCACTGGATTATTACGAAGACTTGGAAGTTGTGCTTGCTTTTGGAATATTGTAAGTTTTCTAATTGACGTGTTTAAGTATATACGGCATATACATAATCAATTAACCTGCATGTTAAGAAATTTTTTAAATTCCGCTGCGTACCCTAGGGGTAACTCTGACCGTATTTTCTTACATACCTTTGTGTGTAGCCCTTCGCCACAAGTCTAGCCTTGTGCGTTTGTACCTTGCCATCGGCATCTGTCTTTCGTTTAAAGACCCATTTGCACCCAATAGGTCTAACCCCTTGGGGCAAGTCTACCAAGCTCCAAACTTGGTTGGAGTCCATTTCCAATTCCATGGCCTCTTGCCATCTGTCTGAGTCAATATCATGTATTGCCTCTTTGTAGGTCTTGGGGTCTTCCCGATCTGATAAGCCAACATCAAGTTCACTGATGTCTTCTATCATAAGGCTTTGCTTCTGAGGTCCTTTTGGGATCCTCTTCGACTACGGAGCTCGACTGGTGCTTCTGTCGGCGTTTCTGGTGCTTTTCTTTTCTGGCTTCGTGTAACACAA
This sequence comes from Plantago ovata, assembly GCA_028274465.1. Taxonomy (NCBI): domain Eukaryota; kingdom Viridiplantae; phylum Streptophyta; class Magnoliopsida; order Lamiales; family Plantaginaceae; genus Plantago; species Plantago ovata. The sequence goes on from CM051458.1 coordinate 13,088,696, forward strand.
AGATTATCAGTGGGCACGGATGTAGCCGGTCGCGTCCTACGACCCTGTTCCCTAGCGGGAGGCTGCTCTTGTGCAACTTGTTGCACAGGTTGATTGACAACGGGTCCTATAGGTGTGGTTTCAACTGTTGATCTAATCACAGGACTCCCACTGACTTTGACATTCCTAGCAAGTGTCATATCATTACCCTTGTCTGATTCAAAAGCTCCCACTGAACTTGAGTCCAAATCAGAAGATTTAGAGAACTCATGTTCGCGCGTGTGAAAGTCTTGAATTTCTTCAAGTTCTATCATATCATCTAACCTCTCTTCTTCGAGGTATTCTGCTTCTAAAAATTTGACGTTTCTAGATACTATCACCTTGTGATCTTCAACATGATGTAATTCATAGCCTCTCGTCTGACGAGGATAGCCTATGAAATAAACTTTGTCACCCTTGGCATCTAACTTATCGATGAGCAACAATTTGACTATCGCAGGACAACCCCAAGGTCTAAGATAGCCCAGTGAGGGCTTCTTTCCTTTCCATAACTCATAAAGGAGTTTTCTCCACTGATTTAGATGGTACACGGTTCAGAATGTAGATTGCAGTTTGTAGCGCATATCCCCATAGATATTTTGGAAGAGTCGAGAATCCAATCATTGATCTCACCATGTCTAGCAGGGTTCAATTCCTTCTCTCAGACATACCATTTATTTGTGGTGTTCCAGGAGGGGTCCATTGCGATTGAATTCCATTCTCCTTCAAGTAGTCGATAAATCTTCACTAAGGTATTCACCTCCTCGATCTGATCGAAGAGTGACTATCCTTAGGTTCAATTCATTCTCGACCTCATTCCTAAACTCCTTGAATTTCCCAAAGGTCTCAGATTTATTCTTCATAAGATAAATATATCCATACCTTGAGAAATCGTCAGTAAAGGTAACGAAGTAAGAATAACCTCCACGTGCTTGGACTTTAAAAGGTCCACATACATCGGTATGTATGAGCTCTAAGCAGCGAGTGGCACGAACACCTTGTCCAACAAAGGGTTTGTTCGTCATCTTATCCTTAACACATGATTCGCATGTACCATATGATTCGAAATCAAATGGTTCTAAGTAGTCCAACTTCCTTAGTTTTTCAATCCGTGTTTCATTGATATGACCTAGCCGACAATGCCATAGATAAGATGGATTATTCTTCCTACTTGAAGACAGTTGTTTGTTATGTATTTGAAATAAAGGTAGACTACTTTGCAAAATATATAAACCATTCACTAAGCGAGACTTTCCATAATACTGGTCATTTAACGAAAAATAACAAGTATTATTAGCAAAACGAAAGGAAAAACTCAAATTGTCCAACAATGGAATGGAAATAATATTTCTAACAATGGATGGAACAAAATAAACGTTATCAAGTTCCAAACATTGTCCTGATGGTAAATCTATCTTGCAGCGTCCAACGCGTTTGGCTTCAACTGGATTGCCGTTCCCAACATGCAAGTCGATTTCACCTTGCTTGACTAGCCTGTGTTCTATTAGCCCCTCCACATTATTACAAATGTGTGAGCCACAAGATGTATCTAATACCCAACCATTGAAGTCAAAAGTAGTCATGTTCATTTCAATAACAAACATACCTGAGCTAGAAGCCGGCGGCTTCTTAGCTTGATCTGCCCTCAATTGAGGACAATCCTTCTTCCAATGGCCCTTGAGTTTGCAATAGAGACAAATCTCCATCCTAAGTCGAAACTTAGCCATCTTACGATTGCGTGCATTCTTGCCACCCTTGTTCCTTTTGGGTCTACGATTGACCCTTAGAAACTCGTTGGCAATAGGTCTCTCAGCAATCGACTCTGTTGCTGCCCCGACTTCGGGATTCTGAATAGATTGCAATAATCTTTGCACGATCAAGATAATGGAAGCCTTAGCTTCTATCTCCAAGCCATATCCAACAAGTTGAAAGAGAAAATCAATCAATGACTTGACTTGTTCAGGCGACAGCTCTACTGTCTCAAGTCTTTGGATAAGCATGATCTTGATAGCTTCGAACCCTTCACACATCCTTGGAGTATCCAAGAATGAGGAGAGATATCTCACAATCTCATATGTTTCCTTGTCTCGACATGGTCCAACCATATTGTCAGACATAGCATTCAGCAACAAATTCTTCACAAACTCGGCCTTTTCCACTGACATCTCATAATAGCAATCATAGGTTGCAATAGTCAATTCAGTGGGAGGTGGAGGGATAGGTTCGTCTAACACATACTCAACCTCGTTGTGCCATAGCACCCTTCGTACCTCATGAATCCAATCCACGTAGTTTGGTCCTGTTAGCTTTTGCAACTCCAAGTTGGCAATGAGCTCGGAGGACGGTATAGCCATTTTTCGTTTTCCTAAGGAGAAATAGTATAGACCGAAAATAATAAATCAACTATTGAAATACTATTTCTAAATACACAGTCAACATAACTAAACAACAAGGTCCTTTAGCTGTTTAGCTTCCACTATTTTCACATATGATTGCCCCCAAAACAAACATACGGGTAATGTCCAACAAGTTACCGTAGTGGCCAAGATCCAAATCCATACTATGCTATACTCCAACGGGGGCTGGTCGCATAACATAATATGACCGGTAGGACTATCCAATTGCGTCACGCAACTCTTGGGTGTTAAATCTAATTTAACCAGACGCTCTACATATTGTACCTATCGAGGTCGCTAGATACAATATGTAGTAAGTTATAACCATAGGCTTACTCTAATCTGACGATGACTGCGAGTCTGCATGACGAGGTCACCAATACAGGGAAACGCAATAAAAGTTCAGAATTAAAGCACCCCATGGAAAGCATCTCAGAATCACATACGTATACATATTTCTGCACTTATATTGGTTGGGGCTTGTAGCTTGAGGGTTGTTATCAGTCATCTACAAACAAATAAGGGCGCCGCCTACCCATCATGCATGAGCGGTCTACACGTAATGGATGCCGCCTATCCATTCTAGTTCTAAACGCGGTCAAGCACATAATGGGCGCCGCCTACCCATACATAAAAATATGTGGTCCGACAAATAAGAGGGCGTCGCCTACCCTCGCATGCATAACGGTCGAACGGAAAGTAAAATACGTGGTATTTAAACAAGCATTGTCAAACAATAGCATATCGAGCAAACAAACAAGTAGTAGCCTATGTGGATGCCAAATGACTTCATAATTTCATTATCAAAATTATAATCCCATACTTATAATCTCTATGAAAAATTGAAAATTTAGACTAGATTGAAAAATCGAAAATTCTATTGACCAGGTAGCAATTTTCGAAAACCCGAAGGACTCAATTGTACTTTTCGAAACCTTGGAGGTGTTAAATTAAAAATTCAAAAGTAGAAAGACTTATTTGTAATACACAATAAATTGATAAATCACAAATAAGCCCCTCAACTTAATGCTAATTAAATTTAACCCCAGCTAGTTAAGAATAATTACAATTAAATCATATTTATATTCCAAATATAAAATTCAATCCTCAAAATTTCCAAAAATATATATATGGGCGCCTGCCTGCGCCTGCGGCACGCAGGCGGCATATATATATATATATATATATATATATATATATATATATATATATATATATATATATATATATATATATATATATATATATATATATATATATATATATAAATATAAATTCTAAATTTATATAAGAACAAGACTTTCGAAAATCGAATTAATCATAGAATCAATTGCATCCACATAAACTACATAATCACATAACATATATACGTATATACATAATCAATTAACCTCGCTCCGATACCACTGTAAGAAAATATGATCAATGTTATCCCTAGGGTACGCAGCGGAATTTCAAAAATTTTCTTAACATGCAGGTTAATTGATAATGTATATAACGTATATAATAAAAACATTAATCAGAAGACTTACAATACTCCAAAGCAAGAATAGGTATTGAATCGATATGCCAATCGATGAAGTCTTCATAATAGTCCGGTGAATCTTCTCTTTCGTCGAAGTCGAAGATATCTGCAATACTTTGATTATCTGCAAGACAATAAAAGTTAGTTTCCAGCTCTTTGAACCTCAACCTTGGTATCCACGGATGAACAGCTTATCGGAAAGAATGCTAGGATATTCTTTATGTGGCCAAGAAGATGGGGCGGCAATTTTCCTCCGGTTGGAAGGTGGCGCGCGCGGCTATAGGTGCTGGGGAGGAGAGCTTTTATTTTCTCTAAGAAACACTACAAGAAAACAGGATTTAGCGACGGAATGCATCCGTCTCTATACGGAGCAATCCGTCGCTATATACCATTAGCGACGGATGGCCCGTCGCTAAATAGGACGTCGTGAAAAGTGGCGTCGCTAATCCAAAAAGCGACGGATGAATTTATCCGTCTCTAAATTTAGCGACGGATAAACTTATCCGTCGCAAAATTAGCGTTGACCGTGCAACCCATGGTTTCTTGTATTTAGCGACGAATAAGCTTAGCCATCTCTAAATTTTAGAGACGGGTAAGCTCATCCGTCTCTAAATCTTTTTTTTTTTTTTAAATTATGTTTCTTTTAATTTATTTAATTCACCTACAATATAATAAAATATAATTTTTTAAATGCAATATATAATTTTTTAAATGCAATAAGGGGTGCTGCGAGAATCGAACTCGCGACCTCTCGCATTTAGCGAGAATCATACCACTAGACCAAACACCCATTTTTTACACGAAAACAATCAAGAAATATACTAATAGGAAAGTATTAAACATAAAAATAAAGAGAGATATACATATCAAACACTTACAAACCAACCACTGTACATAATAAAAAGATAATTAAGCACATCCTAGAAAATCCTGCACAGAGATATATTTATCTGGACAAAGAAAATAGGTAAAATACTTTTTATTTATTCCCACGTAGAGTACTATTTATTTACGCTAACACGAAGGATTTTTAGAGACAAGAGGCCATAGACTTTTTTTTTTTTTTTTTTGATAGTTAGATAGAGTAACTCAATAAGCATATATGGTATTGAATCCAAAAATCAATATCTTAAACACATAATAGGCTACTATAATGCCAGGCCCTTTAACAATAATGACTAATCTGCCCTAGCATACAGATTGAGATGGACCTAGGCAATATTATTAGAATATTGCACTAAAAGCCAATACTACCTAATGAACGATCAAAGTTACTGCTAAGTACAACAAAAAAAAATTCAACCAAAATGTAGCTCAAGTATCCCTTTATAAGTGTAAAATAAAGAACCATGGGAACATCTTTAGAGTCCAGGCACCAGATACATATAAATTACCTGGCCAAATTGTAGCAAGTTGTGGTTGTATAAATTGTAAGTAAGATTCCCAAATTTAACCTTCCGAGAGAACTCAGGGGGCATCGGCTCATTTGACACGAAAGTAACCTGTGATTTTGCAAATTGTGTAACAGTGAGAATTGCAGAATGAAATGAGGCACACTAATTAAGCCAGGGGAAGAAAAAGAAGATGATAAAGAACATAGCGCATGTATGACACCTTTAATGCTCATGTAGTCATGCATAGTGGTTTAGCTACTGAAAGCAAACAATAAACTAATACAAACATTGGTTCTTCTTTTCAGCACTAACTATCTTGACAAAAGAATAAATGAAACAATAATAGGATATATGACATTCAACCTGAGCTAAAGCACCACCAAGTTCAATAATTCTTGTTGTTTGTTCTGGCTCACCTCCAAGACTTCCAAGAGCATAGTTAGCCACAACCCAAGCAAACAAGCCTTCATCAGAGCCTAAATAGAAGAAGAGTGTAACTAATGAACCAAAGAGAACTTTGACCGATAAAACTAATAATTCATTTACTAGTTCACACTCTTAAGCACATTATGATATGGTCGTTGTGAGTATCGTCCTAGTTGAAGCAGCATATACAGTCATTTATATGCAACTTGAATCAGAACGAAAGGAAGCTCGACAAAAACAGATAAAAAAGAGAAATTTATTGGTACTGGTTTCCTAAGAATTACACAAACATATATTGCAAATGTTAACATTATAACCACCACCACTCCCCCCCCCCAACCAAAAAAATAAAAATGAGAGCCTATATAATCTGTCAAAGCTATATATGTATTGAAAGCCATCTTGCCAATAAACTAAAATGAACATGTAAGTGTAAAAAAAAATTACAAAACAATTAACAGGCATGTGGATCCGTCACACTAAGTTCAATATCAATTTCTAACAGTAACGTAATTTCTCACAGTTTGAATGCTTTAGCACCAACACTACCCATAAAAGTTCCACGTAAGCTGCAAGCAATATCTAACATATAAAGTTCTACATTCTTCTGACTTATATGTGTTGTAAGCGTGAGGCTTTATTTTCTGGAACAAAGTGTTTGAACAATATAGAGTGGAACAAGGTGAGTAGAGTCGATATTTTGACTATCTCTCCTTAAGACAAGATTGCCCCGCTCGTGGTGCTTACGGAATTATGGCAATAGTCTCCCAAGATAAAATTACTCTTAAGACGGCTAAGGAGCACTCCAATAGCCGAATCTATCGAACTTACTTTGAGTATGAAAAATGCAAGAGAGAAAGAAGAGAAGAAGAGAGAAGGAGATGGAGTTTTCAAGTGTGTTGGAGAAATGAATCTCCTTCTCTATTTATACTTCTCAAGAGTCATCATTGAAAGTGTTCAAGACCCTTCAGAAAGGTTTTAATTAATAGTTACACAACTATTCATTAAAAGTCATATACTTTGAAAACACAACCAATCACCAAACGGCACAACTTTTCGCCAGATTTGAATCTGAATAGGTTTTAGTTTCATGCAACTTTTCACCAACAAACATGTTGGTTCAAATGGCATGAGTTCAAGCTGGCTGTCCAGGATGTTTTGTGTTCGAACCCCAGCATCCCCAAATTTTATTTTTGGGCTTTTTGGGCCTTATTTTCTCCAACTATGCTATATACAATTTTGGTTGCATATTACATACCTCTTTAATTTTCTCATGAATTTTAGCACAATGGAACTTTCATCCTATGTGTGTATAAATGCCTTAATTAATTCAAGTATTGATCTATCCACTTATTGCATTAATCACCCTTTCACCTCAAGGGGATTTTAGTGATTTAACACGTTCTAATGACACACACGATTACGAAACCGTGTTGGGCGCCCTTAGACCAATACAACGAACGAATTGAAAGCGCATTCGTTTTAACTAAAATTCCCAACAATCCCCACATGAAAGGGAATTGATGCACTTGCATTCATTCAGTGAGGAATGATAGCATCGAGATAGATAGCTTCCGCTTTGAATCTTCTGTAGTGAAATACCTTCGGATATACTTGCCACGCGGTGGACGTGATGCCTTGAATCGGTCGGCGTTTTATGTATACCAAGACAAAGATACTCACACTATCACAACTCGGTACTCGTTTCAGGTTCTTACGGTATGTCCGTTTTGGCCGTGGACAGCTCCTGGTTTCATAAGTGCTTTCATTTGAAGCGGCCTGTCTTCGCACTTAGATAGGTGAACTCCCAAAAAGAACATCCTGCCAATGTTCCACTTGATTCAAGGATGAACTCAAGTTTGGGATTCATTAAGAGTGTAAACTAATCCTTTACCCCTTGCAGGATAGCACTAAATGTCTTACACGGGAATGGATTTTTGGAGTAAAAATCACAAGTGATTTTTATCCGGAGTGCTCTTACTTCTTAGTGTATTTTAACACACTCTCGAAGCGCTAAACTGAATTCGTACCGCTTAGTTTTCCACATTGAACCAAATTCTTGGGATCTCCAGTCAGTATAGTTGGGTATCCACCGTACAAATTCTTTATATTATGGGTTTTAACCCCATTCCCCTAGACAAGCAGTTTGTTCGATCTCCAGGTAGGCCTTTTGTTAGTGGATCCGCGATGTTATCTTTTGATTTCACATAATCCAAAGAGATAACTCCCATGGAGAGTAACTGCCTAATGGACTTATGTCTACGACGAATATGTCTAGACTTACCATTATACATTGTACTTTGTGCTCTACCTATTGCCGATTGACTATCACAGTTAATCGTTATTGTAGGCACAGGTTTATCCCAGCAAGGGATACCTTCTAACAGGTCATGAAGCCATTCAGCTTCTTCTTCTGTTTTATGTGATACATTGTACGACCCAGCACATAAACTCTGATTCCATAGTCGACCTTCAAATGAGAGTTTGTTTGGATGATTTCCAGGACACCGCTCCTCCGCCTATGGTAAATACATACCCACTAGTGGATTTGGAGTTTGTGTTATCGGATATCCACTTAGCATCGTTGTATCCTTCCAGGACAGTTGGATATCTCGAGTAATGTAGACCATAGTTGAGTGTATGTTTCAAGTATCTCAATACTCTATCCAACGCAATCCAATGGTCTTCGCCTGAATTTTGTGTAAATCTTGCTAACTTGTTGACTGGGTATGCTAAATCTGGTCTTGAACAATTAGTTATGTACATAAGACAACCTATGATTTGTGCATACCGACTTTGATCTATGGGTTTTCCATAATTCTTCTCAATGCTTTTGTTCACATCCATTGGCGCTCTCAATGGTGATAAATCTAAAGCGTCAAATCTCTTTAATACATCCTTGATGTAATGAGACTGTGAAAGAGCTAACCCATCAGAAGTCTTAGTAATCTTAATTCCTAAGATTACATCAGCTATGCCCATGTCTTTCATGTCAAATAATTTCTTTAACATATTCTTGGTTTCCAAAATCAGTTTTGGATTGCTCCCAGTTATGAGCATATCATCAACATACAGACAAATCATTACGAAGGACTCAGAATCCCCTTTCATGTATAAGCATTTGTCACACTCATTTATGGAGAAACTTTGAGATAATAAAGCATGATCAAATTTCTCATGCCATTGTTTAGGAACTTGTTTCAATCCATACAATGATTTTTTAAGACGACACACTTTGCTTTCTTGTCCAGGAACTAGATACCCCTCGGGTTGTTCCATATAAATTTCTTCTTCTAAATCACCATTTAAGAAGGCTGTCTTAACATCCATTTGATGTATTTCAAAGTCATGTAAAGCGGCTATGGCAATGAATACTCTTATGGATGTTATTCGAGACACGGGAGCATATGTGTCAAAGTAGTCTAAGCCTTCCTTTTGTCGGTATCCTTTTACTACCAACCTAGCCTTATACTTGTCAATAGTTCCATCGGCTTTCATTTTACGCTTAAGAATCCACTTGCAACCTAGTGGCTTTATTCCAGGAGGAAGATCAACCAGTTGCCAAGTGTGATTTTGTAGGATGGATCCTATCTCACTTTCGATGGCTTCCTTCCACAAAGGAGCATCCGAAGAAGAAAACGCTTCCTTTATTGTCTTTGGATCATTATTTTCTACCAAATAAGAGGTTAGAAAATCTGGACCAAATTTCTTTGGTTTCTTGGCACGTTCGGTACGTCGAGGTTCAATGTCATGAGTCTCTTTATTATCTTGCATTGAATTTCTCTTACGTTTGTTTCCACTAATTTCAATGTCATGAGCCTTAATATTCTATTGCATTGAAATGCTAGGAAAACCACTAGATTCAAGATCATGAGCCTTGGTTATCTCTTGACTTGAACTAGGTACCGTGCTAGAAGTCCCCACATTTGATCCATTCTCTTCACTTGGCGCATAATTTTTATCTTCAATGTCATGAGTCTTGGTTATCTCTTGCATTGAATTCTTATCTTCGCCAAGTTCTCTTTCTTGAATTTTAAGAAAATTCAAGTCTTTCTTTTCTTTTCTAGGAAAATTATTTTCAAAGAAATAAGCATTCCTAGATTCAATGATTGTCCCCACATTTATATCGCTTCTTTCGGATCGATGAACTAAGAAGCGATATGCATTACTATTGTTTGCATATCCTATGAAAATGCCATAAATAGTTTTAGGACCAATCTTTACTTGTTTAGGCTTAGGTACATCCACCTTTGCTAAACATCCCCACACTTTTAAGTATTTAAAAGTTGGAGGGTTTCCTTTCCATAACTCGTATGGTGTCTTGTTACTATTCTTGCGAGGGATTCTATTCAGAATTTTATTCGCCGTTAGAATGGCGTCTCCCCACAAGTTCTGGGGTAAACCAGAAGTTATTAACATAGCATTCATCATCTCCTTCAATGTTCGGTTTTTGCGTTCAGCAATACCATTTGATTGAGGAGAATATGGGGCAGTAGTTTGATGGATGATACCATGTTGAGAACAAAATTCATCAAATGGTGCTCCATACTCCCCACCTCTATCACTACGAATTGCTTTAATTCGTAAACCAAGTTGATTCTCAACTTCAGTTTTAAATTGCTTGAAAGCGTTCAAGGCTTCATCTTTGCTATGTAACAAGTAAACATAGCAATACCTTGTACTATCATCAATGAAAGTCACAAAGTATTTCTTACCTCCTCTTGTTTGTACAAATTTTAAGTCACATAGATCACTATGAATTAATTCTAGAGGAGATGTCTTCCTTTCTACAGATTTGAAAGGTAATTTTGTAAATTTTGCTTCTACACATACCTCACATTTGTGTTGTGGGTCTATGTCGAAAGAAGGCAACAAATCATTATTTACAAGTTTCTTGAGTGACTTGTAGTTAACATGTCCAAGTCTATTATGCCACAAATTAGAAGATTCAACCAAGTAAGCAGAAGAGAACTTTTCATTTCCAACTTTGTGGGCTACAGACATTACATTGACCTTGAAGAGCCCGTCAGCGACGTAGCCTCTTCCAACAAACAAACCATTTTTGGTTATTACAAATTTTTCAGACTCAAATGCTAGTTTAAAACCAGCCTTGACCAAGAGAGATCCAAATATCAGGTTCTTGCGAATGTCCGGGACATGCATCACATCCTTAAGGACAAGTTCCTTTTCCGAAGTCAATTTGAGGATCACATTTCCAACACCTAGCACCTCCGATGAAGCCTGATTTCCCATGTAGAGTCTCTTGTCCGAAACTGGGGTTTAGGTAGAGAAGACACTCTTGTCAGAGCATATGTGCTGGGTCGCACCGGTATCCAACCACTATTGATTCGGAGTTTCCACCAAGTTTGCTTCAAGAACAACTGCAGAAAATTCCGTAATCATGTCTTCCACTTCATTCACATCAGAGGAGGGTGTTTCTTCAACAATGTGTGCTTTTGCCTTTCCTTTCTTTTCTTCTTTGAGTTGCTTTTTGAAAGAACGACAATCCTTCTTCATGTGACCAGGCTTTTTACAATGGTGACAAATCCCATTGAACCTTTTTGCGGGTTGTTGAGCATTAGAATTTCCTTCATCTTGGCGTTTACGCTTTTTGGATTTGTCCTTCGACTCCACCAAGTTAGCTTTAGCCTCCAAAGGTTGTTTCTCCTTGCTCAAAGCTTTCTTATTGTCTTCTTGAATATGGAGTTTGACAATAAGATCTTCCAACTTCATTTCCTTGGACTTCAATTTCAAGTAGCTGCTAAACTCTCCCCAAGAAGGCGGAAGTTTTTCAATTAGAAAAGCAACCAAGAAAGCTTCGTTGGGCTTCAAATTTTCAGAATCCAACTCATGCAAAATCATTTGAAATTCTTGCACTTGACTCGCAACGGACTTGGAGTCAACCATTTTGTAGTTGAGGAATTTGGCGACCATGAATTTCTTCAAGCCAGCATCCTCGGCACTATACTTCTTCTCAAGTGATTCCCATAGAGTTTTGGCATGATCCACATCACAATATAAAATGTAGAGAGAATCGGAAAGACAATTCAGAATGTAATTCTTACACATGAAGTCATTGTGCACCCATCCATCATAGGCAAGTTGCTTCCTCTTGTTTTCATCAATGATGGACTGTTTTTCTTCGGCATTGGCATTTGGATTTGCATCAACATCGGCCAGAATGGGTGGAGAGGGAATGTCATCTCGAATGTAGGATGAAGTTCCAAGAGTAGTGAGATAGAACAACATCTTTTGCTTCCATCGTTTGAAGTTGGCACCTCCAAACTTCTCAAGTCGTTCGTTTGATATGATTGTACGGGAACCTTCATTAGTAGCCATTGCTCAAACACCACAATCTTGTCTTAAGTTTGTTGTAAGCGTGAGGCTTTATTTTCTGGAACAAAGTGTTTGAACAATATAGAGTGAAACAAGGCGAGTAGAGTCAATAGTTTGACTATCTCTCCTTAAGACAAGATTGCCCCGCTCGTGGTGCTTACGGAATTATGGCATAGTCTCCCAGGATAAAACTACTCTTAAGACGGCTAAGGAGCACTCCAATAGCCGAATCTATCGAACTTACTTTGAGTATGAAGAATGCAAGAGAGAAAGAATGAATCTCCTTCTCTATTTATACTTCTCAAGAGTCATCATTGAAAGTGTTCAAGACCCTTCAGAAAGGTTTTAATTAATAGTTACACAACTATTCATTAAAAGTCATATACTTTGAAAACACAACCAATCACCAAAAGGCACAACTTTTCGCCAGATTGAATCTGAATAGGTTTTAGTTGCATGCAACTTTTCACCAACATACATGTTGGTTCAAATGGCATGAGTTCAAGCTGGCTATCCAGGAGGTTCTGTGTTCGAACCCCAGCATCCCCATATTTTATTTTGGGCTTTTTGGGTTTTATTTTCATCTCCAACTATGCTATATACAATTTTGGTTGCATATTACATACCTCTTTAATTTTCTCATGAATTTTAGCACAATGAAACTTTCATCCATGTGTGTATAAATGCCTTAATTAATTCAAGTATTGATCTATCCACTTATTGCATTAATCACCCTTTCACCTCAAGGGGATTTTAGTGATTTAACACGTTCTAGTGACACACACGATTACGAAACCGTGTTGGGCGCCCTTAGACCAATACAACGAACGAATTGAAAGCGCATTCGTTTTAACTAAAATTCCCAACAATATGCACCTCTTTCCATGAACATTATGACATTATAGATGGATTCTTGACACAAGAATAACAAGCAGCCAATAACAGATATCATGCCAAAAGTAGATAATGAGCGAAATGGATTCATACAACATTAGATATTCTGTCAAAAGATTCAAAGGGGAAAAAAAACAAACAGTAACATATAAAAAAAAATTACACTAGTGTGAAGTGTGAACTCGTTTTACAAACATAAATCATATTAACACAAAACCCAATCTTTGATGAATCCATGCCATTAAGACGAAATTCAAAGCTTAATTGAATTCAAGTTAATTAATTGAAAAATTGAAATAATTCCCAAAACTTAGGGTTTAGAGAACATACCTTAATACCTTAACTTGTAGAGATGAAGGTGAAGGAGGAGGATCCGGAGGCCGGTGGTGGTTGGAGGCAAGGCGGCAGCGTTGGGGAAGGCAGTGGTGGTGGTGTGCGACGGTGGGTGGTGGGTTGGGATATAGGTGGAGTAGCTAGATAGAGAGAAAGAAAGAAAATGGAGAAACAATCGGATCTAGATCTGATCTTATCCCTTCTTTTTTTTAATTTTAACTTTAGCGACGGATAAGCACCGATCCGTCGCTATATTTTATTTAATGATTTTTCTTTTTTAATTAAAAAATGATCAACTCATATAGAGACGCTTATCCGTCTCTAAATTTTGCGACGGATAAACCTATCCGTCGCAAATTTAGCGACGAATAAACTCATTCGTCGCTAATTACCGGTCAGATTTGTATCCGTCGTTAAAATCATCGATCCGTCGCTATTTTGCGACGGATCGAATCCGTCGCTATTAATCCGTCTCTATTTGGCTGTTTTCCTGTAGTGAAAACTGGTAGAATAATTCTCTAGAATTCGGTTAATCAGAATGATTTGCAATCAACCATGTCAAAAGCTCTCTAATAGTCTACTATATATAGTAGTCAATAGAAGTCTAAAGAAGAATCAATTAGACTTCATAAAGGAATAATAATCTAATTCTTATTGCACAAGGAAACCAATTTAAGTCTAGATTCATTCCCAATCAAATTAAAACTCAATCAGGAAAATCTAACTTATCCCTTGACTTCTAGTATGGGAAGGAGTCGAACTCCTCCCCATACTACTACTGGTCGCGCGACTATACAAGGGGATTAGGTGGGTCTCGATTTCGGGACTCACTTATAATTCTAAGGCAATTCAAACTCCAAGTAGATTTTGCCCATGTGCATATATTAATTCTAAATTAACATATCTTTTCAAATCAAACCTCTATTATATTTCTAAAATATAATCTTAATTTATTTACATAAAATACAATTAATCAGTCAACTCAATTAATAATTCCAAATTATTAATTGAGCCACAAATAATTATAGTTAATTTCAAATCAATTATAATTCATCAATCACAATTAATTCTAAATTAATTGCGATTCCATCTTCTAGGATATTCGGATAAGATGAATCACCACATAGTGTGACCCATAGGGCCTCATTGTATTAAGCAAGTGCTACACTAGGCAACATGGAATTCCTAGACGGTTCCATTTGCAATATTAATACATGAGGACGTTTGAGAGGTTTCTCAAAGCAAACCCTTTCGTTGTGAAGTCTGTTGCGCTCAACGCGGCGATGGTAACGTCCCTTCATCTGAATGACTCGAATGCATCTAGGATCGATGAAGTGTCTATCCCAATAATACAACCACGGGCGTCTTCAGTGAGTTGCTTGGTGAATCCAATATCTATTATGACTATAATAATAATATTGATACGCTGGCCAGCGGTTTGACCAATCACAACTATGAACGACTATGAGCAGTGCTCTCCTGTGCTACACATGAGAGATGAATCCTTCACAGAATCACTTATCATCCCCATTTATATGTAGCCATAATCCTGGATCGTGTCTTGGGTCAACTGCTTATTCAGAGCTGACATCGACGGGTCCACCAAGGATATGGGGCAACAAATGTGATGATAAAGTCTTGTAAGTCCAAAGGACGACTGGCATCACTTCGACAACTTTCCGGTTCCCATAGACACTTCGGTGTAGAGTATACATCGATGGGAGTTTCCGGTGGGTACTTCCATTGTTCGGTAATCACCCTTCGAACAACTATGCGGAGTTATGGGAACGTTTCTTGATTGTCCAACAATCCGTTCCGTGGCCGTGGGATCGGCTCACACTTGCTCTAACAAGTATAACCTCCACGCATACTAGTCTCACCTGGTTCATTCAGACCCCCACATCCGAGATGAACCTCGACTAGGGAGAGTTTGGGATAGATGATAACTCACATAGCTCCCACTATCTGTGTGATCGGTCATCTATCCGAGGGGACATGTTTGATATCAATACAGACAGGAATAGAGACATGACATGCTGTATGCCTGGTGTAATATAAATATGAAAGCGATACTCAATAGTCAACAACAAACATATATTATATTACGTTGACCTGTGTAATAGTACATATATGCCCTTAATAAGGGTTGTATGCCCTTAATAAAGACTGTCTCTAGGACATATACACTATCAATCTCCCACTTGGACTAGAGCCAGTCACCTTTATGCTTAATGCCTAGATTAACATAATGTCTTAAGTGGGCATCCACTGATAAGACCTTGGTGAAAGGATCTGCCACGTTGTCCGTGGTTGAGACACGTTCTATACTAACTTCTCCTCTATCAATAATCTCACGTATAACGTGATACTTTCTAAGTACATGTTGTTCTTGTTTGTAGATCTAGGCTCCTTGGCTTGAGCGACGGCGCCCGTGTTGTCACAATAAATCGTTATTGGACTAGGAGCAGGAACAACCCTCAATTCCTTCAAGAACTCTGAAATCCAGACAGCTTCTTTCGATGCTTCTGATGCAGCAATGTACTCGGCTTCTGTGGGTGAGTCAGCAATCGTGGCTTGCTTAGAACTCTTCCAACAGATAGCTCCTCCGTTCAATTTGAATACGTA
The DNA here is from genome assembly GCA_028274465.1 of Plantago ovata. NCBI lineage: Eukaryota > Viridiplantae > Streptophyta > Magnoliopsida > Lamiales > Plantaginaceae > Plantago > Plantago ovata. Next base: position 13,104,643 of record CM051458.1, read on the forward strand.
TCCTGTCTGTGACTTAAAGTCATCAGGATCTGATTCAAATCAGCGTCGACATAACCAGACATCTTTAATTCTCTGGTTCTCCACCAAACACCAAGAACATTTCCTTAGTCCGTCGAAGGTACTTAAGAATGTTCTTTACAGCAGTCCAGTGAGGTACTCCTGGATTCTGTTGGTGTCGACATGTGACACTAAGCGCATATGCCACATCTGGCCTTGTGCAATTCATTGCATACATAATAGACCCTACTGCCGAAGCATAGGGCACACGACTCATTGCCTTTCTTTCTTCATCAGTTTTAGGACTATCCTTAACTGATAGCACGATCCCATGCCTAGCTTGGATAAAGCCTCTCTTTGAGTCGTCCATCTTATAACGCTTCAGTATTTTGTCGATGTAGGTGGACTGTGTCAATCCTAACATCCTCTTGGACCTATCTCTATAGATCTTTATACCTAGGATGTAGTTCGCTTCACCCAAGTCCTTCATTGAAAAGGTACTTGATAACCAAACTTTAGTCTCTTCTAGCATAGAGACATTGTTTCCCATGATCAAAATGTCATCAACATAAATGATCATGAAACGATTTGACAGCTTCGTCAAAGCGGATATTCCACCTCCTAGACGCTTGCTTTAGCCCATAGATGGATCTCTGTAATTTGCATACAGCAGTTGGCCTGGTTTTACTAATAAAACCTTCTGGCTGTACCATATAGACCTCTTCCTCAAGGTTGCCATTGAGGAAGGCTGTCTTTACATCCATCTGCCAGATCTCATAATCATAGTAGGCAGCTATCGCAAGTAGAATTCGAATAGACTTCAACTTTGCTACCGGTGAAAATAATCGATGCCATACCTTTGTGTGTAGCCCTTCACCACAAGTCTAGCCTTGTGCGTTTCTACCTTACCATCGGCATCTGTCTTTCGTTTAAAGACTCATTTGCACCCAATAGGTCTAACCCCTTGGGGCAAGTCTACCAAGCTCCAAACTTGGTTCAGGTACATGGAGTCTATTTCCAATTCCATGGCCTCTTGCCATCTATCTGAGTCAATATCATGTATGCCTCTTTGTAGGTCTCGGGGTCTTCCCGATCTGATAAGCCAACATCAAGTTCACTGATGTCTTCTAGCATAAGGCTTTTCTTCTGAGGTACTTTTGGGATCCTCTTCGACCTATGGAGCTCGACTGGTGCTTCTGTCGGCGTTTCTGGTGCTTTTCTTTTCTAGCTTCGTGTAACACGAACATTATCAGTGGGCACTGATGCAGCCGGTCACGTGCTACGACCCTGTTCCCTAGCGGGAGGCTGCTCTTGTGCAACTTGTTGCACATGTTGATTGACAAAGGGTTCTAGTGGTGTGGTTTCAACTGTTGATCTAATCACAGGACTCCCACTGACTATGACATGCCTAGCAAGTGTCATATCATTACCCTTGTCTGCTTCGAAAGCTCCCAATGAACTTGAGTCCAAATCAGAAGATTTAGAGAACTCATGTTCGCGCGTGTCAAAGTCTTGAATTTCTTCAAGTTCTATCATATCATCTAACCTCTCTTCTTCGAGGTATTCTGCTTCTAAAAACATGACGTTTCTAGATACTATCACCTTGTGATCTTCAGCATGATAGAATTCATAGCCTCTCGTCTGACGAGGATAGCCTATGAAATAAACTTTGACACCCTTGGCATCTAACTTATCAGTGAGCAACAATTTGACTATCACAGGACAGCCCCAAGGTCTAAGATAGCCCAATGAGGGCTTCTTTCCTTTCCATAACTCATAAGGAGTTTTCTCCACTGATTTAGATGGTACACGGTTCAGAATGTAGATTGCAGTTTGTAGCGCATATCCCCATAGATATTTTGGAAGAGTCGAGAATCCAATCATTGATCTCACCATGTCTAGCAGGGTTCAATTCCTTCTCTCAGACACACCATTTAATTGTGGTGTTCCAGGAGGGTCCATTGCGATTGAATTCCATTCTCCTTCAAGTAGTCGATAAATTCTTCACTAAGGTATTCACCTCCTCGATCTGATCGAAGAGTGACTATCATTAGGTTCAATCATTCTCGACCTCATTCCTAAACTCCTTGAATTTCCAAAGGTCTCAGATTTTCTTCATAAGATAAATATATCCATACCTTGAGAAATCGCCAGTAAAGGTAACGAAGTAAGAAACTTCCACGTGCTTGGACTTTAAAAGTCCACATACATCGGTATGTATGAGCTCTAAGCAGCGAGTGGCACGAACACCTTGTCCAACAAAGGGTTTGTTCGTCATCTTATCCATGGGAATGAAGCTGTCCCGATCCAGAATCCTCCTTCTCCCTCACTTTTAAATGAACCGAGAGCTCAACCTATGGCTTTATTCCAGGAGGAAGATCAACCAGTTGCCAAGTGTGATTTTGTAGGATGGATCCTATCTCACTTTCGATGGCTTCCTTCCACAAAGGAGCATCCGAAGAAGAAAACGCTTCCTTTATTGTTTGGATCATTATTTTCTACCAAATAAGAGGTTAGAAAATCTGGACCAAATTTCTTTGGTTTCTTGGCACGTTCGGTACGTCGAGGTTCAATGTCATGAGTCTCTTTATTATCTTGCATTGAATTTCTCTTACGTTTGTTTCCACTAATTTCAATGTCATGAGCCTTAATATTCTATTGCATTGAAATGCTAGGAAAACCACTAGATTCAAGATCATGAGCCTTGGTTATCTCTTGACTTGAACTAGGTACCGTGCTAGAAGTCCCCACATTTGATCCATTCTCTTCACTTGGCGCATAATTTTTATCTTCAATGTCATGAGTCTTGGTTATCTCTTGCATTGAATTCTTATCTTCGCCAAGTTCTCTTTCTTGAATTTTAAGAAAATTCAAGTCTTTCTTTTCTTTTCTAGGAAAATTATTTTCAAAGAAATAAGCATTCCTAGATTCAATGATTGTTCCCCACATTTATATCGCTTATTTCGGATCGATGAACTAAGAAGCGATATGCATTACTATTGTTTGCATATCCTATGAAAATGCCATAATAGTTTTAGGACCAATCTTTACTTGTTTAGGCTTAGGTACATCCACCTTTGCTAAACATCCCCACACTTTTAAGTATTTAAAAGTTGGAGGGTTTCCTTTCCATAACTCGTATGGTGTCTTGTTACTATTCTTGCGAGGGATTCTATTCAGAATTTTATTCGCCGTTAGAATGGCGTCTCCCCACAAGTTCTGGGGTAAACCAGAAGTTATTAACATAGCATTCATCATCTCCTTCAATGTTCGGTTTTTGCGTTCAGCAATACCATTTGATTGAGGAGAATATGGGGCAGTAGTTTGATGGATGATACCATGTTTAGAACAAAATTCATCAAATGGTGCTCCATACTCCCCACCTCTATCACTACGAATTGCTTTAATTCGTAAACCAAGTTGATTCTCAACTTCAGTTTTAAATTGCTTGAAAGCGTTCAAGGCTTCATCTTTGCTATGTAACAAGTAAACATAGCAATACCTTGTACTATCATCAATGAAAGTCACAAAGTATTTCTTACCTCCTCTTGTTTGTACAAATTTTAAGTCACATAGATCACTATGAATTAATTCTAGAGGAGATGTCTTCCTTTCTACAGATTTGAAAGGTAATTTTGTAAATTTTGCTTCTACACATACCTCACATTTGTGTTGTGGGTCTATGTCGAAAGAAGGCAACAAATCATTATTTACAAGTTTCTTGAGTGACTTGTAGTTAACATGTCCAAGTCTATTATGCCACAAATTAGAAGATTCGACCAAGTAAGCAGAAGAGAACTTTTCATTTTCAACTTTGGGGGTTACAGACATTACATTGACCTTGAAGAGCCCGTCAGCGACGTAGCCTCTTCCAACAAACAAACCATTTTTGGTTATTACAAATTTTTCAGACTCAAATGCTAGTTTAAAACCAGCCTTGACCAAGAGAGATCCAAATATCAGGTTCTTGCGAATGTCCGGGACATGCATCACATCCTTAAGGACAAGTTCCTTTTCCGAAGTCAATTTGAGGATCACATTTCCAACACCTAGCACCTCCGATGAAGCCTGATTTCCCATGTAGAGTCTCTTGTCCGAAACTGGGGTGTAGGTAGAGAAGACACTCTTGTCAGAGCATATGTGCTGGGTCACACCGGTATCCAACCACTATTGATTCGGAGTTTCCACCAAGTTTGCTTCAAGAACAACTGCAGAAAATTCCGTAATCATGTCTTCCACTTCATTCACATCAGAGGAGGGTGTTTCTTCAACAATGTGTGCTTTTGCCTTTCCTTTCTTTTCTTCTTTGAGTTGCTTTTTGAAAGAACGGCAATCCTTCTTCATGTGACCAGGCTTTTTACAATGGTGACAAATCCCATTGAACCTTTTTGCGGTTGTTGAGCATTAGAATTTCCTTCATCTTGGCGTTTACGCTTTTTGGATTTGTCCTTCGACTCCACCAAGTTAGCTTTAGCCTCCAAAGGTTGTTTCTCCTTGCTCAAAGCTTTCTTATTGTCTTCTTGAATATGGAGTTTGACAATAAGATCTTCCAACTTCATTTCCTTGGACTTCAATTTCAAGTAGCTGCTAAACTCTCCCCAAGAAGGCGGAAGTTTTTCAATTAGAAAAGCAACCAAGAAAGCTTCGTTGGGCTTCAAATTTTCAGAATCCAACTCATGCAAAATCATTTGAAATTCTTGCACTTGACTCGCAACGGACTTGGAGTCAACCATTTTGTAGTTGAGGAATTTGGCGACCATGAATTTCTTCAAGCCAGCATCCTCGGCACTATACTTCTTCTCAAGTGATTCCCATAGAGTTTTGGCATGATCCACATCACAATAAACAATGTAGAGAGAATCGGAAAGACAATTCAGAATGTAATTCTTACACATGAAGTCATTGTGCACCCATCCATCATAGGCAAGTTGCTTCCTATTGTTTTCATCAATGATGGACTGTTTTTCTTCGGCATTGGCATTTGGATTTGCATCAACATCGGCCAGAATGGGTGGAGAGGGAATGTCATCTCGAATGTAGGATGAAGTTCCAAGAGTAGTGAGATAGAACAACATCTTTTGCTTCCATCGTTTGAAGTTGGCACCTCCAAACTTCTCAAGTCGTTCGTTTGATATGATTGTACGGGAACCTTCATTAGTAGCCATTGCTCAAACACCACAATCTTGTCTTAAGTTTGTTGTAAGCGTGAGGCTTTATTTTCTGGAACAAAGTGTTTGAACAATATAGAGTGAAACAAGGCGAGTAGAGTCAATAGTTTGACTATCTCTCCTTAAGACAAGATTGCCCCGCTCGTGGTGCTTACGGAATTATGGCATAGTCTCCCAGGATAAAACTACTCTTAAGACGGCTAAGGAGCACTCCAATAGCCGAATCTATCGAACTTACTTTGAGTATGAAGAATGCAAGAGAGAAAGAATGAATCTCCTTCTCTATTTATACTTCTCAAGTAGTCATCATTGAAAGTGTTCAAGACCCTTCAGAAAGGTTTTAATTAATAGTTACACAACTATTCATTAAAAGTCATATACTTTGAAAACACAACCAATCACCAAAAGGCACAACTTTTCGCCAGATTTGAATCTGAATAGGTTTTAGTTGCATGCAACTTTTCACCAACATACATGTTGGTTCAAATGGCATGAGTTCAAGCTGGCTATCCAGGAGGTTCTGTGTTCGAACCCCAGCATCCCCATATTTTATTTTTGGGCTTTTTGGGTTTTATTTTCATCTCCAACTATGCTATATACAATTTTGGTTGCATATTACATACCTCTTTAATTTTCTCATGAATTTTAGCACAATGAAACTTTCATCCATGTGTGTATAAATGCCTTAATTAATTCAAGTATTGATCTATCCACTTATTGCATTAATCACCCTTTCACCTCAAGGGGATTTTAGTGATTTAACACGTTCTAGTGACACACACGATTACGAAACCGTGTTGGGCGCCCTTAGACCAATACAACGAACGAATTGAAAGCGCATTCGTTTTAACTAAAATTCCCAACAATATGCACCTCTTTCCATGAACATTATTACATTATAGATGGATTCTTGACACAAGAATAACAAGCAGCCAATAACAGATATCATGCCAAAAGTAGATAATGAGCGAAATGGATTCATATAACATTAGATATTCTGTCAAAAGATTCAAAGGGGAAAAAAAACAAACAGTAACATATAAAAAAAAATTACACTAGTGTGAAGTGTGAACTCGTTTTACAAACATAAATCATATTAACACAAAACCCAATCTTTGATGAATCCATGCCATTAAGACGAAATTCAAAGCTTAATTGAAATTCAAGTTAATTAATTGAAAAATTGAAATAATTCCCAAAACTTAGGGTTTAGAGAACATACCTTAATACCTTAACTTGTAGAGATGAAGGTGAAGGAGGAGGATCCGGAGGCCGGTGGTGGTTGGAGGCAAGGCGGCAGCGTTGGGGAAGGCAGTGGTGGTGGTGTGCGACGGTGGGTGGTGGGTTGGGATATAGGTGGAGTAGCTAGATAGAGAGAAAGAAAGAAAATGGAGAAACAATAGGATCTAGATCTGATCTTATCCCTTTTTTTTTTAATTTTAACTTTAGCGACGGATAAGCACCGATCCGTCGCTATATTTTATTTAATGATTTTTCTTTTTTTAATTAAAAAATGATCAACTCATATAGAGACGCTTATCCGTCTCTAAATTTTGCGACGGATAAACCTATCCGTCGCAAATTTAGCGACGAATAAACTCATTCGTCGCTAATTACCGGTCAGATTTGTATCCGTCGTTAAAATCATCGATCCGTCGCTATTTTGCGACGGATCGAATCCGTCGCTATTAATCCGTCTCTATTTGGCTGTTTTCCTGTAGTGAAAACTGGTAGAATAATTCTCTAAGAATTCGGTTAATCAGAATGATTTGCAATCAACCATGTCAAAAGCTCTCTAATAGTCTACTATATATAGTAGTCAATAGAAGTCTAAAGAAGAATCAATTAGACTTCATAAAGGAATAATAATCTAATTCTTATTGCACAAGGAAACCAATTTAAGTCTAGATTCATTCCCAATCAAATTAAAACTCAATCAGGAAAATCTAACTTATCCCTTGACTTCTAGTATGGGAAGGAGTCGAACTCCTCCCCATACTACTACTGGTCGCGCGACTATACAAGGGGATTAGGTGGGTCTCGATTTCGGGACTCACTTATAATTCTAAGGCAATTCAAACTCCAAGTAGATTTTGCCCATGTGCATATATTAATTCTAAATTAACATATCCTTTCAAATCAAACCTCTATTATATTTCTAAAATATAATCTTTAATTTTATTTACATAAAATACAATTAATCAGTCAATTCAATTAATAATTCCAAATTATTAATTGAGCCACAAATAATTATAGTTAATTTCAAATCAATTATAATTCATCAATCACAATTAATTCTAAATTAATTGCGATTCCATCTTCTAGGATATTCGGATAAGATGAATCACCACATAGTGTGACCCATAGGGCCTCATTGTATTAAGCAAGTGCTACACTAGGCAACATGGAATTCCTAGACGGTTCCATTTGCAATATTAATACATGAGGACGTTTGAGAGGTTTCTCAAAGCAAACCCTTTCGTTGTGATTTGAAAACGATTTGACAGCTTCGTCAAAGCGGATATTCCACCTCCTAGACGCTTGCTTTAGCCCATAGATGGATCTCTGTAATTTGCATACAGCAGTTGGCCTGGTTTTACTAATAAAACCTTCTGGCTGTACCATATAGACCTCTTCCTCAAGGTTGCCATTGAGGAAGGCTGTCTTTACATCCATCTGCCAGATCTCATAATCATAGTAGGCAGCTATCGCAAGTAGAATTCGAATAGACTTCAACTTTGCTATTGGTGAAAATAATCGATGCCATACCTTTGTGTGTAGCCCTTCGCCACAAGTCTAGCCTTGTGCGTTTGTACCTTACCATCGGCATCTGTCTTTCGTTTAAAGACTCATTTGCACCCAATAGGTCTAACCCCTTGGGGCAAGTCTACCAATCTCCAAACTTGGTTCAGGTACATGGAGTCTATTTCCAATTCCATGGCCTCTTGCGATCTGTCTGAGTCAATATCATGTATTGCATCTTTGTAGGTCTCGGGGTCTTCCCGATCTGATAAGCCAACATCAAGTTCACTGATGTCTTCTAGCATAAGGCTTTGCTTCTGAGGTACTTTTGGGATCCTCTTCGACCTATGGAGCTCGACTGGTGCTTTTGTCGGCGTTTCTGGTGCTTTTCTTTTCTGGCTTCGTGTAACACGAACATTATCAGTGGGCACTGATGCAGCCGGTCACGTGCTACGACCTTGTTCCCTAGCGGGAGGCTGCTCTTGTGCAACTTGTTGCACATGTTGATTGACAAAGGGTTCTAGTGGTGTGGTTTCAACTGTTGATCTAATCACAGGACTCCCACTGACTATGACATGCTTAGCAAGTGTCATATCATTACCCTTGTCTGCTTCGAAAGCTCCCACTGAACTTGAGTCCAAATCAGAAGATTTAGAGAACTCATGTTCGCGCATGTCAAAGTCTTGAATTTCTTCAAGTTCTATCATATCATCTAACCTCTCTTCTTCGAGGTATTCTGCTTCTAAAAACTTGACGTTTCTAGATACTATCACCTTGTGATCTTCAGCATGATAAAATTCATAGCCTCTCGTCTGACGAGGATAGCCTATGAAATAAACTTTGACACCCTTGGCATCTAACTTATCAGTGAGCAACAATTTGACTATCACAGGACAGCCCCAAGGTCTAAGATAGCCCAGTGAGGGCTTCTTTCCTTTCCATAACTCATAAGGAGTTTTCTCCACTGATTTAGATGGTACACGGTTCAGAATGTAGATTGCAGTTTGTAGTGCATATCCCCATAGATATTTTGGAAGAGTCTAGAATCCAATCATTGATCTCACCATGTCTAGCAGGGTTCGATTCCTTCTCTCAGACACACCATTTAATTGTGGTGTTTCAGGAGGGGTCCATTGCGATTGAATTCCATTCTCCTTCAAGTAGTCGATAAATTCTTCACTAAGGTATTCACCTCCTCGATCTGATCGAAGAGTGACTATCATTAGGTTCAATTCATTCTCGACCTCATTCCTAAACTCCTTGAATTTCCCAAAGGTCTCAGATTTATTCTTCATAAGATAAATATATCCATACCTTGAGAAATCATCAGTAAAGGTAACGAAGTAAGAATAACTTCCATGTGCTTGGACTTTAAAAGGTCCACATACATCGGTATGTATGAGCTCTAAGCAGCGAGTGGCACGAACACCTTGTCCAACAAAGGGTTTGTTCGTCATCTTATCCATGGGAATGAAGCTGGTCCGATCCAGAATCCTCCTTCTCCCTCACTTTCTGAAATGAACCGAAGAGCTCAGAGGGATGTGCTCATTGAAGAGAAATTTATATCGAGGATGCGGTCCTTTACCAAACCATAGATCCTCGAGAAATAGACTTTACCTTCCCGGCGGCTAGTAATGTCCGTCCCCCTAATCTGATTGAGTTGGCCGTTGAGCAAGAAAGAAAACAGGCCGAGGAGCGTAAGCGTAAAGGGGTCGAGGAGATCATATCGTCCAACGATGCTGAGCAGGAGCATGCCCCTGGCAAAGCTCCCAAGAAGCCGAGGAAGAACTCTTCTTTGTCAAAAAAGAAGCAGGTCATTCCCAAGACCGAGAAGGAGAACAAGATTACTGTCGCCAGTGGCAAGAAATTCACACGGGGGATCCTCGATGTTGACCTCCCCGATCCGGAGGGCGAGAAAAATGAAGACGGTATGATCCCGACGACAACTTTCACGGTTAAGGAAGATGAGATTCCTTCTATCAGGCGGAAGTACAGACTGAAGAAGAAAGTGATCGACATCCTCGCGCCCAAGCATAACCAAACATTTTACAATGCACCTCCGGGCTATATGGTCGTGCATCTCTTGTCACTCGATCGAGGATGGATCCTTCCTTTCTGTGATCCCTTTAAGGATATCATCAACCAGTTGGGGATCGCGCCTTGGCAACTCCTCCCGAGTGCTTTCGGCACTCTCATATGCTTCGGCGTATTCTATAAGAAACATAGGATTCCTGTGAATTTTCACAACTTCAACCAGCTCTTCCGAGTCTCGATGAGCTCGAGAAATAAGTACTTTTACTATTTTAATGCTCGGCCCGGCTTTGGCTTCATCATGGATGCTCCTACGTCCTAGGGCTACAAAGGTTCCATAGATACATCTATGTGAAAAAGAAGAAGCTTCCCGAGATGACTGGCGAGGAGGCAGAGTGGGGAGTGCCGAAGCACTTTTACCGAGGACCCATCTTGGAGAGATACCCTCTTCCAGTTGAGTTAGATCCGTGGGTCTTGGAGCTCGAGGAAAAGAACTCGCGCGAGGACCCAGAGAAATACTTCTATTGGTTTTAGTGTTGCAACCTCTCCCATACTTGGCCGGTCTTTCTCCTCCCGTTTATACTGGATACAAGGGTTCAAATTATACTGATGATGTCCTCTTCGGTAACTATCTCGAGGACTATGTCTTGAATGCCATTACTTGCGTTTGTATAAATTTTTCCAACTTCTTTTATTATATTTCGGTACTCTTCGCTCTTCTAACTCTTTGAACTTGCAGATTACTGGTTCCAGTGGATCATGTCGAAGACCCTTGAAGTAAAAGAGGAACAGAGAAGGAAGCAACGCCTTGCTGGCAAGAATACTAAGATCCTCGGTTCCTTGGACATCAGCAACCCGAAGAGCGCGGCCGAGCATCGCGATACCCTTGTGCGAGAAGGGATTGTTGTGGTCGAGGATCCAGTTGAGGCGCTAAAGAAGGCTGAGGAAGGTACGGGTGGCAACCCCGAGAAGCGGCCTAAAGAAAAGGTCGCTCCCCAAAAGAAAGCCGGTTCGAAGAGGCTTTTAAACCTTGGTGGGAGCGATGAGCCCGGTCACAAAAGGGGTAAGGCTATGGAGATCGACCAGGATGCTGAAATAAAGCGCCTGGTTCAACTATTTGACTTGGATCGCGCTTATGAGCTTAGCCTCCGCGCGCTGGAGGTACATTCTTTTAGATTGTGCAAGTTACTTCTTTCGCTTCTCGCTCCTTTGAACCATTGACAGTGTTCTAACCTCTATCTTTCTTTGCAGCTCGGGAACCTCAAAGAAGCCTATGGCCATGTGGCAGTTGATCGCTCTGACATTAGTCAACTAATCGAGAAGCTGGAGAAGACTGTGGAGGCCGAGAAGGCCAAGAACAAAGTGGCGAGCTATGAGGTAAGGAAGGCTCACGCTAAAGTTGATCAACTCAAAAAAGAGTTGGCTCGGGAGAAGCAGAGGACCCAGGGCTATAAGGGCGGCTATGCGACCTTGTCGCTCTGTATGCAAAAATTAAAGGATAGTGTGTTGTCCTTCCTCCTCGATAGTCGGCTCGAGACTGCTCGGTCCTTCTTAGAGTCTGCAACTCACAAGTTGGCCACCCAAGACATCAAGGACTCAGCTCGCGAGGAGGGCTTCTTTTCCTGCATCGGGCAACTTAAACGGATCGACCTTCTGCCCCAAGATTTCAATGTGGACGCGTGCGAGGACATGCATGCAGGTCGTAGAGAGGACTTTTCTCGATATCCTGACGATGTTCCGACTGATGAGATGCATCATGCTTGTGAATTCAGGGAGCTGGTCACCGATCCGGAGGTCCCCTATCCGAGCAAGCCTTCTTACCTTCCGCGATGGGTTCCTGAGTGTTTAAGGTTTGGGGCGCTTCTTCCTTTCGAGAAGGCTCCTCTTCGCAACGCCCATTGAATTCAAATAAATCAGCAGGTTATGGGGTGCGAGGAGGGCTTTGTGGAGCCCGAGTTGATCACTTACGCCAATGCTATCAAGGAGGCTCGCAAGAAGGATAGCGATGGGAACGTGCATTCTCTGCAGAGCCCCAACCGAGGAGGTGCATCGACCAGTAGTGTCCCGGTTACGCAGAGCGACTTCACTACCAGCCGGACACGTTAGACCGGGGAGCCTTTGAAGAAAAGAAGCCCGACTATGCTCGATGATGTTGTAGTTTTTTACTTGAAGTTTTTTCCGAACAATTCTCTTTATGTTTTGTATTCGGCCCCTTGTGGCAGCTGTTCGAACTCATTTGTAATGTAATTTGACAGATGCTTTATTCTCGTTCTTTCAATCCAATGTTCTTTACTTCTCGCTCTAATATTTTATACTTATGCATTTTACTAGCTCCATGTAGTTATGACGTATAACTTGGTTAGAGTAGCAACTTTGCACGATACTAGGATCGAGGAAGTATTGTCCTCGCTCTTCTCAAGAACTGAAAGAATCTAAGTAGATTAGATAACACACTCGAAAAATTCCTAAGTGTAGGAACTTTGCTCCTCGATCTGAGTAGTCCGTTGCTTCTCGAAAAATTCCTAAGTGTAGGAACTTTGCTTCTCGATCTGAGTAGTCAGTTGCTTCTCATTACTCTTCTCGAATCTTTTCCTTTGAAGGATCCGGCCGATCAATCGAGGAGTAAATTGATCGAGGAGGTATGGATCATCCTTAATCAAGTTCTCCTTTCTTTGAGAAGGATCGAGAAATGAATGATTTGGAAGTAGATCGAGCGTCCCTTATCTTTGAGAAGGATCGAGAAGGAGATGTTTTGGAAGTAGATCGAGCATCTCTTTTCTGTATTTATGGTTGAACTTTAGGAAATATAAAGCTTCATCTTAACACTTTGTTTTTGAAAGATATGCATTGCATTGATTTGTCGGAAATTCAATTACAATGGTGGGCTTCATGGCCAACTATCTTACAACTTTTCCATACTTCAAAGGTTGCTCTACTTCGAACTTCTACTTCCTAAAAATTTAAACAAAAAAAATGAGGGTATTTCTCACACAACCTTGTGAGGGATCCCTCTCGATTCTTGAATCGAGGCCTTTCACAGGAGCTCTTAAAAAAAGCTTGTTTCTCAAACAACTTAAGCATAGAACCTCTGGAGGTTGGAGGTATTCCATGGGTTCTTCAACACTCTTCCTTCCATGTCTTGGAGACGGTAGCTTCCATTGGACCTTGCTTCAACTATCTTGTAGGGGCCTTCCTGATGAACGTGTATTTTACACTTTCATTTGAGTCTTTTTCACCTATTTTAACTATCTTCTATGTTAATTTAGCTATATTTTAGTGCATTTTATTAGAATAGTGTCACGTTTCCCTTTAGTTTGTATTTTACAGGTTTTGGATGAAAAACGAGGTTTTCCGGGCAATTATATTGAAGTAGACAAGGAATTGGTGTTCCGAAGGCCTAATTGGAGTATCTAGAAGATTCCGGATAGGATTTGAAGTCTAGGGGTCGAGTCTGAAGGCTAAAAGGTCACTAGAAGGCAAAAACCGAGTCCGAAAAGGAAAAGAAATCCAAAAACGCGTCGAAAACGCGTAAAACACCGACTGGACCTCCCGGGCGAGTCGCCTGGGACGTGGGGCGAATCGTCTCACACCAGGTGAATCGCCCGGTGTGTGGGGCCATTCGCCCCACACCTGCCGAATGCCTATATATAGTTGCTCAGTTTTCTCCGTTTCTCATACTTTTCCAGACCTTTTCTCTCACCTTTCTCATTAGTTTTAGGTAGGAATTCTCCAGGGCATGTTCTGGGGATTCTTAGCTTAGGAGATACTTTTTCTTATCGTTTTGGAGCTTGTAAGATCGCGATTCTTCGGAGATTGACAACCTTCGGTAACATTGTATCTTACAGTTTTTCTATTTATATTTATTTATCTTTCAATATGTTTCCATTCAATCTTGCTATGATTTCTGTTGATGGCATGACATCTATGAGTAGCTAAACTTCTCGTTGGTGATAGTATGTGATTTCTTAGCGAAGGGTTAATAATTATGCTAATGGCTATATCGCGCATTATACTTTGAGTTATTGCTTTATTTCTTTGATCTATCTAAAACCTCTATCTTCGTAGTGTTGAATAATAACGGAACACAATTGGACAATTCATTGATCAAAGATCTCTATGCAAAACCGGGGACTTCATGCATGATTATTAACCTGCTATGCTTTGAATGACCATACTATCACCAATCTCCATTATCTGATAAGAAAAACCTTTGCTAAGTAGTTTGTTGATTTTATATTCTTATGTTAGATTAGATAAAGCTAGTTATAGTCCTTAGAGATCGACACTCGAGGTTATTTTACTACTACACTACGGTTTTCGTTGTAGTTGTGAATTGCCTTTGGCTCAATACAAATTTATTTGATTAACTAGAATCTGACAAGTTCTAAACCAGTTCATCAAATTGGCGCCGTTGCCGGGGACTATACTCCTTTTTTCTGTTTAGCTTTTTTATATTTTCAGCTTTCAATTCCTAGTTCTAGTAGTTTTTAGTTTTCCTATTTAATCTCTCTCTGATACTCTTTTCCTAGTTTGTTACAGATAGTGTATGCGACATACACGATCTAGAGGAACACCGCTTGCTGATTCAATTGCTGAGATCGACAGAGTCTACCACCAAAGAAGGCGACTACTTCGAAGGCGTGAACTAGAGGAAATAGAGGATACCGATTTCTCTGAATCTCTACACAGTCTTTTCAAGGAAATCGACAGAATGGCAGAAGCTAGACCACTGAAAGCATGGGTACAACCCTCCAAGGATCGTATGCGGGGACCGGCGGTTGTTCTTTCGTCTGCAACACGTGATCTGGAAATCAAGAACCACGCGTTCCAACAACTTCCGAGGTTCTATGGCTTAGCAAGGGAAGATGTGATGGGGTACTTGCACGATATCGATGATTTCGTCCACCAACTCCCACGACCCGGAGCTGAAATAACAACAAATGAGTTGAGGATGAAGGTTTTTGCTATGGGGCTTGGCGACAGAACCAAGTCATGGTTGAGTTCTCTACCGGCGGGCTCGCTGGACACTTGGGAGAAGGTTTTTTCAGCTTTCATGGAAATATACTTCCCTCACACCTTGACTACCGCGCTCAAGGCGCAAATCACTGGGTTCAAATAAGACTATGATGAGACCATCTATACCGCGTTCGAAAGGTTCCAAGACCTCACGAACAAGTGCCCTCACCATGGTTTTGAGCTTTCGGATCTAGTCCAACACTTCTACAATCGACTAACGTTCGAGAACCAACAAGTGGTGGACTTCCAATGCCGTGGCAATATTTGGGAGGAAACCGCGGAAGCCGTCTGGGCAGTTTTCGAAAGGCTTGCTAAGGGTTCGCAATTCAAGGACCCAAGAGCAATGGTTAGGAGACGTGGACCTGAAGCTCCACCTACTCAAGAAGCCCCTATGTATAGGGGGAATGGGGATCAATTCGAGTGCTTTACCAACGAATTGAAGCAAGTCCTCAAGAGCGCCACTGGAACATCTGTGTCGAATGAAGTTTGCCGAATATGCAAGAACTATGGGCATGGGGCTCATATGTGTAGATCGGAGCTTGCATATGATGATGGCAATTGGGTTCAAGGAGGCGAAGAGGAAGCCTTTGCTACGGAATTTGGTACTCAAGAAGCTAGCTACGGACAAGACGGTAGGAATCCTCGAGGTGGATTTTGGAGAAGAGGGTTCCGAAATAATCAAGGATATGCACCGGCTAGCCAAACTTATGGCCCTAACCAAGACCGTAGTAGGCTTAACTATGGTAATGATCACTGTGAAAATCTCGCTCCGAAAGAGCGACCGAAGTCGAAGACAGCTCTACTGATGGAGAACTTGCAAAAGATGGTTGATCACACCCAAAGTTTTCTTAAACGTTATGAAGAAGATTCTGAGAAGACTAGGGCGAGGCTTGATCGATTGGAAGAGAGCACTAGGCTTGCCCATCAAAAGATGCAAGAGTTGATTGACCGAGGAGCAAGTAGGGAGCAAGGCAAGCTGCCTAGCAACACTGAGAAGTCGATGTCCATTACCTTGGTGGGTGATCTACCTGTCGAAATCACCATCAAGAAGGTTGCTAAGTGTGAGTGTTGCAAGAATGAAGAACCCCCACTAGCCAAGGAAGAAGAGAAGGACCTTGGTACTGATGAGAGTGAAGAGGAGCAAGAGGATCCCGAGCCACTCCCTCAAAGCTTCGATGTTAAGGTCGGGATTGGTGAACTTGAGGATGTCCATGCTACACTAGACACGGGATCCTACTCTAATGTGCTCCCAATGAATGTGTTTGAGAAGAGTAGCCTTGGAAAACTATCTGAGCATAAGGCTATTGTGCAATTGGCGGATGGATCCTTTGTGAGACCCGAAGGCGTTGTGAAGAACGTATTGGTTAAGATTGGTGAAGCTTCTGTAAACACCAATTTTGTAGTTATGCCGGCGTCTACACCTGGGATGGGGGATGTTCTATTGGGGAGAACGTTCTTGACTAAGCTACGATGCGTGATAGACATCTACCGACGGACTTGAACCATTGAGGTGGATGGCAAGCGACATGTGTTGCGAGCCATATCTGATCCACCTGATCACTTCAATGCTTCTCATACTATTAACTACTGTGGTCTTGCTGTCTATGTTCATTCTTATTCACAGGTTCGTGGCATGAGGAGAAGATCCATGAAGGGGAAGTCTAGTACCCTCAAGAAGAAGAGCTAGGCGCAAGAAAGAGTCGAGTCAAAGACTATAAACAATGGCGCTATCCGGGAGGCAACCCGGAGTTTTTATCGCTTTTTTACCGCTTTATTGCATGCATTCATACTTTGAACAATTTGCTTTTCATATGTGAAAATTTGTTTGCCTCTGTGTCGTATGTGCTTATGTTTGTGTTTGAGTGAGCTTTTTCGAGTGGTTTTATGAGAAAAATGGTTTTCGGGGATTAAAAACCGCAAATTTTTTGAAAGTTTCGTCTCCCCACCTCAGGAGGTGGGGGGCGAATCGCCCCACATGTGGGACGACTCGCCCCGCACCCGGGGCGACTCGCCCCGCGTATTCTGCTCGAAGAAAAACGGGTTTCACCCCCCCCCCTCCATTTTTCTCATTTCTTCATCTCTTTCACATTCTAACTCCAAAAATTCCCAAATTTTCAAAATATCTTCAATCCTTCATAAAATCTTCATCACTCCATCAAATTGTGTGTTCTTTAGCTTCAATCGAAGCCCTTTACGTGCTCTTGATTTGTGTGATTAGAAACTTTATTTACTATCAATTGCATGTTCAATTAGGCTTGGTTTGTTGGTTTGAGAATTTTGCTATTAGATATCTATATCTTGTTATGCAATGTATCTTTTCCTTTCATTCTATGTTTAAACTTGTGTTTGATGATGTGATAATGATGGGCATGTTGGTAGAATGCATGATTGATGAAGTTGAGGATTTATGATGCTAGATTTTTTACTACTATGGTATGAATTGAGCCTTATGATTCAAGGCTATTGGTTGTCTAGCAAGAGCATAATGTGATATGTGCATGTAGTAGTTACATTGATATGTTGCATGTTGAAGTAGCTAGACTAGACATGGAGGTTTTGAGGAGTTCGATTGTTGTAGATATCGCTTGTATGTTCACTCGTGCATTTGCATATGCATAAGTCTGTTTTGTGTCATATAAGATACTAATTGCTGTTTGTAGGAATCATGGATCCACGAGGATCGAAGAAAGCTGGCTCAAGCAAGAAGGGAAAAGGGGTAGCATCAAGCTCCCAACCTTCCCACGAGCTGTACGAGTTGTCTCTAGTTGCAATAGATGTCCGACAAAGGCTTGAAGCGGAACTAGCTCAAGGTGGACGATCGATTATACTGGACAGAAGGATTGATATTCCGGATGAAGTAGCTAACCAGGCAGGGTACATGACACTCTCCCGTCTGGCGAGGAGAAGTAATTGGGTTTGGTATACTTCCAACAGGTTCAAGGGGTACGATACGAGCCTCCTTCATGAATTCTATGTTGGATACACTGATCATGAGGAAAAAGAGGGGGTACTCGTTCGGGGCGTAATAGTACCATGGACGCCGGCCTCAATTTATGCCTTCATCCATCTTGGGGAACGGGAATTCACAGGAAGCAACCACTCCTACGAATATTCAAGGGCCACTAGGGGGATCGAAAGTGACATTACAGATGTGATCTGCAACAGGGAGTAAAGGTATCCAGATACGGGAGCACAACCTGCACGGATCCGTCAGAGTGACCTTAGCATCGAGGCTAAGGTGGTCGTGAAATTCTGCATTTTCAACTTAATCCCCAGAATGAATGACACTTGGATACAACCGAATTATGCCGAGCTCCTCTACTGCTTGATAGACAAGCATCGAATCGACATCAGTCACATCATGTATGCCGAGTATGAGCGCCATTGGGAGAAGAAGAAGAAGCCCTTCATTTTTCCGAGCTTCATCACTGCCTACAGCAAATATTACGGGGTCGAGGACATTGATGAGGGAGATTGCGAGGTCGCTGCCCTTTCACCTTCGACTATTGATGTGCAGCTGATTAGGTATCAAATGAAGAACCCCACGACTGCTTCTGCTGATGTGGAAGCACCCTTCCAACCGACTGATTCAGATAATGAAAATGATTATGAGGATGCTATGGAAGATGATGATGGCCGAGCCCCTATCCCGGATATTCCTTTTGTCCATAGAGAACCACATGCACCACCTCGAGCACCACATAGGTCTCAAGGCTTTGACTTCTCTGATTTTCGGGCCCATATCACTAATAGTGTTGCAGCCTTGACCACTACTGTCCAAGGAATGCGACAAGACCTCGACGGGCACATTGCCCAGCGCAACCGCGATTGGGAGATGTTTGAGGAGCATCGCCGAGAGGAGAGGCAGGTAATGTGGGAACAGCAACAGCTCATCCAGCGGCAACATGATCTCATGTCTGACATGTGGAGAGACTATTATGGGGATAACAATCCCGATAACTAGTCTTTTCACATATTTACTCTCAGCCGACCGAGGCCAAACCGTTCGGTAACATCTAGTATCACTTTTTATTTACTCATTCTCTTTTGCTAGGGACTAGCTTAAGTTTCATGAGGGGGATGGGATGTGAACCGTGATGTTAAATATTGTTTGGCTTTGTGTTGATTGGTATCTTGTTTTTTGTTTGCATTTGCATTTGCACGTTTACTGATTTCTTAGTTTTTAGTTGCATTCACTACATTCATCCTAGGATAGTCTTGCATGTTTTATGTGAAGTTTATTGCCAAATTTTTTGAACTTTTTTATTGGGTAGATTAACTAATTATTACAATAATCGTATGCTTCATCTCTATGAATTTGTTTGAGGTTTTTCTCGCTTGGCTTGTCACAATTATGTATTGCACTTAGTTAAGCTTGGTAGTCTCGACATCACTTAGTGGTGTTTTCTCTACTGCGGTTCACGAAGGCCTTTATAATAGGATGATGCATGTTAGGATCTTATGGTTGTTTTCCCGAGTAATTATGTACCTAAGAGGCAACAAGTCTTCACCTTGCTTTGAGATTGCTAAATGCCTAGGAAGGAGGTAGTGTGAGATTGTGTGATTCTTTGTTTGCAACCTATTCTTTGGAATAGGTTTGGGGAGGGGGTTACACTTTCATTAGACTTGTTTTTCATTTTTTAGTGTGTGTTGTGAGTTTATTTTCCTTTTTCGTAAAGTTTGTACTCCAACCTATTCTTTCGAATAGGTTTGGGGAAGTCGTTTGTGAGTCATTTTAGTTTCTTTTTCGTTGTGCTACTGCTGGCTAAAAAAAATTGAAAAAAAAGAAAAAAGAAGAATTCCAGAAAAAGAAAAAGAAACTGGAAAAGAAAAAAAAGAAAAAAAAAGAGAAAAGACCCCAAAAAAGCAAGGAAGGATCCAAAAAAAAAGAGCCAAAAAGCAGTTTAGCAAAGTGTTGTGTCTCATTTTCCAATTTTTGTAATGTTCGTAATCGTGTTGTAATTTTCTATCTTTTCTTTTTCGTTTGAGTGTCATCTGTTCTAGACCACCCTCGTCCTGCCATTCAGGAAGTGGTGTATAGCTTAAGACTTTGCTTGAGAGAAGGGTAGAATAGGGGAGTTTTATCTTTTTTAGGGAACTCTCCTTCGTTTGATGAGAGCCAGTATTGGTTCGACCTCTTTGAGGAAAAGTCTTAACTTGGTGAACAACAGTAAGTCCTCAGTTTCATAGGGACGGGACAACCATTCGTATTCTAACATGTTTCATTACGTCGTCACTGACTAGGTCCAGGTAGAGAATGTTACGAGAGGCTATCTTGTCTTGACATAAGTGCTTATGTGAATGTGTATGAGTCAATCGAGGCATTCTTCAACCAATATTCATGTTATGATTTGTGTGGTTTTTGTTCATATGTTTTTTGATAGATTCAATAGATTAGTTCATTTTATTTGGCATGAGACTCCATTTTTTGTGTTGCATTGTTTTTTTTTTTTTTTGCATTAGAGTCTAGCTTAATTGCTTGAGGACAAGCAAAGGTTCGGTTTGGGGAGTTTGATGAACGTGTATTTTACACTTTCATTTGAGTCTTTTTCATCTATTTTAGCTATCATCTATGTTAATTTAGCTATATTTTAGTGCATTTTATTAGAATAGTGTCACGTTTCCCTATAGTTTTTTGTATTTTACAGGTTTTGGGTGAAAACGAGGTTTTCCGGGCAATTATATTGAAGTAGACAAGGAATTGGTGTTCAAAATGCCTAATTGGAGTATCTAGAAGATTTCGGATAGGATTTGAAGTCTAGGGGTCGAGTCTGAAGGCTAAAAGGTCACTAGAAGACAAAAACCGAGTCCGAAAAGAAAAAGAAATTCAAAAACGCATAAAAAACCGACTGGAACTCCCGGGCGAGTCGCCCGGGACGTGGGGCGAATCGCCCAGTGTGTGGGGCCACTCGCCCCACACCTGCCGAATGCCTATATATAGTTGCTCAGTTTTCTCCGTTTTTCATACTTTTCCAGACCTTTTCTCTCACCTTTCTCATTAGTTTTAGGTAGGAATTCTCCAGAGCCTGTTCTGGGGATTCTTAGCTTAGGAGATACTTTTTCTTATCGTTTTGGAGCTTGTAAGATCGCGATTCTTCGGAGATTGACAACCTTCGGTAACATTGTGTCTTACAGTTTTTCTATTTATATTTATTTATCTTTCAACATGTTTTCATTCAATCTTGCTATGATTTCTGTTAATTGCATGACATCTATGAGTAGCTAAACTTCTTGTTGGTGATAGTATGTGATTTCTTAGCGAAGGGTTAATAATTATGCTAATGGCTATATCGCGCATTATAATTTGAGTTATTGCTTTATTTCTTTGATCTATCTAAAACCTCTATCTTCGTAGTGTTGAATAATAACGGAACACAATTGGACAATTCATTGATCAAAGATCTCTATGCAAAACCGGGGACTTCATGCATGATTATTAACCTGCTATGCTTTGAATGACCATACTATCACCAATCTCCATTATCTGATAAGAAAAACCTTTGCTAAGTAGTTTGTTGATTTTATATTCTTAAGTTAGATTAGATAAAGCTAGTTATAGTCCTTAGAGATCGACACTCGAGGTTATTTTACTGCTACACTACGGTTTTCGTTGTAGTTGTGAATTGTCTTTGGCTCAATACAAATTTATTTGATTAAATAGAATTTGACAAGTTCTAAACCAGTTCATCACTTCCTAGTTGGGTTGAATATTCCCAACTTTGCCCAGGATGTCGGCTCTTCGGAGCACTAGGTCTCCTACCTGGAAGTCTCTCTCCTTCAAACTTTTGTTGTAGGTTCTCGCAATCAATGATTGGTACCTCAGGATGTTGGCCAAAGCGGTGCTCCTCGCTTCATCTGGCATTTCTAGGTCGAACATCCTCTCCGTATGATTGTCTTCGGGTTGATACCCTTGGATCCTGAGAGTTACTACAACCACTTCTGCTGGTATGACCGCTTCAGAACCATAAACTAGAGAGAAGGGAGTTTCCCTTGTAGCTGTCTTTGAAGTCGTGCGATATGCCCATACCACTCCATCAAGCTCGTCGACCCAATCCTTGTTGGTGGCGAATCTCTTTTGCAAGTTGTTAACAAGGATTTTGTTGACGGCTTCCGTCTACCCATTGGATTGAGGATGTCCTACTGAGGTGTACCTCCTCTCAATCTTCATATTCTTGCACCACTCGTTGAACCTATGGCCGCAAAACTGAGAACCATTATCGGAGATGAGGACTCTAGGTAAGCCGAATCGACACGCGATGTTTCTCCATACAAAGTTCATCACTCTTTGTTCGGTGATAGTGGACACTGCCTCGACTTCCGCCCATTTGCTAAAGTATTCAACCGCGACAATGATGAATTTCTTCTGCCCCGTGCCTCTAGGGAAAGGACCTACTATGTCGATACCCCAAATATCAAAAGGGCAATCGATAGAAATGGGCATGAGGGGCTTCGCCGGGATATTGATTAGATTGTCGTGCAATTGACACTCCTCGCACTTCCTCACGAATCGAGCAGCATCTTCACGAACGGTTGGCCAGTAGTAGCCCTAGAGGATGACTTTTTGTGCAGGGGTTCTTCCTCCAGCATGGTCCCCGCAACTTCCTTGGTGCATTTCTCCCAAAAAACTTTTTGCACTTCTTGCTCAGCGACACATCTTAGGTAGACTCCCTCAAAAGATCTCTTGTACAAGTGGTCTCCTTGTATGATGTAGCAGCCAACTTTTCCTTTGACTCTTCGCGCTTCCGCTTTGTCACGAGGAAGGCTACCGTGCATGAGATAGGTAGCGATCCCCTACATCCAACTTGGTTGAGTATCAATGGCCAACAAATTTGGCTTTGATGACCATAGGGATGATGCATTGATTTTCATAAGTATCACATTCCGGGTATCCACTCCTCCGGAGGCTGAAGCGTATTTTGATAGAGAATCTGCTCTTTGGTTGAGATCTCTCGAGAATTTCTCAATCTCACAACTTTCAAACTTTTGGATTTCTTCCGTGATGGCGCTCTTGTACTCAGCTAGCGAGTCCTTTTTTGTTTTGAACTTTCCCGAGATTTGCTTCTCGACCAATTGAGAGTCAGTGAAGAGGTGGAGCTTCTTCACTTCAAGTGCTTTTGCCATACGTAGAGCTATGAGGATAGCCTCATACTCAGCTCCATTGTTGAAGACCAGAAAGCTTAGAGTAATGGCGTACTCGAGCTCTGCTCCTCCAGGAATTTTGAAGTATATTCCTATCCCGCCATTTTTTCCCGAGGAAGATCCATCAACATGAAGAACCCAGACATCCCCGTGGTCGGTGATCTCTTTGGGTTTCGGAGAGACGTTCTCCTTACCCTTAGGCTCCTCGATTTTTTCTTCTAGGAACACTTCATGCCTTTTTCTTTTTATCTGTGACATCTCTTTGAGTTCTTTCAGAGCATCTTCTAAAGCTTGCATTGCCTCACTCTGTCGTGATCGTTCCTCGACTATCATCATGACATTTTGGCTTTTTGGAGGGTTTTCTTCTGACACTTCCTTAGAGGGATACTCTACGAGGAAGTCGGCAATCACTTGGGCTTTTTTGGCTAATGGTGCTTGGTAGTCAATGTCATACTCGCTCAACTCGACTGCCCACCTTGCTAGCCTTCCTGAGTTTTCTGGCTTTCCGAGGACTTGCTTGAGAGGTTGCTTCGTCAGGACCACAACCTTATGAGCTCCGAAGTAAGGCTCCAGTCTCCTCGCCGTATAGACAAGAGCAAAGGATAGCCTCTCGAAGTCTCTTCGCTTTTCTCGAATATGGGTGATTGACGGATCGACATTCAGACGGTGAACCGCGACTCTTGGGTCAATCCCCTTGAGGTCCTCGGTACTCCATGTGAAGATGTCGTTGTTATCTCTCAAATATTGAATGAGCTTCATTCTTACTTCAATAGTCATCTCGGTACCAATCTTGGTAACCTTGTCGGCACTTCCTTCGACAATTCGAATTTCCTCGAGGATTTCTCTTGCTTCTATCTTGTTTTCCTCGAAGAATTTCTTCTTCTTGGAAGAGGGTGGTACTGGGGGTATAACTTGATACTCCTCGAGCTCCTTAACAGCTCCTACTAGGGTGTCTTTCTCTTTCTTTTGGATTGCTTTCCTTCGCCTAAGTGACGTACTCGGCTTTTTCGACTTTTTCTTCACTCGTCGAACCGTATAAAAAGGGTAAGGAGCATGATGAACTAAGGGCTGCTCCTCGAGCGATTAGCCTGGATTTGGATCTCCGGTGGCAACCCTGGAAGTGAACTTTGCCGACATACTGTAGCATTCCCATGCCTCTCTTATGTTTCCCTCTTCTTGTCCAATCCCCAATGGAGTGGGGAACTTCAACTTGTTGTGGACCGTAGATACTACGGCTCGGAATTGAGAGAGGCCAGGCCTACCCAAGACTGCGAAGTAGTCAAAGGGCATGTCTACGACCACGAAGGGAACGTGTTGAGTAACTCGTCGCGGAGCACTTCCCATTGAGACCGTCAAGTTGATCATTCTGAGGGGCATGATGGGTTGTCCTCCGAAACCTACCAGGGCACTCCTCACTTGTCTAAGACCTTCCCGTAGGTTAGCCGAACATCCTGTGTCGACGAGGATCCTTCCTAAGTTGTAAGACTGAACATCAAGGGATACTAGCGGAACACATGGGTCGTAGATGCTTCCTCCTCCGGTGTGTCTCAGAGGTAGTTCGCTATCATCAAAAGAGATCACGTTGGTTCCTGGTTGTGCAACTTGGGCATACTTCACATCTCTAATTTTGAGATTATCGGCTGTGATCTCCCTCGCCTCTCGCGGGTCCTCCGACGATCGTAAGAGTATGGATGCTTCCATTCACGAGATGATTCTCATAATTATTGAAATTATGAATATCACCGTAGCGAGGGTTCCCTTGGGGGTGGTGCTCGATCCCCACTTGTGGTTGTGGAGGGAGGATTGCTAGAGGTTCTTCCTTCCGAATATAGTTGACCAATTATCCATTGCGTATCATCCTCTCAATTTCGTTCTTGAGCTCGACGCACTCATCAGAAGTATGCCCCTTTCCTTTGTGAAATTGGCAAAATTTCTCCGAACTTTTGTTCTGTCGGTTCTCTTGGATTGGAGCTGGCCATGAGACGTCTAGCTTCCTCGAGACAATATAGTTCAAGATGTCGGATCTTGGTATATTTAAGTCTGTGTAGTTTCTATATCTCCTTGGAGGAGACCTCCTCGGAGGAGTCCTCATGTCTCGAAACTCGTTTCTTGATGGACCTTCCTTGATTAAACCATGCTTTTGATCCCTTCTTTGCTTTCCGGGATTTTGTGGCCTTGGAGGATATTCCTTCTCCCTTTCTTTTTCCTTCCCTTTTTCCTTGGGAGGATTGGTTGTCACGGTGACTGTTTTCCGGAATTCCTCCGCCTCGAGGAAATACTTGCAAACTTTTGCCAGTTGAACTTCACTCTCGACACATGATGCTGAGAGCACCTCTTGGAACTTGACATTGGTAGTGTTACCATACAAGTATTCTTTCCTTTCATTTATCGAGTGGTCCTCAACTCGGAGTGCTGCTTCATGAAAACGATTGATGAAGTCCCTTAGATCTTCATTATTCTTTTGAACAATTTTGGCCAAGTATCTCACTCTTCTCTTGGTGTTCATGACCTTCTCGAATCGCTTAGAGAATTTCTTGCAGAGATCTCTATAGGACTTGATCGAGCGCTAAGGAAGGCGCGATCACCATTTCATGGATTCTCCTGAGAGCTTAGCCGGGAAGAGTAGTGCTTTGGTCTTTGAATCATGACCATATGCATCCATTTTGGTACCAAATCTCACTAAATAGTCCTTTGGACAACTTGTTCCATCATAGCTTTCGAAGGTAGGGAAGCCTCTCTCGATTTTTGCTTGAGGCTCCTTATCTCGTCGCACAACGGACTTGGATCTTGGTCTTGCTCCTTTTGATGAACGAGATTGTTAGACTCGAACAATAAAAT
Source organism: Plantago ovata (assembly GCA_028274465.1). Lineage (NCBI taxonomy): Eukaryota > Viridiplantae > Streptophyta > Magnoliopsida > Lamiales > Plantaginaceae > Plantago > Plantago ovata. The sequence goes on from CM051458.1 coordinate 13,130,574, forward strand.
AAATTTATTTTAGCCAAAGGACTCACAACTACACAAAACACGTAGTGCAAAGGTAAGATGACCTTGAGTGTCGATCTCTAGTGACTAAACTAGCTTTAACTAAATAACTAACTATATAAATTCAGAAAACAAATTTAACTTAGCTTTTACTTAACAATATAAGATGAGAGCTGGTGATAGTATGCTCGTTCTAAGCATCAAGTTCTAATTATGCATGAAAGTGCAACTCGTACTGCTTTAAAAGTAATTCGAATTAACAAACACCAAAAACAGATTTGTAGACGTGTATTTTAAAATCTTCCTATCTATACTAATACTTGGCTAAGGTTGTCAGTCTTAGTTCAAGCAGTACTTGTAATTGAAGATATTGAAAACGATGATCTTGAATTGTCCTAGTGTTTCTAACACTTTTCTACGAAGATATTGGCTTATTCGGATCAAAGATTCGAATATAACAATAAAACAAGTAAAAGACTCAGAAACTCAGTCATGCATAATATGAACCCTAGCTACGAATTTACATACTATCACCAACTAGATTTATAGGTACTCATATCAAAATCATAAACAACAATAGCAATCATATGAGAAAACATAGTTGAATTGAAAGATAAATAGCAGAAATTGTGAGATACAAAGTTACCACCAAAGGTTGTCAATCTCCGGTGAATTGCTAAACTCACAAAGATCTAGCAAGGTGAGATCAATTGATGTCCAAATCTCTACTCTAGCTCCAAAATCGCTAAGAAACAATGGTTCTAAGAGAAAATATACCCAGAACAAGCTCTAGGGTTTATGTATGCCAAATTGTGATGAAAGATATGAAAATTCGCAACCTTTACAATTATATATATAGCTGTCGGAAGCTCCCCGGCGGACCGCCTGGTACGCGGCGGTCCGCCCGGCACGGGCAGCAAGTTTGCCAATTTTTTCTCTAAGTTCGAACAGAGATTCCGGGCGCGTCCGAACTCGGATTGGCACGTAGGACCCACCGTTGGATAGCCCTTCGAGTTAGCTACGCGTAGGTTATAATGTCATCCCAATAAAATATCGTATGAAATACTGGTGCACAAAATACTGAGACTATGCAAATAGAACTTCCAGATTTCACTTCAAAGGCTCCAAAATCTTCGCCCGAACTCCGAATGAACTACCGTTTCCGCCTCATACAAGATATCTCGAATCTTTCATGTTCTCCTTGGCTTTGGGCACGTTTTTTAGCTCCGAAACTTGGTCTTTAGGCCTGGAAACTCGTCCCGGTACTCCTTGACACACCACAGATGATCTCGTTGCACCAAAACTTCATTGTTTCGCCATGATTTATATCCAAAAGTGCGATTTTCACCTAAAACCTGAAAATAACAAAAGAAATGGAAACGTGACACTATTATAACAAAATGCACTATAATGCACGCAAGAGGATAGCTAAATTGGTGAAAAAGACTCGAATGATAGTGTAAAAAACACTGTCATCACTTTTCTTGCACGTCCCCTCGTAGGGTTTCTATTTGAGCATCAAGTGCGGTCTTCCTTGCATTAAGTTCTTCTAGAGTGAGCCTCCTCCCCATGATTGGGTCGATCAAGGGGGTTACCTCAGCAACGGTTCTCAAAGCATTGTTTACCGCCACCGCCTCCGGTTGATTCTGAGGAGTCACTTGGTTGGGCGTGACTTGGTTTGGGAGAGTGGGTGGCGTAGCGACCACCTGAGCTTGGTTCTCTTGAGGAGCTACATTTTGCAGTGACGCGCGTATCCTCCTATCAATTAGATCTCTCAAATCATCTGGGGCACCATGTGGCCTAACCTAGATTGGACTCTTGAAGGTCCAAGTCAAGATCGGATCGGCCCTGTGTTGTCTCTTGAGTGTGCTTCATCTTGAACTAGAGGTGCTCTTGGTTGGGATTGACGAGGCGCCACAAAATTATCACGAGGTTGCTCCTGTACTTGTGCTTGTTGTACTCCTCGGGCTTGGAGTTCTGCATTGACTCTAGCGCCTCTTTATCTCCTACGTATCCTTGCAAAGTGAGAAGGAACAAACCGTATTGAGCTTCGCCCTTCCCAAAGTCTGATGGTCCGACTACGCGTCCGTTAGGAAGGGTGAAGTTCAATGCGGCTGGCTGAGGAGGATTCACTGCTACGCGAGGAAGATGTCCTCTTGGTGCGACATTGTTTGTGACTCTTAATGCTCCATAAGCACTTCAGACTGGGAAGCCTTGGGGATTTTTTTCTCCCGACCTTTCTTCTTGGGAGCCCATGACATTGGTGAATGCCCCCCTCCATCATATCTTTGTTCCGCTCAACATTGTTATTTCTAGGTGCCCTTGAGGTAGCTACCCTTCCTCCTCCTCGACCATTTAAAGGGGGACGACTTGGCCGAGGAGGGTTCCTGGGTGCTGCGTTAGCAATTCGATTGCTTCTTCTGGGAGACATCTTCGTGAAGCGTCACGAGGATAGTGTCTCGGCTCGACCAGTAGGGCTAGGAATGACCTTTCGATCAGATTCCCACAGACGGCGCCTAATGTTGAAGGGTAATTCGTACTTTCTTTTAAGTTCGTACTAAACCGTCAAAGAAAACTACTTAGGTCTTCTTTTTGTAGTCTTACTCTGATAATACCAAGTGTTCTTCACGTAGCGTCCTCGTAGCTGAAAGAGACTGGAGGGGGGGTTAGTGTCTCTTGCCCGGTATGTAAGATATCAGACCGGAGTGACGACTTTTCGTGTAGGGAGTTGAAGACTTCCCTAGTGAGAGAAATATTGTGTGTAGGTGAGTAGTAGGTGAGAGCTATTATTTCTTACCTAGGGATAATGAATGAGTCCCTTTATATACTTGTAATATTTTATTGTCACTTTATGTAGGATCGTGACAAGTGTCCGGCTGAGATGGAGGCCTCTTTTGGTCCAAGCCCATTAATGAGGTCCATGGGCTTTGACCCAAACAGCTTGACTAGGGTTAGGAGGGCATTATTAACTTTTCGGGTCTTATGGAAGATTCTGGAAGGCGGGCCCCCCAAGGACCGACCAGGGGTGGTCGACCGGGGTCCTCGTGCCTTTCGCCCGCTCCACAGTTCGAGTAGTGCTTTTCCTAGTCTCTTTTGGAGGGTGTCACCTTGACGTAAGGTCCTCCTCGAGCCCTAGAGATGCTCCTCGAGCCCACAACTGCCTTGTCCTTGTAGTGAGCTTATCTTGAGGGTCGGCCTCACAGTGATGGTCGGACCGTATGTTGGTCGAGCCACACTCAAGTGACATACTTGGGTGTGGTCGTGCCCCTTGAGGGACGGCCCTTGATGCCTTTTCGCGCTCTTAGACCGCTCCAGTCACTACAAGAAAAATAGGATTTAGCCATCCGTCACTATATGGAGCGATCCGTCACTATATACCATTAGCGACGGATGGCCCGTCGCTAAATAGGACGTCGCAAAAAGTGGCATCGCTAATCCAAAAAGCGACGGATGAGCTGTTCCGTCTCTAAATTTAGAGACGGATAAACTTATCCGTCGCAAATTTAGCGTTGACAGGGCAGCCCATGGTTTCTTCACTTTAGCGACGGATTAGCTTATCCGTCTCTAAATTTAGAGACGGATAAGCTCATCCGTTTCTAAATCTGATCTTTTATTAAAAAAAATTTTTTTTGTTTCTTTTAATTTATTTAATTCACCTACAATATAATAAAATATAAAAATATAATTTTTTAAATGCAATAAGGGGTGCTGCGAGAATCGAACTCGCGACCTCTCGCATTACGCGAGAATCATACCACTAGACCAAACACCCATAGTAATGGATACTCATTAACACTGGAAATGGAATGGAATTAAACACTTCACATAACATAACACCAAAAAGTATTACGCAAACACGAAGAATTTTTAGAGACAAGAGGCCCATAGACTTTTTTTTTTTTGGATAGTTAGAAAATTGAAGTTGTGTATATTCAAAAGCTCATTAGAAACACTTAAAACTCCAACCATAACATAAAAACACACAATCCCACAACACATTTCATAGTTTAAGTTGCAACTTCATCCTTAGTGCCCAACAAGTTTCACTACCACAATGCTCAAAATCTAATAGGGATAATTAAGGACTCAGGGGCAGGGGCATATACAATTCATGTTTTATTGCCATCTTTCCTGGTTTAACCGTACACGATGTACTATGCTAAATTAGTTTAAGAAAACATATGGCAGAATGAAGAAAATTCAGGTTAAATTAGAATAGAAAATTACTTGTTGTGTCGATCATGTCATCCACCATCCCCACAACTTTTCCTTTAATGTCACCAATAAGACTCATTACCTACATTTGATAAAATTAATAAACCAGCAAAATCAGATAATAATTAAACTCAGAAATAGTCCATGTTAACATGTGCTACATACAATCGTTCACCTTGTCTTTACTTTAATCAAACTCAAGAAACTTGTTAGGAAACTTGTAATTTTGATGAGCAATTTACCATGCTAAATTAAGGAAAGTCCAGTAACTAGTACTCTTAAGGTCCATAGGAATTTAGAATTTTAGAGGACATTGTAAAAGATGAACGTTTGCTGAAGACTTAGAGTAGGTGCTAGATAGGTGTGTTTTTACCGCTTATGATGTATCTTGTTTTCTGAAAAGAAAAACAACCTATTGAAGCATTTGCTGATGATGTACTTTGTTTACACAAACAAACTATTGAAGCATTTAGAACCGTTCAGAAACTTTAAGAATTCGAAGACTGAAGACTAGAAGATTTCTGAAGACTGGTATCTACAAAGGCACATGTTGCTCAGAAAGTGGAACTTCAGCAACAACTTGCATAAGTGAAAATCTAAATGACAGAATAGGTTGTGCTTGCTGAAACTGAGACTGACCACTTGCTGGAAAACATATGTGACCTCCTTGCTGAAAGTACTTGCATTTGCGCTCCAACGTTCATGTTTGAATCTCATTCAAATGAACATTAAATGCAAAGCATGCACGCGAAGGACATGAAGACTAGAAGACAAATAAAGGACGCTGCTGAAAGTACAAATAGTGACATCTTAAGGAACAAAGCCTTAGAATTTGAAATTCAAACGGCTCCCTTGATTCACTATAAATAGAGGTCATCCGGCAAAGAGTTGAAGTGTGTCAACAACGTGATCAAACTCTCACTTGTGCTTAAACTCACATACCCTTCAAACACTCTTTACTGCCATTGATCCGTTCCAAGACTTAAAGCTTGAAAAAGCTACTTGTGAAGAAGTAGTACATACACGGCTAAGAAATTAGTTAAGTGTTCTTTCTTTCGAACAAGCACAAGTCTTGACACCAGAAACATTCAAACTTGTTTACTGCAAAGTATTCAAAGTTTTGTTTCTTAGATTTCTTGTTGTAGCTGAATAAGTTATAATCAAGTTATCTCATCCCAAACCTCTCTAACTGAAAATACACCCTTTCAGGCGCGAAATTCAGGGGGAACTTAATCGAGCATAGTGTTGCTGATTAAAAGTCCCAAGTTTGGTGGAGAACAAGGTTTCGTTCTCTAGTTAGGTTGGAAACGAAGCAAGTGTGCTTTGGTTTCTGTTGAATCGCTCTAGATAGGTGTTGTAAGGAACCTCAAACTTGTCTTAGTGTATTCAGTCCTAGAAAGGACAAAGTGAATTAGTTGAGAGATTACGCCACTCTCAGATACCACTATAAAAGTGTTTGTGTGATTTACTTACTGCATTTAGTTTTCAGCAAAGCATATCTATCTGTACACAGTCACTCTGTTCACTTGCTGAAACTATCACTTACTGACAAAACACTTATTGTATCAAAGACTTCCGCTCTCTGATTTTAAGTATCAGCAAAACTCGTTACTGAAAAGTAACTTGCGCTTGCTGAGAAAGTTAAGTATCAACAAACTCATTACTGGAAAGTAATAAGTCCTTGCTGATAAAGCTTTTAAACGATGAAAGTTTGAAAAGACTATTCACCCCCCCCCCTAGTCTTTTCTTGTTGTTTAAAGGGACCAACAAAACTTGAACCATAGCTGCCCCCAAAAAACCGCATATATGATACCCGAGCAATAATCAAGACCACTACAAGTCAAGAAACTGAAAGCATTGCCTCATTCACACATCACAAGCTAAAGGAAACACAATCAACAACAATCAGCTAACAATAGCCCGCGAGAAATAAGAAATTCAGTCTACTTCTACAAACATAAATCATATTAACACAAAACCCAATCTTTGATGAATCCATGCCATTAAGACGAAATCCAAAGCTTAATTGAAATTCAAGTTAATTAATTGAAAATTTGAAATAATTCCCAAACCTTAGGGTTTAGAGAACATACCTTAATAGCTTAACTTGTAGAGATGAAGGTGAAGGAGGACGATCCGGAGGCCGGTGGTGGTTGGAGGCAAGGCGGCAGCGTTGGTGGAAGGCAGTGGTGGTGGTGTGCGACGGTGGGTGGTGGGTTGGGATAGAGGTGGAGTAGCTAGATAGAGAGAAAGAAAGAAAATGGAGAGTTATGAAACAATCAGATCTAGATCTGATCTTATCCCTTTTCTTTTTTTATTTTATTTTAACTTTAGCGACGGATAAGCACCGATCCGTCGCTATATTTTATTTAATAATTTTTCTTTATTTTAATTAAAAAATGGTCAACTCATATAGAGACGGATAAGCTCTAAATTTTGCGACAGATAAACCTATCCGTCGCAAATTTAGCGACGGATAAACTCATCCGTCGCTAATTACCGGTCAGATTTGTATCTGTCATTAAAATCACCGATCCGTCACTATTTTGCGACGGATCGAATCCGTTAGCGATCCGTCGCTATTAATCCGTCTCTATTTGGCTGTTTTCTTGTAGTGAGTTCGTACATGCGGACTGGACATATTTTAACACCAACACTACTAGCAACTTCTTCACTTCTCATGTAGTACAAGCCTCTTTCTTCTTCAATCTGACCAATCTTTCTCAAGGAATTTCTCAAGTGCTTCCGCATAATATAACAAGTTCTATTGTTAAAAAAGAAGCACAAATCACTTTGTTCAGTTGCTTTACTAATAGAGATTAAGTTTACTCTAAAAGAAGGTACACACATCACATCTTTTAAAGTAAAATTTTCATTAATATAAACATCACTAATGCTTGTAATGATTGCAGAAGTTCTATCAGGCAATTTCATAGAAGAATTGATGATTCTTATATTATGTGTAAATAGATTGCTATCATATACTACATGATCTGTAGCTCCAGAATCCACAATCCATTCAGTTGAAAATTTATTTTTGAAAGTAAGATTCATACCATTATGGTTACTTTCAGGCATTGGAGAGCTGGATGTTCCTTCAGCATTCTTTTTGTTTTTCTTCCTTTGATATTCAGCTAGGGCCAGCAGCTGCTGAATCACTTCAGTGGTCAGCTCAAGCTTCTTCTTAGTGCCCACATGATTTGCACTGTTCTGTGCTTTCTTTCCTTTGTCTGGATAGCCATGGATTCCGTAACAGTTCTCAAGATTGTGCCCAGGCCTTTCACAGTTGGTACAGTACATGCACTTCTCAGTTGAGTGCCCATGTTTCTTGCACTTGTTGCAGTACAACAAGGTTTTGTTTTCTTTCCTTTTCATTCCAACTGCAAGTGTAGTGGAATCCATGCCTTGAGCTTGTTGCTCTTCAATCTTAGCAGCTCTGTGAGCTTCCTCTTGAATGATCATATTGTAGGTCCTATCCATTGTAGGAATAGGATCAATCAACAATATTTGTCCTCTGACATGTTCATATGTGTCAGTCAGCCCCATCAGAAATTTGAAAACTTTCATCTTTACATAGTGGTATTCCAATTGACTGGTGATATCACACATACAATGGCCACAAGAGCAAGTTGGTATTGGGTTGTAGTTGTTCAACTCTTCCCAGATACCACTCAGTTTGGTAAAATAGTCAGAAACAAAAGAGTTTCTCTGCTTCAGATTAATCAGTTCCTGTTAGAGCTTATACACCCTTACATCTTGTGGTTGTGCATACCTGGCCATAAGCTTTTCCCATATCTCTCTTGGTGAGTTCACATAGAGAATGGTGCTTTTGATCTCAAGTGAGACAGAGTGTAAGATCCAAGATCTAACAAGAGTGTTGCAGCTTTTCCATGCTTTCATCTCTTGCAGATTCACTTCAGGTGGCTGAACAATGGATCCATCCACGAAGCCCATCTTGTTCTTAATTGAGAGTGACATAATCATCTCTCTAGACCAAAAATGGTAATTGGTTCCATTAAGTACAGTTGTTACTGCACCAGAAACTGCATTGTCTGCAGTGGTGAGAAAGTAGCAACTTATAGATCCTCATGGCCATTGAAGGGAGGTGGTGCATCATCTTCCATTGGGATTGTTTCTTAGTGTTTCAGTGTGAATTTAAAACAAGAAATTCGAGTAAGAACCAAGAAGAAACAGAACAGAGAAAGAAGATGAAAAATAAATATAAAACTACTTTACTGCTTAAGCTTAATAATGACAATCTGTAAAGAAACTCAGGTAAACCTGAGCTCTGATGCCATATCAGAAAGCAAGCGGAAAAAGTAAGAAGAAAACATCTTTAGCAACTTTTGTTTATTGCTCAATATCTTAAATGTTGTGTGTATGTTACAAGAACCTAACAGGGGTATTTATACTACCAATCTACAGCTATACAAAGCTAAACTACAATCTAATAAGACAAGTAAAACGATCACAAGACAGGATAGATGATTCGCCCAAGGTTAATTTGGTGTTGTCACTGTCGTTGCTCGTTTCCCCAATTCTTCCCGTGATAAGAACCCTAAGCGAGTTCAACCAGAAAGAAGAAGACTGTTTCCAGTTTCCAGCCGCCTAGTATTATTGATGTGCTTGTACGCTCTGGACGTCTTAAGTTGTTTTGGTCTTCTTCTCTCTGGTCTTCATATTTTCTTTCCCTTTGGTCCCTGAAATCTTTTTAGATTTGTATTTAGGTCTTTTATTAATTGCATTTTGACCCACAAAACTTTCTTTATTCCAATACAGACCTAATGACGTTTTGGAGTTGTTTTGCCGTGCAAATTTTGTTTTACTGTTCTGCTTAATGTTTCAAAGCATAACTTTCTGTCCACAAATTTAAACAATCCAAACCAAACTAAAATTGTAGACATTTTATCTAGTAGAACAGCACATGAAAACAGGAGTACAAATCTTGCTGATATAAATCAAACTGATCCAAGCATTCACTGCAAAATATTGAGTTTTCTCTCAATTGGAATCACTTTCAGCGGAATAAACTTGCGAAGCGCGAGTCCCATCCTCTCCCGCATGTCCATACTTCCCGGGGACTCGTTAGCTGGCAGTTTCCACTCAAAAGACTGTACCAACTTGGCTATAGTGATACTGACCATTTTTTCGCCTAGTAACATGCCAATGCAAGATCTTCTGCCAGACCCGAATGGAATCAACTGAAAATGCTGCCCTTTCAAGTCTACATTCAAGTTGATAAACCTCTCAGGCTTGAAGCGGAGGGGATCCTCCCATACATCTGGATCCCTGTGGATTCCCCAAGCATTCAATAGTACCATAGTGTTCTTGGGTATATTGTATCCCATGAACTCTGCATCTTCGAAAGCTTTCCTTGGAATCAATAACGGGAGAGAAGGATGCAACCGCATCGTTTCTTTAACCACAACTTGTAAGTATGGCAGTTTACTTATGTCAGTCTCTTCAACCTTTCTCGAATGTCCAATGACTCGGTCAAGTTCGTCTTTCAGTTTCTTCAAGCACTGGGGATTACCCAACAACTCACTCATCCCCCAGTGGATCGTACTGCTAGTAGTCTCAGTTCCCCCGAAAAACATTTCCTACAACATACGTACATAAATATAGTTTTCACAATATGGATGAAATTTAAGTATTGAATACGATAGATTTGGCAAATAGCATGGAACATACCAGAATAATTATAGATATCTTCTTTTCTGAAAGATCATCGGTTTCTCCTCTCCGATTGTTCTCCAAGAGTGCATCCAAGAAGTCTCTTTTCTGGTAGTCTTTTGCCGATTTGATTTGCTGGATTCTTTCTGTAACGAATCCAGAAATAATTTCCAGACACTTCCCCAAGTACTTTCCTGAGTTCCTTCTCACTCCTTGTGGATCAATCCATTTCAAGAACGGAAATGTATCCGACAAGTTAGGTACTCCATTCCACTCCATGAACTTATCCATGTTCTCAGTGAATGCATTTCCTTCTGAAATGCTATCCATGATGTCTCTAGAAATCATGAAGTTTCCAATAAGATTGAAAGTCATGACAGTGATGTATTTATCTATCTCAATTTCACCTGATCCTCCGTTAAAACATGAGACTTGTGCATCATCTTTGATCCATTTCATCATGATGTCGATGCAGTTTTGTCGAACTTGAGCAGATGCATTGATCTTCTTCGATGCTAGGAGCTCAGAAGCACAAAGTTTCCGTACAAGACGATGGTATTCACCTTGATGAGCAATGGCAAGTGACCCCTTGTCATAACCACATGCAGTGAAGGCATTAGGAACCATGCGATCGGAGAATGCATAATCATTTTTCTTGAAGAGAAGCTCAGCAGCCTTGGCTGATTGCACAACCAAAGCGTTGGACATGCCGAGTTTCAGCCAGAGAACAGGTCCGTACTTGGCCCCAAGTTTATGAAAGTTCTGATGCGGCATCATTCCGACATCCACAATGTTCCCGATCACCGGCCAGGCAGGCGGCCCTGGTGGTCGCGTCTCGGAGGGCTTTTTCCTGAAAATAAGGGAAAGAAGAAAAGCTAAAGAGAAACTGATGCATGAGAAAATGGCAAAATCAGTTAAAGTCATCATCATCATGTGATTGGTTTGCTTCGTTCCTATATATATACAACTGATGGGAACCGGAATTCAGCATTTTGGTATCCGGGGGTTTGTCTTTATTTCAGTATATTTAGTTATTTGTTATTTATTATTTAAATACATTTACTGTTTAAATTAGAATAAAGGAGTATTCTCTATAATATTCACGTAGTTGGGCTTAGACCACTAGTTAGGCCTGTTAGCTAGACTTGGCCGTTAAGTTTTGTCTACTATATATACAGGCATTTCTCCATCACTTTAGGCAGAATAGAAGACAGAAAAGAGTTCGAGAAGAACCACGAAGAGCCTTGGGCGTTCTCACGACTAGGCGAGGACTAGGACGTTCTCACAGCCTAGACTATCGGTAACGAGGCCACAACACGCAGGGAGATTAGGTGGCTCTGCGCATCTCTAGAATGCCTACACGGACAGTGATTGTTCTTACAATCGATAAATCCACCACTACAGGTTTATTGTTATTTTTGTTTACTGATTCTGATTAGTAGCTAGAGTCCAATGTAACTTTTAGTGGATCTTGAGCTCAAGTACAATGTATCTTCCAGTTTATATGAGTGAATTAATGGATATTTATATGAATTCCTACTTCTTTTAGATTTCTTCCTGATGTTATCATATTTAGGTGTTCTATCAACAACTCTGTCCAATAACATAATATATAAAGCCCTATAGATGACACTAGATGCACAGTACTCTATTAAATTGCGATGGTTTATAAATGAATATTAATTAAATTAATATTATTAGCATCTAATAATAAGCGAATAAGGAAATATTGTACATCACTCTCTCAATTCCTAATTTTTCTCCAATTTAACACTTTTTTCTCCTTTTTTTTCTCCCAATTCCTAATTTTTCTCCAATTTAGCACTTTTTCTCCTTTTTTTATTAAATCATTTCATTAGTAAAAAAAAACGTATAACCAACCACAATAACAATATAGGAATAATTATTTAGTGAACATTAACAAAATAATATTTTAACAAGGAGAACGTTTCGCACGTGTAGCGTGACAAAAGAACGTATAACCACAATAACAATATAGGAATGAATTGATGAGTGAACATTAACAAAAAAAAGTTTAACAAAGAGAAACGCTTCGCACAAAAAGACGCATAACCACAATAACAATTTAGGAATAAATTATTGAGTGAACATTAACAAAAAAAAGTTTAACAAGGAGAACGCTTCGCACGTGTAGCGTGCCACGCAAGTACTAGTTTATTATAAGTATTTAAAGTAATATAATAACCCGGTTGATTTACAAATTGATTTGGAACCCAATCAATTTTAATCCGTTTAATCTTACTTATTCAATTTCAATCTGGTGCGTACAATTGTCATTATTTACTTAAAAGATGTAGGGTTCGAGTCCTGTTGGCTTGATTTTTCTCCATTATTTATATACAATTTCTTGTTTAAAACCACTTTCTAACTTGAGACCATGAGACCAAGCAATCCAGATCAACCCATTCTATTATATCCAATTTTAAAGAATCTCGCCGGTCATGGTTCAAACCGGATTATGTTGTCGGGTCATTGAAACGGGTTATGTATAAATAATAGAATTTGCCCCGGTTTTTTTCATTTTCCCTCATCGATCGTTTGAAATATCAGAGAGTAGAGAGAGAAAGTCGTCGTTGTTCTCGTCGCCACAATCGAAGCTTCAAATGTCGTCTCCTCTGCCTGAATTAAGCTCGCCGTCATCGTGTTCGTCTTCTTCAGCTGTTGAAGATTTGATTTCGTTCCTTTCTGTTGTTTTTCACTCATTTTCGAAATCCTAGTCTACTCATTTCTTCAATTTACCATGTTTTTCTTCTTCTTCACGACTTTATGTGGTTCGATTGATTTCGTAACCCTAACTGTACATTTTCTATGCTTTTGTAGTTCATTCTGCTCTATTTTGCTCGATTTTGTTCGATTCTCAAAACCCTAACTACTGTAAGTGCTTCGATCTCTTCATTTCTGTTTGTTTTCTATATTCTATAAAACCTAGTGCAAGTAAGTGGTTCGATCTGTATTTTGTTTTCAATTTTCTATGTGGACCTCTCTCGGTGTGTTTCTATGTCTGTTTGTATAAACTTAACATGATCTTAAGTGGTTGTTTGAGTGTTATATGTTCCTTGTTTGATGTTTACGTATATTATGTTTGAGGTTTACATATATTATGTTTGAGTTTTACTTGAGATTGAGTTTTTTGGATGGTATATTAGTTTTTTGAGTTTTGTTCGCGTTTTATTTGAGTTTTTTATTTTGGTTTCTGATTTATCTCTGTGTGTTGTATTCTGGTTGTATAAGGTTTATATTGTGCTGGTTTGAGTTTTGTTTGAGTTTTTTTTTTTAGTTTTATATGCTGTCTGTTTGAGTTTTATATGTGGCTTGTTTGAGTTATATCACTGTCGATGCACGTTATATATATTTTTTGATATATGCTTGAATTTTATATGTTGTCTGTTTGAGTCTTATATGGTGCTTGTTTGAGGTTTACCACTGTCCATGAGTTTTATATGCATTACAGACTAAGTTTAAGTTTTAACATTCATAGAAATAGGATTCTCAATTCTATAGGAATGTTTTTGTACATTAATAAGGTTCTTGAGTATAAGTTTTATATGTTTGAGTTTTATATGCTGTCTGTTTGAGTTTTATATGTGGCTTGTTTGAGTTATATCACTGTCGATGCACGTTATATTTTTTGATATATGCTTGAGTTTTATATGTTGTCTGTTTGAGTTTTATATGGTGCTTGTTTGAGGTTTACCACTGTCCATGAGTTTTATATGCATTAAAGACTGAGTTTAAGCTTTAACATTCAAAGAAATAGAATTCTCAATTCTATACGAATGTTTTTGTACATTAATAAGGTGCTTGAGGATAAGTTTTATATGTTTGAGTTTTATATGCTGTGTGTTTAAGTTTTATATGTGGCTTGTTTGAGTTATATCACTGTCGATGCACATTATATTTTTTGATATATGCTTGAGTTTTATATGATTGAGTCTACCTCTGATTTATGTGTTTCTGTTTTATATATTTGATATCTTTGTGTTATAAGAGTTGTATTTTTGTGGTTGTTCGATGTTTTATATGCTGGTTGTTTTGAGGTTGATGTATATTTCTTTGTTTTCTTTTTTTCTCTTTTTTTTTTTTTTTTTTGCAACAATCATGGTTGAAATTCCTCTTTTCATTCTGATGCTGCAGATGATCCGTATTTGGAGTCTGCTAGTGATGTTGCCAAAGTGAAAACAACTGCAAAGGGAGCAGCTGCAGAAGTGGATGCTAGTGCAAATATTGGAAAACCTCGTAGGTCAAAGAGGAAACAACCTACAAAGAGTGATGATAATGCAGATGAGCAGCATTCGGTGGCTGATAGTGGAGCTGCAGAGCGGGAGAGAAGGACAAAGGAGGCTAATGAAAAGAAAAGGAATGTAGCTGCTGGTAAGTGTGTGAGGTTTACATGATCTTAAGTCTTTTAAGTGTTATATGTTGCTTGTTTGAGTTTTACATATATCATGTTTGAGGTTTACTTGAGATTGAGTTTATTTTGTGGTATGCTAGGTTTTTTAGGTTTGTTGGAGTTTTATTTGAGTTCTGATTATCTCTGTGTGTTTAGATTTTGATATATTTTGTGTTGTAAGAGTTGTATTCTGGTTGTTTGAGTTTTAAATATATCATGTTTGAGGTTTACTTGAGATTGGGTTTTTTTGTGGTAGGCTAGTTTTCTTAGCTTGTTGGAGTTTTATTTGAGTTTTATTTTGAGTTCTGATTATCTCTGTGTGCTTAGATTTTGATATATTTTTGTGTTGTAATAGTTGTATTCTTGTTGTTTGAGTTTTATATGCTGGTCGCTTGAGTTTTACATATATCATGTTTGAGGTTTAGTTGAGATTTTTTTTTTTTTTTTTTTTTTTATTTTTTTGTGGTATGCTAGTTTTTCAAGGTTTGTTGGAGTTTTATTTTGAGTTCTGATTATCTTTTTGTGTTTAAATTTTGATATACATTTTTATTGTAATAGTTGTATTCTTGTTGTTTGAGTATTATATGCTGCTTGTTTGAGGTTAATTTGTGTTAACTGTTGTATGCTATTTTGTAGAGAATGAAAAGGATAAGACTTTGAGATACCTTCCGTCATACCCTCTGATCGATGATGATACACCTTCGAATTCTTTCGATAGTAATGAAGATTCTTCGAAGAGTGATACTCCTCAGAGTAAGAAAAGGAAACGTGATGAGATGATGATACTTCTGAGTACTTACCTTCAGAGTTTTCAAAGGATGTTGTAAAAAATGCTAAGACACTAGATGTTGTTGTAGTCAAGGGAAAGAGAAAAGTTGTTGAGAAAGTCCCCACGGGAAAGAAGGAAGTTGTATTTAGTAAACTATTCATCCATCCTTTTGATACTGTGTTCATGTTTTTAAATTTGTCTCTAATAACTCAATTAGAACTATTTTCAGTTCTATTTAGTAAACTTTTTTTAAATTTTGTTTCATATGTTTGAGTTTTATATGTTGTTTGTTTGAGTTTTATATGGTACTTGTTTGAAGTTTACCACTGTCCATGAGTTTTAATTTATATGCATTACAGAGTGAGTTTAACCTTGAACATTCATAGAAATATGTTTCATTATCCCTTGACAAATGCTTAATTAGAGTTTTAGAAAATATACACACTTAGTTTAGTTTGAGGTTTGAGTGTATGTTTGAGTTCTATATGTTGTTTGTTTGAGTTTCATATGGTCCTTTTTTGAGGTTTACCACTGTCCATGAGTTTTATATGTATTACAGAGTTAGTTAACCTTGATCGTTCATAGAAATATGTTTCATTATTCCTTGACAAATGCTTAATTGGGTTTATTTATATGCTCAATAATAGTCAACATAAACAAGAGGAAAATCAAGAAAACAGAGTATCGATACAGAGTTTACAAAATTCTCAATGTTAAACAAAGAAATACAGTATTGGAATCAAGGAACACAGTCTACAAAAGAATAGAGTACTGAAATTTAAGAACACAGTTGATATAGTATTCCTTGTTTGGTCATCAAGCATTATTCTGTAAAAGAACTCATGATCCTCTCTTTGCCTCTTTTGCAACGAATTTATCACACACTGTGAATCTTCTCCTCCGATTTTATGGGCCGTCAGCCTGTTTACAGAGTTCAAAATAAAATCAACACAGTAAAAAACAACAAGCATAGCATAATTGACAAACACAGGAACATATAACAAACAACCTCTTCAATACAGATGTAAACCTCAAACAATCGCCACATAAAACTCATACAAACACCATATAAAACTCATCCTCAAGTAAATCTCGCCCTAAAGATCTAATATGATATACGTAAAACTCAAACAAGCACCACATACAACTCAAACAAACAACATATTAAACTCAAACATATAAAACTTATCTCCAAGTAAATTTTACCCTAAACCTCTAATATGATAGATGTAAAACTCAAACAAGCACCACATAAAACTCAAACAAACACCATATAAAACTCAAACTAGCAGGATAGGAAAGTTAACCTATTTACATAGTTGATATTATCCTGAACAGTGTGCCCAACGTTCTCTCTGCCTCCATCATTGTGAATAAGAACTCTGTAACTCTGGCTTGGCTTTAATCTAGCTCCTTCCATACACTCGATTACTTTGTCTTTCTGTGGTGAGATCTTCCTTTGAGAATGATGCAAGTGACTCCATTCTGGCCTAGCCAACTCATGGTTGTGTTCTGTAATATGATGCTTAACTTCGAAGCACTTTTCTTCCATGTTGAATGCAACTCTCAAACCAGCCTTGCAATCAGTCCTTCTGACTCTATTATGTCTTGGCTTCTTTGCCTTCTGTTCTTCTTTTTCTTCATATGCTTTATCACTATCTTCCAAAACCATAGGAGAAATTGCCACTGGTTTAGTTTGCCTAACAGGTGCTTTGCCCGCACGAGAAAAGACAAAGTACTTTTCTTTGACAGATTTAACTTTGGATGTCCTTGTTGTTGATATTCTAACAGAAAATCCAATCATTGATGCATAGCGTTTGTAAAGTTCCTCAAAATGTTCCCATTTTTTATTCTTTAAACCAATAAAACAGAGTGGTATATGCTCTGCAATGATATATTATAAAACTCAATCAGTATATGAATGAAACTCAAATATCAAATGAATAAAATTCAAATTCTTCAGCATATACATAAATCTCAAATTCTCAATTCATGATCTCATAACTTCAAGCCATTACTATACAATGTATGCAGAACTTTACAAAGTACATCCATGAACCTCTCACAACTCAAAACAAAACTCAGAAGTGTCATGAAACTCAATTTCAATAATGCATAAAACTCAAACGAAACTGTAACATACATGATTGTTGAGCAGTTCCTTTTTGTTTATCAGCTTCAGTGAATTCTGGATCTCTAGGTATTTCATCAATTTTTTCAACAAATCCTTCAGCGAATTCACTGCAGTCTTCTTCCATATCAAATTCTGACTTTCTCATAGCAAATCCTCAGCTATTTCAATGAAATCTTCTTCTATATGATCGACTTCAACCGCTGGAGATTCCTTAATTTTCCTTGAACGTTTTTTTTCCGTTTTCGAATTCATCGATTGCGCCAATTTAATCCTCAAATTGTTCAATTCATTCAACGATATTCTAGGAGAGTAACCATCGTTGATCCTCATATTTGCGATTCGTCGAAGATAGAGAGAGAATCGACGATGCTAGAGAGAGAAACTGGCAGAGACGGATAGAGAAACTGATTTTTGTTGCAGAGACGGACGGACGGACAATTTCTGATTTTTAACGGGTTTAGTTGAAGAGACCCGGTACTGTTTCGGGTTATAACATGACCCGCGAATTATTTGTTGGATCAACGACTTTTTGATGAGGATCGATCCAGTTTTGATCTACTTTCTAGTTCCTTTGACTCTCATTTTGGTCTCACGGATCTAGTGGTCTCACATGAGACGTTCTCTTATTTATATTATTATTTTTATTGAAGGTGTTTCGTTTGAATCTTGTTGGCGTGATTTTTATCTATTATTTTTATCATTATTTTAGTTGAAGGTGTTGGGTTCAAATCTTATTAACGTAATTTTTCGATTTTTTATTTATTATCTTATTATATCTTTATTTTAACACATAGTCATACTATACTTAATTTCAAAATAATCATAATATGTTCTTATGAAAAAAAAACCATACTTCATCCGTCCAATAATAAATGTAACACTTGATTTTGTTGACTTTTTCGAAGGTCATTTTAACCTTAAATTATTCTTAAATCATATGATTAAATTAATTAAAAACATCATATTTCATAATATAATTTCTTTTAATGATTTTACTTGAATAATTTACAATTAATTTGAGGTCAAAGTAATCCTCGAAAAAGTCAACCAAGTGTTACAATTGTTATTGGGCGTAGGAAGTATTTTATAAACTAAAACGTCAATTTAGCTCTGATGATAGAGAAATCGAGGATACTAGGTCACTTGAAATTTGAATATCGTCCATATTAATTGCGGCACATAACAAATTAAAAGATTTCGGAGAAACAAAATGGCAAGAGATAAGGACGCACATGACAATATAATTTCGAAGTCTAGTGCGTACATGTGTCATTATTTACTTAAAAGATGTAGGGTTTCGAGTCCTGTTGGCGTGATTTTTCTCCATTATTTATATTATTATTTTTATTGAAGATGTTGTTGGGAATTTTAGTGAAACGAATGAACTTTCAATTCGTTGGATGTATTGGTCATTTGGGCCCTACACGTTGGAAACAAGGTTTTCATGATCGTGTATTTTCATTCGTTAATGGATGTCACTAACGCGTTAAGTCACTAAAATCCCGTGTGGTGAAAGGTGATTAATGCACATAGTGTGTTTATCGATACATGAATGAATTAAGTCGTTCAAATACGGTTGTTACCACTGTACTAAAATTCATGGGAAGAAGCAAATGAGGTATACAAAGAGATATCCAAATTGCATTATTGGAATGTTATTCATTTGTGTTTAAATGTGATTAATTACTCAAAATTATTGAAAAATTAAATACACAAGTTAAACAACACGAATTAGTGAATTGTCACCTTTTGCAATGGTTTCCAATAAGAAAAGGTTGGTAAAAAGTAAAAAATGAAAGGTTGTGACACCTATGGCTCAAACACGCGACCTATCGTGTAAAAGCAGCAAGTTCTTTTCCCTGGACCAACGCGACACTTGAGATTCAGTTTGAACAAGTTCGTTGTTATCCAAATGACTGAGGCAACGAGATTTTTCACCTTCTGGCAATTGGTTGAATGGTTGCAAACCATTCATTGCATCCTTTTGAAGTGTTTTCATACCACTTCATGGAAGCTTTTGAGAAGTATAAATATGGAAATAAGGTTCATTCCCAAACACATATCCAAGTCATTTGATAATTATCTTCTCATTTGCTTTCTCTTTGCACCCAATCATACTCAAAGTAAGTTCGTCAAACTCGACTACTTGGAGTACTCCTTAGTCGTCTCAAGAGTAGTTTTATCCTGGAAGACCATTTGTCGTTATTCCGTTAGCACCATGAGCGGGGTAAATATTGTCTTAAGGAGAGATGGTCAAACCATCCACTCTACTCGCCAATTTCTTGTTGTTTGTCACCATGATGGAGTTGCTTGAAGATATGATATTCTGCCCTTGCGACATGAAGAAGGACAGGAAAGTTTAATTTGTAAATTCTTTTTTTGTTATATTGTATCATATATTAATGTACAAGTTGTTTCATTTGTTATCTTGGTATCTCTCTCTTGTTTCATTTTTTAACTCTCACATTCCCCGCGTGAGCACCGATTTTCCAACAGGTGTTACGTTCGAATCTTGTTGGCGTGATTTTTCTCTATTATTTGTATCATTATTTTAGTTGAAGGTGTTAGGTTCAAATCTTATTAACGTAATTTTTGTTGTTTTTTATTTATTATCTTATTATATATTTATGTTTTACACAAAGTTTCATGGTCGTACTATACTTAATTTAAAAATAATATGTTCTTATGAAAAAAGACATACTTGATCATCCGTCCAATAATAAATGTAACACTTGATTTTGTTGACTTTTTCGAGGGTCATTTTAACCTTAAATTATTCTTAAATCATACGATTAAAGTAATTAAAAACATCATATTTCATAATATAATTTTTTTAAATTATTTTACTTGAGGTCAAACTAATCCTCGAAAAAATCAACAAATCCAAGTGGTACAATTGTTATTGGACGTAGGAAGTATTTTATAAACTATAACGTCAATTTAACTCTGATGATAGAGAAATCGAGGATACTACCACATCCGTACTAACGGGTGTAGGACCCAAGTAGGTTTTCACTCTAGAAAGTGGGTAAGCTTATTTATAAATTTTTGTTTGAGATTACTAAGCTTTAACAGTTTCATGTGACGTTGAAATGGAGGAGGTGTTTGTTGGCTCACTGATTTGGCTATATTATATTTTGAGTACTGTGGAAATAATGAATATTGGATATACTATGATGATGATTTGATGAGGATTTCGGTTCCTGGGTATGAGGTTTTCTTCTCGGTTTGTGGGGTGCTGGTTAGTGTTGGATGTTGTGATGTGTTATAATTGTATACAAGGGGAAAAAGGATGTGGTAGTATCGGTATCAAGTTTTTAGTATGTAGTTTCAAGGTTTTTCGGAGGTTTGTCTCTGTGTATTTCAGTTGTAATATGGTTGAGTATTTCTTATGCTCGTTAATTAATAAAAAAAATTGTCGTTTAAAAAAAATATATATATATAATTTTTTTAATTATTTTACTCGAATGATTTACAATTAATTTGAAATCAAACTAATCCTCGAAAAAGTCAACAAAACCAAGTGTTACAATTGTTATTGGACGTAGGAAGTATTTTATAAACTAAAACGTCAATTTAGCTCTAATGATAGAGGGCTCGAGGATACTAGACCACTTGGAATTTGAATATCGTCCATATTGCGGCATCGACGTAACAAAAGACATCGGAGAAACAAAATGGCAAGAGATAAGGACGCACATGACAATATAATTTTCATGTTGAAAGTTTCCAAAGCCTACAAATGTATCGGGTGGTTCTTAACTCATCGGAAAAATACTTTTCGTACGTCTAATGTCATTCTATTCAAAAACTATATATACATTTATAGGACACCATTTATGTTAAGTCAATTACTCAATTAGTTATTTTTTGGTTACGTTTGAAATCATTATATGAAGATTATATATTTGTTCCATTCATTTCAATATATTATTTAATGAAACAACAATATTCAAGATTACGCTTCACACGCTACACATGTGAGACAGTTTATATTATATAATATGGGACTATTTTAATGGATCAAATTAAATTTGGACTATGAAATACATGCAAGTAGACTGGAGTAACCAGATATTGTGCCAAGGGAGCTGGGGCCCAGCTGGAGAACAGAAACGACATTACGTGCATGAGATTTTAATTAGTCATCAGTTTTGTTTTCCCCACCTTCACTGTTCAGTCGGTTTCTTCCGTTTATTTAATAATGAGGTTTGGACGTTTGAAGATTGATTGGTATGTTACAGGAACATAAATATTGGTTAGATGGAGTATCCTTTTCCTCTTGACTTGACTGATCAGTGAAAAGATAAAATAGAAAAAAGACTATTCATATTAGAACTCACCTGCTTGCTTTTACTCATAGTACGTAGAACTTACGTGTTTGCTTTTCTCAACGAACAATCAAAAGATTGATTGGTATGTTACAAGAGCATAAATATTGTCGTTACATATCTTCTCTTCTTTACTGATGCGAAAGATAAAATAGAAAAAAGACTACTCATAGTAGAACTTACGTGCTTGCTTTTCTTAATGTACAATGTCAGAAGATTGATTGGTATGTTACAAGAGCATAAATTTTGACGTTACATATCTTCTCCTGTTGACTGTCAGGGAAAGATAAAATAGAGAAGAGACTACTCATAGAAGAACTTGCGTGCTTGCTTTTCTTAAGGTACAATCAGAAGATTGATTTGTATGTTACAAGAGCATATATATATATTGGCGTTACATATCTTCTTCTCTTGACTGATCAGCGAAAGATAAAATAGAGAAGACACTAGTACTCATAGTAGAACTTACATGCTTGCTTTAATTTATTCATAGTAGAACTTACGTGCTTGCTTTTCGAAAGGAACAGGAGATTGATTGGTATGTTACAAGAGCATAAATATTGGTGTTACATATCTTCTCCTCTTGATTGATCAGCAAAAGATAAAATAGAGAAAAGACTACTCATAGTAGAACTTACATGCTTGCTTTTACTCATAGTAGAACTTACATGCTTGCTTTTACTCATAGTAGAACTTACGTACTTGCTTTTTTTCTTAGACCTCCTGCTCATGCAGGAGGTAAACGCGGTTAAACGCGTTTTACGCGGTTTAACCGCGGTCCGCGGTGACCAGTTTAGTGGCACCAACCACTAGGCTGGCGCCACGTGGAGTCCACTAAGTGGTGGACTCCTCCACCCTTTTTTATTTTTTTTTCTGTTTTTAAATTTTTTTCCCGTTTAAATTTCAAACGGTATAACTTTTAAATTAAAAATGCTAAAAATAAATAAAAATTACCAACGGATAGAACTTTTCGAGATCCATAAATAGACTCCACTCTTGGATATGTTTGCTCACACCTTCTCCAACTCATTTTTCCCTTCTTAATTAAAATCAAAACAGTCTCAACACTCCAAATTCGGTACAACTTAATGTAATATATTTTTGATTTCCATCTATTAACTTGATTTCGTATGAAATTCTTTACAACAAATCTTCCTTCTTCTTTACCTTAACTAAAAAAAAAATTAAAAAAATTAAAAAAATTGAAAAAAAATGACGTGGCAGACCTTAAACTGGCCTTAACCGCGTTTAAGCAGTGACTGATGCTGGCGAAAACTGCTTAAACGCGGCTAAGGCCAGTTTAAGGGCTTAAACTGGCTTTAGCCTTAAACCACTGATGCGGGTGGTCTTAAGGAACAATCAGAAGATTGATTGGTATGTTACAAGAGCTTAAATATTGGCGTTACATATCTTCTCCTCTTCACTGATCAGCGAAAGATAAAATAGAGAAAAGACTACTCTTAGACGGCCTGCACCGGTGTCGGCGTGGGTGCCCGGCGTCGGACGCCGCAGCATCCCGCCGCACCGGTGCAGGGACGCCGGGGCAACAGCCCCGGCGTCGATCCCGTTAATACACCGCGTCGTCTCACGACGCGGTGTATTAACACAGCGAGAAATTGAGGGGCTGCCACTTGGCAGCCCCTCAATGGTTACTTTTTATTTTTTGTTTTTTTTTTATTATTTGCTTTTATACTCCAACGGACAAAAACGGATATAACTCGAAAAATAAAAATGCAAAAAATAAATAAAAATCACCAACAACTCTATTTTTTCGAGATCTATAAATAGAGACCAATCTCGGCTATGTTTGGAGCACCCCATCTCCAGCTCCCATTTCTCTCTTAATTAAACTCAAAATACACTCTTAACATCAAAACCCCCCTTAACCCTCCATTTTTTTGTCCGGTGAGATGGAGCTCAACGGTCAGCTTTACACTCGTGAAACTCTTGCATATATGAAGGAATATGAGAAAGAGTTGTACGCAGAGCTCATGAGCCAACTTCGCAAACCGTTGTTGAACTCTACCTCATCGAATGTCGTTCGTCCTTTGTTTCAAAATGAGCCCGAAGAGCCAAACACCCAAAATTTCCCATCTCCTCAGTCTCAGATACCGGGAATGTTCTCCCAAACTCCTGAGTTCGTTGCAGAGACTCAGCCCCAAAATCTGCCAAAGCCAACGGGTCGTAGCCGAAAAGGGAAGGAGGCCGCCACTGCTGATGCGACAAACGCCAAGGCGACACCACGGAACGTGCAATGGACCGAGAAGGAAGATTTGGTTCTCCTTCGTTGCTATATGGATGTTTGCTCAGATCCTATCATTGGTACGAACCAGAGGTATGCTACTTTATTCAAAAAGGTTCATGAAATGTATGAGGAGGCTAGGGCGGACGGGTTGCACGCCGGACTTATCCACCGCACTCCAGATTCAATGCGCAAAAGAGTCGACCGTATGAGGAAGGAAATTAATAATTGGCTTGGCTGTTATGAGAGGGCTGTGAGTGCAGTTGGCCAGCGTAGTGGATTCAACAACGACGATGTGATCAACACGGCTCAGGAATTTCACAAGGAAAACACACTGTACAGCTCTGGTTTTCATCTGTTTAAACAGGGGGATGCCTCACTACGATAATTTGAATGCCGAGCAGAGAGCAGTGGCAGATGCACTCAGAGCCGAATTGTTTCCGAACAATTGAATGATGAAACTTGTTTAAGTGTGTTTGTTAAGTGTTTAAGTGTGTTTGTTTAGACGTTTAAGTGTGGCGTGTTTGTACTTTAATTTTCGCATTGTGTTATTTTACATTCGTAAGTGTGACTTGTTTGTATTTTCATTTCCCATGTATCCGTTGTAATGAAATGAATTTGCTTTGAATTTGAATTTGTCAGGAATCAAAAGTTTACTTTTAGTCAAACCACTTTTTAATTTGCTTTGTCAGGAATCAGAACTTTACTTTGTCAGATATCATGAATTTGAATTCGTCAGGAATCATAACACTACTTGAGGCATCCTATGCAATCTGACTCAGCCATGACTAAGCATGTTATCTTATCTTTTGAAATCTTATCTCCAAAAATCTTATCTTCAAAAATCATATCATATCCGAGGCAATGTGTCTCATCCATGTCTATATAATGCAACTCTGGAACTTAATTTAGATACACCAACCCCTCTTCCACTTGTGAGTGCCATCCCCAATCCCATAACTCATAAAGAATCAAAGTTCTCTCAGCTCCAGGAGTCTTGCCGTAAGGATGTGGAACGGGCTTTTGGAGTTATGCAAGCACGGTTTGCAATAATACGAAACCCGGCTCTTGCTCACAACAAGTCCACACTCCGTAAGATCATGGATTGCTGCATCACACTCCACAATATGATAGTTGAGGATGAACGCCACACATACAAAAACTATGAAAGTGAAATGGAAAGCCTGAGGAAAGAGTTTGAGGACGACACAAGGTCTTACGTTGAGGATTTCGATCGTGGAATTCATATTCGAAGGACGACATCAACAATAAACTCTCTGAATGAGTACATGAATATTAACCGACAGATGCATAGCATCAACACGCATGAACGACTAACTTCAGACCTCATGGAACATATATGGAGGTGTTAGTGATTGATTGTGCGAGCTTCATCAATCGTGTGTCTTATTTGTTTTAAGTTTCATGCATTTTATGTTTGTGTGTTGTGTGGTTGTTGCATCTCAATTCGTTAGATTTTGTGTTTTAAATTTGATGTGAACTCGTTCTATATGAGTATGATTCTGTGTTATGTGTTTAAATTTGATGTAAGTTATTTCAAATAAACTATTAAATATATTTTGTTTTAATTTAAGTTCATCTTATCATAATATAATTATCAAAAAAGAAAAAATTAAAAAAAAAAAAAAACCACCATGCCGCGGCATCGTGGCCACCAATGCAGAAACAAGCCACGATGCCGCGGCATGGAGGCAAAATAGTGCATGGTGCCATGGCATGGGATGGCACCAATGCTGGTGGTCTAGTAGAACTTACATGTTGGTTTTTATATCTTCTCCTCTCTAAGAAAAAGAAGGAACAATCCGGGTTGAACCTTATATATGTAATTTCACACCCCAAATTTTAAATCTTGGATCCTGCCCTAGAGACAATATATATCACGCCTTTTGTCTTTTCTTTTGAAGAAGATAAAAACACTTCACTCCATATTATTTTAGATCCCCTTATTTGAACTTGTTCAAAGAATATCCTAACACTTTTTAGTAGACGAACTTCTGTGGATACGAAGGTGAATTATTCAAACTTGATTCAATGGAAGAGTGGGATTTTCTTGGTGAAGAGTTTAAAGGATTGGAACTCCCTAAAGATGATTACGATGCGTAGTTTGCTGAATTAAATAACGGAGTATGTATTAGCATGTTAAATATCTTTTATTGTGTTGGTAAAAAAATTTGAAATATCCGATGCGTATATTTAGAGTATAAACGACCAAAGTCTAGATAGTGGCTAGCCTTTCCTAAATCAATGGAAAGATTTGTTATTTTAGCTTACCTTGTCCGTCCGGCTGGTCAGACCATTCGCGGTTTGGTTTTAAATGGTTATTGTGTAGTTTTAAGTTGTTAGTACTGAAAATTTCCGTTATGGTTTTAACGTTATTTGGCGCGGTTTTAAGAGATAATGTAATGGTTTTAAGAAGCTAAATTATGGTTTTAAAATGATTTCTTATATATAGTTTTAAGCGGCAATCTAAAATCATTCACAATATACAAAAATAATATTAAACAAGTCAAAAAATTTGAGGATCGCCATCAATGAACAAGTTTACAGTAAGCTACTTGAAATATTTTAGTTATTACAATGTTGAAAAATTCCGTGCTTTTTCGTATAAACTTGTTGGAAAACTTCTGCTTCTTGCCTTTTATTCATCAAAACTCGATTGACATCATCGCACCTGCTTAAAACCACAACACAAATACTTATAACCACACCATGACCCTTAAAACCATACAATCGACAAACCCAATACAGTAGCATTATATATTTCTTAAAACCACAACAACAGTAATTAAAAAACCACATCAAAATCTCTTGAAATTGTAAAACAACAATAACATGCAAATGAAGCTAAAAATCATATCAACGATGCTTAAAACCTTAACATGAGTTTTTAAAACAACAACAAAGATAATTATTGCCACACCATGTCCCAATAAAACCATATAATGGACAAACCCAACACAATAGCATTAGATATTTCTTAAAACCACAACAAAATGAATTAAAACCACACCAAATTCTCTTAAAATTATAACATAGCAATAAAATGCAACTCAAGCTAAAAATCGTATAGAAAATACTTAGAACCTTAACACGAGTTTTTAAAACCACAACAAAGATAATTATAACCACACCATGTCGTCTTAAAACCACACAATCGACAAATCCAACACAGTAGCATTTATATTTTTATTAAAACAATAACTCAATGAATTAAAACCACACCAAAATCTATAAAAACTACAACAGTGGATCCATGATAAAACACCTTATTGAATTGAAATTCAAATTTCTCCTGTTTCTCATCCTATCACAACGAACACAAAATCAACATACATTGCTTGAAAATATTGATATTCAGAACTATTCCACTTACAATTACACATAAATAAATATGTGAAAACTCAAATCCAAACACTCTATGAGCTTAATTGCTCGAAAATATTAATATTCAGATGAGATAGTTTTCAAACCATACACCATCCAGTTTTAAAATCACACCACCCAGCCTTAAAACCACACTATAAAACGAGAGATGAGAGAGAAAGTAGATATGAAAATAGTGAAAGTAGATCTGACAGCTGAGGCGACAGTGGTGGTGGCGTGGAGAGGCGGAGCTAGGTTCATGGTGGTGGTGGTGATGGCGTGGTGGTGGGGGTGGCAGTGTGGTGGTGGGAGCGTGGTGGTGGTCAGTGGCGAAGCCAGAAGTAAAATTTAGGGGGGGTCCAAATTAAAAGTTGTATTTTATTTTATTTTATATAGAGTAGAAAATTTTTCAAAAAAAGAAAAAATTCTTGCCATTTATGTAATAAAAATATTTCAAAAACAAAATTATTTTTCATATGTTTCTAAGTATAATTATACATTCAAATATCAAAATACTACTCTACATTATACATCTAAAATCTAACGTTGAATTAATATAGGTTTAAAGTACTAAAACATGCCACAACGGTACTTAAAAAAATATTGAGCAGCACACCTGATTTAAAAAGAAAAAAATAAAAGAAGAAAATTTTGAAAATTATGAAAGATAAAAGGAAAAGAAAAATAATAAAATGATAGGATTTGGAAAATATTTTAAAAAATAAGAAAAGAGAAAATAGAAGAAAGAGGTAATTTACTTGGATAACATAGAAAAATCCGTATTTTAGGACACAGTGGGTATCGAACCCACACCACCCAAATAAAAACCCTTGGTTCCCCCTACCACCATATTTTAGGACACAGTGGGTATCGAACCCACACCACCCAAATAAAAACCCTTGGCTCCTACCACCAGGACAAATATATCTTTGAAATTAATATTACTACATATATTGTAATACCCAAAAGTCCAGTACCCCACTGCACCCCCCCTAGCTCCGCTACTGGTGGTGGTGGAAGAAGAGTGAATGAGGGGGAGATTTTTAAAGAGAGAAAGAGATGATTGTTAAGGGAGAAAGATAAT
The DNA here is from genome assembly GCA_028274465.1 of Plantago ovata. Lineage (NCBI taxonomy): Eukaryota > Viridiplantae > Streptophyta > Magnoliopsida > Lamiales > Plantaginaceae > Plantago > Plantago ovata. The sequence goes on from CM051458.1 coordinate 13,158,814, forward strand.
GCTGAAATGAGTTATATCGAGGGCTTTTGTCTATTTATATTAAAACTAGTTGATCAGTTTTTTTTTATTGGTCTGACCGAGAATTTTGATTTTTAAAATAAAAACCAGCATTATAGGAAATGCTAACCTCTCAATATAGTTCTCTATATATATAGATCTTAGGATATGCTCTTATTATGATCGACAATTAAAACCATTTAGCATATATAATGATCTTAGGAAAAAAAATGGCTGCTTCAGCTGCTAGTATTGCTCTTGATGGTTCATTCAAGGATAAAAGACCACCCATCGTGACTTTTAAGCCTAGCATGTGGGATGATACTTTCACATCACATTCTTTAGGTGAACAGGTGAGTGCGCATATATACACTCATCCATTTAATTTCTAAAGTTCTTTATATATGTATCTCTTTATTGTTCATTTCAGTGTGCAGATTTCTTACGTTTCTTTCCTTTTTTCTTTTTTTTTTTTTTTTTCTTTACAAATTTTTATCTCACATGCACCGTTATTATGGTACCACTAAACCGAACAACGCAGGCATATGTATACGCACCGATGTTGTGCATTCGTAGCCTAGGTTGTTTGTTATATATATATACTTAATATCATAATTAATATTCATGCTAGCTAGGAAACTGCCTCTAGCTAGGGTATTGCCTGCCTAACAGATTGATCTAACAGTTACCGCAGGATGAGTATAGAGAAGCCATTGAAAGATTGAAAGAACAAACCCGGAAAATGTTAATCCCAGGAGGAAGTAGAAAAATTGACAAATTAATACTGATTGACACGCTTGAACGTCTGGGACTCGCATATCACTTTGAGAAAGAGATCGAAGAACAAATCCAACATATTTACAAGAATCAATATTCCGATTTTGATGCAGAGAAAGGTTTCTACAATGATCTGTTCAGTGTTTCCCTAGAATTTCGTCTTCTTAGGCAACATCACTATAATGTTACTTGTGGTACGTATTTACTTAGAGTCTTAATTAGTGAATTCGCTTTTGATGGCATATTTCGTAATTATTGAATTCACTTTTGACTTGCAAATTGAATCCCAACTCCCACTAAAATTGCCAGCACGAGCAAACTTGAGATTGCATATGTCAGATTCATGAAACAATGGAATGAAATATGTCATTCTCCCCATGCATACAGCTACTAAAGTTGTTATTATGGTTGAAATTAAACAGACGTTTTCGCGAACTTCAAGATGAAGGGTGACAACAAGTTTAATGTAGCGCTAATTAGTTGTGATGCCAAGGGCTTGTTGAACTTATATGAAGCAGCGGAGACTCGGATTCATGGGGAAGAAATCTTGGATGATGTTGTGGCCTTCGCGCCCATTCATTTGAATCGTATGTTACCAGATTTAGAGTCTCCTCTTCAAGATAAAGTTGGACGAGCTCTCAAGCAGTCACTCCACAGGGGCATGCAGATTGTTGAAGTTCGCTATTACATTAGCATGTATGAAAAGGATGACATGAAGGATGAATTACTTGTCAAATTCTCAAAATTGAACTTCAATTTTTTGCAGAATCTATACAAGAATGAGTTGCGCGAGACCATCAGGTTACATGAGAATTAATCACATGCATAGTAGTAGCATATTACATACTTTTACAAATTAATTTTGAAGTGTTTACTTAAATTTTCCTTGTGTTGGTACTTGCAAGGTGGTGGAAAGAATTCGACATAATGTCAAACCTAGATTTCACAAGAGACAGAGTGGTGGAAGCCTATTTTTGGGCCCTTTCTCATCATTATGAGCCTCAGTATGCTTATGTTCGAACATCTATTACCAAAACCATACAACTTCAAACAGTAGTTGATGATACATATGATAACTACGCTACAATTGAAGAAGGACGACTTTTCACAAAGCTTTTGGAAAAGTATATATATGCACACTGCACAATCTCTCACAGTATATTATTCGATCGATTCATATACATAACTCAGTTTGATTGTATTTTTCATTAATTTTGCGATGCAGGTGGGATATTAATGAAATTGATCCATTACCAGAAAACATGAAGATCGTATATAAATTTATGTGGACTATATTTCAGGAATTTGAACATGATGCATCAGAACGAGGAAGATCATATATGATGCCTCATGTTATTGAATCAGTAAGGATATATATTTTTTGCGGCTAGGATTATGTTTTATTTGAGGTGAAGGTGTAGATATATAATGCATTTGTTTCAATTCATGGTGGTTTTTAATCCAGATGAAAGAAATCGGTCGGGCTTACATGAGGGAGCTCGAGTGGTTTAATGGACGACAATTGCCTGCGTTTGAAGAATACTTTGCCCACACCTTGATCACTGGTGGCATCCATTTATTTTTCATTCCTTGTTTCATTGGAATAGCATCTGCTTCACTAGAGGCCATTGAATGGATGAACAGTACACCCCAATTATTTTTCGGAACAACTAACTTTACTCGACTCATGGATGACATGGCTAGCTGGGAAGTAAGTATCTAGTTAGCATTTCAATCATTTCCAGCATTGTTCTACCTTAATAATACGTGCGTACAGTTTTTTCTACACTACACCGCATTGTTCTACCTTGATCTGACCTTGTGCTTTATATATGTTGCACGGAAACACACATTAAATCAGCATGCTATAGCAGAGAGAGAATGAAATCCATATAGTGTATATGTGCGTATACACTTCAATGTAACAATTAATTTGGTATTAATGAAGCGAGAGAGCAGAGAGAAAATGCCGACAGGTGTTGAGTGCTACATGAAACAGTACTCGGTTTCACGAGAAGAGACATTCGCCAAGTATAGGGAGCTGGCTGAAGTTGCATGGAAGGATGTGAACACTGGGATGGTCAAGGCCAGTACTGCAGATTCAATACCCAAAGACATAGTCGACATGTATGTGGGTCACACACGTGTTGCCGGAGTCTGTTACAAGAATTGCCAAGATGGGTACAGTTTTCCGGAGAAGACCTTCGCACCCCTCATTGTTGCCGTGTTGGTCGATCCCATAGTCATCTGATGATCATAAACTGCATGTTTCTGACCGGACCAGTTGTCAATTCAAACTGGTTCACTAAACTGGGCCCCGGAATAAACTGCATTTTATATATATATACATATATACATATATATATATATATATATATATATATATATATATATATATATGTATGTTGTGTGATAAATTTATTCTGTCATGTGTTTTGTACTTTTATATATACTGTATATGATTATGTTTGTACTGTTGATAATTGAAAGAATATAAGGATCGATAATAACTTGTTAATAGGAACAATTCGCCAGCAAGCAGGAGTTATCGATGTGGTTGAACAACTCGTACGATAACACCTCAGTAATCCACAACTACTACCTGCAGATTAGTCAGACAAACACAAGTAATATATATCAGAATATTAAGCACAGCGGAAAGTAAATAAGAACCTGTGTTGGTAAATTTTCAAGCAGCTTTGGATAGCTTGCTTGATGCCCAGTCAAGGCAGAAAAACCACTAAGAAGAATATGTTTGTACAAGATGTATACTCCCTATTCTATCTTAGCTGAAACAATACTAGTCACCTCACGATGATATAGAACCCAATCTATCTATTTTATTCTCAATACGTTGTTAGAGAGATCTAGAATATAAACTAGTATAAAGACTCAAAAACAAACAACTAAACAAGAAAGACTCTAAACGAATTCTTTGGTTGTAAACTTCTTGCTCTCGAGATGTATCTTCCTCATCGTTGATGTTGGCATTTATATAGTAGCGAAGTACCTGAGCCACTACAAGGAACAGCGCCTTTAGCGACGGAACCATCCGTAGCTAAAGAAGGCCGATTGGTCGCTAATAATCGCTAGCGACCGATCGGTGTTTTTAGCGATGGATAAATTCGTCGTCGCTAAATCGTTAGTCGCTAGAGAATTAGCGACCGATGAATTTTCCGTCGCAAATTTGCGACGGGTTAGCGACGGAAAATGAGGTTGACTTTTAGCAACCGATGAATTATCCGTCGCAAAAGTCACCGGAGACTTAGCAACCGATGAGTCTCATCGGTTGCTAAATTTTAGCGACGGATGAGTCTTATCCGTCGCTAAGTGTCCGGGACCTTTAGCGACGGATAAGTTCATCCGTCGCTGGGTATAGCGACGGATGAACCGATCGGTTGCTATTTTTTTTTTTTAATTTTTTAGATATAATAATGAGACCCAAAATCAAATGCAACCTGTTCAATTAAGCAACATGTTACAGAAATTCTATAGACCAAATAAACCAAAAAATAATCCAAAAAAATCATAATAAATGTACCAAAACCCTCCATACATATAATAATAATCATACGTACACAATACTAATCCAAAATAATATCATAGTGTACACAGTATTCATTTAGAAAATAGTAAATAGAGTCAAAAAGGATAGGGATCATGGAGAGGTAGGTGGGTCCATCCCCAGCTTCGCATACAGCTCAGCAAACATAGTACCATATTTAGCCTGCTGCGCAGCTAGCCTCTTCACCTCCTCATCCCTCTCCTGCAACTGAAGTAAGAGGGCCTGCTCTCGAGCGGAAGCTGCTGCTGAAGATGATGAAGATGTACTGGCACGGAAACGACGAGTCGGCCTCCAGTCCAATTCAGGGACGGCTGCTGCACTCCCCAGTCCCAAGTGACGACCCTTCTCGTCTGAAGGATTCACCTCGAGGAAAATGGCATTCATTTCCTCAACAGTGAGATCCTGATCACGAATCCGGTCCTCGTAGGCCGTCTGAAATTATAAATCAAGAGTATAAAGTGTTAGTTATGTTGTTAATTAATTATGAAATCATCAGTATTTAATAAACACATGTATTGTTGAACTTATCGCAATTGTTGTGGCCTCGTCACACAACCACTGTCCGTCCTTGGCCTTCTGAGATCTCGAGAACAAGGTGAATAGGAGACTCTGGTTATCCTTCAACTGAATGACACATGAAAGCATCATATACTTAGTTTGAAAGTTCGAAATGCAAGTAAATAACAAGTATAAGAATGATGAATTCACAAAGTTAATACACTTACCTTCTGCCTCACATGTGCTGTAGCGATCGACTCAGAGCCAAAACGGTGTGTCACCAGTGTACGTGTCCCATCAGTCTGCTGCTTCTTCCTGTTCTCAGTGTTCTGGTCAGCCTGCGCCCGGACTCTCTCGTTATCCCAATACACCTTCCACGCTTCCCAAATTTCATCTCCGGGCCAATCACCGATACGTGGACGGTTATTTGTCCATAGTTTCTTCAGGTTATGAACCATGCACTTGTAAAGGGCACTACCGTGAGAGTTGAAGCTCCACCAGAGATCCATCAGGAATGCTTTCGGAAGGAAGAATTCTTTTTACACAATTACAAATAAATATCGAAACACATACGTTGGTGAATACTTAAAAACATTCAAGTATAACAAGGGGAGCTAACATGTATCAAATATATAACAAGGGTAAACAACATCTATTCAGGTATATCGGTGACTAACATATCACCCAAGTTCAGTGGCTAACATACCACTCAAATATAGTGGCTACCATACCACTCACATTGTCCTATATTTCACTAAAACAATAGTGACTAACATATCACCCAAGTACAGTGGCTAACATACCACTCACACAAAGTGGCTAACATACCACTCACAACACAAACAATTAGGTAATTAATGTACGATTATTAACTCACCCTCAGCTCCTCGAACAGCTCTCCCTTAATTTGGTCTGGGATGCAATGCCACTGGCTCCCACCCTCTTGCGGTGGGATCATCCTATTCCGTATTATCGCACTGAGTACTTTAGCAGCGCGCTCACCATACAACCTGTGAAGAACAGGTAAGTCAATAGTGACAAGGTTAGTTCGGTATATATATATTAAAAGTTCGTAAATCAGTTAATGCCTAATACTTACTTCTCTCCATTGGGGTAAAGGACAGGGCGACCATTCCACATAAGACCATCTTCCGGCCTTTGAAAGGGACAACCGTCGTCTGGAACGTGAGCCCACGGGTCGTGGAGGGAGGAATGAGGAGTCGATCCCCTGCTCGACCCAGGTGGAGTCCCAAAAACAGTAGGGGAGCCCTGCTGTGAGCCCTTCCCGGTGTCCTCTCCGTCGGTATCATCCCTCTGGGACTGCGGGGTCAGGTATCGTGGCCTCCTGGGTCGTGGCATCTGCAATAAAAAGATCCGTGTTAGTACATACATAATTGAATATAAAACATGTAAAGTCATTAAGAGATAAAGTAATGAACATTTTTTTATTATATACCTAATAGATAAGTCTAATCTAACTACCTAGTACTAATTCACGTACCCTCTATAATCTACTCTGGTTGTAAGTCAATGAAAACATCATCATGCAGCTGAATAACTTCTACTGTAGCCTGTACAGATTTTCTAGCCTGACCATCGACATCTTCTTCTTGGTACGAGTTGTTAATTGACTCGTCCTTCTCCACATACTCAACTTTGGATCGAGCATTTATAGGTACAACAACTAACCAATCGCCCTTATCCTTTTTGAAGGTAGGAAACTGAAGAAATACAACTTGAAGTGCTTGACTTGCCAAGATAAATGGTTCGTACACTTTGTACTTCTTCTTATAGTTTATCTCCACCATATCATACTCCTCAAGCCTTCTGGTGCCTACATCAGTGGGATCATACCAATCAACATCAAACAACATTGTTCTTTTCAAAGGTACTCAGGGATATTCAAGGCGAATAATACGCCTAAGCTTCCCATAGTAATCGTAGACATCATCACCTATGTCTTTCCCCAAGACACGAACCCCACCATTAACTGTAGCATCTGTCGATCCACACTCACTACTGTTGAACCTAAGTCCATTTACAATGTAAGATGGGAAGGAGGAGTATCTTCTCCCAGGTCCACTTGCTAGTGCTCTTAAGTAAGGACATGTTATTTTGTTGGCCGGGTTCTGTACATGCTCTTTGAACCATGTTGGAAATTCGGAGACTAGGGCCTCCCTAAGCATGTCCTCAATTGTGTCATCCGCCACTATAGGATTTTGCTCTACACAACGGGTGCTGAAGAAACTGCACATGATGCGTATATTTGGTTTAATACTACCATTTTCTCTAAAATAAGATTTTAATTCAATCGTAAAACGTAAGAAGGCAACTAACCTAGTAAACTTGAGATGGAATGGGTTGAGCTCAGCACAATTCTGAAGGACATACGAATGTGCAGCATTGTACTCTTTATCCGTCAGATATGCCACTTTTTCTTCACCATACACCCTCCCCGAAACCTTAAAGATTGATAGTGAAACTTTATGGTCCTCTTGCACTTGAAATATGTCGGCATTTCTAGCCGGCCTAGATGTCTTCGAAGCGACCCCAGTGTCAAAGAAATAGGAGCAAAAAGTTGCAGTCTCTGCTCGAATGTATGCATTGGCAATCGAACCCTCAGGCTGAGCTTTGTTCTTCACATAATGCTTCAGCTTGCCTAAGTATCTGTTATAATATGTCTGTCATAATTAGATATACTATACAATTATGTGTCATATATGTTTGTAAATATGATACTAAAATATTTACCTCTCAAAGGGATACATCCAACGATACTGAACAGGTCCGGCTAGCAACGCCTCATCTGGTAGGTGAATGGGCAAGTGTTCCATGGAATCAAAGAAGCTAGGTGGAAAGATACGCTCGAGCTTGCACAGAATCACCGGTATGTTAGCCTTCATCGTCTTCAACACTTCAACCTCAACAACCCGTGTGCATAGATTCTTGAAGAACAAGCTCAACTCGGTCAAGGCACTCCATACCGATCTATCTAAGAGCTGGCGAAATGCAATCGGGATGAGCCTCTCCATGAACACATGACAAACGTGGCTCTTCATCCCATATATCTTTGTCTTACTCGTGTCCACACACCGAGCAAATTTAGAAGCATAATTGTCGGGGAACTTCAACAACTTCACCCAATCAAAAAGTTCCGCTCTAGCCTCTTTGGACAAAGTGTATTTAGCCTTCGACCACTTGCCATCAGCATTCTTGTTTGACAGTCCGGGCCTCCTGCATAGAATATCCAACTCTTCCCTGGACCTAACCGTGTCCTTTGTTTTGTTGGGAATTTCACAAATGGTGTTGAAGCAGTTCTCAAATACGTTCTTCTCAATATGCATGACATCCAATATATGACGTATGCGAAGACTACTCCAATAAGGCAAATCCCATAGGATGCATCTCTTTTTCCATCCATACTCACTTTTGATATTCTCGTTATGCTGTTCCCACCCAACCTCAGTTACTTTCTTGTACCCCAAGCGTTCTATAATAGCAAATTGTTGTGCACTTGTTAGTTCTTTAGGGGCCTTCTTCAACACCACTTTGTTCTTAAGAAACTGAGTCTTGTTCTTTCTGAACGGGTGTTCATCGTCTAGCAACCTGCGATGACAATCAAACCAAGATTCCTTTCGACTCTTCGGCAGATAGTGTGAATCAACATCATCCAGACAATGTGGACATGCCTTGTATCCGGATGTTTTCCTTCCAGACAACATGGAGTACGCAGGGAAATCACTGATGGTCCAGATTAGTGCTCTCTCAAGGTAAAGTTCGTCTTTGTTGAGACATCGTATGCTGGGATACCATCCTCCCACAACTCTATAAGTTCCTTGATCAGTGGCTGCAAGAAGACATCTATCTTCTGTCCTGGATCATCCGGCCCTGGCACCAGCACGGTCAAGAACATGAATGGTTCTTTCAAACAGTCACCCGGAGGCAAGTTGTAAGGTGTAAGCATCACTGGCCAGCACGAATATTTCCGTTCACTCCCAAACGGGTTGAAACCATCAGTACTAAGTCCCAATCTTAAATTTCTAGACTGGGCTGCGAACTGTGGATATTTCACATCAAACTCTTTCCATGCCGGCGAGTCTGATGGGTGACCCATCTTACCCTCTTGGTCATCCGCGACTACTCTCTCCTTGTGCCAACGCATCTTGTCTGCACATGCATCTGATGCATACAACCTCTTCAGACGAGGACCTATAGGGAAGTACCACATTTTCTTGTGGGAGAAATTCTTCTTCTGTCGTTTCATTGCAGCGCCCTCCTTGTAACGACTATACCGGTCCTTCCCACAATGTTTACATTTCAACAAACCTTCATCCTCCCCCCAATAGATCATACACATATCCGGGCAGCAATCTATTTTCTCCATAGGCAATCCCATCGCCTTCATCTTCTTCTGCGCTTAGTAATAGTTTGTTGGAACTAGGCTTCCTTCAGGCGCAATATCCGTGATCAAACTCAACCAATCGTTGCAGCCGTTTTCTGAATTCCCACCACCCTCCTTGTTGCTCATAATTCTAGACAAACAGGACAATTCATTCACCCTGCACCCCGGGTAGAGTGGCATTTTGGACGCTTCCAACAAGTCAAAGAACTGTTGTGACTCAGCATTCGGAGGCTCCTCATTAACAACACCCTCTGTGAATTCTTGACCTGCAGCGTTATGGACCATCTCTTCCATCCGGTCCCCTGTGGCATCATCATGAGTACAGGCACCTGGTGTAGCACTACTCTCCTGCCTTTTCCTACGCTTCCCCGACAACATGGAATAATCCCCCAACAAACGAACTGCCTCACCATGATGATTCCACACCTCATATTTAGGGACAAAACCATTACGCTTCAAATGGTCTACAACCACCGTAGAGGGTAAGTACTTACGGTTCCTACATTTCTTATGGTTGCAAGGACACTTCATCATCCCAGTACTCAAACACTCGGGTTTTGACAATGCAAATTCGACAAATGTATTGACCCCTTGAACAAACGTAGGCAAAAGTATTCCATCTGCAATCCTACTGTACATCCAAGAACGATCGGGATTCATAATTGAATGCTAAACCTGGCCAATAGAAGTTTAGTACATTGCGGCGGCTAACGTATCTTTCCATTGATTATTCATTTTAATTACCAGTTTTTTACATTGCATTATATATACTCCCAATATTTTCTAATTTAAATTTACCTATGATCGAGTTATTTCCTTCATACTTACGTTTTTTCAAATAATAATTACTTATATTTATCTATATTTTATACAATTTTCATTGTAATAACTACTTACAATATACTATAATTACATATATTTATCTATACTTCCATTATAATTATACAATTTCCATTATTATAACTACTTACAATACACAATAATTTTCTCATATTTCCATTATACTTATACAATTTCCAAATCTAATTAGTAATTAGTATATCAGAAATAAAACTACACTAATTGAACAAAACTAACTACGTAATCCAACTCAATTCAAATACCAAACATAATCGAACTAAATTATAAAATACCCAATTCATACCAAATCTATCAATTCACCAACTAAAATTTGTTCATCCCCCCTAATTTGATCTACACAACATGATAGATACTATAGTAGAATGCATACAATTCAATGAATTGAAAAAAAAATGAAGAATACTAAAATTTAGACAAGTTAGGGTTCGAAATATATACCTTTGATTGCGGAAGAAATGGGGAAATAATCACGCAATTCAATAGCTACACCTGTTCCTTGATGGAAGAGCTTCGAAAAATGACTATAAGATTGATTGAAATGGTGAAAAAATGAAGAAAATAGGGGAGGAGAGATTGGAGCCGCGGATAAGACGGAAATGGGTGTTGTGTGTGTTCTGTGTTTTTCATCGCCGGTGAGAACGATGAAGTAGGCTAAATTAGCGACGGATGGTGATCCGTCGCTAAAATAGCGATCGGTCGCTAAAATAGCGACCGATCGGCTCATCCGTCGCACTATTTTTTTTTTTAAATACAGCATAGCGACGGATGGGCCCATCCGTCGCTAATACTGTTGACCGGCCAAAAAAAAAAAGAGAAAAAAATTAAAATCTTGCAACGGATTCTATAATCCGTCGCTAAATTTGTGACGGATGGGACAATCCGTCGCTATTTAGCGACGGATCAGCCATCCGTCGCTAAACCACGTACGCTCTAAAGGCGATTCTAATTATCCGTTGCTAATGGCTCCCATCCGTCGCTAAAAACCGATCGATCGCTAATTTTAGCAACTGATCGATCAGTTGCTAAAAGTGGTTGCTAAAATTGAGTTTTCTTGTAGTGAGCGAATCCAATCAGGAAACGCGTTCCTACTATTTGGCTAAACAGGACATCAACTTTGAATGACTTCAAACTCTGAATCTAGACTTGATTTCGTCCTCCTTCTTCAAATAGAAATTGTATTTCTACTTGGATTCTTTCTCCTTCTTGATTTCTACATATTCACGCTCTCATGCTCTGTTTTGCTGTTTCCTAGTCAGAAACAACTTCTTCCTATTGACACATTCTGGAAGCTAGTTTCCTGCACACAATAAATATCTACAGCTGTGGAACTAATTAGTAATTAAGTAAAGGTAAAACACGATATCAATTCGTTAAGTGTATTGTTGACAGATATAGGAGTTAAACCAGACAGCTTAACTCCAAGGATAACTCCTTGGTCAACTCCAGTGTAAAAACACATACACTTACAATCTCCCCCTGTTTTGCCTTTTACTTGACACCATGCATACCTGGCACACATTGTTAGAGCAATCTAACATATAGAGCAGCAGATAAGCACATAAATACTAACTAAATCCTAAAGCCTTAAACACATGCAGAAACTACTTAGCATAGAACATATTGTCAATATGACATATAAAATGTAGAAACTCGGAACAGACTCTTGAGAGCAAAAATAGAGTTCAAAAGAAGGAATAACAAAAAGAAATCCAGAATCAGCATCTCTAGTCCAGAACTCTCATATTCTCATATCTCATCTCATCTTCAAGCTTGGTTCTCCCCTTGAGTAGCAGCATCTTCTCCCCTTGTACCACTTTCTCCTCCTTGGTGGCCAGTAGAAGCAAAATCCAAGATTGCTTTTAAGCTTAAGAGCCCATCAATTTCAACTTGGATTGCAACCAACTCAGCTCTCTTAGCAGCAATAACACCATCCAAAGTAGCCAATGCATCCGCTGATGGAGGAATTCCGTGGAGAAAACCATAAGTAGCCGCAGAAGAAGGTGGGACAGTAGGATCAGTAGCCGGAGCAGTAGCAGAAGGACCAGTAGCAGGTGGAGGAGTTGAGGTATCAGGTTGAGCAACCTCAGGAGCAACTCCATCATCTACATGTTCTTTCCAAGGTAAATCATTACCTGGCTTGGTCAGAACCGTCCTATACACCTTATACTCATCATCACAAGAAACCACATCATCTTCTTTAGGCCGAATCTCAAGGCCTTGATAAGCCAGAAGCCCGCAGATGGTATGAGGCAGATGAAGAAACACTTTGGTGCCTTTATTTTTGAGAAAACAAATATGACGGAACATTTCTTTTCCAAGGTTAATAGGAATACCTGTCTTAAGCTTGTAGAGAAAGATGGCCTGTTCTTGAGTAGTTGGGAAGTGTTGAAAGTAGGAATCCAGTTGGAATGGATAGAGCATGTAGCACCGTCATCAAAGGAGTAAGCTTTGACACTGGTGATTTAGCATTCCACTTAGTGATTTGACCACCAGTAATTGTGGAAATCACCTCATCTAGCCTAGAATCAGAGACATGATGCTCCTCAACTTCTGGAATCCCAAAGTAAACATTAATGAGATCGGCTGAAAAGTTGTAGAAGTTTCCCCGCAAGTAAACTCTGCCAAACTTAGGGTGAGCAGGATCACAAGTGTTGGAAGATAAATTGCAGTAAAACTCCCTCATAATGGCTGCGCTGTAAGGAACATGATATCTAACGGTATCAAGCCACTGCAACTTCTCCAAGAAACCATACAGATTATGCTTCCTCAACTCATCCTCAGTCATCTCAACTTCTGTAACTAGCTTCCTAGTTCTAAACATAGACCAATCAGCAGCAAAATCCTCTGTATAGAAAGTATCATTATACGCAGTTTTCTCAAACGTAGAAGCATCATACAAATACCCTTCCTCAAGATCTGGAGTTGAACTTGTTCCAATCGGTGGTTGACTAACCCCCTGTGTAGCCTCATCAGTAATAGGCACATCATTATCATTACCCTGCTCTAACTCATCTGAATCATCCCTCGCAAGCATCAACTTCCGTCTCATAGACCTAGTCATGGGCACCCGCACAGATTTTCATTTACCCTTAACCGGGGACTGACGGACAGGCTCAGACAATAACACCATTAACGAATCATCACTAGAAATCGAATCATCACCAATCTCAGTACTATCAGTATCACTACTATACTCAACCCCAATAGTATCAAGCGCATTCAACACATTCACCCCTTGAGTAGCTAACGGAGGCAAAATTGGAGCAATAGAAGAAGTTACCTTCGAAGTAGAAACCAATTTTGCTCTCGGTTTTGGGCGAAACCTCCGCGTCGGTGGTGAAGGGAGTTTCTGGCCGAGAATAAGCATCGCGTCGGCTAGCTCCGACGGCGTCAATGGAGAAGACGGCTCCGACGGCGTCAATGGAGAAGACGGAGCGTCCGTCGCGGGTTGTGGGTGTGGAGAAATCGGTGAAGAGTAGGCGGTGTGAGATGGGTTCTGTGATTCCATGGTGAGATTTGAGTTAATTGGTCGGAATTTGAGTGAGAGAGGGGCGGCGATCTGGGGTTTTCGGTGAGGTTGCGGGAGGTTGAAGAGAGGAGCGAGAGAGAGAGAGCTGAAAGGGTTTTGTATGGGAATGAGTAAGGAAGTGTTTGGGTAGGTAATAAGCTAGCTAATTCCTAAATGGTATCAAGATCCTCCTCAAAAATAATGTTGGTATATTTGAGATAAAATATATCTGAAAAAAATGGTTAGCACCAAAAAACAAGATATATGGTATACCAAACATAAAAAAATATTTTTGAAACCAATTCAAGATCAGGACAAAGAAATAAATTTTAGGAATTAAACTAAGGGAGGATATTTTGTATTTAAGAAATAACACAATTTCTTAATGTAACACAAAACAAAATTTCCAACCCCATGCATAATGTACTCTCCCCCTTAACACGACCTATATGAATAACCAACAAAACACCACAACCTAAGAATTTTAGACACAACAAATAAAAAAAAAGAATAAGAAAAACACATTTATGAAATCACATAGAAAATTCACAATCAGTCCAGAGGTGTTGGGTAAGGAGTTGCTCAACTTCCAGGTCAACACTCGATCAAGAAACTCCCATATTTATAAAAGCCTCACCTGTATTTTTCACCTGAAATTTTAGAAGACGTTTGAAACAAGTTGCTTTCTGGTCTTTGTTTAAATCTCAGTGCAATGTCCATGGGCGAATTTGCAAAAATATATATTTTTTTTTTTTTGTTTGTGCTGTTCATTATTTATTTAATGCATCTTTTTGCTTTTGTTTCTTTCCAAACCTTCATAGACTTGAGACCCAAAGATTGCCAGAAAACGAGAGACAAGTTTTTTACTTTCCTTGCCTTTCGGACCTTTGCGGCACTTGTTTAGCTACATAGGAAATTCAAGGCCCCTATGTGCTCTTTCTCCTGTGAAAAGGCATATAATATGCAAAGGAAATTCAAGGTTCCTAATGAAAGACTGGTTGTCATTCATATTATTGTGAGCTGCTCAAGCTCCAGGAGAGGGCTTCCAATAAATGAGCAAAACAAGGTGTCAACAGGGACTATTACTTTTTAGGGAAATCTCTTTCACTTATGCATTCCAGAAAGTCACACTTCTAGCTTACTTGAAACATAGTACATAGACTGATCACAAAGATTCATGCTTTTTCACATACACACAGACACATAAAAAACATAAAAAAATAAAAACAAATGACACACGCACACCACATGCATTCAACAGGAGTTAACTGTGATGTTAAGCTAACCCCTGGTCGACTCCTAACTTAAGTGAAAACAAAGACCAAGAGACCTCCTAATACTTCGAAATCTCTCAGTATCTAAGGGCTTGGTGAACAGATCAGCAAGTTAGTTGGTTGTTTCGATATGATCCATACTTAGAATGTTGGCCTCAACAAGTTCTCTCAAAAAATGATGTCTTATGTCTATATTCTTAGACCTAGAATGATGAACCGGGTTATGGGACAAATGTATTGCACTTAAGTTATCACATAATAACAAAACTGACTCACACTTAAGACCATAATCAGATAACATAGATCTAAGCCAAAGAAGCTGCATGGCACCACTACCAGCGGCAACATACTCAGACTCAGCTGTAGACAATGAGACTCAATTTTGCTTTTTGCTAAACCAAGAAACCAAGTTATTTCCTAAATAAAAACATCCTCCACTAGTAGACTTCCTATCATCAAGATCTCCAGCCCAATCAGAATCAGAAAAACCAACAAGTTGTAAAGAAGTATCTCTAGTATACCATATACCAAGTTCAATGGTGCCAGAAATATACCTGAGGATTCTCTTGACAGCATTTACGTGGGTGGTTTTGGGATCAGACTGATACCTAGCACACACACATACCGCATACATAATATCGGGTCTAGAGGCTGATGATATAGCAAGCTACCAATCATGGATCTGTATAGAGTGGGATCAACACTTTCACCTTCTCCTTCTTTACTGATCTTCACGCTAGAGCTCATAGGCGTTTTCAGCACCTTTGCACTATCCAGGCCAAACCGTTTCACAAGGTTCTTTGCATATTTGGACTGATTTAAGAACAATCCATCCCTTTGCTGTTTGATTTGCAACCCCAAGAAGTAGTTCAACTCACCTATCATACTCATCTCAAACGTAGAAGACATGGTTTTGACAAACTTGTCAAGAAGAGTTTTATCAGTAGAACCAAACACAATATCATCCACATAGATTTGAGCAACACATATATGAGAGTCGATTCTGAGAATAAAGAGAGTCCTGTCACCTGTACCTCGAATAAAGCCAAACTCAAGCAAAAACTCAGTTATCTTCTCATACCAAGCTCGAGGAGCTTGTTTGAGACCATAAACAGCTTTATCAAGTTTGTACACATAATCAGGGTGAAAAGGATCCTCAAAGCCTTTAGGTTGTTCCATATAAGCATCAACATCAATATTGCCATGCAAGAAAGTTATCTTTAAGTAGCATGCAATAGCAAGAAGCAGTCTAATAGATTCAATTCTAGCAACAGGAGCAAAGGTTTCATCATAGTCAATTCCTTCTACCTGTGTATAGCCTTGGGCTACTAACCTAGCTTTGTTTCTAACGACTGTACCAGTTTCATCAGTTTTGTTTTTAAAAATCCATTTAGCACCAATAACATTTGTATTGTGAGGTCTAGGTACTAAGGTCCAGACTTTATTCTTAACAAACTGGTTCAATTCTTCTTGCATAACCACTATCCAAAGTAAATCAGTTAAGGCTTCTTTGACATTCTTAGGATCAATAGAAGATACATAACAAGTATGACGTACCTTGGCATGTGCCGCATATGAACAACAAGCACATGTCATTACCATATTAGCCTTAAGACCTGCAAGCTTTCTGTAATCAACCTTGGCTTTTATTCTCAGCCGCGTGGAAGAAGTACCATCAGTAGCATCCCCTTCATCCACGTCTTCTTCTTGATCCTCATCGGTGTCAGTAGATGGGTCACTTGCAGCAGCAGTTACTGTATCAGCAGTGGATTCAGGACTGGGAGGTGACAGCAACGGATCCTTAGAAGTAGGATTTTCAGGTTCCGTATCAGCAGCAGCCGCGGGAGTTAAGGCAGGAGTTAGGTCAACTCCCTGAGTAACTCCACCTGATGTCGAATTTGCTGGTCTGTCGACATGCATGTTTTGAGTACCTGTAGGAAATTGAACTATTTCCAGAGTACCTGCTTCATCCTTTCTACCTGTCATACTAAGTGAATCGTCAAAAGTAACATTGACTGACTCTTGAATAGTCTTGGTCCTTAGGTTGAATACCCTATAGGCATGACTATTGTCCGAGTAGCCAAGAAAAACAGCTTTATCACTTTTAGGATCTAGTTTAGACAGTTGATCTCTATCATTAAGAATGTAGCAAACACAACCAAAAACATGGAAATATTTCAAATTGGGTTTCTTGCCTTTCAAAATCTCATATGGAGTCATAGAAGTTCCTGGTCTAAAAAACACTCTGTTAATGATATGACATGCTGTGTTAAATGCTTCCCCCAAAAAGGTTTTGCAATACTCATAGAACTAATCATAACTCTACCCATCTCTTGTAAAGTTCTATTCTTACGTCCCGCAATCCCATTCTGTTGAGGTGTCTTGGGTGCAGAATACTCATGGAAAATTCCTTCTTTATCACAAAAGTTAGAAAAAGTTGAATTTTCAAATTCTTTTCCATGGTCAGAACGAATCCTTTTAATAGATGAGCGATACATGTTCTTAACTCTAGCATGCAGAATTTTGAAAGCATCAAAAGTATCAGACTTATTTCTTAAGAAAAAGACCCATGTGAATCTAGAAAAGCCATCAACTATCACATACGCATATTTCTTACCACTAATAGTACCAACTTCCATAGGACCCATAAGATCCATGTGCATAAGTTCAAAACATGAAGTCGTACCTGATGGTTGCGCCGAGGGTTGAGCAACACTGTGAGCAACTCGTGTCTGCTTTCCCTTCAAACAATCACCACACACAATTTTTCCTGATTTGGAAAGCTTTGGCACACCTTGAACAACTTCCTGTTTGAGGAGTTTGTCCATGCTCCTGTAGTTCATGTGACCAAGCTTTTGATGCCAGAGTTGTGCATCTTCTATCTTGACATGATTGCATAGCAAGTGACTACCAGTCGAATAGCAATTATCACCTGACCTTTGACCTGTCATCACACACTTATTTGCAGCATTGTAAACAGTACAGGAACTTTTGTCAAATTTGACATTAAGGTTAGCATCACACAGTTGGCTAATGCTAATAAGATTCGCCTTAAGTCCATCGACCAGATAAACATCCTTCAAAGCTGGAAATCCTGTAACATTCAGTATACCAGTACCAAGAATTTTTCCTTTGGTTCCACCACCATACGTGACAGTTCCAGAGTCCCTAGCAACAAAATTGGTTAGAAATTCCTTTCTTCCAGTCATATGACGGGAACAACCACTATCAAAGTACCATGTACCTGCAATGTCAGTATCCACAGCAGCTAAAGCAACATTACATGTGAGGTCATCAGACTTATCAGACTGAGAGGGAGAACTTGATGTCGCAGTAGATAAGGTGTTATCAGAGGTGTTAGGTGACTCCTCAGTTAACTCCTTTGAACTATCCTCTTTCTTCATAAAGGTTTTGTGAAAAGACCTACAATAAGGTTTGATGTGACCTTCATTTCTGCAGAAACTGAATTTATAGATTCTTTTCGGAGTAGAAGAATTCTCACTAGCAGCAGATTCCTTGAGTTTCTTGCCTTTATCTTTTGACACCTTGTGTTTAGAACTTTTAGGTTCTACTACTTGTGGTTTTACAAAAACAGGACCTTCAGGAAAATAGCGATCATCAGTTCTTTATTTCAGTTTAGTATAACCTAAACCATTGGTTCCAGTATTACCCTGTCCTAAACATGTTTCTAGCATACCAGCAGACTTAACATAGTTCTCAAGAGTACGTTCAGACTTAGCAAGTTTTTCACTAACAGTATTGAAGGCAATATCTCTTTTAGGCAATGCAACTTCAAGATTAGTGGTTACCTCTTTCAAGCTATCATTCTCACTGGTCAACTTACTGATTACCTTCTTCTGTTTGCTGCAAATTTTGAGCAACTTGTCATACATCTCTTGAAGCTCAGCAATAGCTTCTTCCTCGGATATTTGCTCATCCGCATCTTTGTCAGTTGTACACAAATTAAATCACAAGAGTTAAGTTCGGTGTTGAGTAACCCTCTGGATCAACTCCTTCCTGTGAATCACAAATTACAGCATGTAGAGCAACTACATCAGTATCTGCATCTGAGTCAGGCTTCTCATCATCACTTCCATCATCCGCTGCGTCATCAGTCTCCACCCAGTTGACTTTCAATCCTTTGAGTCTACGAAGATTGGCGCATTCATTGCGGTAGTGTCCCCATCGTTTGCATTCCCTGCACTGAATCTTATCGAGATCCCTAGAACTTGAACTAGAGGTAGGGACAGTATCTTTTCTATGGGAAGAGCTTTTAAAATTGTCTTTGGAATGATTTTTGGATGTGGAGGTTTCAGAACTATACTTAGACTTGGATTTTGGATGATATTTTTGAAAAACTTTGTGGCTTGGGCAATAAAGGCTTTGGAAAACTCAGGATCAAAATCATTAATATCAATGTCATCATCACTATCAGGTTGAGTAGTTTTAAAAACTTTGGAACCTTTACCATAATTTTCCTCTTGATCCATAAGATGAAGTTCATAGTTTTTCACAATATTCATAAGAGTGGTTAAGTCCAAGGTAGCTAAACTATGACTTTCTTCAATAGCAGAGACTTTGACATTAAATCTAGGAGGTAAGGACCTAATAGCTTTACGTACCAGAACTTTGTTTGCCATGGGTTCGCCAAGTTGGTGTGACTCATTAGCAATATCAAGGATCTTGGTAAAGTAGGTGCTGATGTCTTCATCTTTCTCCATCCTGAGTAGTTCAAACTTGCTATGTAGCAGTCTGATTCTGGTATCTTTCACCTTTGAATCACCTTCACAATGTCTTTGGAGAATATCCCAAGCACTCTTAGTTGTACCACAGTTTTGGATTAGTTTAAACATATGCATATCAACCCAAGAAAAAATAGCATTAAGAGCTTTTTCATTGTTAGAAGCTCCTGTTTTCTCTTCTTCAGTATAGTCCTTGAGTTCTTTTGGCAATATGTCTCCATGTCGATCAGCCTTTTTCTTGGGATAAATAAATTCCTGCTCAACAGATTGCCAAACACCTGCATCCAAAGATTTCAAGTATATACGCATACGCAATAACCAGTAAGCATAGTTTGCTCCATCAAGAATCGGGAGCCTTCCAAGGTTCGGATTGGCGGAGTCCATCTTTTTTACCTAAAAGCAATTACCTATAAAAGATAACAAGCTCTCGATGCCAATTGAAAGAATATAAGGATCGATAATAACTTGTTAATAGGAACAATTCACCAGTAAGCAGGAGTTATCGATGTGGTTGAACAACTCGTACGATAACACCTCAGTAATCCACAACTACTACCTGCAGATTAGTCAGACAAACACAAGTAATATATATCAGAATATTAAGCACAACGGAAAGTAAATAAGAACTTGTGTTTGTAAATTTTCAAGCAGCTTTGGATAGCTTGCTTGATGCCCAGTCAAGGCAGAAAAACCACTAAGAAGAATATGTTTGTACAACGTTGTATACTACCTATTCTATCTTAGCTGAAACAATACTAGTCACCTCACGATGATATAGAACCCAATCTATCTATTCTATTCTCAATACGTTGTTAGAGAGATCTAGAATATAAACTAGTATAAAGACTCAAAAAACAAACAACTAAACAAGAAAGACTCTAAACGAATTCTTTGGTTGTAAACTTCTTGCTCTCGAGATGTATCTTCCTCATCGTTGATGTTGGCATATATATAGTAGCGAAGTACCTGAGCGAATCCAATCCGGAAACGCGTTCCTACTATTTAGCTAAACATGAAATCAACTTTGAATGACTTCAAACTCTGAATCTAGACTTGATTTCGTCCTCCTTCTTCAAATAGAAATTGTATTTCTACTTGGATTCTTTCTCCTTCTTGATTTCTACATATTCACGCTCTCATGCTCTGTTTTGCTCAACGTTTCCTAGTCAGAAACAACTTCTTCCTATTGACACATTCTGGAAGCTAGTTTCCTGCACACAATAAATATCTACAGCTGTGGAACTAGTTAGTAGTTAAGTAAAGGTAAAACACGATATCAATTCGTTAAGTGTATTGTTGACATATATAGGAGTTAAACCAGACAGCTTAACTCCAAGGATAACTCCTTGGTCAACTCAGTGTAAAAACACATACACTTACAATAATAATTTCTAAGAATAAATCAATAAGCCCTCTCGTTCTTTTGTTATGTATTGATCGATTTTTTTTCTGAAATTGGATTGAATACACAAGCTGTTAATGCTAACTTGAGTAGCATGTTTTCGCACTGTGTGGCTGATGAATGTGTATTTTACACTTTCATTCGAGTCTTTTTCACCTATTTTAGCTATCCTCTATGTTAATTTAGCTATATTTTAGTACATTTTATTAGAATAGTGTCACGTTTCCCATTAGATTTTATTTTACAGGTTTTGGTTGAAATTCGAAGATTTCCGGGCAATTATATTAAAGTTGACAAGGAATTGGTGTTCCAGAAGCCTATTTGGAGTATCTGAAGGTTTCCGGATAGGATTTGGAGTCTAGGGGCCGAATCTGGAGGTTAGAAGGCTACTAGAAGTCAGAAACCGAGTCCGAAAAGGGGAAGAAATCCAAAAACGCGTCGAAAATGCGGAATTCCGCGAGAAAAAGCCGGGGGCGAACCGCCGCATAGCTGGGGCGAACCGCCCCGTGGTATTTCAGGGCCTATATATAGTTGCTCAGTTTTCTCCGAAAATCATATCTTTCCAAACCTTCTCTCTCACCTCTCTCTAAAATTTTAGGTACGAACTTCCCGGGGCCTGTCCTGGGAGTTCCGTAGCTTAGGGGATACTTTTTCATAGCAGTTTGGAGCTCGTAGGATCGCAATCATCCGGAGATTGACAACCTTCGGTAACTTTGTATCTTACAGTTTTATTCTACTTATTTTATTATATTCTTTCAACATGTTTTCTTCTATGATTTCTGTTGATTGCATGCCTATTATGAGTAGCTAAACTTATCGTTGGTGGTAGCATGTGAATTCTTAGCGAAGGGAAGATAATCATGCTAATGGCTATATCGCGCATTATACTCCGTGTCATTGCTTTATTTCGTTGATCAGGCACAGCCTAAATTCTCGTATGTTGTATTAATTATTATGCACAATTGGACACTTGTCGACCATCAGACCAATTATCTTCGTAGTGTTGAATAATTACGGAACACATTAGGACAATAGTGATTGACTTGTCAGACCAAATTATCTTCGTAGTGCTTAATATTTGCAACATGACACTAGATTGATTCAAAGATCTCTATGCAAGACCGAGGAATTTATGCATGATTATCGACCTGTTACACTAAGAAGGACCATACTATCACCAATCTCCATCATCTGCTAGAAACCCCTTTTGCTTTCTGTCTGTTGTTTTTATATTCTCTTGTTAAATAGATAAAGCTAGTTATAATCCTGAGAGAACGACACTCGAGTCATTCTACTGCTACACTACGGTTTTCGTTGTAGTTGTGGATTGCCTTTGGCTAATTACAAATTTATTTGATAATTGGAATCCGACAAATTCCGGTTCATCAAATTGGCGCCGTTGCCGGGGACTATACTCCTTTTTTCTGTTTAACTTGTTTATATTTTCAGATTTAGATTCCTAATTCTATTAGTTTTAGTTTTCCTTTTTAATCTCTCTCTAATACTGCTTTCCTAGTCTGTTTCTAATCACCTTTCCTAGTCTGTTATAGATTGTGTATGCCGCATACACGTTCTGTAGGAACACCGCTTGCTGATTCAATTGCTGAGATCAATAGAGTCTACCACCAAAGAAGGCGACTACTTGAAAGGCGCGCACTAGAGGAAATAGAGGTTACCGATTTCTCTGAATCTCTACACATTCTTTTCAAGGAAATCGACGGAATGGCAGAAGCTAGACCACTGAAGGCATGGGTACAACCCACCAAGGATCGTATGAGGGGACCGACGATTGTTCTTTCGTCTGCAACCCGAGATCTGGAGATCAAGAACCACGCATTCCAACAACTTCCGAGGTTCTATGGCTTATCAAGGGAAGATGTGATGGGGTACTTGCACGATATCGATGATTTCGTCAACCAACTCCCACGACCCGGAGCTGACATAACAACGGACGAGTTGAGGATGAAGTTTTTTCTATGGGACTTGGCGACAGAGCCAAGTCATGGCTGAGTTCTCTACCAGCCGGCTCGCTGGATACTTGGGAGAAGGTTTTTTCAGCTTTCATGGAGAAATACTTACCCCACACCTTGACTACCGCGCTAAAGGCGCAGATCACTGGATTCAAGCAGGACTATGATGAGACCATCTACACCGCGTTTGAGAGGTTCCAAGATCTCACGAACAAGTGCCCTCACCATGGTTTTGAACTTTCTGACCTAGTCCAACACTTCTACGATGGACTAACCTTCGAGAACCAACAAGTGGTGGATTTCCAATGTCGATGCAATATTTGGGAGGAAACCGCAGAAGCCGTCTGGGCTGTTTTCGAAAGGCTTGCTAAGGGTTCGCAGTTCAAGGACCCAAGAGCAATGGTTAGGAGACGTGGACCTGAAGCTCCACCGACTCAAGAAGCCCCTATGTATAGGGGAAATGGGGATCAGTTCGAGTGTTTTACCAACAAATTGAAGCAACTCCTCAAGAGCGCCACCGGAACAACTGTTCGAACGAAGTATGCCGAATATGCAAGAACTATGGGCATGGGGCTCATATGTGTAGATCGGAGCTGGCATACGATGATGGCAACTGGACTCGAGGAGGCGAAGAAGAAGCCTTTGCTACGGAGTTTGGTACTCAAGAAGTTAGCTACAGACAAGACGGTAGGAATCCTCGAGGTGGATTCTGGAGAAGAGGATACCGCAACAATCAAGGATATGCACCGGCTAACCAAACTTATGGCCCTAACCAAGACCGTAGTAGGCTAAACTATGGTAATGATCACTGCGAAAACCCCGCTCCGAAAGAGCCACCGAAGTCGAAGTCGGCTCAACTGATGGAGAACTTGCAGAAGATGGTTGATCACACACAAAGTTTTCTCAAACGTTATGAAGAAGATTCCGAGAAGACTAGGGCAAGGCTTGATAGGTTGGAAGAGAGCACTAGGCTTGCCCATCAGAAGATGCAAGAGTTGATCGACCGAGGAGCAAGTAGGGAACAAGGCAAACTGCCTAGCAACACTGTGAAGTCGAATGCCATTACATTGGCTGGTGATGTACCTGACGAAATCACCGTCAAGAAGATTGTTAGGTGCGAGTGTTGCATGAAGGAAGAACTTCTACAGGCTGAGGAAGAAGAGAAGGACCTCGATTCTGACGCAAGTGATGAGGAGCAAGAGGATCCCGAACCACTCCCTAAAAGTTTCGATGTTAAGGTAGGGATTGGTGAGCTTGAAGATGTCCGTGCCACACTAGACACGGGATCCTACTCAAACATAATCCCTTTGAATGTGTTTGAAAAGAGCAACCTTGGAAAACTATCTGATCAAAGGGCTATTGTGCAACTGGCGGATGGATCCTTTATGAGACCCGAGGGCGTGGTGAAAAATGTGTTGGTCAAGATTGGTGAAGCATCAATATACACCAATTTTGTAGTTATGCCGGCATCTGCACCTGGAACGGGGGATGTCATACTCTTAGGGCAAACGTTCTTGACTAAACTACGCTCCGTGATGGACATCTACCAAAGAACTTGGACCATCGAAGTAGATGGCAAGCAACACGTGTTGCGAGCCATACCAGATCCGCCTGAACCACCTGATATTACTACTCACTATTGTGGTCTTGCAGCCTATATTCTTTCTTATTCACAGGTTCGTGGCATGGAGAGGAGATCAATGAAGGGGAAGCCTAGTACCCGCAAAAAGAAGAGATAGGCGCAGACAGGAGTCGAGTCAAAGACTTTAAACAATGACGCTATCCGGGAGGCAACCCAAAATTTTTATCGCTTTCTTTACTGCTTTTCTGCATGCATTCATTCTTGAACTATTTGCTTCTCGTATGCGAATTTGTTCATGTGTGTGTCGTATGTGCTTTTGTTTGAGTGAGATTTTTCGAGTGGTTTCTGAAAAAGATGGTTTCGGGGATTAAAACCGCATTTTCTGACGTCGGGAACCGTCTCCCCGCATTGGGGAGCACGGGGCGAACCGCCCCGTGTGGGGCGAACTGCCCCGCACGTTGGGCAAACCGCCCCACGGCTCCAGAACTTCAAAAACGCGGATTTCTTCCCCAAAACCTCATTTTCTTCATTCATCTTCATTCCTTCTCCCAAAAAAAACCCGAAAAACGCAATTTTACAATCAAATCTTCATAACTTCTTCAATTCTTGACCAAATTTAGTGTTCTTTAGCTTAAATCGAAGCCTATTACATGATCTATCATCCCATACGAACCGATTTCGTCCTTATGCGTTAGATTTTCAGATCTGAGGTATCATCCTTAGAACCCTAATTTTCGAATTTGGGGGTTTTCTAATTTGAGCTTCAATTATGCTTATTTGATGCATGGGTATGTTATTTGAGTGATTAGACATGTTATTTACTATCAATTGCATGCTCAATTTTGCTTAGATTGTTGATTTGGGTATTTTGCTGCTAGATGATATATCTTGTTATGCAATATGTCTTTATCTTTGATTTCTTGCATATGATTGTGTTTATTGATGTAATGTTGGTGGATTTGACGTTAGAATGTTTAATTGTTGAGTATGAGGATTTATGCTGGTAGAATTTTTTCGCTGCTATGGTATGAATTGAGCCTTGTTATCAAGGATATTGGTTGTCTAGTAAGAGCATAATGTGATGTATTGCAAGTAGTAGTTACATTGGTATGTTGCATGATGTAGAAGCTAGGCTAGACATTACGGTTTGGGGAGCTCGATTGTTGATTTTATCACTTGATTATTTCATTCTTACACTAGCATATGCATGAGTCAGTTTTGTGTCATACGAGGTACTAACTGCTGTTTGTAGGAACCATACCAAGGGAAAGGAGCATTCCCGTATGATTGCTGTGAAGAACCATGTCAAGGAAGGTAACCTCGTTAGATGTGCGTTCGAGCCAAGGGGTTTTTCAACAACGTCGTGGATTACCCAAGAGGAGCTGGAGTACACCTGGAGTAAGGACTCCTATGCCTATTAATGCACCACCGAAGGGACAGAAACCATTATTACGTCGGCACTCCGTCACGAGGACTGCAAAGTTCGGGTGAACTGGAAGGCACCGGGACAGTCTTGCCGCGACGGATTCGATCTTGAGTCTGAAGTTGCTCGAAGGTTCCGAAGCGCTAGCTTGGTTCCAAAACATAATGACATGGGTACCCAGCACCTTGTTGGGCTGCCCCTTGCCTGCCTCTAAAGTGAGCATCATATAGACATCGGTCGGATCCACTGTAGAGAATGTGGTCGAAATTGGAGAAAAAGGTAGAAGACTTCTGAGTATCCAAGCAGCTTACTGAAACCTTCTTGTGCTGTAAAACGTTGGAGGGGGAGGTCCTGATACCACTGCCCTTTCCCCTTCAACAGTTCACATCCTATTGGAGGGCTTCAGGATGGAGGATTCCATAACAGCGGCGGCTACTCTTGAGAATTCTACCTGCCACTACAACTCTACTAGTGAGGATGTGCGTGACAGTAGTGACAATGAAGGCCATACGGGCAATGATGATTCTAATAGAGGAGTTGTTCCTGTCCGACCTATAAATGGAACTACCGCACCTACCAGAAGACCTGATGGCCACCTATAAAGCTCCCAGAGCAGGCCCAATAACTCACAAGCAGCACACTCAGCCGACCGAGGCCAATCCATGGGGTAACATCTAGTATCACATCTTGTTTCCTCATTTTCTTACTGCTAGGGACTAGCGTTAATTTCATGAGGGGGGATGGGATTTAAGTGATCTGATGTTGTTAGTTTGGAGCTTGGTATTGGTAGGATGAGTATAGTACCTCACATGCTTTATCCGTCTGCATTTGCATTTGCACGTTTACCGTTTTCTTAGATTTTTTAGGTTGCATCCACTGCATTCATTACATTCATCATAGGATAGTCTTGCATGTTTTATATGGAGTTTATTGCGGAATTTTTTGAACTTTTTTATTGGGTAGATCGGCTAACTATGCCATTAATCGTATGCTTCATCTCTATGAATTTGTTTGAGGTTTTTCTCGCTTGGCTTGTCATATTTATGTATTGCACTTAGTTGAGCATGGTAGTCTCGACATCACTTAGTGGTGTTTTCTCTACTGCGGTTCACGAAGGCCTTTATAATAGGATGATGCATGTTAGGATCTTATGGTTGTTTTCCTGATTAATTATGTACCTAAGAGGCAACAAGTCTTCACCATGCTTTGAGATTGCTAAATGCCTAGGAAGGAGGTAGTGTGAGGTTGTGTGATCCTTTGTTTATAACCTATTCTTCCGAATAGGTTTGGGGGGGGGGGGTTGCACCATCATAGACTTGTTTCTGTTTTTCATTTTCTTATCGTGGGTTTATTTTTCTTTTTCCGTAAATTTTGAACTCCAACCTATTCTTTCGAATAGGTTTGGGGAAGTCGTGTGAGTCATTTTGTTTCTCTTTTTGTTATGCTACTGCTCGCTAAAAAAATCGAAAAAAAAGAAGAGAAAAATTCTAGAAAAAAAGAGAAAAAGAAAAAAGAAAAAAGAATCTGGAAAGAAAAAAAAAAGGAAAAAAAAGAAAAGACCTCAAAAAAGCAAAGAAGGGTCCAAAAAAAGAAAGCCAAATAGCAGTTTAGCAAAGTGTTGAGTCTTATTTTCCATTTTTGTAATGTTCGTAATCGTGTTTTTCTATTTTTTGTCTTGAGTGTCATCTGTTCTAGACCACCCTTGTCCTGCCATTCAGGAAGTGGTGAATAGCTTAAGACTTGACTTGAAAGATGGGTAGAATAGGGGAGAGTTATCTTTTATAGGGAACCCTCCTTCGTTTGATGAGAGCCAGTACTGGTTCGACCTCTTTTGAGGGAAAGTCTTAACATGGTGGAACAACAGTAAGCCCTCGGTTTCATAGGCACGGGGCAACCATTCGTATCTTAGCATGCATCATTACGTCGTCACTGACTAGGTCCAGGTAGAGGATGTTACGAGAGACTATCTTGTCTTGACATAAGTGCTTATGTGGATGTGTATAAGTCAATCGAGGTATTCTTCAACCTATATTCATGCTTTGATTTATATGGTTTTTGTTCATATGTTTTTTGGTAGATTCAGTAGATTAGTTCATTTTATTTGAACTGAAACTCCATTTTGTGTCTTGCATGTTTTTTGTATTAGAGTCTAGCTTAGTTGCTTGAGGACAAGCAAAGGTTCGGTTTGGGGAGTTTGATGAATGTGTATTTTACACTTTCATTCGAGTCTTTTTCACCTATTTTAGCTATCCTCTATGTTAATTTAGCTATATTTTAGTCAATTTTATTAGAATAGTGTCACGTTTCCCTTTAGATTTTATTTTACAGGTTTTGGTTGAAAAAATTCGAAGATTTCCGGGCAATTATATTAAAGTTGACAAGGAATTGGTGTTCCAGAAGCCTATTTGGAGTATCTGAAGGTTTCCGGATAGGATTTGGAGTCTAGGGGACGAATCTGGAGGTTAGAAGGCTACTAGAAGTCAAAACCGAGTCCGAAAAGGGGAAGAAATCCAAAAACGCGTCGAAAACGCGGAATTCCGCGAGAAAAAGCCGGGGGCGAACCGCCCCGTGGTATTTCAGGGCCTATATATAGTTGCTCAGTTTTCTCCGAAAATCATATCTTTCCAGACCTTCTCTCTCACCTCTCTCTATAGTTTTAGGTAGGAACTTTCCGGGGCCTGTCCTGGGAGTTCCGTAGCTTAGTGGATACTTTTTCATAGCAGTTTGGAGCTCGTAGGATCGCAATCATCCGGAGATTGACAACCTTCGGTAACTTTGTATCTTACAGTTTTATTCTACTTATTTTATTATATTCTTTCAACATGTTTTCTTCTATGATTTCTGTTGATTGCATGCCTATTATGAGTAGCTAAACTTATCGTTGGTGGTAGCATGTGAATTCTTAGCGAAGGGAAGATAATCATGCTAATGGCTATATCGCGCATTATACTCCGTGTCATTGCTTTATTTCGTTGATCAGGCACAGCCTAAATTCTCGTATGTTGTATTAATTATTATGCACAATTGGACACTTGTCGACCATCAGACCAATTATCTTCGTAGTGTTGAATAATTACGGAACACATTAGGACAATAGTGATTGACTTGTCAGACCAAATTATCTTCGTAGTGCTTAATATTTGCAACAGGACACTAGATTGATTCAAAGATCTCTATCCCAGACCGAGGAATTTATGCATGATGATCGACCCGTTACGCTAAGAAGGACCATACTATCACCAATCTCCATCATCTGCTAGAAACCCCTTTTGCTTTCTGTCTGCTGTTTTTATATTCTCTTGTTAAATAGATAAAGCTAGTTATAGTCCTGAGAGAACGACACTCGAGTCATTCTACTGCTACACTACGGTTTTCGTTGTAGTTGTGGATTGCCTTTGGCTAATTACAAATTTATTTGATAATTGGAATCCGACAAATTCCGGTTCATCAATGGCCAAGAAGAAAACTTCAACAAACCGAACACATGCATTTATTCCAGTTTCAGAGCTGACGAAGTTTGCAGCAGATGCCTGCACAGTGTTATGTGTACTGATCATGAAAGACCTAATGAAGTTTTCGAGTTATTTTGCAATGCAAATTTTGTTTTACTGTTCTAGTTAATGTTTGAAAGCATAACTTCAGTCAACAAATTAAACAAACCAAACCAAACTTGTAGACATTTTTGTAGAGGTGAAATTCTAGTAAGACTTCAAGCGCTCTAATATTACAAAACTCTTCGAACTACAAAGAACTACAAAACTCTCTAAGTCACCATAGTTTAACACAGCACACGAATCTTTGTCTAATGCCAGCACCCAAGTCTTAAGATCCTCTCTATGTCCAATTGAGCTCCTGAGATTAAAAAGGCGCGTGTGGTTGTGGGTTTATCTCCGGCTTGCCTAAGTCAAGCCGGTGTGAGACTTTACTTGAAGGAGCTTGAAAGTTCTCCTTGTCTTAGAGTAATAAATGTACTTAAATAATACCAGTTACCTTTTCTTTGGAAATGGAGCCTTTATATAGTTGTTGGCTAACCCTAGGTCGCACCAACCTCTTGCTTCCATCTGTCACCTTCTCATTCGTCCACATATATTGAGTAGGCCCAACGTTGACTTTCATGGTCTTGGCCCAAGCCCATTTAGCTGTAACTTCTTGTGTTACCTAGAAACATCCACACTTCTCCTGTCCTTTCTCTCCATGTGGTTGTGATGAGAATCTTGTCCTGATTCAATTGTAAAGCAACACAAACAAGTATTTAAGCTTCGTACTAAATGAGCTTCGTACATTCTTAACCTGTTAAGTACTTGAGTAATGCTCCTTGTCCTTCTGACTCCCGTTCCGGACCTCAAGATCTCCGCCTCTCTAGAAAGAGTTATTTTAATGAACTAGGCACATTTGTAAAAATGCCCTAGAGGTCCACATAATTCCAAGTTCGGATCTTTCGGGACCGCGGCCTCTTATCAACGCTTGTATTTATAAAGCTTCATAGTTCGTGGAGGAACGCACGTTACGAACTAGACATATTTTTCTTATCAACATATGTCCCCGTAGTTTCAGAGTATCTTAGTAGAAGATAGTGTGAAACTATACTGTAAGTGGTTGAGAATGATTTTATCACCCTCTTTGATCGAGGATCCTATTCTGTCCGTGCCTCCAAAAGTGTTATTGGGGGTGAGATTCTCGTAACTCTTAAGGTGACATTTTGGACGACGTATCCGTATCTCTTGTATTCCGTACCTGTGTCATTACTTCACTAGACGTCGTGTCCGTTTTTCATGAGGTGACGTTTTGGACGCCGGGTCCGTATCCGTGTCTTTTGTATTCCGTACCTGTGTCATTACTTCACTAGACGTCGTGTCCGTTTTTCATGAGGTGACATTTTGGACGTCGTGTCCGTATCTTTCTTGTTCCGTTGCGCTGTATCCGATTCTTTGTCGTTATCCAAATAATCAGGGTCCGAATCATCATTTTAATGCAAATATGATGAATGTTATGCAGACTATCCGTGTCTATATGCTGATAAGCTTAATGCGCGTGTATACTAAGTATACGTGCCTATGTGTATGTTATGATAAAATTTTCAATTTTAAAATGATTTTCAGACCTTGTCATCTGGATAATGACCCCGATCCTTCCGTATCTTTCATTCCACGTAGGTCACAGCTTTCGAGGGTTTGAACAGTAACTTTCGTGTGTTGTCTTCATCTCGTCCGTTGATTTGATTCTTTTGTACGGTCCAGATTTAATGTCAACGGTCACGTCGATTGGACTTCTCGATTTTGTCCCTCCCTATAAATAGTTGGTCAACTTTTTTCTTCATTCACAAACTTTTCAAAGAAATCTAGAGAGAGAATTTTTTGCATTCCGTATCTGAGCCCCGGAACA
Source organism: Plantago ovata (assembly GCA_028274465.1). Taxonomy (NCBI): domain Eukaryota; kingdom Viridiplantae; phylum Streptophyta; class Magnoliopsida; order Lamiales; family Plantaginaceae; genus Plantago; species Plantago ovata. The sequence goes on from CM051458.1 coordinate 13,190,197, forward strand.
GTCTTGCTAACGACGTAATCCTAACTTGTGCAGCTTTGGAGACTTTGCCTTTCCACAACTCTTATCTTCCAGGTAACTCCCTTTCCTTTAATCTTTTGAATTTTTACTTTCCGTTGATGTTTAATAAGTAGTATACTTATTTTCTTTTTCTTTTCTTTTTTTGAAAAACAAATAAATTGACCCTCGGACTACCACTTATTCTTTCCCTTCTTTCTTCCGCTTTTAGGATGTCCGAGGTTAACCCTAAGATCGTAGATCTTACAGATCTCCCATCTTCCTCCGAATCGACGTCAACGAGCAGCAAGTCTTCTTCTTCTTCGAATTCGGGCTCCTCTTCCGAATCTTCTTTCGATATAGGGGGCGGAAGTCATGCTTCCTCCACGAACTATGAAGCTTTATAAATACAAGCGTTGATAAGAGGCCGCGGTCCCAAAAGATCCGAACCTTGAATTATGTGGACCTTTAGGGCATTTTTACAAATGTGCCTAGTTCATTAAAATAACTCTTTCTAGAGAGGCGGAGATGTTGAGGTCCGGAACGGGAGTCAGAAGGACAAGGAGCATTACTCAAGTACTTAACAGGTTAGAATGTACGAAGCTCATTTAGTACGAAGCTTAAATACTTGTTTGTGTTTCTTTACAATTGAATCAGGACAAGATTCTCATCACAACCACATGGAGAGAAAGGACAAGAGAAGTGTGGAAGTTTCTAGGTAACACAAGAAGCTACAGCTAAATGGGTTTGGGCCAAGCCCATGAAAGTCAACGTTGGGCCTACTCATGTGGACGAATGAGAAGGTGACAGATGGAAGCAAGAGATTGGTGCGACCTAGGGTTAGCCAACAACTATATAAAGGCTCCATTTCCAAAGAAAAGGTAACTGGTATTAATTAAGTACATTTATTACTCTAAGACAAGGAGAACTTTCAAGCTCCTTCAAGTAAAGTCTCACACCGGCTTGACTTAGGCAAGCCGGAGATAAACCCACAACCACATGCGCCTTTTTAATCTCAGGAGCTCAATTGGACATAGAGAGGATCTGAAGACTTGGGTGCTGGCATTAGACAAAGATTCGTGTGCTGTGTTAAACTATGGTGACTTAAAGAGCTTTGTAGTTCTTTGTAGTTGGAAGAGTTTTGTAATATTAGAGCGCTTGAAGTCTTACTAGAATTTCACCTCTACATTTTGGCGCCGCCTGTGGGAATCTTTACTAAAAGATTTCCCGGATTCCACTGAGAAGAGATGGTGGGACATAATTATTCAACTCGGAACCAAGGTGCTAACAATTTGTCCGCAATAGGAATAGGAAGACCACCAGGAAGAGGAAGAGGAAAATCAAGAGGAGGAAGAGGAAATAGTGGAGTCAATAGAAATGTAAATGTAGGGAGAGGAAATGCGCAACAAGATGGAGATACCGCGAGTTACTCAGCCACAAACTCGCTGGTCAATGAGCAAGAGAGAGAGAGAAGATTGGTTGTGCAAAGAGCAGAACTGAATAATTTGGAACACCGAAGGAGAGTAACAGAGGAAGAGTTACGTCAACTCGAAGATGCCAGAAGAAATCTTGTGCAAGATAATCTAGCAAGGACGGTGTGGCCAGTGGGAACAAGCCTACCAAATGAGACAACACTTCAAGGATCACAACCGCTGAACCCTCTAGCACCACCATTCATCCTCGGCTCAACAGAGGGAGTAGTTACGACAGCTATCCCGATACAAGATGCACAAGCTCAAGAGAGAAATTTTGTGTTGCCAAATGGGCATGTGTTAGACAATCGTGCACTTTTTGGTTTAACAAATGAGCAACTAAGTCTTCTTCATGACTTGTTTCAGTGTGAGCTAGGAGGTACAACTGAGATTCCAACTTCTTTATTAGGACCACCCCATACTCAGATAGCCACAACAAGAGAAAACATCCGACATGTTACTTTGCCCTTAGCTACTCAACCTATGAGAAGTGTGGTTGATCTGACCAACAATGACCTCGTGAACTCTCAGGATAACATCCGTCATATTAATCCTCCCGTTCCAACACGACCGTTAAATTTAGAATTGAATGGGACATCAAGCAGACCAATTCAAGATAGACTCACCTTTCCATGGGAGACAAGGACTACTCAAGGTCAGTTGCAAGATGCTACGAGGCCAGAAGACTTAAGACAAGTGCTACAAAGAAGGTCAGAGATTCACGCGGAAAGTACAAGAGCAATCCCATCATCAGGGATAAGCACAGCTCAGCTAATCCCGACTCAGGATGCGATGGTTACCACTATACATCGATCCCAGGAACAAGCAAGAGATACTCAAGCACGAGGTGGTCAAGCAAGACAAGAGGTGGAGAAACAATTGACACCGGAAGAGATAGCAAAAGAGCAGAGAGAACTTCTTAAAAAGATGAATGATCTAAGTAAGCAAATATCATCTAAAGAGAAGGAGAGAATCCAGATCAAGAACCCATTGAGTTTGGAAATCAGAAAAGGGCAAAAGAAACCGGACACCACCATACCCTCATTAGAGCAATATTATGGAAAGTCTTGTCCCTATGGTTTCATAAGCAGGTTCGAGAGCAGGATGGAGGCTTATGGCCATAACGAGAACATGTGTGCCTTGACATTCCCAACTACACTCTTTGATGATGCGATGGAATGGTGGGGAAGATTAGCACATGGATCGATCAAGAGCTATGAACAACTGAAGAGTGAGTTTGTTCACAAGTTTGAAAGGATGAGGAAAATCAAAAAGCCAGCCACGGACCTCAAGAAAATCATTCAGGATCCTCAAGAGAATGTACGTCACTTTCTCGCGAGATTCAATGAGATAGCTATGGAGGTTGAACCCCACAATGTCAAACAAAGAGCAATATACTTGTATGAGAATACAACTAATCAGATACTCAAAGATGTGATAGCCACAAATGGACAAAATCTTGAGACAGATGAAGATTTTGATGAGATGTGCTCTAGCTTTAAGAACTCTGAAGATTTTAGAGAAAATGCGCAGATCAGAGCGGGACACAAGAAAGACAAGGAACCAATCTACCCGAACAATTCCTCGAAGTTCAGGAAGCAAGATCAAAGAGGAGGAAAAGAGGGGAGAAACCATTTCCCGAGGGAGAGAACTCCTCCAAAGAGATACACATATTACACAGCTTTAAATCGACCAAGATCCGACATCTTGGCATCGATAGTTGTGCAGAAGATGAACATCAAATGGCCAAAGCCCATACAACCATCAGAGAGATCTGAAAGCTCCAGATTTTATTGTAAATTTCATATAGGGAAAGGTCATGACACGGAAGATTGTATGTGGCTAAAGACTGAGATAGAAGGGTTAGTCAGAGATGGTTATTTGAGAAAGTTTGAAGCCAAAGAGGAACAATCAAGACATGACCGAAGAGATCGACAAAGAAAAGAAAGAAGAGAGGAAGATAGAGAAGGGAGGTATGAGGATTAAGGGAAGAGTAGAGAGCGAGATTATCATCAGAGAAACAAGGAAAGACAAAGGGATGAAGACGAAGATGATGATAACTTGCCAAGGTTTGGAGTCATAACCATATCAGGAGGACCGGCAGGGGGAGACACAAGGAAAGCTAGAGAAAAGACGGCCTCATATCTAAGAGAGATTGCTGATGCATATGGAGACCCATGTGTAAAAACTTCAGCTGGAAACAAAATAACATTTGACGACAGCGAGATCCCAAATCAGATCCCATGCAACGGAGACACCGAAGAGCCGGATGTACCCTTGGTAATTTCGGCGGATATCGCGGCCTATACGGTGAGAAAGGTTCTGGTTGATATGGGAAGCTCGGTCAATGTTATATTGCTAAGGACGTTGAAGAGAATGAGGGTTGATCTCAGAGAAATGGAAAAGGTCGGGAGCTCCTTAGTTGGTTTTGGAGGTGAACAGATTTACCCGTTGGGAAGGGTTTACTTGAAAGTGTCCCTCGGTACAAAGCCACAAAGAGTAACACGACATATACCATTCCTAGTGGTGGACATTGAGTTTTCTTACCAAGTGGTGCTAGGTAGACCAGCTCTTAGAGTCTTTCAAGCAGTAGCATCAACTCTACATAATAGAGTAAAGTTTCCTACTCCGGCTGGAATAGGAGAAGAAGTGGGAAACATAAATCAAGCTTGGGATTGTTATACTCTCTCGGTCAGAAGAAACTCACTTTCAAAAGAAGAGGCAAGAGACCGCAAGTCAAGAGAGGAAAGAGAAATGTTTGTCATTAAAGAAGCACCAACAAAAAAGCGAAAAGTAAGTCCGTCACTTACTAAGGACCAAAGAAGAGAAGAAGCTCGAAAAGCAAGAGAAGAGCCCATAGAGGAAGAGATCCACCCGGAGGAGTACAAGGTCATCCCAGAGGATCCCGTCGCTCCAACTCCTAAGAAAAGATTCTTACAACAAAATAAGATACAACCCAAAGAGGCAATCAGAGAAGTGCAGATCATAGACGGATATCCTGAGAAAACAACAAGGATAGGAACAGAGATGGATTGGGAAGTCGAGTGTAAGCTAATAGCGTGTCTCAAGGAGAACGCAGATGTGTTTGCTTGGAGCACAAATGACTTGGTAGGGATTGATCCGTCTGTAGCAGTTCACCGGCTGAACATGGACCGTAAGATCACGCACATAAGGCAGAAGAGAACTAATTTTGGACCGAAGCAAGAGGCAACTAGCGCTGCAGAGGTAGAGAGATTGTTGAAAGCCGGACACATTGAAGAGGTTTGTTATTCAAATTGGGTTTGCAATGTGGTGTTGGTGGAAAAGCCAGGAACCGGCAAGTGGATGATGTGTAATAACTTTACACGACTCAACAAATTCTGCCCGAAGGATCCTTACCCTCTCCCAAGGATAGATCAGCTGGTGGATTCAACAGCGGGATGTGCTTTGTTGAGCTTTATGGATGCGTATCAAGGCTTTTACCAAATCAAGATGGCAAAAGAGGATATCCCAAGAACAACATTTTTTGCAGCTGGATGTGTTTATTGCTTCAAGGTCATGCCATTCGGGTTGAGAAACGCAGGAGCAACTTACCAAAGACTTGTGAACCAAATGTTCAAGGAGGAGCTAGGTAAGACAATGGAAGTTTATGTGGATGACATGCTTGTAAAGAGCAAGAAGGAGGTTGATCATATAGCACATTTGAACAAGTGTTTTGCTATCTTGAGAAAGTATGGGATGAAACTCAACCCCGCAAAAATGCACTTTCGGAGTGAAAGGTGGAAAGTTCTTGGGTTATATGGTCACAGACAGAGGGATAGAAGCAAACACTGAGAAGATTAAGGCGATACAAGATTTACCACACCCAACGACACATCATGAGGTACATCAGTTAGTAGGGAAAGTGATCGCTTTGAGCCGATTCATTTCTCGCTCCGCAGAAAAGAATCTTCCATTCTTTAAGGTTTCGAAAAAAACCGAGAAAGAGAAAAAGGACAAGGCAAATTTTGTGTGGAACGCGGAATGTAGGCAAGCTCTAGAAGATTTGAAGAACTACCTTCAGTCTCCGCCTTTGTTGTCCAAGCCATTAGATGGAGAGCCACTCTACTTATACTTAGCATTCGCCCGTGAAGCAATAAGCTCAGTTTTGGTGAGGATTCAAGGAGCTGATTGCCTCCCAATTTACTATGTGAGTAAAGCTTTGGCCCCCGCGGAGACAAGGTACTTAGACATGGAAAAGCTAGCATATGCTTTGCTTTATACCTCAAGAAAGTTGAAGCCATACTTTAGATCTCACAAAGTGATTGTGTTAACTCATGAGCCCCTAAAGCAAGTACTGGGAAAGCTGGAGCACTTGGGGAGATTGGCAAAGTGGGCAATTGAATTGAGTGAACATGAGGTAGATTTTCAAGCTCCGTCAGCTAAGAAAGCTCAAGTGATAGCAGATTTCATAGTGGAGTTCCCATCCAAGTCTACTCCCATCATCACAGAAGAAGAAGAGAGCAGAATAGCATCCGTCATGACTTTGGAAGAAGCTCAGGATATTCAGCTTGGGAAAGAGAGAGAGGTAGGACAAGGGGATGGAAAATGGGAGGAGAATAAAAGAGATAAAGAGTATTGGGAGATGAAAGTTGATGGTTCTTCACTAACGAGCATGGGAGGAGCAGGAGTATATTTGGCTGGACCAAGAGGAGCGGAGTTAGAGTTTGCCATATCTCTACCGTTCAAAGTGACAAACAATGAAGCAGAGTATGAGGCACTTTTAAATGGGATGAAGATAGCCAAAGCATTGGGAGTCGAATACTTAGAAGCACGCACAGACTCACAGTTAGTCGAGTATCAATATCAGGGGCAATTTGAAGCAACGCACCCGAGCATGAGGAGCTACTTGACCCTATTGAAGGAAGAAGCTGAAGAGTTCAAAGAGTTTCACTTAAGTTTGATACCTAGAAAGGAAAATGATAGAGCAGACGTACTAGCGAAGTACGCGTCAACTTCAGGAGCAATAGACACAAGGAGGATAATGTTGATGGAGCAAACTAGGCCGTCCGTCATGGTCGAAGAGCAGCTCATCTTGAATATCGAGGAAGATGATAATTGGATGCAGGAGATCAGGAGATATTTGCTAAGGGGAGAACTCCCAATTATTAAGGACCATGCGAGAAGGGTGGTTGCATGGTCACTAAGATACTTAATGATTGGGAATGACTTGTACCGGAGATCATTTGCAGGCACTCAATTGAGATGCTTAACAAATTTGGAAGCAAAACAGATTTTGGCAGAAGTGCATGAGGGAAGTTGTGGAAATCACTCTGGAGGAAGGTCATTAGCTCAGAAAGTTTTGAGGCAAGGATACTACTGGCCAAAGATCATCGCAGATGCTATCAGATATGCCAAAGCATGTACGGAGTGTCAGAAGTATGCCAAGCAAAGCACGAAGCCAGCTACAGAGCTCAAGCCAACTATAATCACTTGCCCATTTGACAGATGGGGCATTGATATAGTAGGGCCATTACCAAAAGGAACGGGGCAAAAGAAGTTCCTAATCGTAGCAGTGGAGTATTTTTCCAAATGGGTCGAGGCAGAGGCGGTGTCCACAATTTCAGAAAACAAGGTACTGGACTTCATTTGGAAGAATATAGTGTGTCGGTTTGGACTACCAAGAGTTATAGTCTCGGACAATGGAACACAATTCTCGGGAAAAAAGCTCAAAGAGTGGTGCAAGAAGATGAAGATAGAGCAAAGGTTCACATCAGTGTACTACCCACAGTCAAATGGTCAAGTGGAGAGAATCAACAGGACATTGGTGGAATTCATTGAGAAGAGACTTAGAGCATGTCAAGGAGATTGGGTAGATGAGCTAGATGGAGTTCTGTGGGCATACAAGACTACTTGAGAACAGCAACCCAAGAAACACCATTTCACTTGGTCTATGGATCAGAGGCTGTGATCCCGGCTGAAGCAGTGGTGGAGACCCTAAGGATACAAGGTTATGAACCGGGAGACAATCATGAGGCAAGAGTTATGGACTTAGACACATTGGAGGAGCTAAGGAGTACGGCTTTAGTGAGGATCATAAACTACCAAAACAGAGTGGCAAGGAGCTAAAACAAAAATGTGAAGAACAGAGAACTGCAAGTGGGAGACCTGGTACTGAGGAAAGCAACACAGCAAGATGGAACAGGCAAACTTGAACCAAAATGGAAAGGGCCGTACAAAATAACCAAAGCAAAAACAAATGGCAGCTACGAGCTAGCAGATGAAGAAGACAAAGGATGGAAGAGACCCTGGAACATCAGAACCTAAGGAAATTCTACACCTAGGAAAAGAAGAACAGGGATGGGAGAGTAGAAGATCACCTAGGAACTTTGTTATTTTGTTTTATCTTCCTTTTGAACCCTTTTATTTGTTTAAAAAGAGTTGTAATGATTTCCGTCAAATTCATTAGCAGCTACTTATGAACAATTCAGTTTTGTGTAAAGTTATTGTGGCCTTAACACTTTAGATTTACGTCAAATCCACATCAAGATAGCAAGTTCGACAGATAAAGATGTTATTATAATGTAAAGATTATAATAAAGAAGTCGAAAGAAGAAGAAGAGAAAGAGTAAAGATTTATTGAAGCTAATCAATAAATAAGCTGGAGACGGGTCGAGACAAAAAAGTTTTACCGGGAAAATTTCTAGCTCTTAACTTATTAAAATAAGTACCGGGAAAGCTTCGCATATTTTACGTCAAAAGAGCGTCGGATAGGGAGACGGATCGAGATAGCGAATTTTCACCGGGAAAATTTCTAGCTCTTAACTTATTAAAATAAGTACCGTGAAAGCTTCGCATATTTTACGTCAAAAGAGCGTCGGATAGGGAGACGGATCAAGACAGAGAATTTTCACCGGGAAAATTTCTAGCTCTTAACTTATTAAAATAAGTACCGTGAAAGCTTCGCATATTTTACGTCAAAAGAGCGTTGGATAGGGAGACGGATCGAGACAGAAAATTTCACCGAGAAAATTTTTAGCTCTAACTTATTTAAATAAGTACCAAGAAGAGCTTCGCATATTTTGCATCGAAGAAGAGTCGGAAAAGAAAAGCCACGGAAAAAGTTTCCGTACCTCTAGGACTTGGGTAAATTATTTTCTCAAAAAGAATAATGGTCCAAGCCTTAGAAACTTGGGTAAATTATTTTCTGAAAAAGAAGAGAAAGAATTGGTTGCAGAAAATTATTTTCTGAGTAAATAGTCCGAAGATCAGGGACTTTAATTCCCATTAAGGTTAGGAATTTAAGTTCACAAAGAGTATCGGAGCAGTGGAAGATACGATTAATTTTAACAAGTTGAATCATTATCTATAAACGATAAATCAAATTCAAAGTTCCGAACCTTATGGACTTGTTGAAAATACAGATGCAAAGAGGCATACCTCCATGAGTTAAATATATTCGAATATAAAAAACTTGTTTGAATTACAGATTACTTCGGGGCATACCCCGGACTAAAAGGAAGTCATCAATCGTCACGAGTCCGAGACTGAGAGAACTTGGAAGATTCTTCGTTATCTCCAACTTGATCAGCTGTATCTTGTTCCATAGCTTCTTTAGTCATCCGGGCTAAATTTTCCGCTGCTTGGCTTCCGCAGCTGCCCGAGCTAGGTCCTCCAAGTGAAGCTTCTAGCTAAGCCACGGAAGAGGGGCATACGGATTGGTGTTAAGCTCAGTAACAGTCGGAAACGGAGGAATATAGAAGTTGTTCTTGAACGAGCTTTCCACGTTTCCTGCTGCCCAGGCCTCCGGATCTGCATCACATCTCCGAATCTCCTCCCTCTCCCGAGTCTCCTCCCACTCCTTGCACAGAGTCTTCACTTCCTCAAAGAGGCTGTAGTCCGTGGTCGTCCGATCACCGGATATGGGAGATTTAACCAGGCCCGGTTCTCCCTCTCATACTTCTCAAAGGGCATGAGATACCAGTACCGGAGAATATCGGGAGAGAACCCTGGAAGGCGAGGATCTTGGTTTGTGAATTTTAGGTCAGAACCTTCCGAAGCTACGAGACTTACAAACGCGTCTTGGCCAAGTTGATCATTGGGGATGGTTGGAATTTGGGGATCGTCTTCACCGCCCGGCCCTTTAAAAATGTCTAGCTTGTTAGCTTCCCAATCGAGGTCCGCTGGAATAAGACCCGCAGCTTTGAGCTGTCCAATACAGGCGCTGAATCCGTCCACCCGGGCCTTGTCATATCCCATGGCCTTAGCATACTGGAAGGAGATGCTCTTGAGAAAATCTTGGACCGTGTCCTTCCGGGAGCCAACAAATCCGATCATTAGAGCCTGATGGAAGTGCTCTAACATGTTCATGTAGCACGCGTGAGTCTCTTGTTGGTCCCGGATCAAGGCTAGGCACCCTTCAACTTCCTTCCGCTGCTTATCATAAGCCGTCTGGAGCTTAGACAATTCCTCACGGAGCTGCGAGGTCTCGACAACCTGTTTCCGGAGATCCAGCACTTCGCCTTCCAAAAGGGCCATCTTCAGCAGTTTAGCCTCCGCCTCTTGTAGGCTAACTCGGACCAGGGCAAGCTTTTCCGAGAGGGCAATCCTCTCGAGCTCAGAGGCATGTAGGTTGCCCTCCAGCATGGACTTCTCATTCTCGGCAGCAACGGAGATGCCACAAACCGCTAAACCAAGCTGCAGAAGAAATTGGTTAGAAAACGAGGAACGGAGAAGTGAGAAATAAGGAACGGAAAAGTAAACGGAATATTACCCGAGAGAAGGACTCCTCCAAGAGACGGATACGATCTGCGGATTCAAGGGAAGCGATGCGGACAATCTCTGTCTCGCGATCGAATTCCGCTTCATCAGCATAAGCGGCCGGACCAGCACCCCTTCTTTTCTTGGATTTGACCGGGGGTTCGACCACTGCTTATTTTTGCCGGTAGGGTCGACAACAGGAGCAACGGAAGTACCATCTCCGGACTTCGAGGCCTTGAAGGCATCCCCCATTAATTTTTTGGAGGGATCGGAGCTGTAGTAGCCGCGGAGGAAGGACCGGTAGCAGCAGGGACCGGAACATGTGCAGGTTGATCGATCTCCATCGCATCAGTGTCCGGAGCAGTTTTGCTCTTAGCTTTCCGAGGCTGCTTGGGTTGAGGCTTGGCAGCGTTCGTTCATTTTATTCTCAGCCTTTCGCTCATCGGAGCGACGCTTAGCCTCTTCCGGAGTGAGGCCTTTCCGGCTCGACTCCATCTCTTGAGCTGGAAGCTTCGCGAGCTTACGACGCTCTTCCTCTTGTCTCCATTTAACCCCATCCTTCGGATGTTCCTGGGGGAAGACAGTTAGTTGGTTGGTTGTTCCGGTTCTCACCTTTTTCCGCCTCTCTGCAGCCATTTTGGCTTCAATAGCAGCCTGGAGTCTCCGAGCCTCAGCCATCAGGTAATCAAGCCAATCGTCTGAAAACAAAGAAAGAAAAGAAGTGTGAGACAGTCGGAAAATTAAAAAATTGAAAGAGGCGGAAAACATAAAAATACATCTTTTACCGAAGCTATCATTTTTATACGGGCGCAAGTCTACGGGGTCCGTGAGGTTGGCAAAGGCCGAAAGAGGTTGCATTGTTAGCACACAAATAAATACTTTTCCGGGTTCTTTGCAATACTCCGTGCCCGCATGGCAGCAGCCCAGGGGCTCCAGTGATCCCGCACCGGACGGTAGTCAGTCGGAGACTCTTTGTTAAAGTCGTACCGGACGTTGAAATATTTGCGCTCGGTCTCCGGTGCTCCAGGTTTTAACTTGTATCTAAAATAGAAGTAGCGGGACCACCAGGCGGAGCCCAAGGAGTTCGGACTCTCAAGAATAAAGTAGAAATATTGGCGCGGTTTGAACTGCCAATAATAACAAGTCCCCGACAAGGAGACAGTGAAAGCCTGACAGAAGTTGGAAAAGGTGATCGGCTCGTTCTTCTTTTTCATAAGAACTCTGAAGCATATTAAGTTAGCCAAAGAGATTGGCATAACTTGCATCGGAGTAATGTCCAGTGAGCGAAAGATGGCGGCGAACTCTTCAATAAACGGAATCCTCCATCCGAGCTCGAGAGAAACGACGAAGCATGTTAAAGCTCCGTCGGGGCAGTTATATATGGCATCGTCAGGACCCGGAGCAATGATCTCAATGTCATCAGGGATGGTAAATTTCTTGCGGAGCAGCGGAAGTTGGTCTTCAGTAACCTTGGACTTAATGGTAGGTATCCATCCGTCCTCGTTAGTCTCTCGGGTTTCGCTGAATAAGTGTATATCATCTCGGAGCCTCTCGTAACGTTTACGGAGAGCGGGCTCGAGATGATCCATCTTCACCTCCGTCCCCGCATTGTTAGCTTCCTCTTCATCATCCTCGGAAGGACCGTCTTGAGCTGCATTATCTCCGACTCCCTCTATTGTGTTAATGGCACAGACCTCTCTGAGAGGCGCAACTTCATGTACCCTCGGCGGGTTGGATGTCTCCGGCTCTCTAAAAGTTAGCTGTGGATGGGCATATATAGGTTCTGAGTTAGCTTCTAAGTCAGGCTCGGAGGTACATCTGTAATTGTACCCTCCGTATCTACAAAGAAGCCGGAGAGGTGAGGGGAGTTCTACCTTACGACGAGGAGGCTCGTAAACGGACAACTGACGGTTGAAAGAGGGTCCGTGAGATTGATCTCGACCAATCAGAGCCGGGGAGTGGGGTACGGACGAGCTCGGACCAGCTTCATTCCTCTCTAACCGAGAGGTGGAAGGAGCATGACTTCCGCCCCCTATATCGAAAGAAGATTCGGAAGAGGAGCCCGAATCGAAGAAGAAGAAGAGCTGCTCTCGTTGACGTCGATTCGGAGGAAGATGGGAGATCTGTAAGATCTACAATCTTAGGGTTAACCTCGGACATCCTAAAAGCGAAAGAAAGAAGGGAAGAATAAGTGGTAGTCCGAGGGTCAATTTATTTGTTTTTCAAAAAAAGAAAAGAAAAAGAAAATAAGTACTACTATTAAACATCAGCGGAAAGTAAAAATTGAAAAGATTAAAGGAAAGGGAGTTACCTGGAAGATATGAGTTGTGGAAAGGCAAAGTCTCCGAAGCTGCACAAGTTAGGATTACGTCGTTAGCAAGACTGTTCCGGGGCTCAGATACGGAATGCAAAAATTTCTCTCTCTAGATTTCTTTAAAAAGTTTGTGAATGAAGAAAAAAGTTGACCAGCTATTTATAGGGAGGGACAAAATCGAGAAGTCCAATCGACGTGACCGTTGACATTAAATCTTGACCGTACAAAAGAATCAAATCAACGGACGAGATGAAGACAACACACGAAAGTTACTGTTCAAACCCTCGAAAGTTGTGACCTACGTGGAATGAAAGATAAGGAAGGATCGGGGTCATTATCCAGATGACAAGGTCCGAAAATCATTTTAAAATTGAAAATTTTATCATAACATACACATAGGCACGGATACTTAGTATACACGCGCATTAAGCTTATCAGCATATAGACACTGATAGTCTGCATAACATTCATCATATTTGCATTAAAATGATGATTCAGACCCTGATTATTTGGATAACGACAAAGAATCGGATACAGCGCAACGGAACAAGAAAGATACGGACACGGCGTCCAAAACGTCACCTCATGAAAAACGGACACGACGTCTAGTGAAGTAATGACACAGGTACGGAATACGAAAGACACGGATACGGACCCGGCGTCCAAAACGTCACCTCATGAAAAACGGACACGACGTCTAGTGAAGTAATGACACAGGTACGGAATACAAGAGATACGGATACGTCGTCCAAAATGTCACCTTAAGAGTTACGAGAATCTCACCCCCAATAACACTTTTGGAGGCACGGACAGAATAGGATCCTCGATAAAAGAGGGTGATAAAATCATTCTCAACCACTTACAGTATAGTTTCACACTATCTTCTACTAAGATACTCTGAAACTACGGGGACATATGTTGATAAGAAAAATATGTCTAGTTCGTAACGTGCGTTCCTCCACGAACTATGAAGCTTTATAAATACAAGCGTTGATAAGAGGCCGCGGTGCCAAAAGATCCGAACCTTGAATTATGTGGACCTCTAGGGCATTTTTACAAATGTGCCTAGTTCATTAAAATAACTCTTTCTAGAGAGGCGGAGATGTTGAGGTCCGGAACGGGAGTCAGAAGGACAAGGAGCATTACTCAAGTACTTAACAGGTTAGAATGTACGAAGCTTAAATACTTGTTTGTGTTGCTTTACAATTGAATCCGGACAAGATTCTCATCACAACCACATGGAGAGAAAGGACAAGAGAAGTGTGGAAGTTTCTAGGTAACACAAGAAGCTACAGCTAAATGGGCTTGGGCCAAGCCCATGAAAGTCAACGTTGGGCCTACTCAATATATGTGGACGAATGAGAAGGTGACAGATGGAAGCAAGAGATTGGTGCGACCTAGGGTTAGCCAACAACTATATAATGGCTCCATTTCCAAAGAAAAGGTAACTGGTATTAATTAAGTACATTTATTACTCTAAGACAAGGAGAAGTTTCAAGCTCCTTCAAGTAAAGTCTCACACCGGCTTGACTTAGGCAAGCCGGAGATAAACCCACAACCACACGCGCCTTTTTAATCTCAGGAGCTCAATTGGACATAGAGAGGATCTGAAGACTTGGGTGCTGGCATTAGACAAAGATTCATGTGCTGTGTTAAACTATGGTGACTTAGAGAGCTTTGTAGTTCTTTGTAGTTCGAAGAGTTTTGTAATATTAGAGCGCTTGAAGTATTACTAGAATTTCACCTCTACAAAATGTCTAAAAGTTTGGTTTGGTTTGTTTAATTTGTTGACTGAAGTTATGGTTTCAAACATTAACTAGAACAGTAAAACAAAATTTGCATTGTAAAATAACTCCAAAACTTCATTAGGTCTTTCATGATCAGTACACATAACACTGTGCAGGCATCTGCTGCAAACTTCGTTAGCTCTGAAACTTGAATAAATGCATGTGTTCGGTTTGTTGAAGTTTTCTTCTTGGCCACACAGTGCGAAAACATGCTACTCAAGTTAGCATTAACAGCTTGCTTGTGTATTCAATCCAGTTTCAGAAAAAAAATCGATCAATACATAACAAAAGAACGAGAGGGCTTATTGATTTATTCTTAGAAATTATTATTGTAAGTGTATGTGTTTTTACACTGGAGTTGACCAAGGAGTTATCCTTGGAGGTAAGTTGTCTGGTTTAACTCCTATATTTGTCAACAATACACTTAACGAATTGATATCGTGTTTTACCATGCGATCTGAGAATGCATAATAATTTTCTTGAAGAGAAGCTCAGCAACCTTGGCTGATTGCACACCAAAGGGTTGGACATGCCAAGTTTCAGCCAGAGAACAGGTCCGTACTTGGCCCCAAGTTTATGAAGGTTCTGGTGCGGCATCATTCCGACATCCAGGATGTTCCCGATCACTGGCCAGGCAGGCGGCCCTGGTGGCCGCAGTTTGGAGGGCTTTTTCCTGAAAATAATAGGGAAAGAAGAAAAGCTAAATAGAAACTGATTATGCACGAGAGAATTGCAAGGAAAATATTAAACGTCGGAACATAAATTTACTAAATGTTGGAAATTTATTGTAAATTACATAAAATATCTATAAATTTATAATTTTACAAATTAACCCAATACTTTTAAAATCATCACAATTCCACCTTAAATAAATCAAGCCTCTAAATCAATAACCTAATCAACATATTTCAATTCAACTTGAAGAACACACCAAGAGATATCATCAAACTCAAATCAAGGTTAGTTCTTTAAATTTTTTTTTTTTAAAAAGTATATGTGTGGCGTATATGGGCGGCGAAAAACCACCGCCGCCCATATTAAGGCCGAGCAGCCGCGGCTGCTCGGCCGGAACAGCAGGCCGCTGCCTGCTGTGTCTTTTTAATTTTTTTATTTTTTTAATTTTTTTTTGCTATATATATATATATATATATATATATATATATATCCAATTACATCAAACTTCAACTTGTTATATTAATTGATCTTCATATTTTATTGATGCACACATTTCTCATGTCCCCTTATAATTTGATAATAAATTAATTGACTTGTTGTATATATACGTAGTTGTAGAGATATTGATTGTTCATTCTAATCTTACTTTGTTGTATTTATAGATGGATAAGGGTGAAAGAAGGATATTGGGAAGATGTTGGTGTTGGACGCTTGCAAGGAAGGGTTGTTACTCAATCAAACCGTAAGCGTGCAGAAGAAGGATGTAGGCTTCCTGTTTGAGGCCAAAGCAAGGGCTACGAGGGATGACATGGAGCAGGAAACTGAGAGTACCCAAGTGCATGAACAGTCTGCACGTGCAACTGAGACCATGGTGGATAGTTCCGATGATGATGATACTTCGATATCTAGTAGTACACTTAAAGATATGGAGAGAGATGCATATCTTGATAACCTTCGCAGTAAAGGTAAAGGGATTAATCGCCATGAGATTGCTAGTGATGAGGAAGACGATGAAGAAACTTATGATAATTTGCAAGGTAATTCAATTTCTTGTGATTTTATCAGTTAATATTGTTTAGGTTCTCTTTTTAATTTTTACTTTATTTAGGGCCGAGAGAACATATTCATGGTGACATGGAGGGTAATGTGCATGGTAGCCCGATGAGTTTGGGAGTTGATGGAGGGCCAGTACTAAAGGAGTTATTGCCTTCGTTCAAACACCATATTGCATACCAAATATGGCATAAGAGGGAGGTCAGTCAATTTTATGTTTGTGAGACTTGGATTATTATGTTGGTCACATAATATTTAATATTGTTGTAACATGTTTTGTTTTTTTATAGGTCCTTAGGTGCTTGCATTGTCATTCAAGACATGCAAGATCAAAGAATCTCTCTATCCCAGAAAAGACGCAAATTATAATGTATTGACATGGTTGAAGGAAAGTAGGCTATACCACCTGAAGGACTGTATGTACAAGTCTATTGACCACGCTCTTATATCAGCTTTTGTTGAGAGATGGCAGCCTGAGACCAACTCCTTTCACATGCCATTCGGTGAGATGACCATCACTTTACACGATGTATGGTATATTCTACAGATCCCCGTGACTGGTAAGCCTGTGATTTCTAGTCGCACGACTGAGGGTTTGATGACAGATATGGGACTTCTGCTGGAATTGCCTTTGGATGACAAATTGGGAATGGAACTTGGTTGGAAGCATGGTCGGTGTGGGTTTGATGTATTGGAGAAGCGCCTAAAACAGGGTAATTTGAACAACAACTCTGTATTTTCAACGTACTTGTTGTGGCTCCTTGGCACGACATTGTTCGTTGATAAGACAAACACTCTTATCCACGCCGGTTTTCTAGAGTTTCTACATGAAAGTGATGGTGTTCAGAACTATGCATGGGGTGCAGCTACATTGGCCAACTTGTACAGACAACTCGGAGAGGCATCACGAGCTGGTTGCAACAACATTGCTGGTTGTCTCACACTTCTACAGGTTAGTGTCAGCGTCAGTGCTTTTTATCTAATGTTGTCGTTATAATACTTATTATTGAATTAACATACAATGCATTAATTACAGGCTTGGATTTATGAATACTTCCCGCCTTTTCGTCCAAGGGGAAGAACAGAATGTGGTAGATGGTCCTTGGGCAAAAAGATGGATACCGTCCCCAAACCGACTAGCTGAGCAGGAATCATTACTGAAGTCTATCCGTATTCAGTTGGACGAGTTGCGTGCCAACCATGTAAGTTTCCTAGTTTACTTGAATTCTGACTTTAGTTCTGTTTGAATATTATCGTCAAATGTACAATTTTGTTTCGTACTCAGGTGAACTGGACACCATTTGGGGACAACCCTTCCCAGGAAGTTCCGATAACACTGTTTGAGGGTATTCTACATTGTCGGAGTTACACCGAGCCATATATGCCAGATCGTGTCATGAGACAGTTTGGATATGGACAGTCTATTCCATTCGCACCAATTCATCCAGTAAAAGCTGTGAGGACAGAGACACCACGTCAATACATTCTGGAACACCATGTCGACCGAACCATGTTTTTGAAATGGCGGAGCCACTTATGCAACCTATCACAGAGGTAACTATGACTACATGCAAATTTAAATGGTCTATTTAAAATTTTCATTTGAAGACCATTATGACTAACTATATGTATCTTAATCTTTCAGGTCTGTGAGGCTTAATACATTTCAAATTGAGAGTGATACTACTGATTACCTACTTTGGTATATTCTAGGACACATCCCAAGGTAAATAGAGAGGTTGTCCAGAATGCAGTTCAGGATAAGAATTCTGAAGCGGAATTGCTTATGACTATCACGGATATGGTCGCCCCATTCCATCCGTAGACCAATCCATCTCCCACTTATGATGACATGAAAAACCTTGTGCATCAACTGTCCCGTATGCTAGTCAAGAAGCCTCGTAGGATAGTTGATTAGGCACTACAATGACCGTGTCTTTTATGTTTTAGTTTAATTTGTGTTCCGGATACTCGAACCCTTTGACGTTTGTGTTTTTCTATGTGTTTGTTTTGGACCTAAATTATTATTTTTGGATGTTAGTTTATGTTTGTGAGACTTGAATTATTATTCTATGGGTGTTTCGAATGTTAGTTTGTGTTATTGCAATGCCACTATTTTACAAAAACTAACCACAAAAATAAATAATGGGGATTCTAAATAATTAGGAAAATTGTATAAGATATTGCAATCATAAATCAGAAATGTGAAAAGCTATTCTATGAAAAACTAACAAGAATTCATCATACTTTCCCTCTCTCTACATACCAATCTTTCCAATGAGCTACCTGTGGCACCCTATGATATTTCCAAAAAATGATGAAGTTCCCGATCGGGGCTCCTGGGTCCACGTGTATCACAAAGAAGTGGTTGCTGCTCATACCAATTGACCATTCTTCTGCGGGTGGATCTGGTCGTGGGTGTTCTGGATCAGCGCGCGATTCCCATGGTACGAATGTATAGCTACTATCTGCACGGTAACAATGGATAACTTTCTGATACTTAGTCGCAACTGCTAGACCGAGTTCTGTCATACTCAACCAGTTAGGTTTATCGCATCCCCCAACAAAATGAGTCAAACTAATAATTTGCCTTTGGTATTCAACACAACCTCCTGCAGATCAAGTCAAATAACAATTGAAAGTTTCATATTTATATTATATAATAAATAGCATTATGTACATGTTTCAATGAAATAAAAATAGAAAAAAATTATGAGAAGGAAGCCAACATACCTGCAATGGCTATATACTTGTCTTTGTAGAGTCTCATCTCTTGAATTATGTCCAGACGCACTTGAACCCATTTTTCCTGTGTCCCGTACCTATAGTGGGCTAGTGCTCGGTACCCACAATTCTCATCAGAGTCAACATTCAACCATCCTGTGATATAGTCTGCTAAACGAACCGGCATCCATGAGCTATATTCAAAGTTGAACAGTTGTTTCGTAGCCTTTTCCTTCTCATTCATCTTGTCCTTTTGATTCTTCTCATCTTTCTGATCCTCTTCTCATCCTTCTTCTTTTCATTCTTATCTTTCTTCTCATTTTTCTTCTCATCTTTCTGATCCTTCTTCTCATCCTTCTTCCTTTTATTCTTATCTTTCTTCATTTTCTTCTCATCTTTCTGATCTTTCTTGTCATCCTTCTTCTTTTCCTTCTTATCTTTCTTTTCATTCTTATCTTTCTTCTCATCTCTTCTTCTCCTTCTCATATTCACTTTGGTATCTTTTCCCCTCAGCGTTAGGAGGTCGTCCTTTGTGCTTATGATGAATTGGCTCTTCAAATGTGGTTGACGCGGGGAACCTCATTTCATGGATATATTGAGATAACATCCTCTTCTGCACGTCAGATGCACTTTCCTTGAAGCCTCTGAATGCTTCGTCACATATATCATCAACAGTGGCTTTTCTGGAATCATCCCAAGAATATTTCTTATCCAAATCAAAGTTTTCCAGAATGGGTGAATATCAATTGGGTCGATTGGAGTATATTCATCTTCAAGCTTCTTCATGTGGCATGCACACATCAACCCATGTGTGCTGCGTAACTCACATATACAAATAGGAGCATCACCCCCGCTACATTTTGCGTCATAGCATCTTTTATTCCACTCCTCTAACTCGTTAGCCATCAACTGTATTGCATCATGCGAAACAATCCCACCAAGCCTTCGAAACAACAAATTTGCTCTACAATGATGAGACTCCTTCGTTCTATTCAGCTCGAAATCAGATCTAATATGATTCAATTCATCTTCAACAATCTCGTGGATCTTCAAAAAAATGGTAGGAAAATTACTCCTCGCATTTCTAATCCAGGACTTCAGTTGAGCATGCGCACTTTCTACCCTGCAATAATATTAAAGATTGCATAATTGAATATGATAAATTTATGCAAGTGGTGTGCTTTTACGATAATGAAAGGACAATAGTAAATTAAGAAAATTGAGTCAATGGTACCTGTTGGTTGTTTGAGTTCCAAAATGTAGATATTTTCTTGTCCAGTACGACACAAAATTTTCATGATGCGGATCACACCATGTCTTCTTGACATACTCTCCAAATAGTGGTAAGAATCTCCAAGTATAAAGTAGCTCATCCACATGTTTTTCATATTCATCAACACTTTGTGAGTTCACAACCTTCTTCCACCTTGCCCTAACTGCCCTCTCATACTTTCGACTTCCAGAGTGTTTAACAAAATTCTTATGTACACATTCTGAAATGTGTCGCCTACAAAGTAGACGACCACTCTCTGGAAAAACAGTATCAATGGCGTTCATAAGGGCTTGCTCTCTATCTGTAACAAAAACACCTGGATACTCAACAGCACTAAAAAATTTCTTCAACTCTCTCATTATCCACACATAGCTATCCTCCTTTTCATGGTAGATGCATGCAAATGCAACATGAAAATTCTTACCGGTTGGCAATAAACCCATCACTTGAACCAAAGGCATATTATATAGATTTGTTGCATATGTGGCATCCAAGAGAATAACATAAGGATATAGTCGAACCAAATCAACGCTATGATGGTGAGCAAAAAAAACTTCACCAACATGATTATTACCTGGTTCCTTTCGCTCATTATGATAGTAATGGTGATCGGAGAGTAACTTCAGAAAGTATTGCATCGTGGTTAGCCCATCCCTATCCTTGTTCTTGTTTTTGTGAATTGCATTGTACACATGTCTGATGTTGCTCACATTATCTTTATTCAACAACTTTACCTCTTGCAGGATACTCTTTGGCTTCGTTCGAGTCATATACAACTTATGTATGTGTTCTAGCTCCGGTTCGCTCAACTTTGCCGCCGATGTATGCCAATTAGGGTGCTTCCCAAGTGCATGGTTATGCCTCTCTATTCTCGCTTGTGCGTACAACCCATGGACCATTATCACAATTTCTTTTTAGTTTCAACTGAAAGGGACATTCATTCTTCTTCGTCCCACTTGAATGGCGACTCACAACATTGACATTTTTACTCGTCGTCGCTCTGTACTTCCCACTACGTTCACAACCAAGGTAAATCCGATTTGCATGTGCTGTGACAACTGTGAAGTACATGTGATTTCCCGACCAATTCGCCTAACTTCATCTTCTGCGGCTATTCTTGTAGAAATTCTCCAAGACTATTGAACAAGTAATTCATGTCATCATACATATGATCTTGCTCCTTATCATTCCCATCATCATTAACCAAAAATAAAAATGTATACTAATCAATAAATTGATATATGAGATAAATACGTACATTTGTTCTAATAATTTGTAAAAAAAAAAAACAGAAGCAACAACATATATATCATAAATGAAAATCAAATGTGTGCATCAATAAAATATGAAGATCAATTAATATAACAAGTTGAAGTTTGATGTAATTGGATATATATATAGATATATTATATATATCGATATATATAATCTATATATATATATATATATATATCTATATATATCTATATTATATATATATATATATAATATATATATATTATATATAGCAAAAAAATAAAAAAAATTATAAAAAAAAATTAAATACGGGATTATCCCTGCGCGCAGAGCAGCAGCCAGCAGCGCGCCTGCTGCTAGCGATTAGCAGCAGGCTAGCTTGCCTGCTGCGGGTTTATAAAAAAAAAAAAAAAAAAGGCTTAACCACAAAAATCAGTAATCTTTACCTCATATTTTCATACTTCGACCACCTTCTTCAGTCCAAGGTGGCCATTCCATGTTGAAATTTTGTATTCAGAAGAGATTGTTCTGCAAGAATTTGTTGTGGAGAAGGAAGTAATGAACGTATGAAACTGTGTTGTTTAGTTGTAATTTGTGTGTATTTATGTATTTAATAAATTTATGACTTATTGTAAAATATAAAAATAAGGTATTTTTTGCAAATTACTAATAAATTTCCAACGTTTATAAAATTGCTACTACGTTTAACAAGCCC